>LR990615.1:21645000-22845000 GCA_905147815.2 Phalera bucephala
GGTTGGGACAGTCGCTGTGGGGGGACGGGGTGCACTACTAAGTGCACCGGTCAACCGCCGGCTATGGAAGGGGATCTACGACTACGTCGTCGTCGCCCGTATTCTGAGCGGAAAGAATGGATGACAAAGCATCGGGGGGAATAAGCTAAAATTACCACAAAGAAATAAGCTATATAAAATGTATAAACGAAAATATTTCAATTCATCTATTAATTTTTATTTCAGGTCCTCAACATTTCGAACTGGTTATTTTTAGTTATCAATTACTTTTATATGACTTTGTGAATAAAATCTTACATTTCAGTTTCACAAGAGATATTTTATTTTCTATATTACTTCCACACCATTGAACCCAAAACAATAACAATAAAAAAAGAAAGTTCTTTTTTGTCACAATAGCAGTCACAATCTGTGGCCGGCAAACTTGAACATCTTAGTTTTTTTCTCGTCTCTCAAATGGTTCGCAGTTAGGAATTGTATATTTCTAGCTAGTAAATTTTCTTTTAAATTGTTGCCGCTCGTGAAAAGTCCGCGAAATGGAGGGGAAGTAGTATTAGACATCGGAGGATCAGCGTACATGTTCACTTTAGGCAGATTGGGATCGGGTGTAGGAATCCAATTGTGTGTATCAATATTAGTAATTGCTTTTTTACGGTCAAGGTTATCCCCTTTATATTGTTCATCGTTAGTCGATATATAAGTTTTCTTAACGAAATTTCCCATAACTATCTTGGTTGGAACCGTCTCGTTTTCAGACTTGTACATTGCATTATTATTTCTTTCAGAATACTCGAAATCATCGAAACTTTCAAAGCTATCCCTTCCGCGCTCCGCACAGAATTTTTGTTTAGACACCGTAAATTCATGGTCTTTGTCGCTAAGTGGTGCCTCGTAAGGTGTTCCTAATTCATCTTCGAGAATTTTTATGATGCTATCCAAATTATTAGCAGGACAGCCAATGTTCGTTTTGTTTTCTACTTGAAATATCTCATAATCTGCTATCTTTTGTTCCAGTAAATTGATTTTCTCTTGATCTTTCTTTTTCTGCGAATAAACTTTACGTTTTTGATCTTCTAGTGTTAGAATTATTTTTTCCAACTGGGATATTTGCTGCTTTCTCGTTTCCACGTTTGTTATAAGAGAGTTGATTTGAGCATTCTTTTCAGCAAGTTGTTTATTCAGCTATTAACAAAAATGTCGCTAATTAAACATGAGGGATTTCAATACATATTGATTGGTAAGTTAATTATAAATAAATGTTTCTACTGACTTATATATTCAAATTTTATCAGGTCTATTGTTAGCAATGTGAAAAGTTGCACACAAAAACTTACATCACCATCTGCTTGCGCCCTTATCTCTAAGTTATTCCGTAGTAACTTGATAATGTTAGTGTGTTCTTCCTCTTTCTCCGAAAGCGTTTTTATAACACCATTTCTCTGTTCTAATACGTGTTCTTGCTCCGTCAGATTCAGCTCATAGCGCTCAAGTTCTTCTTCCTTCTTTTGCAATACTTCGTTCAATTCACCATTTTGTTTAGTTGCTTCTAACAATTGGGCACGTTGTTGATTCACCTAAAATAAAATAACCGTAAACTAAACTTATTTCATGATCTATTTCAGCTATTTCAATTTCAATAAATCAATACTAATCCCTATAAAACCTAAATTGAATATCAACCTAATGAAGGTTAAGGTCAAAATGACTACTTTTTCTTTAAAGGATTATTTCTTAAGGATATTGGTTCAAAATATAGTAAAATGTTAGTTTAATCGTGAAGAGAAATACTCACTATTTCGTGGAGCTCATTTAAGTCCTCGAAATCGCCAAAATCTTTTTGTAGCTGTGACATGTGATTTTTAAGAGAGGATAATTGTTTCTCGTATTGTCCCATTTTCAATTCACTACGATATGTTAGTAGAAAAGTACTGATTAGTGAAGGTTTTAAATCTATAGTGCGACAAGGATATCCTGGCCCGTGGATGACATTGAAAAGGGGCGTTGGTATGAAATAAGGGTTATCATTTAGTTAAATTTTCCTAATTCCAGGAAAATATTTCAACAGGTGGGCCCCGCACGGATACTAATTAAACAAAAAAACTTGGGTAAATTTTATAGCAAACGGCAACTCTGCGACTGTCATGACGTGACATTTCACTTGATGACAACGTTAGTTCCTATTTTGGCCGCGTGCTAAAATATCCTTGTATGACGGTACATTCATATGTCAACTACATCCATAAATCATGAAATAAAACCAACGTAGTGTAGAAAAAAAAATCTATCTACGGTTATACTCCTTTCTATTTAAATGTCTCGATCATACAGGAGGTGGGGGTCTTTTGACGATGAACGGATCACAAGTGATATTTATCCAAATTAGTAAGGAAAGTATATAAATTGAAACGTATATAGTGTTTTAGAATTGTTGCTGTTGAATTTACCGCCTCGTTGGTCTCGTGAGGAGTAATGCGCGTAGCGATCACGAGGTAGACAAAAAGTAATTTTTAAAATTTCCAATATCAGTCCGTAGTCTGACGTTGTGGCCGGTAAAATGGCAATAGGTTCGCCCCCTATCACATGGGAGCTAATATCATCAGCGAAAAGTGGGTATACACCTCTGCCACCACCGCTTGTTTCATGATGATTAACTTGAATGTTTAATTCCAAACCAACAAATGCCGGCACTGACCTCTCTTGTAATTGTTGTTCTAATAACATTTGTTTCTTTTCCAGCTCTACAATATATTCATCTTTAGTCGTTAAATTAGACTTTAAATCTTCTACCAATTGGAGAGTTTCCTTGAAATTACACTGTAAAAACATTACGATATTTAGTCAAGCAAATATGTGGCCGGTTCCAATATCCAACTCGACGATAGATTTGTCTACTACCAGTAGAATTTTAGCATATTTTGTACGAAAAATCTGTTAAAATACTACTGACAGCAAGCAAATCAGTCGTTAAGTAGAATATTGAAACCGGCCATCATCTTTAAGAATCCGAGGTATCTAAGCCTCAAGTCAAGCAAATATAGGCTATATATAATAAAGATAATAATCTTTAAGAATCCGAGATATCTATACCTCAATCTCCCTAATGTCCTCGCATTGCTTTAGTAATCGTTTCCTATAATCTTCTATTTCACATATTGCAACATGCAAATCTCTTTTAGTAGTTTCCAATTCTTTTTGGCATGCTAAGGAATTGCCTAAAAATAACAAATATAGTCATGAATAAAAGTAAAGATTTTGCAATTTCAATATGCACTCAATATGAAATATAACTACTAACTTAATTCATCCTCTTTAACCTGCAATTGCTTCAACGTATCTTTATGTGCTAATTCGACTTCTAAGAGTTGTGCGCACAAAGATTCTACTTTAGATTCCAAATTTTTCTTTTCTTCTATTTCCTGCTCGTGTTTCTTTTCAGTTTCGATTAGTTTGGCAACATTAGCGTTCATCTCGTGTTTAATATTTTTTAGTGATTCGTTATAGTATTCCGATAATTCTCCAAGGCGTTTCACTAAATCTTCTTTTCTGTATAAAGGTGTCAATTATAAACGTTTAACACTTATTTTTCTATAATGTTGCTTTGTAGGTACATAATTAGGTTTTTTAAAATAACTTACTCTAGTTGCAATTTTTCTCTAGCATCGGCAATTTCTTCTAAATGCATTGTATTTTCTCTGATAGATCCTGTCAATTTGTTTAATTCCTTATCGAAATCGGATTGTAATTTCTTATTCTATAAAATAAATTCCAAATGAAATTTTGTATCAAATTAAATAAAAATGGATGCTGAAGTTAATAAATAATATTAACCTGTTCATTTAATTGTTGTACTTTTCGTTCTAACGACCAAGTCTGTGAGCGGGCCTGTTCTAAAGCAGCTTCCAGTTGGGAAGCTCGTTCTGTTCCCATTTTAACTTGACCTTCAGCGCGGCTCAACCTGTCCCTTATGACAATTTTTTTACATCTCTCTTCCTTCAATTCCTTCTCTAACTCCTATAAAAATAAAAAAATAAAAATTTAATCACATTTCTTAATACACCATGCAGAGTTATGGTAATTTTACCTCAAGTCTAAATTTATTTGTTTTTAAATGATCTGAAGTATGTATTTGTTTTCGTAAATCCGTGTTCTGTGAATTGAGTTCGGACAGTTCATACGTTAACTCTTCCGTTCGTAATGAGAGGACCATTGTTTCATTCACACCTTTTCTGTAATCAAAATATACGTAACACTCATAATAATATACTGATTTATTTAGGTAATTGTGGCGTCCTTGTATTTTATAGTGACTTACCGGACGAAATCTACAACTTCATTGAGTTCTTTAAGAAATTCTGCTTTACCTTGTTCTAGTGAACATTTCAGCATTTGGTTTTCTGCGTTAAATTCATTTATTTTCTTCGATAGTTTGTGCATACTTATACCCTACAATTTGAATTTACTATACTTACTAAAGTTGATCTAAATTACTACTAACAATATTGATTTTAGTAGTTATTTCATCTACCTTTTCTTGGGTTTTTATTGAGTCGAACCAATCAATTATTTCTTTTCTCTTACACAGTGTTTCTTCACAAGTGGCGGTCAATTTAGCAGGCATATTATAGAGTTTGTTCATATCTATTGTTATAGGAGATTTTCCGACTGATTGCATTCCTGAAATAGTTTTTGAATTTGGTACAACTGTACCTACCTTAATACTATTCGTTTCATTTATAAAGAAATATTGATGACACCGATGTATAATGCTCAACTAATAATCGTTAATTAAAAGCTTAGCATAGGTATTTATGTCATACAAGTCAGGATTTAAAAAGAAATAAGTAAATCAAACCCACGTAGTATCATCACAATCATTAATAGAAATTGTGTTTTTAACAGAGAGATGTAGTTTTCGCTCCAATATACGGATAGTCTATACCCCTTGAAGGTATCAAGTTAATATTAACCTTCTTGTTGTGGACCGTCCTGTGGAACACGGGAGCACAGCTGAAGTAGTTGTTCTGGAGTCAATCTGGCTACGTTCATGATTCGCAAGTCCTCTGCCGATGGCAGGGTTATATTTTTCCCCAATGCCGACATTTTCTGATGGGTACTTCGCATAAACGCGTATAGTTCCATGATAGCTTTCTGTAAATCAATATTAATATTGTAGTAACATTACTAGTACTTTTGTTGTTTATGCGCGCTTTTTATGGATGTAGGAAGGAAATCGTGTGAAGTTAGCTTTATAATCTATGTATGTGTAGCTAGTCTATTAATAAACATAGTCAAACCTGTTTCTCTTTGAGATCATTCTTCATCTTTTCGAATTGCAATGCATTTTCTTGCCATGTCATTTCGAGTTCTACCAAATTGTCGTTACGTGATGTTAAAGATTCTGAAAAGATACAATATAACCAGTACGTAATTAAAAGCATTGTTTTAGTGTACATGTTATCAATTGTTTAGCCATTGTAAAGATATATGTTTAATTGTAAATTTATGATCTGGATAAAGGATTGTTTTACATCATTGATTTACGATATTGAGCAGGATCATGTGGCTATAGCTTATGATTTAAACCAGGGATTCCCAAAGTGGTCAAAATAAACGAAAACTGATTTTGGGGGTCAACGAGGTCTAAAAATCGACCCCCTATTAATTAACACACGTTCTTATTTGACACTTTCATCACATCATTCGGTACTGTATAAGTTGTGTTACGTGTACCAACTTGTTATAAGAATGACTAATATTTTAGTAGGAAGTATCATTCTTGTACTTTACTCACTTAACCAACCGCAAACTATTTAAATTGGTAAGTATTTTGTATCAATAGGTAAAAAACTAGAGATAGGATTTTTAAAGTAATTTGGCTATGGCGGTCTGAGGTATCAGTTCATTTTGGAAAAGGGGTCTCTTGCCCAAAATAGTTTGGGAATCCCTGATTTTAACAAATAAATATAAGTTCGTATCGGTGACTGTTCAGGGAACATTGAAAACATCTATCTATCTATCTATCTATAACCTCACGCCAGATCCCTTGCGGGGTAGGCAGAGAGTACAGAGTTCCAACAGGTTCTTTCCTTACATACCTCTCTGGCTTCCTCGACTCTCATAGTTCGTCTCATACACGCTCGCCGGTTACGGAGACTCTTGACTTTTCCATCAGATAAGACTCGGTTTATTTGGTCGTGGTAAGATAGTCTAGGTCTTCCCCGGTACCTGCATCCTTCCACTTTCACATTGTATATCTGTTTTGTCATTCTTTCCTCTGGCATTCTTTCTATATGCCCGAACCAACGGAGCATGCCCTTTCTCATCTTTACACCGATACTATCTTTCATACCTACTCGCTGTCTTACTATGCTGTTGCTAATGCGGTCGGTCAGCTTCACACCGCACATCTTCCGCAGAGCTCGCATTTCTACCGCATTTATCCTACTTTCATTCTCCTTCTTACATACCCAGCTCTCGCTACCATATAACAGCGTTGGGACAAGAACTCCGTTATGTATGTCCAGCTGCGCCTTATGGCTTAAGTGCCGGCTCCCGAGTAGCTTTTCCATCGCACCATTCACTCTGTTCCCTGCACTCACTCTTCTCTCTATGTCAGCGGTGTATTTCCCATCCTTACTGAAGGTGCATCGAAGATATACAAACTCATTCACTTGCTCCAGCACATCGTTACCAACCACAATCCTTACATTCGTTCTGGTTTCTTCCCTTTCAAAAACCATAATCTTGGTTTTCTTCACATTCAATTGTAAGCCATTGATCATGCAGTCGTTGAAAACATTAAAAACAAAATACGTTTTAAATGTTGCCCCACTTAGATGAATTACTTGTTTACATGGAGCATCGCGCACGCGGAAACGGCTTAATAATTATCTACTTATAGGGTAGATAAATTGGAGTACGCGCAAGCGCACGTACACATTGACAACTCTCAAACAAATTTTCAAAAAATCGAACACTGGCCTCACACACATAATGCGTAACTGATGCAGCTTTTAGCGCCATTATTGTTAGCAATGCTCTGTCTAGACAAGTCTTAGTCTTTGGTTGCCCCATACTAAATTAACCCATTTACAAAGGGAACAAACGTACAACACAACCTGACAAATATCTGAACGTCACAAAAATATTTGTCCATGTTTTTAGTAAAGCCTCCTACGATCCATTGGGCCGAGCAGTCTACGCTCATACCACTAGACCAACGACATTCACGTCGACAATACCACAACGTTTTTTTCAATATTAATATAAGCAAGCCAGAGAGGTATGTAAGGAAAGAACCTGTTGGAACTCTGTACTCTCTGCCTACCCCGCAAGGGATCTGGCGTGAGGTTATAGATAGATAGATAGAATATAAGCAATTGAGCTGTGTGTGTGTGTCCAATAGAATTACCTTTTTCAATAGGGTGCGTCAGCGTACCTGAAGCATCAGACAAGTCGCCCTGTTGCAGTTCTAATTCTTCACGTCTTTTTATCGTTTCCTGAAGGCATTAAACTTGCAACGTTAACATACTAAATTAAGTAACTATAAATCAATACGGATAATATCACATAATCCCAAAACTAGCATCTCAGTATTATTTCTAGACAATTTATCACTTCGAGTATAATTTGAATTGAAGAGGTCTAAAAATAGCTTCTTTAAATATATCAGAGGCGACTGCTCCATTTTCAATATATTTCTTTTTAACAAAGTAACAGCATGATTCTTGAATTTCTGACACGCACACGACAGCACGTTTAAGATGTTTTTCGACGATTGCATACTCAAACAGTATAGTTTAATATATAACCTATATTAAAGTTTCTACAAGACTAAAAGAAAAATCGGCTGATTAACCGGTTATTTCTTAGGGCAATATCGAAGCGTTCGTGCCGTGTCTAGATATTTTTTTTATAACGTAGCCTCACTAGAATTTATTCCTGTATCGTGGGTGCGTTTACAAACATGAAAACTCACATACACAAATACCCAGACCGAAATAAATAATTGTGGGTCACACAAAGATTTGTCCCGTGCGGGAATCGAACTCGTGACTATTCGACCCAGTGGGCGGAGCGGCTTAAACTCTTAACCACTGCGCCTAATCGTCCGTTGAATATAATTGTATTATTTGTTTGAGTAGGACTGTCTCATTTGTTACCAATATTTAATGGCATAATTAAGTCAAAATAATTACCTGATCCGGTAGGAAGCTCTTCAGATTATGTAAAATTTTACCACCTGGCTTCTGCAAATTGCCGCGCTATAAGTATATAGAAAAATCTATCTATATCATAACACTAGATCCCTTGCAGGGTAGGCAGAGAGTACAGAGTTCCAACAGATTCTTTCCTTACAGACATCTTTGGCTTCCTGGGCTCTCATAGTTCGTCTCATACACGTTGGCCGGTTACGGAGACTCTTGTCTTGCCCTTCAGATAAGACATGGGCTATTTGGTAAGGTAGAAAATTAAACTACATAAATAAATTATCCAATATACATTCTGGAATATCGTCCAAGAGCCTTTATTCCTGAATTAATGTGATGACTTGGTAGGTCAATGTTAAATATTTTTACTAGGTAATATCGTAAAGTAATCTGCCCTTTCGGACATCCGCAAATGGCCGAAGACGTCATCGGATCCGAAGATATAATAATATATTTTAACTAACGATTGAACTAAATTATTGATGTACGATAGATATTATGAGGGACGCCTTTAATCGCAATTTCGATATCTGGGATAGATAGAATAGATATCTAATGATACAGAAAGGAATGGTACTATTTTCCTGTCACACTAAATATAGGGACCGTTCCCAAGGACGTGAAATCTAAGGTTACCTGTACAACTGGCACTGTAATAACAGGCCTATTCAATTTGGTGTTCAGAAGGGGATCGTTATTCATTTTTCTAGGATTGGTGACGGCTCTCTGCAAAAAAAATGTGAATTTTCGTTTAGGAATTTAATTACCATGCTTCCTCAACAGCTAAATTGGGTGAGCGAGAAATGTTATGGAAAGATTTATTAAGATTAATAGATAATTAAGACCAAAAATAAAAATAGCATTCAGGCTGTTGTTACTTTGCTTGCAAACTACTTTAGTAATTACAAGGCAAGAATTTACTTTTTGGCTGTCACTATACGTTAAATCTTTAAGTAAAAATAAAAAGTCAAGATGTACAAGCTTAGTTAATTACTATCTATCTATCTGTATCATCACGCCAGATCCCTTACGGGGTAGGCAGAGAGTACAGAGTTCCAACAGGTTCTTTCCTTACATACCTCTCTGGCTTCCTCGACTCTCATAGTTCGTCTCATACACGCTCGCCCGTTACGGAGACTTCTGACTGGTCCTTCAGATAAGACCCGGTCTATTTGGTCATGGTAAGATAGTCTAGGTCTTCCCCGGTACCTACATCCTTCCACTTTCGCATTGTATATCAGTTTTGTCATTTTTTCTTCGGACATTCATTCTATATGCCCGAACCAACGGAGCATACCCTTTCTCATCTTTACACCGATACTCTCTTTCATACCTATTTGCTTTCTTACTACGCTGTTGCTAGTTAATTACTCTTATGCAATAATTTTGAAACAATAAAGCTGGTATTTTGAAGAAGTGAAGCTTTATGCGTTGGTAGTTATAGAACAATTTCTCTCAAATAACAAGTATGTTATTGCAAGAAAACATAACTGCGCTCTGTTAAATCAAATAGCTAACTAAGTAATGACAAACTTTTGGTGCAGATAATAAACGTTCACGGTCTGGACGGGCTGAGCGGGGCACCGGGTGCGCCGACCATCTCACGCCCAGCTGTTCTTCCTTAACACGATTTGCGGATTTAGGTCGCACCTGGAAATGGAATAAATTTAACAGCTTATAGCGGAATGGTCTTACTGACCTGAAATCCATAACAAAGAGTCACTCCGTCGAGTCGAGAGCGTTCAGTGTTGCTTAGCTGAAAAAACTGATGTGAATTATTTATGAGGCCCAGTTTTATTTGTATAAACTAGCCTGCTGTGGGCAAGGACACGGCAGGGAAGGCATTTTCTAAAATGTGTGGCCTTCGAGATGTTTTTGTAATTTAGAATAAATACAGAGTCATCTATCTATCTATATCATCACGCCAGATCCCTTGCGGGGTAGGCAGAGAGAACAGAGTTCCAACAGGTATACAGAGTCATGAGTTTTAAAAATCCAAAGTAGATAATCCAATCGACCTAATTTTTCAAGAAATGTTATTATTACGGTTAAAATAGATTAAGCATAAAACAGCGCAGACATACTACGCACGTAGGTTACGTAACTAGGTTTAGCTTCGATTTTTATGAAAATATATGTGGGTTTATCCACAAACAACACCCAAACATGCTATGCATGCATGCTTAGTATGTTTGCGCTAACGTGCATAGCTTTAGCTTGTCCACACACGTGCTACGACAACGTTTAAATCTAAATGAATTATCAAATAATACTAGTAATATATTTCGTACCAGAGGTTCCGTAGCACTAACAAATTTAGGTTTTTGCACGGGTTTCGGCCTCCCTGGTGGCAACCTCTGTGGAATGCGGCACTTAGCAAAATTCTTGGTTGTGCCACCGACGTCTGTAAAAGGGTAAACTTAACAAGTTATAATACAATCTTTAAGCGTCTTTGTTAGTAGCTCAGCCTCCTTACGCCGTACGTACATCCATGTTGATGGATCTAACTTGCAGAAATTGGTAGAAAAAAATAACTAACCTCAATGCATAATGGTACCAGAATTACTCCAGTCTACTGTATGATACTTTCCAATCACAAGGTGCAATCGTTCAAGACAATATAAAATACAAAATAAAATTCTGTAGGAGATTATTATAAACGACTTTGACATCATCAGTCAAATCCGTGTAGGAGGCATCGTACTGCGAAATCAACGGGAGGCACAGAGTTCTGATTATTTTCTAAAAGACTTCTCTTGCCGCCTTCACTTTCACACTTTATGTATCCATCTTAATTACCTGATACTCTTGGTTCACCTGGTACCATCACTGACATAATTCATTCTCTTACTTAAAAAATTTAAAATACAGCACACTTAATTAAGCGTTTTACAAATTTTATCGTTGTTGTTGTATAAAAATAAAATTATAATTCACCAAAATTTAATTATTATGCATTCCAAAAGTAAACTCGGAACGGAAGATGACATTACGTAAGAAAAGGTAGGTATAAAAGAAGAATGTATTTTAAAGATATAAGCAGTCAAGTTTTTGATTGCATCAAAATTTCAGAAGTTTGAATATCTTTCTAATTTTAATTTATTAAACAGATACTAGATAGCTTAAAAAATTATATAAACCATGACACTATTTTCTCAGGCAATTGTGGTAGTCGTGTACTGTTTACAAGTTGATGTCGTGTACATGGATTTACAGAATGCGTTTGGTCGGGTAAAGTACTATTACATTAAATTGCATGTAATGATATCGGAAATAATCTATTGCTTTGCTTTTGCGTTGGTTCACATCTTATATATTTAAGAAAACACACAAGTAATTTTCAAGATTCAAGTTCGACTCAGTTGTTGTTACTTTTGGCGTTCCACAAGGATCTATTTTAAGGCCTTTCCTTTTCGTCTTCTTTATCAACGACATTAAAGCGGTTTTCACAACTCCGACTATTTAATGTACCTATGCACATATGTACAAATTTATAAATTTTTCAGAAACATTTAGGATTACTTACTGCTCCAAGACTATCTAAACAAACTTGTTCATTACTGCTTCGTTAAGAAGCTTATACTCTGTATCTAAATGTTATTCTATACGTTTACAAAAAACACACCGACACGCCTATATTCCCTAAGCGGAGGTGGCAGAGGTGTACTGAGTACACCCACGTTTCGCCGACCATTTTAGGTCCCATGTAATAGGGGGCGAGCCTATTGCCATATACCGGACACAATTCTAGACTCCGGACTCATATTGGGAATTTTTCGTTAGAAAAACTACATTTGTTCGACCTAGGATTTGAACCCAGGACCTCGGAATCACAAAGCGATTTGCTTTGCCACCAGATCAACGAGGCAGTCAGTTTACAAAAAATAAAAAAGTATTTACACATACTCTTTAAATAAATGCTTTCGTACAGCCATCATCCGGACTTTGGTTATATTAAAATTAATATAATTATATTTCGGCTTTGCTCTCAGCTTCATGGATATATTACAATGGTTGAGTACTGTCAAAATATTGCTAAAGGAATCTAAAGTCTTACTTACAGACACAACATTAAATTTTCTATGATTTAAACAACTCGAGAAACCATGATGAGTGAGAGCAATAACCTTGAGTCCGGTGTCACGCTCGCACCCATTACGATGCAGTACAGTGACCATAAGGTAAAACTAATACGGACTATACCTATTTATGATATGGTTTAAATACGGTGTAAACCATTTATTACCGAGTTCAAAACGAACAAGGTTCTTAATTCGTCTGTATATACAGGATGGATTAAGATGGCACAGTAAGGGCAGCTATCTCAACCGTTCTAGATACAGAAAAACGACCCTAGGAGACTATCCTTAATTCTTGTGATAATTGGAGCTGAATTTATAGATTTTGAAAAAATGCACAGTCAGCAAGAAAACAGGCAATTTAATCAAAAACTTTGACTACTACTCATTTAAGATGTAGCATATGCGTAGAAAGTAAGAATTACGGCAATAAACAGGGCCCGAGAATTATACGTTAGTTATATGTCAACAAGTCCATGATCGTACCAATGTTTGGTCACCTTACTTAGAAAGAGACGTAGTGCTCTTAGTGAGTATCCTTGTCATCAAAGTTTTTTCGCAGAGTGCTCAATCCATTTGTAATATATCTATGCTCAGCTTTACCTACTTGCGCCGCATATACAACTACGAGTTTAAAGAGGTAAGGCTTACTTCAACATTATCTATACAGATCAAATACAGATTCGACTGCATCGACTGGTTTAAAACAATATGACATTCCATTTTTAAATTTGGAACCTCAATCCTCCATTACGTAAACAATTTATCAAATGATCAATATACCAAAATTAAACACGTTTTCTTTATAATTTTTGATATACCATTTACATAATATTATGACGGCAAAAGCTCAAAAGGATATTAAAACTTGTGAGTATTTTTGTACCTTTGTATGATAATGGAAGTGTAAAATGTCAAACATATCCACGCTGAATTTCGTGAAAATACTCATAGGTCCATGCTGACGACCATATAAAAACTCATATAGATTGCTAACTCTTGTGCCAAAACGCGTCATGACTTTAGTCACATGTCACGATGAGTAGGTAAGTGTCTCTGAACCACATACCAACATGAGTAATGAGCCATAACAAATAACTACAACAATTGAAGCAAAACAAGCCTGGGACTATTTTGGTATACCAAAATAGTCTCAGGCTTGTTTCGGCTTCAAAGCAGAAGACATGTGAAGACTATCAAATGGGATTTTTTTTCAAAATTTTATTGTCTCGTCTTGCGGCTTTCGGTTCGAGACTCTCAAACTCGTCAAAATCATAATAATTTTATTAACAAAACTGAGAAAATACTGTACAATACAAAAAAGCAAAGAAAATGTCTAGTTCATTATAAAGAAGTTTCAATATTTCGAGGCAATTTAAACTAAGATTATCAGAGTAAATATGCGATCAAGGAAACAACCTGTTGGAACTCTGTACTCTCTGCTTACCCCGCAAGGGATCTGGCGTGATAATATATAGAAATATGCGATTTTGATATTTAAACATACGATTGCTTAGACTTTAATCAACGTTAAAATTTGATGTTAAGTTCATTAGGACCCATCAAAATCGAACACCGTTCTGTAAATTTAGAAATATCTCGAGGTCCCGGTACGTCCCGAGAGTTTGAACCTGAGATCTCTCGTATCCTGAGACTTAGAGAATGGTAAAACTTGGCAAACTGGTCAGAATCAATACGTGATGTGAATATATGCACAGTTGCACCAGCCCCCCGTCTGCTGCCTCGTCAAACCGCCGCGTCCACCGCGCGCGCCGCCCGCAATGCCACCAACCGAAATCTAACGCATTCTGCTTCGCAACGCCAGTCGCCACCACGTGTCTCCCCCATTTCCAACAAGGTAACTTGTATAAAGTGGTCGTAGGCCTGGGGGACCGCGGTATTCTGTTGGTGACATGACCATTTGTGGTAATACCAATTTCGAGTGTCTCCGTACTTTGGAAAGCACGTTAAGGCGTTGGTCCCGGTTGTTAATTAATGTGGTAGTCGTTAGGGCAAGTTTGGTTGCCTTGTAGGCGGTTACAGAAGTTTTAACAGCAGATGCCCACATAACTGCCTCATCCAATCTGAACGGGTTACGCATGGTGGAGTATAACCTAACCAAGGGAGGTTAGGTTATACTCCACCACCTCCTCCACCTCGATTATAAGAGCAGGAGTTTAGGCTACATGTATGGGTAAATTAGGGCAAGTGCGGTCCCAAGGGTTTTCTTAAAATTGTATTAAACCGTTAAGATTTTGCAGATTCTTGAATCTGTGTGGATATTTTTGTATCTTACGCAAAAAAATGTGTAGGTAATAAATTTTATACTAGATTTTTTTATTGCTGGTATATACTTACCTGCAGTGGGTAATTATAAAAATAATAATTATTCTACAAAATATTACGTTTACAGGCAAAGACCACCCCGCCACGTGTGCAAAAGACTGACTTTAAAGTAGAAGACGTTAAGGTAAAAACAATATTATATTTTCAATAAGTAAGTGGGTGTAAGTATCATCATATGTTAGTGGTAGTTTGCACTTAAAACTACGTTTTCTTAAACTTAGTATTAAAGGAACATAATAAGTCACCTATTCCAATGTTTTAGGTTACCGGAAATTTTGAAAATGAACTCGTGGATGTTGGCAGCGTAAGTTGATAATCTACACTAAGTTTTAGCTGCAACAGCGAAAATTAGTGATTATCGCTAAAGTTAGTTAGTTACACCGTCACGCCTTAAGCACGCCCAAGCGAGGTCGGTGCTAAGTTTTATTTCAAAACATACCTTCATGTGCATTGAGATACTGCTCAAACAACTCCAGAAAAATAAGATTTTATTATTTATGAAAACTCGAACAATGCCGCCAACCCTAACGGTCATCAAGCTGCGCGCCTTTTTTTGTTTAAAATAGCTTCTCTAGTAGACATGGCAAGTCTCACTGTTCAGATTCGATCATTTGTATCTAAAGCAGTGCAAAAATTCAAATCCCAATATGTCTCCGTTGGAACATTTGGATCAGCTAAATTCAAGCACAGTCAGCCCACCGACCGACATTGCGTCGCGTATTCGTTCGTTCTGTGAGACTGCAAGTTTAGTGAATTGAGATTCAGTTTCAGATTGGAATGAGCATTCTGAAGCATTTTGTTTGTTCTGAAAGATTAACGCCTTGTAAGCGCTTTTGTATTCATTCAGGTCCAAAAAGTTGAATTTGCATAATTGAATCAGCGATATTTCCGTCAATTGTGGACCGATCTTGATATTTTTTTTTGCATTGGGTTCAGTATATCTCCAAGGTGGTCCCATATGAATTTTATTGACATTGGACCTTGGACTTAGAAGATACACCAGGGAACTCCTTAACGACAAACAATAGGCATGTGTAAATTGAGATATTATGGGTATTACGTCAATCCTATAGGTACCCCACTATAGAATAATTCACTGGTCACTTAAAATTGTAATATGAAAATCTTTTATAAAAAAAGGTAAACCGACTTCAAAAAGCAAAAAATAAATATTTGAAGTCGGTGCCAAGTAACCGACTGCACCAACCAGCAGATTTTTTATCTCAAAATGTTGAATTGCCAAAATGTTGAATTCCCACTATGTTGAATTTCAGAAACGTTGAATCCCAAAATTTTTAATTCCAAAATGTTGGATTCTCATAATGTTGAATTCCCGAAATGTTGAATTTGTTTATTACCTCTCATCGTATACTGTCACGTTCGCAAAATTTCACCATGTCGCAAAACAACACTTTCGCATTATGTCACGTTCGCAAAACGTCACACTCGCTCAATGACACATTCGCAAAATGTCACACTCGCACAATGTCACATTCGCAAAACGACACGAATGCAAAATGTCACTTTCGTAAGATTTTCAAAATATCTATTTTATATAAATAAAAAAGAAAATTTGGATGGATAGAAGGGACACAATCGTAACTAATATACATAGATTCACCTGTAGGACCTATAAAATCTGTAGGATATTTAGAGAAAGTAGTAATTTTAAGAATTCTGCGAACGTGACATTTTGCGAACACCTCGTTATGTGAATGTGACATTGTGCGAATGGGACATTTTGCTAATGTGATATTTTGCTAATGTGACATTATGCGAGTGTAAAAAAAATATTGTGACGTTTTGAGAATGTGACTTTATGCGAAGGTGCCATTATGCGCCGAGAGGGTTTATTATAATTGCAGCTAAGTGGAACAAGCTGTCTATTCCTAGTTTAAAGTATTAGCATATCATAACAGTGCAGGTGTTCGTGGCGGGAGACAGGATAGTCTGCATCTAGTTACCCTACGTTTGCACGGACGCTTATTCAACGCGCGTTAATAAAGCGCTAGAATGAAATAAATTACTAGCCATACTGTTTTTTGAAAGTGCTGCACAGCGCTGCATCACTGCGAGTTGAAAAATCGTCCGTGCGAACGCCGGTTTACTATCCGCCGTCACGTGGATAGCTGAACACTTATACTGGATATCCTGTTATTGTTCATGGGTATACGATCGTCTAGTCTATTCTGATGTCCTGGTACATTGACCAAGATTTAATTTATAATATATTATTGTGTGTTTAGTATATTATTATGATATTATTTCCTCCAGTTATTGAACATGAGGCTAAATATTATAGTACAATCAATTGAACTGGTAAAAACATCTAGGAGGTATAGAAAATACATTTACCAGGAAACTGGCAGCAACGTAATGATAAACGCATTAGGATCTACTGCAAGAACGTCAACGTAACGAATACAAATTCGATATTTTGGGACTCAACATTTTGGGAATTCAACATTTTGAGATTTAACATTATGATAAGTTCAACATTATGAGAATTGTTGGTTCAACATAATTAGAATTCAACGTTTTGGGTCTTAACACTTTGGGATTCCAACATTGACATTCAACATATCGGTAATCGAACATAATGAGAATTCAACATTTTGCAAATTTAACTATTCAACTTGAATGATTGTATTCTGACTCGCGAATGTAATGTAAGTTTGTGAAGCGGTGGAATTAAATAAATGGCAGCGCGTATTTTTTATTAAAGCGCTGTACAGCGCTTCAGCACCGTGCGTTGAAAAAGCGTCCGTGGGAACGCCCGCTAAGATCGAGATTCAGACACAAATAAGGCATTTTTTAACTGTTTCGGGTCTTGTAGATCTCGTTCATGTTTCATACCACTGTATCAAATCAGTAAAGTTCAACACATGTATATTCACTACGACGTAGGACATAATAAACTTAGTGGCATTCATTGACAAACTTAAGTGGCTGCAGCTCAGAATGTTTGTTTAAATGTTGACAATCTTCGTAATGTTTTGATCCAGAAACCACCACCTGCAGAGCATAATCCATACACTGTTGAAGTATCTTCGATCCTGACTATAGATGAGATACCAGATGACACAATAACGTACGGCTGCGGCCGCACAATTCCTGAGATTAGTGAAAGTGATTTCGAGAATGGTAATACAAGATCTTTAGATTGTTGTATATCTCTTTTCTCCCTACTCTTCTAAGTTAATAATTGGTAGAATATC
Organism: Phalera bucephala; assembly: GCA_905147815.2. NCBI lineage: Eukaryota > Metazoa > Arthropoda > Insecta > Lepidoptera > Notodontidae > Phalera > Phalera bucephala. Next base: position 21,662,854 of record LR990615.1, read on the forward strand.
ACAGCCAGGAACATGTTTTGATCAGAACTTAACTGATCTTCTATCAAAAATTTAATAGCTTTTCTATCTTAGATTCATGCTTACAATAAAATGGTCGTTGGTTTAGTGTCCTGGGTTGTAAATGTTGTTGGGGTTTTCTATGAAACATTGTCTTAGTAGAAGAACCTACGTATTAAAATCCATTTTGATATACGCCATGCCGTGTTTCCGTGGAGAAAATAGTTCGTACCTATGGCACGAACTATTGTTGTACATTTGAATTTCGGAAATACTTTAGTATGCACTGTTTCATATGGGCTAGGGAAATAATGAAGTACCTTAAACTAAAGAATATTTTCTTTCACAGATTACAAACAAGGTGACGGAGAAATGCTAACTTGTGATTCTTTTGTAAAACAGAATTCAAAAACTGGTATACTTCTAAATATAATTTTGTTATTGAATCGAAAACATACTCTAGATCTTTGTGATTGACTATGTTTATATGAATGTGTATCTTATTTTATTTCAGAGGATATAAGTCACCCTCAGACACCGGTAACAACCAGCCGCCCACAGACTCCTAAGAATTTGCAATCTAGTCGCCCTCAAACCCCCCGATTGCCAAGTCGTCCTACAACACCTGCGCAATCCATACCACGCCACGGTACCCCAACGAGTCGCCCTAATACCCCCCAACGCGGACCACCTTCTAGATCCAGGACTCCTTCCTCAATACATGCTCAGCCCCCGCCAAGGATTCTTTCCCCATCGTCTATGGGCCAGTCTCGATCATTCAACGACGATGAAGACATAAAATCTACCTATATTATGAAACAGAGGCAATTCCACCGTATGAAGAAGGACTTGGATTTGAAACAGGTTTCATTCAGTGTGTTTTATTTCCTCATGATTTACGAAGAATTTGCGCCAATATTCCCGAACATGAACAGGTAGGCTAATAATAAAAATAAACTCTACCAAAAAGTCACCGGGCAACTGCTTAGTACCTATATAGCTTGTAGAAGCTAAATTACATGTTACAATAACAAAAGAATACAGATACAAACAGTAGATATTTAAATAAGTTTTATTTCAAAATAACATTATTCCAGCAAGCAATTTTGGAAGTATTCGACAATTTGCGTGAATTGCGAGAGCGAATGACCCGTGAGGGAATCTCTGGCGCCGGCGAAGGGATCTCGCAACAAGAGCTAGTCGTCTTCAATGTGGCTGATTGGAGTACGGATGAAGTTTCCCAGTTGTGCCGCGATGCTGTCAATACAGGCAACTTTGAGAATGCTGCGGAACTTATTAATACTACTGTCGTTATTGGTAAATATCTGTGGATTGATCTGGATTGCTTTCGAGAGTTTATTTAATAAGCATTTTGATTCACCTAAAAACTAAGGCCTACTAGCAAATCGTTCTATTAACAACTTGCCGTAGTAGTAAATGGTTGCTATATTTGAAAGTACGGACTGTCAAAATAACCTTAATTAAAAAAGTTCAGTCTGAAACAACTTTGAATAGAAATATTTGTGCCGGACACCTGAAGTGCTATGATATCCTGGTGGATGCTATATCCACTAGGATAGCACTTCAAGTGCTGCTGCAACTGCTATATTTCAAGTTTAGCTACCCACGCGGCGGAAGACAGTTAAAGCAGAATATGCCGTCTGCCGCTATGATAGTTTGACCAAGATTCTATTAACCAGTCAAAGGTTTCGTCACATAGTCGACAGAGTGCGACAGAGGCGCGATGCTGTCGCGACGCCGGCGGACAGCAGCGTGGCGCTCACGTCACACTACAGGCGCGACGTTGCGCCGGCCGGGTGACCACCATGTTGTTGTCACCGTCTAAAATTCAAACAACAACATTAGCGTCCTGCTCCCGCGCCTTGGCGCCTCGCTACCGCTGTGCTTCGTTTGTAATCGCATTAGCTGCGGCGCGGCGTGTCGTGATATTTGCCGTCGCGCCGAGCGTAGCGGAGCTGTGTGGCGTCTTCCGTATATTTCAGTACATTACAAGTCCCCAGGTCGTGCCACCGTCACACCCCCTTCGCGCTGCGTCGGCTATGTGCCGTAACTTTAAAACTCATCAACAGACTGTACTTCGACAATATGTAGTTTCGATATTAGGACTGTTTGCTAATAGGACAATTGGCTACTAAGTCGGTTACAGGGGTTACAACTTGTGCTCGTGTATTTCTAGACGCATCATTGATTATTGTTGCAGATGAATGTGCTCTTGCGGATTTGGACGCTAAAGTTTTGAGCGTCCCTTCACATTTTGCCGATTTATGCCTTCAGGCGTTTACAGCTCGCCAAGAAATCATTGACTGGGTCAAGGAACTTATTGAAAAAAAGGTTATTGTCTCAATTTATTTATTTTAATCTTATTTCTAGTCTTATTCTGTTAGTAGTACTAACTAGTACTAACAATCATTTTAACAGGAGCCCGCAGATGGTGAGATGTTGGAGCGTATTGCCCTATACAATGCACAGGGGCTACAGCTCTGTGACACTCTTCGTGAATTGAAAAGCCGCGCTGATGATGCTGTAGACACCGTGACACAACTATCTAAGTAATATTTAATACTCTTTACTGACACAGGACTCTGATGTCGTACTATTCTTTCCAAAACATATTTCTAGACTAATTAAAATGTGAAGTAACCTTAGCGTGACGGGGCATTTATTGCAGCATATTTTGATATTATTGTACTTAACATATTAATGTCTTGCTAGGAGAGCCTGTCGAGAACGTGGTGCCCTAGTTGCCGTCGGTGAATCTTTAGTACGAGAAGTAGCACGACTTCGGCAAGACATTGAAGCTCGCACGGCTGTCCTTAACGAAATAAAGGAGATGCAAGTTGATAATGACAAATTTGAGGTAACAATTCTACACATTTTGAGTCAATAACAAAATACAATTTATCTACCTACTGCTTATTTATTATAGGTAATGAGAATTGTTGTTAGACTCCCTTCAAAGGGTCATATCCTTTTTTATTTAATTATTAACAATTGTTCCCCCTATTACATGGGACCTAACATCGTCGGCGAAACGTGGGTGTACTCAGTACACCTCTGCCACCTCCTCTGGGGAATAATGGCGTGACGGTGTGTGTTCTCATGGTTTACCATATGTTATTATTTTTGGCACGATAAGAGTATATTTGTGTTTTAAAGAAATATACAAGGTGTATCGTAAATAGCGCAACACCTCAGATACCCCGATTAGATAATAGCTTTAGAAATTCAATGTGACAACCAAATTGCCAAATTTAAAGTTTATTAGGCCTTTTTAAGCATTTTTATACCCTTATTAACAACAAAACTTTTATTTGTATGTGTGCATATTGAGAAATACGCTTTAGAAATCTCCGTATTGCTTTGAATCAAGAATAAATTAAATTGAGGCGCACTGAAGCAAAAACAGCATTTTCTTGTAAAACTATTATTATCATTCACTAAAAATTGTTGAAGTCAATTCTGTTACCGATTCAGAGCAAACTACTTTCAGGTCTTGCGTTAACTATGTTACACCTTGTATAATAGACTGAAGATATTACTGGTGTTATTAAAAGCTAAGTCGGTTGGTTTCTAGTGGCCTCATTGTGGACCACTGGAAAATTAGATAAGTTGCATTTAAGCAACTTGAACATCTTTGATTTGGTTAGCTTACAATCAAATTTAGATCTTTTATAGATTTTGACGAACTTATAGGATATGCGTCGGGAATTAGAAGAGGAGCGTTCGTCACGTAATCTTTTAAATAATAAACTAGCAACAACGGAAACACAACTACGGCAAGCGCGCGGTCGAATTGCAAAAATGGACCGTCAGCTTCGCGAATCTGAAGCTAGCATCGCTAGTCTCACGGGCACTGTTAAAACTTTGGAAGACCAGGTACGCTTCTCATCTTTAGATACAATATATTTGCGACCGATAATATGTTTTGTAATCTATCGTAAATTTGCTTAGAGCCGTCAAAGAGAAGTCCAGCTCGAAGCCCGGGCGCGGAAACTAAAAGAATCTTTGAAGACTGGTGAAGTAGCTAGCAATAATTTGGTTCAACAGCGTGATGCCCTGCAGGCTGAGTAAGTTTCGTAGAATTACTACAAAAATACAAAGTATTGAATTCGAGTATCTTGAATAATGTGACAATTTTCTCAATTTCATTAGAATCCAAGATATGAAAGAACAATCGGAGAACTTAAAAGCCCAGCATAAAGCAATTGTACAAGATTTAACTAGTCAATTGAAAGAAACTCAAAATAATCTACAGAAACAGAGAGACCTAATGGCAAAAGAGATTGCACTAAAAGAAACTGCTGAATCAGAATTAAGGGAGAGTCATAACTGCGTAGAAGAACTAAAAGCTAAGATAACTGATCTCGAAAACAGTAGTCCAAATCCTGGTAATTTGATAGGAAAATAAGCAGTTTCTATTCTTGATTTGGTTTTCTATTGTTGCCTCTGTATTATTATCAATATTGCTTTTCAGATTTACCATCAGAACGGGAAATGGATCTCTGGGCAGAATTACAAGCTACCAAAGATACGTTGCGTATAACAGAGGAAGAGGTCATCGTATGTAAGAAGGAGAAAGTTCGCTTCTTGGACTCCCTAACAAAGATCACTGTAATTATCTCTTCATTCATGTTCACTAATTGGTTTAAGATATGTTATTGTAGACTCAATTTTCTTTCCAGTCTTATATACCAGATAGTTTTTTTTCAACGCCTGTGAGGTACACTGGAACCTATTGTATTTGTTGATTTAATTTGATATATGGATGTATACAAATTATAAATTATATTTTAGGAATCCGATAACAAAGTAGCGTTGCAGCAGAAACTGGCAGCTGAACTTTTAAGCAAGGAGGAAATAATAGGAAAGATGCAAATACAAATTAGAGAGTACACGAAAAATATGAAACTAAAGTAAGAGGGGCAACTTTTACCTTCACTTTACTACAGTAGATATAAACCAATCTGTAGGTACGTATATTATTATTAAAATGTATACATATAAGTAAATAATAAATTTCTTTTAGTGAGCAAAAAGTAATGCAATACGAACAATATGTACGTGATCTTCAGGCCCATAATCGAGCCGTTGTCAATTGTCAGGAATCTCCAAATGAAATCGGCTATCAGGGTTTACAACAAGAGGTAAAAATGTTATTTTCTCCCTGTTAATCTAATGTTAAAACATCCTTGCTCTGAACATTTCATTTTCATATGAATTTCTAATATAGGACCTAATTGAAAATGAATTTGATTGCACTTTTACTGAAAATGACTAAACTTACCCTCTAACAGATAATGAACTTGAGGATGGGACTTTTGGAAGCGGTGCACCAAAACGAAAAGCTGTCTGAAGTGTTGGCTCAAAGAGAGCAACTACTCGAACAGCAAGACAAAACATCACGTGCTCAGGCAAGAGTCATCAAGGTTACTAAGTCCTTCCTTGAAATCATAGTTGCTTAGGAATAAAATGAGGGGAAATGGAATTTGTGTACAATTTCATTATAAATTTACGTGATGATTGTAGACCCGACTTTAATCTTGGTAGGTGACTACCTATTCGAAGATCTGAAGCTACTCTGCCTAGGGCCAATCAGCAGGCCTAATCTCTGATTAAATAGGCAACATTGTATAATGTATGTTATTTAGAATTACTATTAACCGGACCTTATTTCCCTCCAGATATTGATTGGTAAGTATTACTGATAATTAAAAGTTGACTATACTTTTGGGTTTTATGATTTAATAATTAAGCTTAGAATTTTTTGTAAATGTGCAGCTTATCACATTTGCTTTGTTTCGCCATTATGTGTAGGTACGTTATTTTTTCATTGATTAAGTTATAAGTGGCACAGGTACGTGAAGAGCTGATCAACATGTTGAAGAACAAGGAAACTGAACAAAGTCGCGAGCTGTCTGCACTCCAACAGGACCTTGAGCATCGAATGAAAATTGTAGAGGAAGTGAGACGCGCATAGCTTTTTTTGTTATTTTTTAATTTTGTCATCATACCAATTGCTGCTTTAGACAAATGAATCTATAAAATTAACAAAATAAGTGGAATAAGAGAGCTGGCTTTTACCCTGCTGTGGGACAGTACAGAATCTTAATAACAATATCTACACTATTGGGTAAAAATCGTATAAACACAAAAGAGTTAAACTGGTTAATATTTGGCAATAACTAGAACGCACACTAGATTTACATGAATATCATCAAATAAACCTAATATCCAGATGTAACCGTCAACGAAACGTCGGAAACTTTATAAGTTTTATTTTGATTGCAAGCACTTGTCACGAAAGCTTCTTGAACTCCCGTCTGACCGAAATATTTACATTTACCGGAAGACAAATGTTTTAGTCAGATATGAGTTCATCGGCCCGCACATCAAGCGGGTCCGTCACCGAGCATCATTTGTGCTCGGTCGTCTCCATTCGTTAATCTGCAAGCGGAGTAAAATGTCTCTTAGAAATAAGGTGACACTTTACAAAACTTGCGTTCGACCGATCATGACTTATGCGTGTGTTGTGTTCGGGCATTCGGCCCCCTCTCACATCGATAAACTCCAAGTGGTTCAAAACCGCTTCCTCCGTAAAGCCGTAGGAGCCCCCTGGTTCGTACGGAACGTCGACCTCCACTCCGATCTAGGTCTCGAACCTATTCGCGCCTTTATTAAAAAGGCGACAACACGTCACTTCGCGAACGCATCTACCCATGCGAATCCGTTAATCGTAGCCACCGCCGACTACGATCTCCCCCCCGACCCCTGCCGCCACCGCCGGCCGCGACATGTTCTCACCGACCCCCCCCGATGCTTTGTCATCCCTTCTTTCCGCTCAGAATACGGGCGACGACGACGACGTAGTAGTAGATCCCCTCCCATAGCCGGCGGTTGACCGGTGCACTTAGTAGTGCACCCGTCCCCCTACAGCGACTGTCCCAACCGAGGGCGCCTCTTGCCCTTCTGGCTGGCTAGAGCGTAGTGGTTGCACGCTCGCCTTTAAGTCCGGTGAAGCTGTAAAGGCCTCGCGGCCAACAGCGTACATCATTCACACATACACACACACACACACACATATGAGTTCATGAAACTTATGATACAATGTGCGAAATTTAAATCATTTTGGTTATAATGCTAACGCTAGCTTCAAGGGATGAGACTGTATGAGTGATTTCAAAATGTTTCTAAAGGTGAATAAGCAAATAGCAGCCAAGGCGGACGAGATACAAGAGCTATTCGTAACTCTGGAGAACAAGCGACAACAGATCCATCAGCTGGAGAAGATTGTGCTGGCGCTGGAGGAGCAGCAGAGGCGAGCGCAGGCGCAGCGCACGCGTCATGAAGAGAAGATAGCCGCGCTCGAACACGAACTTGCCTCTTGCGGTAATAGACGAGAACGGTAAGAGCTCTCTTTTGGGTTAGGTTGGGCTACTGTTATAAACAAACTATCTCATATACCATAATTACCGGGCCCCAAGTCTGCTATTTTTACGTGATTTGTAATTATGACATGCTTTAACATTTGTTTAAACTAATAAAAAAAACAGTGATAGCCTAGTGGTTAGATAAAAAGCCTAGCGGTGGAAAAAAACTACGCGCGGCTCACTTCCTCTACAATTTTCATTCGATGCACAAGGTCCTGTTGGTTAGACCGACCTAGTGGTTAGACCGTTGGACTGCAAAGTCAGAGGTCTCGGGTTCAAACCGAGGCACGGACCTCGTGTCTTTTCAAAAGCATGTGCGTATTAAAAATTATTTAACACTTTAACGGTGATGGAAAACATCGTGAGGAAACCTGCATGCCTAAGAGTTTCTCAAAGGTATGTGAAATTCGCCAACCCGCACTGGGCCAGCGTGGTGGACTATGGCCTAAACCCTCTCAGTTTGAGAGGAGGCCCGTGTCCTAACGGTTGGACAGTTTCTTAACAGGATTAATATTATAACACATGTTCAATTACAATTATACCTAAGTCGGTAATCTACTAAATTCTTAATGGACTTATTAACAAAAACCGACAAATGTTTCAAGTGGTACGCCTATGGAAAACCATATGGACACCATTGAATTAACAGATTATCAAAACTGTCAAAACTAACCTTTACGAAGTCAATGAACGACAATTTTAATAAAACTGCAATAGCAGACTTGGTACCCTTGGTTTAAATTCACACACATCTATCTACTGGTTTAGGCTGTACACTCGACTACTAAGTTAAGGAGTGTATTGGATTTTTTTGATTTAAATCACAGTTCATATTATATTGTGTTATATCGTTCGGCAGCCGGATTCTGATATAAAGCAGCTTCATATGAATATTGTAAAGTTTGTAAAAGTCTAACGCTTAAAGTTTTAAGTAAACTTAAAAACATTGGCATGTATGTGGGTATATTCTATTATGTAAAAATCTCACTTCTGGACTGGATCTGGGCTGAATTTCGATATGACAGTAGGTAAATATTACAGTACGCGCGATTTAACTCGACCGAATTGAAGTTAATTATATCGAGGAGTTGCGCATGCATAGTCGCTTAGAAAAGTTATATATACCAAAATTCAATTGGATCAGGATTAGTAATGCTTTATAGACACAATCTGACCACTGTCTCTGGGATCCTGGTTTGGTCATGCTCACTATAGTGTCTTTGCTTGAGGTGGCTGTCTGGCCCTTTCTTCCAATATGGTCGAAGGGGGTGATGGCTGTTCCAGTTATCATACTCGTGAACCGGTGCTGCTTGTGGGGACTGGTCCATCTGAAATATTTAGACACTATAAATAACATCATTAGTCTCATCTCGGTCGTACGGCATCACATTGGAGCTAGATCGTAAACTATTTAATTGTAACCTAAACATGTATCCACACGATATGATTAAAAAAAGAGAAAGAAATTTAAATAAAAAAAGATAAGCCCGCTGAGTTTCTTCACCGGATCTTCTCGTTGTGGCCGCATTCCGATCCAGAGGTAGTGTGACTATTTGTAAGCGCCCCCGCAGTGCTTACACGAAATAAATTATTTGAGCTGAGTTAATACTTATTACATGGTATTGGGCGTGAGTTGCACATTTCTGTTACGTAGCGCTAACTTCAATCCGGCCAAGTTATCTATCTAAATTGCGCGCACTATTGTGGCCGTACGTGGAATAACTAACGTATGGCTGAAATAAAGGAAAATACATATTTCGATATGTACCTAGGGGGTTATTATTGAATATAGACTTATAATGCACTTTTTTTTCAGAAAATTCCTGTTTTTCTAAAAAATCCTGATATGCCGAAAGTTTTTCTTGTACCGTTCAGAAAATTCAAAAGTAAACGATGAAATCTGTAATTGTCCAGGTGATTGTGAAAAGTTGAATCGTACTAATAAATTTTTAATTTACAACAATTCTTTTGTGGAGTTTTATACGTAGGTATTTTACAAATAACTGAGTTCGCCACCTATATATTAAATAAGCGTCGGGTGACTGGACCGCTTCCTGCACATAGACACTATACACACAATGGTTTCCCTAGTATTTTTCACGAGACATGGGGTAGGAGTTTTGGTGGGAAATCAGAGGGATATTGTCAATTTGTTTTAATTTATTCAACTTGTATTATTTTGAATAGTAATGTGTAATGTTCGTGGAATATTTAGTATTATGTATTCTTATATGTGAATGGGTGAAGGTAATTGTAACAAAGTGAGACGTGCCTTTTGGATTTCCCTCAAAACTGCCGTCGCTACTGGTATGTAGAGTATCCATCGCTGTACTATCCAAGGTGGGATACTTCACCAATTTCATTATCATCGTTGTCATCAAGTACATCGGGGAGTTGAATTAATTTAGAAATTAAATCTTACAAACATGATTATGCATTCTCTTCTTCTACTACTTTACATCTCACTGGCTATTGGCAAAATGTGGGCAAAATACACTTAAAATTAGTGTGCAGCCATAACTTATAGAAGAACATGAAGATACGTGGGTACAGGTACGTTGGCGTTCGGAATATGACGTTTTTAGAAATCGGGTGATGATAAAATTAAATAAATTAGAATCGATTGAAAATCGTATCGAGATAATTTATAACGAAGAATGAATCGATATTAATAAAAATAATTTATTAACATGAAGGAAAACAAAATACCAGAAATTCATTATTTATTTACGAGTCTAGCGATTGGTCAGAAAAATCTTTTGACGAATCACTTCATTCGCCACTTACGTGAATTATTATTTAAAAGTCTATGAATCTGTCTATTTTAATATGGCATGAATGGCATGGCATGCGCCATGCACGTTTTTTTATTAATTTCTTGACCATGAGTGTATACTCATATGTTTCGCAAGCCAATACATATGATAATATATTCGTAAAAAAATCGGTAATGAATTTTCTAAATTTTAAATAACAATGTATCGATTATAACGATTTCATTGCGTCAGTCCCTTAACACGACCCGTTACAATTTACATAATTGAGTAATAAATTTACTGTAATATTTGAACTGACCAATTAAATAATTTTATTAAATTGACGAATATGAAACTAACCAATTAACAAACCATGTTATAAATTCTTTCTTACGAAAGCTGAGAGTGATTTTTTTAATGTTTTCATAAGTTACATAGACATAGACGAACTGGTTTTGATACACCCTAGAATTGTTTAAGTTATATTATGTTTCCATAAAATTCTACATAATTTAAATTTAACAGCTCTAAATGTGAAATCTTATATTCCGTGGGATTGCAATGATGGATTCCATAGACTATACTTTGAATCTTCAAACAATCCATATTTCCAGTTTTTTAACCAAAAAATTGAAAGACACAAGAAATTGATTTAACATTTTAAAGCCGTTAGGTATCATGTTCCCATATCAGAAAACCAAGGACTTTTAAAATATTTACACAAAATAATGAAAAATGTTAATTTGATATGATTTCTTTAAAACCTCCTCTCTACTTAAAATCATAAACTTAATTACACTATATTTTTGCTTATGGTGTACTATTTTTACACATAAAATTATTAACGTATCAAATCCATTTATTCCCAGTTTATCCTAGGCTGCACAACCCAATCTATTTGATTTCCCCCCCCCCCCCCCTCCCTTTTTTCACTCTCAGTCTTCATTAGACTGACTATTTCGGGCGCTCGTAGCGCTGTGCGACCGCAGTGTTCTTACCGATCAGTAATGTTAAGCGTTCGACTCGTTCGGCCTGAGATAGGTGACCGTTTGTGGTATTTTCAAATTCAAGCATCTCCGTGCTTCGGAAGGCACGTTAGGCCGTTAGTCCTGGTTACCACTAAATCTGCTAGTCGTTAAGCAGTGTTGAAAGCCTTATAGACGGCTTGATAAGTTCCAACAAAAGGTGGCCACAAAAGTGTCGCCACCAATCTGGTCCGCGTGGTGGAGTATGACCTGATCTCTCTTACCTTGAGCTCTGAGACAGTATAGGCGGACATTGTTATAACCCTTATATAGCGTAAAAACAACGGCGATTAGGCTTAGTTAAAAAGTTCCCATTGCTTCCTTCCGCCTCTATTATCAAATCTACCACTATTTAAGTGTGTGATAACGAGCCCAAACACGGCAGCGTTGTTTAGTTATTTGTGTTTTTATTAAAAACGTAGCCCCACACTAGGATTTATTCCTGTGTTGTGGGTGCGTTTACAAACAAGAAAATTCACATACACAAATATCCAGACCGGAACAAATAATTGTGGATCACACAAAGATTAGTCCCGTGCGGGACTCGAACCCACGACTATTAGACGCAGTGGGCAGAGCGGCTTAAGCTCTTAACCACTGCGCTAAATTGTCCGTCGAAAGTTGCCGAGTTCCTTTGGCCACCTCAAGTCCAATCATCAGATCCTGGACACCATGAGTACAGTACTTGTCAACACAAATTTAACGAGCCAAAACACGACGGAGCTATGTTGAATAGTTGGGTAAATCCATTGACCACCTTCCAGCTGCATGATAAGATCCTAGGAACCACCTGGGGCCATAGTTCTTGTCACGACATCCAACGAGCCAACACACGACCGGATTATGTTGTGTTGTTGGGGGGAGTTCTTATAGCCACTATTCGCGACGTTACTCGCTTTATCCAGGACCAGGCTTTTTAGTGAAGTAGATGTGGTCGACAGAGAAATGAATCGTTTATTATATCGTATGAAAATAAATTTAATTCGTTAAATACAATTTTATGTATATAAAAAAAAACGAATATCGTGTGCTGTTCGAATTGTGTGTTCTGAAGCTCGTCGCAGATGACGTTGGTAGGGTTAGCTGCGTGATTGGCCGTTCATTTGCAACATGCAGAGATAACTTCATGTCGTCCGTTAGTGTCGTCACTCATTATAGATGGCGCGCAAAGCCACTTTCCAGCTTCTGGGTCCATAGTAGGTATTTGTCACGACATCCAACGAGACAACACATGACGGGATTAAGTTAAGTAGTTTAGGGGTAAGTTATGGTAAGACGGACGATTTAGCGCAGTGGTTAAGAGCTTAAGCCGCTTCGCCCACTGTGTCTAATAGTCGCGGGTTCGATTCCCGCACGGGACAAATCTTTGTGTGATCCACCATTAATTGTTTCGGTCTGGGTATTTGTGTATGTGAATTTTCATATTTGTAAACGCACCCACGACACAGGAATAAATTCTAGTAGGCTACTTTTACTTAAAGTCCTTATGGCCACTTTCCAGCTTCAGATGGTACCTACTCTCGCACAACTCGCAAGGATCTTTTAGACCGCGGCCAAAATCTGACATCAAGTAAAATGTCACTTTATGACAGTCGCAGTGTTGCCGTTAGGTATGAAATTTAGTCTGTCTAATGAATACTGTCGAAAAGGGCGACAAATTCAAATAAATTAGGTCGTGTAACCCTGGGAATAAATGGATCTAATACTTGAATACATTTATGACAATAAAAGTAGTGGCGCATAAGAAAAAATCGTGTAAATAAGTTTATTATTTTAGGAAACATAGAAAGGAAGGTGGTTTCATAGAAATTATAGCTTTCCAACATATTACATTCATTCATGTTAATGGTTAACTCCTTGTGTATAACTCCTTGGTTTTCTGCTATGGGAACATTATCGGCTTTAATATAATAAATGTAGGTACCGGGGAAGACCTAGACTATCTTACCATGACCAAATAGACCGTGTCTTATCTAAAGGGCAAGTCAAGAGTCTCCGTAACCGGCGAGCGTGTATGAGACTAACTATGAGAGTGGAGGAAGCCAGAGAGGTCTGTAAGGAAAGAACCTGTTGAAACTCTGTACTCTCTGCCTACCCTGCGAGGCAGCTGGCATGATGATATAGAACGTTAGAGATATATAGAATATAATAAATCAATTTCTTGCAAGAGTTTTAACTTTTTAATTAAAATACGGATTATCTGGACTCCTATGCAATCCATCAATGCAATGCGACAGGATTAATAAGGTTTCATTTATATTTGTTAAATTTAAATCATGAAGAATACTGTATAACATTATATAAATCTAGCGTGTACACACGGCGACACATCAACCTAGACTGTTTGGACTTTGAACCATTTAAAGTTGAACGCTGCGAATTGTGCGAGAGGGTGCGATATGTTGTTGTCATTTCGTTCTGCGGTGCTCTGTCCATATCTACCTATAGGGTGCTACAGGTATATTGTGCAGGCATATTTGAAGCAAGTTGAGCTCGTCGCGTAAATAAGTATTTTCGAATTGCGCGGCCCGCCCTTTCTAATCCCTTATTGTCTATTTTATTCGTTTGTAACTACAAAGTTGCATTTTTACATATTTAATTTTTATTATGACGGTATTTTATCGATCTTAGTAACAATAATTGAGAAACTGACTCAATAAGAGTGTAAAAGTAATACTTCAGGTTTTAGACTATACCTACTTAACTATAAAATTGAACCAAAAAGTTAAATATTATACTGATTTATGTGTAAAAAAATATAGGCACACTAAGAATTATTATTACCTTTCGTATTGTGTGTGCGTTTGCAATTTTAGTTTCATATAGACTATAGAGTTAGACAAAAATTACGAATCACACAAAGAAATTTTTTTTGCGAAGCTTAAACGCGGGCAACTATATAAAAACTCTGATTGATTGAGTCAAATATTTAATGATAAAACGATAAACGTTACCTGGCCACAATTTGGTTGTCCACTGCAAAAATTCATATATTAAGTAGATAGGTATTGTTTAAGATAAAATAGTTTTTATGTTAGAGGTCTATAAAGAAAGAACCTGCTGGAATTGTCTACTTTCTGCCTACCCCGCGAGGGCACTGGCTGGATAATATAGATAGAGAGGTAGAGTTGCTTCGTTGGTCTGGTGGCAAAGCGCATCGCTTTGTGATCACGAGGTCCTGGGTTCAAATCCTAGGTCGGACAAGTGTAGTTTTTCTAACGAAAACCTTCCCAGTATGAGTCCGGAGTCTAGAATTGTGCCCGGGTATATGGCAATAGGCTCGCCCCCTATTACATGGGACCTAACATCGTCGGCGAAACGTGGGTGTACTCAGTACACCTCTTCCACCTCCTGTAGAGAATATAGGCGTCCCGGTGTGTGAGAGATGGAGTTATAATATTAAAAATATGCCCAAAGAGCATTTTCAATCTCACAATTTAGTCCAGCAAACTGATTGGTGCCAAACTTTTAATAGTAAGCTCTATTATAATTTGTCTATAGATTCGCTTAATTATTAGCAATCTACACTTGCAAACATACAAAATCGAGTGATGACATCTTGTTGAACGTGATCTTATATCTGTTTGGGATTCACACACCTAGATCTATTTGGGGTAGCTCAACCACATTGAATAGTTTATAGTATAAAATGGGAAACCATTGTTTGCCTACTTTCTTTATTTTGTAAATACTAATAATTTTATAAATAAAAACAACGGAAGTGTAAATTAAAAAACGTTTTAATTAAATATTATGATATAATTATCATTTCAAACCAATAAACAACAATCATATTAACAGCAATAAAAAACAGTCACAAGTAAAAACAAAAAATATAAACCCAGTGTTAGCGACGGACAATTTAGCGCAGTTGTTAAGAGCTTAAGCCGCTCTGCCCACTAAGTCTAATAGTCGCGGGACAAATATTTGTGTGATCCACAATCCAAAATCATGGATTTCTAATGATCAAAATCAGTTCGTCTATGTCTATGGTTTACTAGGACATTAGTCTCAGTATTGCCAGCTTATGAAAACGTTAAAAAACACTTCCAGCTTTCATTAGTTCATGAATTTATAACCCTAAGCGGATTAAGTACCATCTAAATATTTCTAAAGAAAATTAAAGTCTTATTCACAGACACAACATTGAATTATCTATGATTGAAAAAACTCGCGCAACCATAATGAGTGAGAGCAATAACCTGGAGCCCGGTGACCATAAGGTAGAACTAATACGGACTATACCTATTTATGATATGGTTTAAATACGCTGTAAACCATTTATTTCCGAGTTCAAAACGAACAAGGTTTTCAATTCGCCTTTATTTACAGGATGGATTAAGATGGGACAGTAAGGGCAGCTATCTAACCGTTGTAGATACAGAAAAACGGCCCTAGGAGACTCCTTAATTTTTGAGATATTTGGAGCTGAATTTACAGATTCTGAAAAAAAATGTACAGTGAGCAAGAAAATTGGCAATTTGATCAAAAACTTTGACTACTACTCATTTAAGATGTGGCATATGCATAGAAAGAAAGAATTACAGCAATAAATAGTGCCCGAGAATTATACGTTAATTATATGTCAACAAATCCATAATCGTACCAATGTTTGGTCACCCTACTTAGAAAGAGACGTAGGGCTTTAAGTGAGTATCCTTGTCATCACGTTTTTTTCGCAGAGTGTTCAATCCATTAGAATATAACAATGCATTAGACAGATTCTACCCAAGTTCTCTTTTTAATTAGTAACCGTGGACCCCACCTAATAAAATATCCCTTTGGAAGTAGAAAAAAAAACGAATGGTAGCCCTCATTTCACTAACAATTTTCTAAAATTATGGTTGGCAACATTGATTATCATGTCAAAGTCAAAAGTGGCCTTTGAGAAATTTCGAGGCGACATTAACTATTTACTACACATATTTACAAAAAGATATATATTTCAGTTTAAGTATCATAACTGGTGCTTGATTCAAAATGTCTGAAAGAAAAGTTTTAAACGTACGTTTATTTAACGCAAACTATACACATGAATCCAAATTATCAATCGCTAACGTTGTTATTTACTTTTTCAGAAATACTATCCTCCGGATTTCGATCCTTCGAAGATCCCTCGCATGAAATTGGCCAAAAATCGCCAGTATACTGTTCGATTGATGGCCCCCTTTAACATGCGATGCGCCACTTGCGGCGAATACATATACAAAGGGAAAAAGTTTAATGCAAGGAAAGAGGACGTTGAAAATGAGGACTATCTTGGAATTCGAATTTACAGGTTTTACATAAAGGTGAGTTCTATTTGGTTAAGTCCATTCAACTACTAATTACTAGTGCCCCACAATATGTTGTTAAACGAGTCTTTGATAAGGTGTAACAATAGTAGCAGAAATATAAGAATAACGAAAAAATGTTATAAGACGTTCAGGTCCATCGGACGTAATTCGGATGTTATCGTAAGCTCTGACCACCATACTTGCTTACATCACATGTTAGTGAAATATACTCAATGGCCAGAGTATAGTCCCGTTAAATATAATGGTTTTTCATTGACTAACAATTTTATTAACAGTGCAGTAACAGTTTTCCTGCATTCCATGTCTGCTGAAGATGAAATAATATTCACTTTCGTCGTTTTCACACACACTCTATGTGGATGTGGGGAATCTGCATCAGGGCGTCAGCCCACTGGCTGAGGTAGCTGACTCGACCACATTTATGGCCGGGTCATTGTGTTGGGACTGTGTATCCTTCAGTGAGGCGGAGACCTGTAGATCCCACGTGGGGGGCTATCATGAGTTTGTTCATGCCGCCTCTGCGATCAACCCTATCAGGTGGAATCTATGGCGAACCATAGGAAGCCCGGCAAAGCGATTAGCAAGGAGGCGGCGACTTCTCGAGGCACTTCTTCTTTCTTCGCCCAGTAGTGTGATACAGCTAGTGTTATAAAAACACTTGAGTTGGCGCTTAAAATGCTCGCATCTTCTACGTGTTTCAACGCTCGTGAGCGTCGACTCAGCGCTTAATGCTCTACTACAGTGCTCATTTTTACAACACTGAATACAGCACCGCTAGGGAGACCTAGCGGTCAAGCGGGTGGATCAAACGCCACTGGGTTGTGTCAGGAATATAGTGTGGTTAGGGAGATTTAGGGAGGGAAAAATGGGGTATTGGGGGTTGGGAATTCGATGGTGTGGAAGACAGTGAGGGTGATGAGATATGGCGCTCTTCATACCACCGTGCAGTCAAGCTCTGCCGGGTGAGAAGCGTTGAAGAAGCTCAGTAGGTGACCAGCTACGACAGTGACTTCATCCAGTCCCTCTTCTGAGGGGCTCCCATGGAAGATCCACGGTGTCAAGTCCAGTGCCATGGCCGCGCACGCGCTCAAGCCCCAACGGCAAGCTGTTAGGGCGAACAGTATCATTGCTGGGCACGGCCTAGTCGCGTGGATAGGGCCTCTTGTACGGCGGGCGCGCGTGCCATGGCGCTAGGTCCTGGATATGGGACTAGGACGATGACTCGGCACGCGCGAACATGTTGGTGGACACTGCGGGAGAACTCCTCTAGGCTCTCGACTTGAAGATCGCTTTGGATTGTAGAATTTCTCACGTACCATGGCGCCCAGGCGCTGGTGCGCAAAGTGGCGGATTGCTGCGACACCAGCAATTTGCGCAGCGTAGGGCGCAGCAGGGGCGCCCAGGCCGGCGTTGCGTATGTGGTCCATGACCACGATCTTCATTCATAGAGGGAGTCTTATTATACTTATAGTAGGACACTGGCATAATGATTAAACAAATTGTTAAGGTATATTTTTATTGCTATATTTACAGTGCACAAGATGTCTTCAGGAAATATCATTCAAAACAGATCCCAAGAACACAGACTATGAGATTGAAGCAGGTGCAACGAGAAACTTCATGGCGCTCAAGTTAGCGGAGGAACAGGCCAAGCGGGAAGAAGAAGAACAGAAAGAGGAAGAAGCCAATAATCCTATGAAATTATTAGGTAAGACAATAAAGCTAATTGTTATGTATGTACATACCCATATCAGTTTGATAATAATTATAATATTTGTAAACGTAGTGTGGGTATGATGAAAATAGATCAGTTTCGCTTTGAACCTGAATAATGCGTATCTTTTATTGGCGACTGAAGAAAATTAGTGAAGTTGTGGAAATAACGGCTTCTAATATGGCCACTATTTTGTTCCATCTAGACATTTTAACCCAAAAGTCGACAAAGAACAGTTATTGTGTCCTCTGGATGCGGCTGATTGTGATGACATTGACAAGGAGAAAGCTCGTTCAATGTTCCTGTCTCAATGCGGCAAGGACACTTATGCACTAATAGCATCACTCCAGGTCCCTGATCGACCCACAGAAGTGAAATTATCAAAAATATTATTAGTATTGGATAAATTTTATGAACCGGAAACTAATGAAATTTTACAAACAGGAAAATTTCATAAACGCCAACAACTTCAAACTGAAAGTGTGCAGGACTATGTTGCAGCGATTAGTCTTCTCTATGTCAAATGTAACTTTAAAAGACTTGAAACGTCTGTTGAGGGACAGATTGGTGTTGGGTGTACTGATGATCGTTTGAGAAGGGACCTTATTGAAAACTAATAACCTGAGTTATGAGACAGCATTGCAGATGTGTCTTAATTATCAAGCGACATACTCTGATTTATACCCAAACAATGTTAAGACAAAGCAAACTCCATCCAGTACCTGTGAACCTATGGATATAGGTAGAATTACATCAAACGATTGCCAACATTGTGCACGCCTACATAAGACAGGGGAGTGATGGCCATTCATAAAAGCCAGATGTTATTATTGCAAAAGATTTGGCCACATTGTTCCTGCATGTAGTAAGAAGTCAAAGAAGGTGAAGTCACAGAATAGTAAGGAATCTCCAGAAAAGATAATAAGTGATCAAACGAACTTACCTGAAGTGAAGTTCGATCATTATTATACGAAGTCCTTCGTTCGAAGATATAAACTATATTAGCAGCTCTCTCGTGTCGCTTGGCAACCGCGCGTCATTCAGATCCTTCAAACGTCAACGCCGCCTCTATGGTATCTGTGGACATAACCTCTGCAACCATTCCTTTTAGAAGTAGTACATTTCAACTTTACCAACGGGCAGGGCGGGTTGGGTACTTATATCTTCGAACGAAGGACTTCGTATAATAATGATCGAACTTCACTTCAGTTAAGTTCGTTTGATCACTTATTATACTGTGCCCTTCGTTCTCGATATAAAATATATTAGCAGCTGTTTAGAGCTATAAGGGTAAAGTTGAAGTATACCATATAAAGGTTTTTTTTTTTGAGCTTGACCTCTTAAAAATAACATATCATGAGTATATTTGTACTATAACACATTCCCGTTCTTTGTATTGCCTTACAACACAAACACAACAAATATATACACATATATTGTTTCTTACAACCAGTCTGTCTAACTTATTTAAAATAAATTTATATAATCAAATTCTATAACATCCCAACAAAACCTTTACAGCACCTGTTATATACCTTTATACCACACCTGTTGTCCAAAATTCATTAATACCGGGTAATATTAATCAATCATTACTTATTAAATATCAGTGCAGTCTCCATCTGTTATGTCTTCCATAGAGGTCTTTCTTCTATAGATATCTTCTATATAACAAGAGTTGAGGAATTTCCCATCTAGAGTTTTGTTTATATAAAATTAAATTCTTTATAATAATTCTTGTATCATTGACAACCCTTATGAGACGAACTATGAGAGTGAAGAAAGCCAGGCAGGCATGCAAGGAAAGAACCCGTCGGAACCTTGCACTCTCTGCCCACCCCGCAAGAGATCTGGCGTCATAATATGGATAGAGATAGATATATAGCTAGAAACCCTTACTGTGTACTAGACCTGAAAACAAAGTCTGTTAGTACCCAATCTATAACAATATGATACAAATATAACAGGGAAACCTATTTCCCCACTAATGTGTCTTCCAACTGGCATGTGGTTCTTTTTTTTTTATTGTCAAATGATCTCCTTTTGAGTACAGTACCAAACAAAGGCTACGAATTAACTTGGTGATTATAAGATTGTTTTTGCTATCATTACATATTTAATTTATGAACTTTTTTTTTATTTTTTTTTTAATATCAACATTCGGCTATATTTAATGTTAGTTATATTTTTAATCTTTAAAGATGTACATATATCAAAATTTAACATTTTTTGTACTAGAGGCCTTTGTACTAATGAACTTATATGGAATTAAGTCCGGTGAAGCTGTAAAGGCCTCGCGGCCATCAGCGTACATCACTCACACACACACACTCCTTATCTGGAGATATTCCTCACATAAGGCTATGTGCTTTACCTATATAATCTCGCCCCCCCCCCCCCCCCCCCCCAATTTTAGAATCTGGAACGAAGGGCAGTACTAATGCGTGGTAAACAAACATAACCTACCCTTCATTAATTCAATTTAAATTTCGAAACTATCCAGGAATCATTTCCATGTTCTGAGTGTGCGCCGACAAATAAATCCTTGGCTACATAAATATTTATGTATTACTTAACGATTCGTTCTTGCGCAATAACGCCCGCTAACGTTCGTTTTGGCAAAACGATTGGGCCATCCCTGAACCAATTACATTACTGATGAAAAAATACACTCCTAATTTAGTAATAACTTAGAAGCGAATAAGTTACAGTCGACTAAACCGAACCTCGGGTTACAACTATCATATTGGGAATCCTATTCATAACTGAATTATTTCATACCATGAAATTTTCATTTCATACCACACTTCCTTTGCTTCTTTGTATGTGACTGTATTTATAAGTAAAAAAAAATTGCAATGCGTAACTTTCTAGTTAGTTCTAGATGTCCAACCGTGAGAATTGAGTGTTACTCAACTTATTATTATGTATCCCCCATTAATAATAAATAAATAATATCAAGTTCATTAGGACTTAGATTATTGCTGATACTACATAATATTTATCATACCTGTGATAAGAATATACATTTGATTACTCTTGTTTAAGATAATCCATACTTTCAAATACTGTAACTCAATATTTCATCAGCCGTAGCATATCAACCTAATATAATTAAATTTTCAAATGGATATCAGAATCAGAATATTTTTTATTCATGTAAACCATTACAGTATTTATGAATCGTCAGAAAAGTAACAAAGACACTACCGCCACTTCGGAATGTCATTCCTGTGGAGAAGAAGGGCAAGAAACTCCACGGTTACTCTTTTAAAATAAGAAATTACAAACTTTTTCATCTACATTCTGTTGTGGGGTATGGGAGAACAATGTAGGTTGGTCATCAGGTGAGTCTAAGTTAAAAAAGCGAATAATACTATTTATGAGAATGGCTACATGGTTCCCTCATTTACAAAAAAAGTACATATTGTGTTAAATTAATAGAAGGAAGAGAGGTAATGTTAACTAACAACAGTTGAATAGGTTGTCATGACTCAAGTGGAGCTGGAATAGCATCTATCCAAGCATTTTTATCTTTTAAATAATCTTCTATTGAATAATACGCTTGCTTACAAAGTGTTCGTTTTACACAAGCTTTGAACTTATTTTCACTACGTTTAGTGACATCAATGGGAATTTTGTTATAAAATCTAATACAGTGCCCCATGAAAGACGTGTGAATTTTTGACAGACGAAACTGCGGTTGGTCTAATTTATTTCCATGTCGTGTGTTATAGCAATGCCTATCACCTAGCTGATTAAAAAGATCTAAATTTTTTCTAGTATACATAATTTTTTCATAAATATATTGACATGGGACCGTCATGATATTAGCTACTTTGAACAGTTCTCTTAAAGAGTCGCGACTAATCACGTTATAGATGGCCCTAATAGCCCTTTTTTGCAAGATAAAAACAGACTCAATGTCCGCTGCCCTACCCCACAATAGTATACCGTAAGACATAACACTATGAAAGTAGCTAAAATAGACTATCCTCGCGGTGTCCACATTAGTTAGTTGTCTGATCTTCCTTACGGCATAGGCAGCGGAGCTAAGCCGTTTACCTAAATTCTCAATATGAGGGCCCCATTGTAACTTGGAGTCAAGCGTAATCCCTAAAAAAGATGTATCATTAATGAACTCAAGTTTCTCATTGTTCAGTATAATATCATGTACAGTACTTTTTACATTTGGCAAAGAAAACCTTATACATTTAGTTTTCTTGTTATCGAGCACTTAATTGTTGGATGTAAACCAGTTATGTAGTTGAAGAATAGCGTCATTTAATTCGTCAAAGTTATTAACATGTCTACCTACTTTAAAAATCAAAGAGGTATCGTCAGCAAATAACACTATCTTCGCTCGATTTTTAATTACTTCAGGTAGATCATTTATGTAAACTAAGAATAGGAACGGACCCAGTATCGATCCCTGTGGAACGCCCATTTTAACTAAAGAGCCTAGAGATTTAGTTTGATTTATTTGAACACACTGTTGTCTGTCCTCTAGGTAAGATTAAGTGCTTTACCATGGATACCATAGTGCTCCAATTTAAGCAGCAGTGTTTCATGTTTCACACAATCAAATGCTTTGGAAGGATCACAAAAAATGCCAATGGCGTCCTGTGAGTTCTTCCAGGCATCGAAGATATGCTTTATTAGAGTTACACCGGCGTCAGTAGTACAACGCCCTTTGGTAAAACCAAATTGCTGATTGCCGGATTTGAACAGTGGTATTACCTTACTAAATTTCATTAAATTATTAAGATATTATTATCAAGTCATTTGCATGACTTTATTTTCTTTTTATATATAGATACCTATTTATAAGATACATGTAACACTTGGATGTAATAATTTAAATATAACAATACCAAAATTGAAAATTTTTGTATGATATCTCAATCCAATATTTTTTACTGAAACACCTTTAAATAAATTACAACATATATAGTGCTCTAAAACCAACTTGTTACTTTAATGGTAGCAGTTTGTGCTTGTGTTATCATAATTATACCAGAAACATCACTGGTGTTCAAAATAACTGTACACATTCCAAACTAATTACAAAACTATTTTTTATAGTTATTAATTTCTTGAATAATCTTATTTAATTAAATATTATTTATTGATTATCATATGATCAAACAAAAATACAGTAAAAAACATCTAATTCTCCAAATGATGAATTGATGTATAGCTTTCCATTGTGTGTGCCTCAAATTTCTTATATTATTAAGTACACTATAATTGATGCAGGAAATAATCAAAACCCAAAACCATTGAACTCATTACATGATAGAAAACTGAATAGGTACTAATAAATTTTCTATTAGTATATTTATTATGACCGTACGGTCTATTGTTAGCATTAAGTTTGTTTTTTTTTTGTAGGAGGAGGTTTATAACACAGTTGTGATCATTTTTAATTAAATTCTAATAAAAATGGCTATAAATGATATATCAATTATTAAACAATATTGTTTCTAAAATTAATGTTTCTATACATAATGTTAAACATATGTAGGACTAGATTCACTTGTCTGAAGTGCAAGTACTTGCACTTCAGACAATTCTTTGTGTAATAAGCTCCAGTTTGGGCTATTTCAGTATTATTATACAAGTATGTCTAATAATGAAATCAATAAAAACACTATGTTTCTGCAAAGGAGTGGCTTTTGTTATTAATAATGTATTGTTATACATAAACAATGTCACTTTAATTACCCTTTCAGTAAGTCACCTTTTGGAGATATAATATGACAAATTGCTTATAGTTTATAGCAAGTTTTTGTATTTACTGTTTTAGGCATGTTTAAGGTATGTATTTTAGGTAACATTTTTGATTCTTACCATTGTAGAAATGTGAACTGCACAGGAACACCTCATGGATGAAACCTATGAGTAGTATGACCTTCACTTCAGCACATATCTCGTATGGGCCCCAAGTCTTGCGGATCACGCCGATGTATCTCGTACACCACTCGTGTCCTTGAATTACCGTCAAGTCTTGCGGACCACTTCGATGTATCTCGTACATCACCCGTGTCCTTAAAATGCCATCGATCCTTAAGAATCATCATAATTGATGAACGTCCCCCTAATTTCTCTTATTGGAGGTATAACATTGCCAATTTATAGACGGTTAATAATCGTTTTCAGGTATATTTCGTGTTAAACTGTTTGTACACGAATAGGGACATAGACTTCATAAGTTTACTTTTCGGGCGACGAAGCTTTCCCAAATTTTAATAATGACGAAACTCACGTCTCGAAATATTAGATATTATATAAATAAACAAGTTAAGCTGAAAACACCACAAATAAACAACTATCGGTTGATCTTTTTAGAATGTACATATTTGCCAGGACGTAAACGTTTCTAAATTTGCCTATACGATGTTTTAAATTTATTTCACAAGGTCACTTGAGTATATTACAACCTTTTTGTTATATAATTTTAGTGACATACCAACATTATTAAATTAATTGTCGACCAAAACATTACAAAGCATCGGCTGCCGCGCTTTCAAAAGAATGGTTGCAGAGGTTATGTCCACAGATACCATAGAGGCGGCCTTGACGTTTGAAGGATCTGAATGACGCGCGGTTGCCAAGCGACTCGAGAGAGCTGCTAATATAGTTTATATCGAGAACGAAGGACACAGTATAATGGGGATTTATATGTGCTCAAGTGACTATCAGAGACCCATCACAGTAGAAGTTACAATTGATGGTGCCAATGGAAATGGATTCTGGAGCTTCAAGAACAATCATGTCTGAAGAGACATTTAAGAATTTGTGGGCTTTACCTCCTCCACTGTATTCAACCAATGTGAAGCTGGTAACATGGATTCGGGAACCATTAGAAGTAAAAGGACTGGCAAATGTATGTGTTTTGCTCAGTATTAAAGAGGCATAATCTGAATTACTGGTTGTGGCTGGACATGGACCAACTTTACTGGGTAGAAATTGTTTCAAAAAACTTGGCGTTAATATTTCTGGACTATGTTGGTCTGAAGAGCAGATTGAGATTTTTACTAAAGAATTTCCAGAAGTATTTAAAGAGGAGCTCGGTCATTACAAAGGCCCTGAAGTGAGTCTCCATATACGCGCTACACCCAGGTTTTTAAGGGCACGTCCTGTCCCATTTCCTCTTCGGACAAAATTCATTGAGGAATTACAAAATATGGTCATAGATAGGGTACTGGATGATGGGTCACTCTGGATTTGTGGCGATTATCCTGCTATGGTTAATGCAGCTATAGATATTGATAGCTACCCATTACCTACATCTTCGGAAGCTTTTGTGAAGTTGAGTAGAGGTTGTGTATTCAGTAAATTAGACCTAAAACATACACTCAGCTGAAAGTGGATGACCGCACTGCAGACGTGTTAACTCTGAACAGGTCGATTGGGCTTATGACAATGAATCGCTTGGCCTTTGGAGTAAGTGCAGCACCCGGAATATATTATATGTCTTCTGCAATTGTTAACATGCAAGGGGTAGCTTGCCTGCCGAATGACTTGGCTGTGACCGGTAAAAATAGGACTAAACATGAAGAACGGCTGCGCGAGGTCTTGCGTAAATTAAACGAAATGAGTTTCCGCTTGAATTTGAAGAAATGTGTGTTTGCTGCTAATAATATAATGTTTCTAGGCCATAAGGTAGATAGAGGGGGGCTTCACCCGTCTCCAACTAAAGTGAACGAAATTAAGAATAAACCAGCGCCAAGAAATAAGGAATCCCTTCGCGCATTTATTGGACTGTACAGTTTCTATAAAAAATATCTACCCGATAAAGCAACAGTACTAGAGCCCTTGTACCGTTTGCTAGAACCGAAGCGACCCTGGGTTTGGGGCACTTTAGAGGAAACCGCTTTCAAAAAGGCAAAGGACTTGATTTCATCTGATCATACTTTAGTAGGTGAATGATTTAAAGAGAGAGTTATTATTCATATGTGATTCATCAGAATGTGGACTTGGAGCTATTATTGCTCATGTGATGGACGATGGATCCGAAAGTGATGATGGCATCTCGAACTTTACAACCACATGAAAGACGATATGGACGAATTGATAAAGAAGCCTTAGCCATCGTTGACAAAGTTCCATGAATATTTAGCTGGACATAGTTTTTGTATCGTGACCGATCACAAACCGTTGGTCGGTTTGTTCAACCCTGCAAAACCTATATCGGACCAGATATCACCACGGATGTTAAGATGGTCACTTAAACTGGGTTGCTATCACTATACAATTAAACGCCCTTAGTCGTTGGATTTTTGCCAAATACATGTAAGACTCTAAGGACGAATGTCTGAGAGAGGTGTTACTCTTTGAAGAACGCCCGGAGGGTTGGGAATTAACCGCAAAGAAAATCGCAACTGAAGCCAAGAAGGACCCACTGCTACAAAATATTGTATTCTGTGTGCTTCACGGTTGGCCATGCTCAGTCGACTCCAACATGCAATCATTTTGGACACGTAGAGAGGCACTTTCACTCAATAAAGACTGTGTATTGTGGTGTAATAGGGTCATTGTATCCAAGACTTTGCAAAGAGAAGTCTTGGAATTATTACATGCCCCGCATGCGGCAGAACTTGAAACTTTTTATAAGCCGCCAAAGAAGATCAGTCAGTTTTTACCATCTGTCAAGTGTCACATCCCTCTACAAGATGCAAGAGTATACAAGCTAGATTGTGAATGTGGTCTCTCTTACATAGGACAAACAAAAAGACCAGTAAAAACTCGGGTTAAAGAACACATAGCTGACCTGAAACACCGTCGCTTAAAGAAGTCTGCAGTCTGTGAACATGTCCTTGACCGCACCCGCCATAACATCAGATTTGATAGACGACAAATTCTCGTGAAAGAACACCGATTCCTACCAAGGATGGTTCGCGAGGCTATTGAAATTAAAAAACATCCTAATTTCAATAGAGAAGATGGCTGGGTGCTTCCATCGATTTGGGATCCGGTAATTAATATAATCAAATCCAAAACCAAGCATAACACTGCAAGACCTCAAGACACCGTGAGCTCATTCTGCGTAGATCGGACCAACAAAAAAATAATTAAGAAGTTCGAGGGTACCCCGGAACAACTATGCCTTTTGGACGTCTACACCTCAGTCCTTCCCGTGACCATGGGTACTGCAAAGCACTCGAAACGGCGGGAACTTAAAAATCAAAAATAAACCGCGATAAAATCCGAAAAAATAGTTTTATTTCAATACCTATCCCTACAAGCCTAAACACGAGGGGGTATAGTTAACATGTTCCTATTGCTTCTACCTTCTAACTCCATCATTAGACCAGCTCCATGGTGCCATATTATTGCATTGTCACCGAACTTACATATGTATGCGAAATTTTAGCTCAATTGGATATCTGCAAATGCTTGAAAAATGGATCACAAGATTTGAACTGGAAAGACAGAAAGACATACAAACATTACAAGTTGAATAAAGGCTTGTAAACAAAAGAAAACACTGACACTGCTATATTTCCGAAGCAAGATGACTGAAGGGTACAGTACCCTTACCTGTACACCTACATTTCGCCAACGACTAGGCCACCACGTGTGTAGTCCTTCACATTGGAGCTGGATCTATGCGATTCATTGATTTTGTATAATATAAAAATGTATGTATCTATACAGAATATGATGAAAAAAAAGTATTGGAGAATTAGACAAAAAAGACAATCTCAGTAGAGGCATTCTGATCCGGTGGTAGATCAGTAAGTTAAAAAAAATGTATATATGACCATTTGTAAGCACCCCCGCAGGGTTTATACAAAATAAGTCATTTGAGTTTGAGTCTGTAGGGACGAGAATATTACCATTATCTATCTATCTATCTATCTATATCATCACGCCAGCTCCCTCGCGGGGTAGGCAGAGAGTACAAAGTTCCAACAGGAACCATTACCATTATACTGGGCATAATTCATACACCGGGAATATTTCGTTCATTAACACTATGCAGGAGCTTAAGCCGCTCTTGCCACTGGATTAAGTAGTTGCGGGTTTAATCCTCGTATGTAACCTACAAATATTTATTTCGAAC
This sequence comes from Phalera bucephala, assembly GCA_905147815.2. NCBI lineage: Eukaryota > Metazoa > Arthropoda > Insecta > Lepidoptera > Notodontidae > Phalera > Phalera bucephala. The sequence goes on from LR990615.1 coordinate 21,691,163, forward strand.
TGGGTGTTTATGTATGTGATTTTCATATCTGTTATAGCACCCACAACACAAGTAGTTGGTAATCAGGATGGGGCTGTAATTTTAAAGAGATGAATTAAACCGAGTACTTGATGATTGGCAGCCATAGCAAGTGCCACTAGACCAATGTTTTTCAACTTTTTCGACCATTTTTTCGATAGAATCCACACATTATTATAATATAGATACCTAATTATAATTATCTCTCTATATCATCACGCCAGATCCCTTGCGGTGTAGGCAGAGGGTACAGAGTTCCAACAGGTTCTTTTCTTACATACCTTTTTGGCTTCCTCCACTCTCATAGTTAGTCTCATACACGCTCGCCGGTTACGGAGACTCTTGACTTGCCCTTTAGATAAGACACGGTGTATTTGGTCATGGTAAGATAGTCTAGGTCTTCCCCGGTACCTACATTTATTATATTAAAGCCGATAATGTTCCCATAGCAGAAAACCAAGGAGTTATAAACAAGGAGTTAACCATTAACATGAATGAATGTAATATGTTGGAAAGCTATAATTTATATGAAACCCCCTTCCTTTCTATGTTTCCTAAAATTATTTTTTCGTTTGTTCGTATCATACATGTTGTTGTGGAGACTCCTGAATTTTTCTTCAGATAAGACAAGGTCTATTTGGTCATTGTATGATGGTCTAGGTCTTTCCCGGTACCTACAGCCCTCCACTTTCGCATTGTATATCTGTTTTGTCCTTTCGTTCTGTCCGACTTTCTTTCTATATGCCCGAAGCAATGGAGTATACTCTTTCTCATCTTTACACCGTTACTATCTTTCGTACTTACACGCTGTCTTACTACGCTGTTACAAATACGGTCGGTCAGCTTGACTCCACACATCTTTCGCAGAGTTCGCATTTCGACCGCATTTATCCTGTTTTTATTTTCCTTCTTACATACCCAGCTCTCACTGCCATCTACATAATTTTTTTGTCTGTGACTCATATGTATTTTTTTTATTCTTGTTGACTTGTATTAACATACAAAATAATGTCCTTTAATTATCATTTTAAAGTGAAACTTTTATTAGATCGTCTCAAACTTTTTAATCTGTGTGTTGCATGTCGCGTGACGGTCGGCCGCGGAGTAGGGATAAAGTGAAAGGCGCTCGCCAGAGCAGCCAAGGCCAATATGTTTCACTTTTACCGTGGTTTCATAAAACCACACAAGGGTTTTTTGTAATAAAAACATTTATAATTTTTTTTTTTTTTTACTGAGGCTTCGCGACCCCCTTATTAGGCTTCGTGTTCGCCCCTAGTCTTCGTGATCCCTCAGGAGGGCGCGACCTAAACGAAAAACGCTGCACTACACCATCAATGCAATCTAGTACTAACAATATATCTGTTCTAATATTTCAGAGTACAGAACAGAGCAGTCGAAGCAAGAAATTGAGTCATTGGAAAACTTGGAAGAATTGAAGGAGCTCAACAGGAGACAGCACACAGTCGATTATGAGGGGATGCTGAAGCAGTTCCAGCCTGAGACGGCAGAGGAGCGGAAGGCAAGGGAAGAGAAAGAAGATAATGAGTTTATAAAGTAAGTTCCATATTTGGATGTTTAATTAAGATAATTTTAATTACTAGGGAATAAAATTCAATTTGTAATTAATATTTATTAATTGTATTATTGCTAATCTATATTTATGGTTTTTGAACGGGAAGAAACCAGAACGAATGCAAGGATTGTTTGTTAACGATGTGCTGGAGCAAGTGAATGAGTTTGTATATCTTGGATGCGCCTTCGGTAAGGATGGGAAATACACCGCTGATATAGAGAGAAGAGTGAATGCAGGGAATAGAGTGAATGGTGCGATGGGAAGGCTACTTCGGAGCCGGCACTTAAGCCAAAAGTCGCAGCTGGCAATACATAACGGAGTGCTTGTCCCAACGCTGTTATATGGCAGTGAGAGTTGGGTATGTAAGAAGGAGAACGAAAGCAGGATAAATGCGGTCGAAATGCGATCTCTGCGGAAGATGTGCGGAGTCACGCTGACCGACCGTATTCGCAACAGCGTAGTAAAAAAGCGAGTAGGTATGAAAGATAGTATCGGTGTAAAGATGAGAAAGGGTATGCTCCGTTGGTTCGGGCATATAGAAAAAATGTCAGAAGAAAGAATGACAAAACAGATATACAATGCGAAAGTGGAAGGATGTAGGTACCGGGGAAGACCTAGACTATCTTACCATGACCAAATAGACCGTGTCTTATCTGAAGGGCAAGTCAAGAGTCTCCGTAACCGGCGAGTGTGTATGAGACGAACTATGAGAGTGGAGGAAGCCAGAGGTATGTAAGGAAAGAACCTGTTGGAACTCTGTACTCTCTGCCTACCCCGCGAGGGAGCTGGCGTGATGATATATATAGATAGATAGATATTTATGTATATCTGTATTATCATCGATCCATGTGTGATCCCTCGATGCGTTACATTTGTCATTCTATTTCATTTTAACTTGCAATACAATGTTTGTTACCTGCATGCGGTCAAGAAGCCGAACAATTATAATCGCAAAATAGATTTTAAAAAAATGTTAGCAATACCAAAACTAAATAATAGCAACAAATTTAAATTTTATTCAGATCCTAAAATATGATGGATAGCAAAACAGAAGTGTTCGAGCGATTTATGTTCAGATACTTAATATGTCACTCATTGTACTTGTTTTATACTAAAATAAATTGATCAATCTATATTCCTCTAATGCTTGCTACTACGCGGTGGTAGGTTTTTTTTGTGTGTGTGAATGATCTATGCTGTTGGCCTTCACCGGACAAGGCGGTGGTAGGTTTGTGACCACTTACTGTTGCAATTCATCAAGCCACCCCCATATAAGGCTTCCAACATGGCTTAACAACTACCACATAAAGTGGTGACTGGGACCAATAACTTAGTGTGCCTTCCAAAGCACGGAGACAAGCCACAAACAGTCTTAGACTGGCAGTTTGCTTAACCTTGGTGATCGTAAAACGCCACGGTCCCAAGGCGTTACGAGCTTTTTCCATAAAGTGGAATAAATTTTAGTTACGTTTGAAACATCTACTTACGCACTTTGGGGGCTCGTAGGAAAGTCGTATTGAATATTAAAAGCGTTACCACTCTAGTTTGATTAAAATTAAGAGGCTTATTTTACAACTGGTAAAATTCTATAAGTTAGTTTTGATTTTGGCAGGTACTATATAAATATTCTTAATAAAGCAGATTATACTGTCTTACTGTTGTGCAAGGGCCCTCCCACAAATCGAATATTATCAAATTCCTATTAGACTTTAATACCAATCAAAAACCCTTTCAGATCCATCAAATTCAACAATCCATCAGCAAACAAAGTGATCGTCGAAGAAATTATTGAAGACGTCCCAAAGGCTGAGGAGGGCCCGCCAGCGAAGATATCCAGAATAGAAGTCATACCACAGAAAACCATAAAGACCAAATCACAATCTTGGAATAGAAGCATCGGAGTGCTATCGAAGAAGCCTCTAAACAATCTTGTTAAGAAAAAATCGGAAAATGTACAGACGAAAACAGAAACAAAAAATGAATTAACAGATGTAAATACAGCAGTAGTTAATAAGTGTGCGGACGCATCGAGTCGAGAAGCGCCAGCCGCGTCTGGACTGTCGTTGCTGGCGGATTATTCTGGAAGTGACAGTGATTCATGATAATACACATGTTATTCAGAACTGTTATTTAGTATTAAATTGGTGAATTCAGTTTGTTTGTATTTATTCAAATTTAGTATGATAAAGACTACAATGTTGCAAGAAGGCAAGTAGTTCTATAGCTTACAAATAATAGTACAAGCTTTGAGGTTAACAAAATGCATACTTTGTTATTTTCGTTAGTCAATATAAGTGCGTATTTTCGTTCGTCGACTCAAAATTATCCAGAGGGCGACGGAGAGAGCTATGCTTGGAGTCACCCTGTGGGATCGAATCCGGAACGACGAGGTCCGCAGGAGGATCAAAGTCACTGACATAGCACTCAGAATTGCTAAACTTAAATAGTATTGGGCTGGACACATCGCTCGTAGAACTGACGGCCGTTGGAGCAGATAGGTTGTCGACCACGTACCGGAAAACGTGAAGTGGGCGGGCCCCCTACAAGATGGACCAATGACCTGGTTCAGGTCGCGGGTTAATGTTGGATGCATACAGTACAAAGACGGTCTTTCGGCTGGAGGCTGCTGAAGAGAGGTTATTTTCGTTTACTTAATTTTTTATGGGAATTTGGACAGCGCGTCTATTATAACACATGTATATGAACGACGAGAAGTATGCGTTTAACGTTTAAGTTGCGTATTAACTTATGAAGTTACACTAGGTGAGAAAATAAGTAATAACAAGCTTTTTAGGAAAGAACATAAGCTACAAGCTTTATTTAAAAAAAACCTTAATTCTATTATATTAAGTTGCGATAGTGCACTAGCACTTGTATTTTTTCCACTGAATCCACTTATTTATTAATGTGGGACAGATACCTAATCGCTGTTGATGCAACATCGCAGTTTTTAGTTCAAACTACTTGCTTTTTAACGCGAAGACTTATCTAAATTGTTTCAATTGTTATCAAGGCTTGTTATGACCCGTGAGGGTGTTCCATGTTGCGGTGCATATTGTTGACACAAGCTGGCTCGAAAGCCAAACTGCTTATTGAGAAGAATAACCCTTAATGTGTTATTTCTTTAAGCCGCGCCAGGTTCAGGCGCTCGCAAACCATTGCTGAGAAGATAGTTGAGATTGATAGGACGTTAGCTCGTAGGGCAATCACTAGGTTTGTCGGGCTTATGAATGCCTATGACATCAGCTTCTTTTCAATGTGTGGAAAAAATGCTTGTGATGGCGGCATTGAGGATGGCCACTACAGGCAGATGAGCTGAGTGGGTGTGTTCCTGCGAGTAAGCAGGCTTAAACACTTACGGCCTTACTAATAAACGTTGTATAGCGGGTGAATAGTTACCCACTGATTTCTCTTTGAGTCATCGAAAGCTAGGGGTTCGTCTGTGTGTGTGTGTGTGTGTGTGCGCATGTGTGTTTGTGAATGATCTACGCTGTTGGCCGCGGGACCTTTACAGCTTCACCGGACAAGAGGGCGAGCGTGCAACCACTACGCTCGAGCCAGAAGGGCAAGGGGGCAACTAGATCAAGGGCGCCTCAAGGAGGAACAGCCTCGGCTTGAGCAGTCGCTATGGGGTCCTCCCCCATAGCGACTGCCCAAGCCATATACTAGGTTTCTCGCCGTGGTGCTCTGCACCGGCCGACGGGTAAGGGATTCTTAGACCTCGCCAAAGAGGTCGGTGTCTGATCCTGTGTGCGGTATCTGTATCCGAAAGAAAGGAAGTAAGGGCATCGGGAGGGTCGGTGGGAACATGCCGCGGACGGCGGTAGCGGCTGATAGGAGGTGAGTTAGGTTCGTAGTCGGCGGCTGCTACTATTAGCGGATTCCTATGATTGGACGCGTTCGCCAAAAATATCGGGTTGTCGCCTTTTTAATGAAGGCGTGAATAGGTTAGAGACCGAGATCAGAATGTAGATCGACATTCCGTATGAACCACGGGGCTCCGACGGCGTTGCGGAGAAAACGGGATTGAACCTTTGGAGTCTATCGATGTTAGTGCGGATATATATGTATATATATATATATAGATAGATAGACCATGGATAGATAGATTTTTAATTTTTCTTACGAATTTAATGTTATGCTTGCGTGAATAGTTTAATTTACTTGAGCTTAAGGGCCTACCATGATCGACCATTTATCTACTGGTAGAGACAGTGATGTAATTACTTTACATATGAATAATAAGGGGCTAATACTGAAGGGAATGATATTGATGACGCGCTCGGAAATAAACGACGTATGCGCAAAACAAATTTTATCATTTTAAAAACTACACTGACATAAAATAATGCCTTAAAAGAACCTTGTTACAATTATTCTCTACGCTTTTAAGTAAATTCTATTGACTAGTGCTTAAACGTTTCACGTTGAAATCAGAAAATGTAAAGTAGAGATTTTTAGATTTTTTTCTATCGAGCAAATTTCATTTAATCGTATATTCCTTTTACCAGATGCTAAAATATAGAGCCAAAAATCAATTTTTAAATATTAAGTCTCTAATACATATACTTCTTGAAGTGCATGGAGTGCAAAACCAAATTGATACCACTAGTACGATGAGTACGATGAGGGTCCTAGGAGTACAAACATGTACCTTCTAGTATCATTAGTATCCAAGCAATACTAAAGGATTACTCAATCCGTTTTGGATAATAAATCTATGCTTGTTGGTTAACGGTAATGTCTGACACTATAACTGTCACCTACTTGGGGCCCCCCTAACTGTCTCTTAGCACGGTGAAAATGAATTTAGGTTAGAGCATGATTTAAGAGATGCTTTAGGCGTGTGTGTGTGAATGATCTACGCTGTTGGCCGCAGGGCCTTTACAGCTTCACCGGACAAGAGCGTGAGCGTCCAACCACTACGCTCGAGCCAGAAGGGCAAGGGTGCAACTAGCTCAAGGGCGCCTCAAACGGCCTCGGCTTGAGTAGTCGCTATGGGGGATGGCATATACTAGGTGTCTCCCCGTGGTGCTCTGCACCGGCCGGCGGGCAAGGGATTCTTCGACCTCGTCGGCGAGGTCGGTGTTTGATCCTGAGAGATGCTTTTGGATAAGGGGTTCCTAGTTAGGGAACTGGTTAGGTATGGTTAGTGATAACCCACACATATAACCCTTAATGCATATAGCTAATTATCATAATGAAAAAAGCATTTGCTTATAACATTCCACACTACGGTTACAAATTACATTCCATACTATTCTGATTGTTAAATCCCACCAAATAAATCTACCAGTCAAAATCAAAACCAAAATCTTCTAAATGATACCTCAATAACTCCCGGAAAAGCTAGAAAAAACGGTTGCAAGCTCACAACAATAACAGATTACAGCTAGGCACTTATTCAGTATGACCTAACACGGCGCGTTATGGTTACTTCGTGGAATGACCGTGTATTTTGCAAGCCAATGGAATACCATTTTTTTTTAAACAATCCTACACAATGGATTATTCCTATGCCGTGGATGCGTTTACAAACATGAAATTCATATACACAAACACCGAGACCCATTATTTGTCAGTCCTATAATCCCTACCCGCGACTGCGATCCAGTGGGCAGAGCGCCTTAAGCTCCTAACCACCATTGTACAATGACGTACTGAGCTGATCGTACAATGACGGCTTGGTCCATACCACGATCTATACCAAGTCGTCATAGAACGATCATTTCCCGAAATTATCATAATTTGTCGCGTTACTGGTTTGGTTATAGTGAATAAGGACGCTAGTCGAACGACAATCGGCTTAAGCCAGTGTGAGAGCAGCCTCGAGCCGCCGAAATACCTCGGGCCTCGCCCTTTGTTCGCCGCTGCTCTTCTATTTATTACAGTGTCAAGTGCATTCACTCGGCCAGTTTACGTGGCGCTTTCTTATTTTGATTCGGTCGGCTATTGGTTGATATACAGTATGGTCGGATAAAGATTTAATATTTTACAAGCTTTTATTTAACTTGCAATGTTCGTATGTCAGTCTTTCCGGTTCAAATCTTGTGATCCATTTTTCAAGCATTTGCAGGTATCCGACTGAGCTGAAATTTGGCATATATTTGATATTTTGGTGTCAATGCAATAATATGATACTATGGAGCTGGTCTGAGGATGGAGTTCGAAGGTGGCCATCCAAAGATCTTTTTAAAATTAAATATTTTATTGTAAATATAAGCCCCCGTTCGCACGGACTCTTTTTCAACGTTTTGTACTGAAGGGCTGTAAGCACTTTAAAAAAATGTACTGTTAGCCGTTTGTTTCATGCGCTCGTACCAACCTAGGGTAATTGTTTCTTTTTCAATTGTAGCGACAAGGCTAGAAGTTGATGGACGAACTTGATTCCTTTGTGAAGGATTGGGCTTCAATAGGTGAAACGGCTAAGGGAAAATGATAGTGTGAGACTTTTGTGCACTAGGATTCATCAATGGAACCACCAATGAATCCAAGTGAACTGAGCGGTAATTACAGGAAAAAAACCATTATCTACACTAGATTGTCGTACTCAAACTCAAACTCAAATCGTTTATTTTGCATAAACCCTGCGAGGGTGCTTACAAAGTGTCATATTTACATATTTAACTTACTAATCTACCACCGGATTGGAACGCGGCCTCCACTGAGAAAATCCGGCGATCTGGCGAAAAACTCAGCGGGCTCGTCTTTTTTGTTTAATTCTCAAATCATTTTTTTTTCATAATTTTTTTTATATATACATACATTTTTATATTATACAAAATCATTAATGCGATCCAGCTGCAGTGTGTCCTCCTTACGACTTAGATATGGGACTATCTTTAAATATATGCTATAATTAAAAGCTAGAGGATTCTGGATGGAGCAGTCTCCACAAGCAGCACCCGTTCACGAGTACGAGTACTTGAGCAGCCATCACTTCCCTCGACCATATTAGAGGGAAGGAAGTGGCCCGCACCGTAATGTTTACGTGCGATCATTATGAATTTAATTAAAATACATTTTACCCGAGAATAGACTTTTTCTTGCGTGAATTTACGTCATTCAGTTGTATACCTACAACACAAAATATGAAGTATCTTGGCAATTTTCATCTACTAAGTTTTAATAGCTCTACAACGAAATCTATAGTATTTTAATTCCCCGTGTAAACGCTTAGGGTACTAATACAACGTTCATATACAAAATTTAAACAACTTCGACTTAAATAAATCATAGCTAAGAACACTCGATCAAGTCACCTTTCACACAAGAAAAAACTAAATCAAATTCGGTTGATCCGTTTAAGAGCTACGAAGCCATAGGAAGACACAGAGATACACACGTCAAACTTATAAGACCCCTCTTTTTGTGTTGGGGTTAAAAATACACGATCTTGGTGTCGTGAATTGGCTTGAACTCACGGTTAAACCGCAGTAAGAATGCTGCTTTTTATTGTAATATTTGTTTAATTCATTCCTACGGAACCATTGGTCCGCAAAGCACTATTGGTCCGTGAAGTTACGAATAAATTATTCGTTCACATACAAACACTCATAAATAAGTAAAGTTGCTTGTTCCATAGCATCGTTCTTCATTTATCTGTAAGCATTTTGACCATTTTTTTGTTTATTTATAAAGCAATAAAATGATAAAACTAATTAGTCGTACAAGTGTAAGAAATAGAAAGATGGCGCGACGACCTTGACGCCTATGAGGAGAGATGGTCTGAAAGATCGGGTTAAGTGGAGAGTTGTGGGAGAGACCTTTGCCCAGCAGTGGAACGAAACAGGTTAAAAAAGCATATCTCTTATATTTTTATCTCTAAAATCTAGAATGATTAAAATTATAATAACATAGATTACGCCTTACAAAAAGTCACAATACACTGCCGAATACTTGAAAATCCATTAGATGATCCTCGTGTACTTTCCTCCTCGTTACAAAGGGGTTAAAACCACTGGTTTCAATAACACACAGTCACACCTATATTCCCCTAAGCGGGGGTGGCGGAGGTGTACTGAGTACACCCACTTTTCGCCGACAATATTGGGTTCCATGTAATAGGGGGCGAGCCTATTGCCATACATCGGGCACAATTCCAAACTCCGGACTCATATTGGTGATCATCACAAAGCGATGCGCTTTGGCACTAGACCAACGAGGCAGTCAAAAGTGATTTCAATACTTAGGTACTTATAATAAGGTCTTAAATTACTCGGTTACTATACAAGTACGAGGCATGCCTTTTAAGTTCTGTCGTTTCTAACTTTCCCGGCAATTTTGAATTTGGAACTGTTCTATATTCGAATATGTTTAAATTTTGAATCTCAAAACGGTTGACAGTATTAGGATTAATGCTATTGTTTAGTCACAGCGTCGATTGGAATCTGTCAGGTTACGTACGAAAGTGAATCTTTCTAAGGAAAATGTTCGTGCAATAATTTTCTACAACTTTAGAAAAGGCCTGACACGGATTCAGTGTTTTGAAGAGCTAACATCTGTGTTCAGTGATGAAGCCGCATGTCTGCGGACTGCCGAACGCTGGTATTTAGAATTCCAGCGTGGACGTACTAGTGTTAGTGACAAATCTCGCGAAGGACGCCCAAAATCCGCCTTCACTGAAGACAGATAACATCATTGCTGTGAGATAACTAATTCTCGAAGATCATCATGTGACGTATCGAGAGATAGAGGCTCTGTTAGGCATCTCAGGGACAACCATTCAGAAGATCTTGCATGAAGCGCTTGGTTCACACCAAGAAAGCTAGTTTGCCGTTGGATACCGCAGCTGCTTTCCGACGATCACAAGGCGGCCCGCGTCAGATGGTGTAAGAAAACTCTGCAAAGGTTCAACCGAGGAGAGTCAAATCACGTCTACGACATCATCAGTGGTGACGAATCTTGGATCTATGCCTACGATCCTGATTCCAAACAACAATCTACAATCTGGGTCTTTCCAGACGAGCCAAAGCCGACTAAAGTTGTTCGTTCTCGAAGCACTTCAAAGAAGATGGTAGCCACGTTCGTTGGAAAAACCGGCCATGTTGCGACTATTGCACTTGAAAATCGTAGAACGGTTAACGCAGAGTGGTATACCACAGTTTGTTTACCACAAGTCATCGCCGAACTTCGAAAATCTAACTCAAAGCAACGCATCATCCTACACCACGACAACGCAAGCTCACACAGCGCTCGTCAAACGATTGAGTATTTGAAGCAGGAAAATGTAGAAATTCTTGACCATCCTCCATACAGTCCTGACCTAAACCCTAACGATTTCTTTAGATTTCCTAAAATTAAGAAAAATATTCGTGGTCAAAGGTTCCAGTCCGGTGAAGAAGCAGTCAAGTCAGCCATTTTGAACAACCCCACTTTAGAGTGGAATAAATGTTATAATAACTGGTTTGAGCGAATGGAAAAGTGTATTAATCTACGTGGTGAATACTTTGAAAAACAATAAAAAGTACTATAAGGATCTAGTTGTGTTTTTTTCTTCAAACGACAAGACTTAAATGGCATGCCTCGTAACTAACAGCCATCCAGAGACTACCGTTACATATCATCACATTAATTTTCTGTGAAATAAGATGAATGTAAACCTTCTCATAGGCAAATAACAAAAAAAAACCCCGTTAAAATAAACAGCGTCCTGTATATTCATCCCTTTTTTACACTCGGTACCTGGCATCGGAATTAATTGATTGGAAAAGGCCGTTCAATGCCTTTGATGAACGAAGATTGGGAACCGCGTAGGTGTTATAGGATAATAATGATTTTATCAAAGAATTTTTAAACATGACCGCTTATATTTTATGTGAGTTATCACTATCATTAAATAATTTCATATCCTGGGTTGAAATTAAGAAACTATTTTTCGAAATGGGCGTAAGTACTTTGGTCGGGATATTTAGATGTTTTAAATACAAACATATTTATTTATTGTAATTTCGTCGAATACCAGTTAAGAGTGAAAATTTGGATATGGTGTACTGGGCTAGTGCTAGTTGTATTACAGTCAAAATCTACTAAGTTTCTTCTTCTTCTTCAAGTTATGGCTTCACACTAATTATAAGTGTATTTTGCCAGTGTCCAGTGAGAAATATAATCGTGTTTGTTTAAATTAATTCAACTCCCCGATGAATTTGATGACAACGATGATAATGAAATTAATGAAGTACCCCACCCTAGATAGTAAAGCGGTGGATACTTTACATACGAATTGCAACGGCCGTTTTGATGGAAGTCGACAAGGCATGTTTTATCACTTTGTTACAATTACCTTCACCCATGCACATATAAGAACACATAATGGTTAATATTCCACCAACATTACACATTATTAGTCGAAATAACACAAGTTTTGGAAATTAAAACAAATTCAAACAAACAAAAACAACATCACTATTCGACTTCCCGCCAAAACTCCCTACTAAGTTTTTTAGGCTGGTTCCGCATCTGTTTACGACGTATCTTAGGTACATACCTATCATGATCGCAATTTTTTTAATAGTCTAAGGAATTTTTACGCATTAGACAATAGACCGTTTTGATAGTTTCCTTTGATTTGACAGTTTTATCAGTTTTTTAATTTGATTGAAAATGGATTTGACATAAGCGATTAAGTAATAATAATCACAGAAAAATTCATATTTTTTATCTACAGTGCGACAAGGATCTTTTGGCTTGTGGGTGACATTGACAGTTAGTGTGAAATGAGGGTTACCATTTAATAAAACTTTTCTACTTCCAAGAAGTTATTACAACGGGTTACTAAAAAAAAGAAGATTGGGTAAATTTTATAGCAAACGGCAACTCTGCGAATGTCTTGAAGTGACATTTCAATTGATGATAGCATTAGTTCCGAATTTCGCCGCGGGCCAAAAGATCCTTGTGGGACTGTACGTATTAACTTCTTCATATTTATAAAACAAGTAACATTTCATAATTATACTTATTCGCGTTCTATGTTTTTTAAACCGTCGCGGTAATTATAATCTTTACTATCTAGTCCAAAACAACCATCATATCTTGCGCATGCTTCGATGCGCAAATTTAATTTTACCAACAAAAAATAAATAAGGTTCGTCTCTCTAGTGATTCTTTGGAATTAAATGGCTGTAAGTAAATGAGTTTCGGTGATTTATCTAATATGTTATTCCCCACCTATTAAAATTTGCATGATTCTGTTGCCTTGTACCAAATAACACTTGTTCGATTGGGCATACTTTTCCATCGATTTAGGCTACGTTACGTTTGACCGTTTTTCAAAGAGAGCATCGACTGGGTCCCTACTTTGTTTGAACTAATACAAAATACTCCAATTTCACCTTAATGTTTAACGCATGTATGGTGGATGTTAACTAAATAATTAGGTCCGCTAGATAGACTCAATCATGTGTAGGGCCACGTGCTAAATGTGCCACGCACGCATCTTTCTATATTTATTCGATCGAGTACTTTATATCTTTGTAGTGTTCACTGGATGATAATGGCTAGAAGATAAACTATGCGCTTATTTTATCATCTACTCTAGTGAAGCTTAGTAACCATTGGCAGGAAAAAAATGAACACTATCAAACATTCAAATATTGTTAAAGAAAAGTCTCGACTGCCTCGTTGGTCTAGTGGCGAATAATGTGCTTTGCGATCATGAGGTCCCGGGTTCAATGTGTGTGTGTAAATGATCTACGCTGTTGGCCGCGGGGCCTTTACAGCTTCACCGGACAAGAGGGCGAGCGTGCAACCACTACGCTCGAGCCCGAAGGGCAAGGGGGCAACTAGCTCAAGGGCGTCTCAAGGAGGAACGGCCTGGGCTTGGGCAGTCGCTATGGGAGAGGGCGTATACTAGGTGTCTCGCCATGGTGCTCTGCACCGGCCGGCGGGCAAGGGATTCTTCGACCTCGCCGGCGGGGTCGGTATCTGTATCCGAAAGAAGGGATGTAAGGGCATCGAGAACCTGGGTTCAAATCCTAGGTCGGACAAATGTAGTTTTTCTAACGAAAACTTCCCAGTGTCAGTACGGAGTCTGGAATTGTGCCTGTTATATGGTAACAGACTCGCCCCCTATGACATGGGACCTAACCTCGTGGGCGAAAAATGGGTGTACACAGTGCACGTCTGCCACCCCTGCTTGGGAAATATAGGCGAGACGCTGTTTATTTACTTTATTACTTATAAAAGTCTAATCACGATTGTTGGAAATTCTGAGCTAGCCGGGCAGCAGTTTTTAGCTTTATTCTCATGCCGCAATCCATAGCGTATTGATCCAAACACGTGACTTTTCGTGATGTACAGGAGTATTCATTTGCTATCAACGTTTAAAACGGTAACAAGTCCACTTAGTTACAGGCCCTAACATTAAAATTATTTTTCAACGTCCACACTAAATAGGTACCTTCTAATCGTTAAGCTTAACACTAAGCTACGGGTTATGAATGAACACATTCCTCGGTATTTAGAATATAAACCGGGTCTGAACAAACCGACCGACGAATGACTTGAAAGGTTATGGTATCGGCAAACTGCATAAGCGTAACTTGAAATTACAATTGGCATCACTAGACACTAGGCTGAAAAATGACCGATTAGGAAAATCAAAATAAGTAAATAGTATAGTAAATGTTGTCTACTTTTTCTTATCGGCCAATTTTTAAACAAATGTGACGTGGCAATTAAAACAATAACTTACTAACAAAAACTATATACGGTTGAGAAATTAATTAATGAACATATTCTTTCATTTTATTCATATCTATGAATGAATTCGCAACCATATCAAGGTTATTGTTTTTTACTTGCCACGTCAAATTTATGTAACGTAAAACGCGCCTTACTTGCGAACATACATGAGCCTACGCGAAATTGCGTCACGTTTATACAATGATAATAGATTTTATTCTATCTAGTTGTTAGATATTCCATAGTTCACAATATGGGAAATAAATTATGAGTGTGCTTTGTTGTACCCTCTCACTAAATGACATCTTACGCAGTGGATATTTACTTATGTTCTTAGTGACTTTTTGTATTCCGTCTCCCTGGACTATTTAGGTGTAGTGGAGCTGTACCCTTATCGTTCGTTCGATGAAATCCATTCAAGACCCAATAACCACGAAAATTCAAGAGTAAGCTCTAACTACACAATCACGAATAGTTTTGTACAAACTTCGTACACTTTCTAACTGAATGTGGGACCACTCCTTCGTGATTGTCGGCACCTTCGCTCGATTAGGATGTATGTACATTACGTAACTACACAAAAGCAATGATGGGCCAGTAAAATAGAGTCCGGTCGTATGAGGAAGTGAAATTGAATGTTGCCTTTTGTCAATGAAGTTTTCTAACTCTTAAGTACACGGAGAGGGAAAACATTGTGAGGAAATAGTGAGTGTATACGAATCTAGTTTGAAGGTAAGTTTACATTTTGTGAGTGTATACGAATTTAGAGAGATTAAGTGGTGTGAGTGTGTGTGTGTGAATGATCGACGTTGTTGGCCGCGGGGCCTTTACAGCTTCGCCGGACAAGAGGGCGAGCGTGCAACCACTACGCTCAAGCCAGAAGGGCAAAGGGGCAACTAGCTCAAGAGCGCCGCAAGGGGGAACGACCTCGACTTGGGCAGTCGCTATGGGGGCGGGCGTATACTAGGTGTCTCGCCGTGGTGCTCACGGTAGTGTGAGTCCACCACGCCGTCTTAAGCAGAGAGTTTTAGAGGTGTACTGTGTTCACCCAATTTCGTCGACGATGTTAGGGGTGTGTATTAGGGGGCGAGCCTATTGCTATTTTTCCGGGTACGATTCTAGACTCCGGATTGATATTGGGAATTTTTCTACAGAAAAATTATATTTTATACGCAACTAGAAGTGACGTGTCGTTTTTAGTGTGGTTTGGTATGTTTGCCGTCGAAAAAAAAGAAGAAGTGTGGTAAAACGGTAAAACTTAATAACTATTCTTTCTGCAGAACTGAGAATAATGACAGATAGGTTTATAGTTAGCAGAATAAGTAGAAACTTTGTGTCATCAAATCTAATTTATATATATCAAGCCAGATCCCTTGAAGATAGGCAAAGAAAACAGAGTTCCAACAGGTTCTCTCCCTACAATCGTCTCGGACTATCACCACTCATAATTCGTCTTAAGCGCTCGCTGGTAACGGAGACTTGACATGTCAATCAGATACGATAAAATCTATTTGGTCTAGTAAGATAGTCTAGATCTTTCCCCGGATCTTTTCCCATTCTTTCTTAATTTTTTACTAGATATACCAATTTGTTCGCGTTATTGTCACAACCATAACCTTCTTTTGAGACAAAATGTCAATATCCTTGTCGAATTTCATCAAAATCTGTTTAGCGGTTTGTGCGTGATAGGGTTACAGACAAACAGATAGACAGACAGAGCTGCTGTCGAATTTATAATATGAGTATGGATTTCAGAATCACGGGCATGCCCATTCTCATCTTCACACATATACTTTTTTTTATACTTAGATACAAGTTCTCTAACCTACTACAATTAAATCAAAATAAGAAGCCCAATTAGACAGATGAAGTAGTCAAAAAAAATACTTTGAACACTATTTCTTCGTAGTAAATAAATATTATTTTTCTATGTAGATTCAGCTGTCAAATCGGGCTTCATATAACGGCACTACTTTACGCTGTTGCAAACGCGGTCGCCCATGGTAAATTCACACATTTGTGCTAATAAATTGAGATAAAATTCTTGCAATGATCATGACCACGATTCCTAAGTTTTAGTACGTATCAAATGTAGGTGCAGCGTGAATTGAGAATGAGAGGCCTTTAAAATATTTACCTGGTCAAAGTATGTTTTTGGATATAGACAAAGTCATACTACCTGGTAGGAATCGCATTATCTTGTTCAATCAAACTAAAATAATTTATTTTGTATAAGTCCTGCGGGGCGCTTACAAATAGTCAATTTAAATTTTTTTTAAATCTAATTTATCTACTAATCTATCACCGATCGGAACGCGGCCTCCACTGAGAAGATCCGGCTAAGAAACTCAGCGGGCTTGTCATTTTTATTTACATCTTTTCTCTTTTTTCTTTTATTTCAATCATATTGTGTGGATACAATGTTTAGATTACAATTAAATAGTTTACGATCTATGTTAGCTCCAGTGTGATGCCTTACGATAGAGATATGAATCTACTTATGTTATCTGTAAAGAGTGTCTAAATGATTCCAAATAGACCAGTCCTCACAAGCAGCACCCGTTCACGAGTATGACAGCTGGCACAGCCATCACTCCCCTCGACAAATTGGAGGGAAGGGAGAGACCAGCGCCAGACAATTTTTCCTGCCTTACGTGTCCTACTTTTTTACACATACAACTCATTCTAAATTGATTTTCCGAACACAAAATGTACTATTAATCAGCAAAATAATTTCAATAAAGTGCAGATTAAGAATGATATTTCATTTGTGGCCAATAAAAACTCGAGCCCTCACAGCGGGACAAGCATCGCTAATCGTACACAACCATTTGCGGTTTCCAGTCTTTAAGTATGTGGAACATCGCGATTACTAGCGCTAAGCAACCACGCCCTGTTGACCATTAACAAATTACTTTCCTTCATGGTACCTGCGGATTCTTGTAAATCGGGTTCCAAACAAAAAGCATAGCGGCACGGTACTCAGATAAATACGACTCGCATCCCAATTTTTTCATCGACATAAATATTGTTTTTTCATAGATGTGCAACGGCGTTGCGCCGACACGCCGATGTTCGATTCCGGGAACCGTAGTTGTCGCGGCGCCGGCCCAAGTAACTTCACTAATAAATAAAAGGCTCCTTGGAAAATATTATGTTACGTCTCGGTTTTTTGGTCGTCGTGTGATGCCAGAGGCGCGGTGGTCGGCTTTGCCCACTCGAACCCGTAATGGGCGGATTTCACTATCTACAGAGAGATTAGTGTCCATTTATCTCGGTTAATCAGCTGAAACCGTTGCGGCGCCCATCGTGTAATCTCTCGACTATTTTAAAGGCGATGACGGCTTAGGGAAAACAAAGAATAATGTAAAACAGACGTTCAAGTAGTACTAAGTACTAAAAGTTGTTTCAATACGTAAGTACTAACTACCCATTTCATGTATGCGATATACCTACCACTGGCAACCATGATAAATGAATGTATTTTTTGTGGGTTTTTTTTCAATTTGTATTGGAAATTTGGCTGTGACAAACAGGTACGAACTAACGAGCAAACATTAATAATATAATATTGGCCCTGTTAAGAAACTGTCCCACCGTTGGGCACGGGCCTCCTCTTAAACTAAGAGGGTTTAGGCCATAGTCCACCACGCTGGCCCAGTGCAGGTTGGCGAACTTCACACACCTTCGAGATACTCTTAGACATGCAGGTTTCCTCACGATGTTTTCCTTCACCGTTAAAGCAAGCGATAGTTAATTTTTAATACGCACATGCTTTCCAAAAGACAAAGGTGCGTGCACGGGTTTGAACCGGAGACCTCTGACTATGCAGTCCAACGGTCTAATCACTAGGCTATTACTGCTAATCAAACATTACACACGTAAATTTCCAAATGTGTTTTGTTTCTAATTTAGGTAACATCAAGTATCGTCATTTTATTAAACCATTTCTAGCTTCTAGCTCGAAAGTCTCAGTTTCGAAATCCACCTACAGATGAAATCTTAAACCGTACGTAAACCAGTTAGTAAATAATTTGCAACAAAATACTACTTAGCAGTCAAATAACTATTTTTTAAACGTTATCCAGAAGGTATCGGGTCACGCATTACTTCGTTTATCTTTAGATTAATTAATGGAGATTAAAAAATGTAGTTACGAGTTTTTAACTGGTGACTACCAGAAATTTTATATAGTATACAAACCTAAGTCTAAGATACAAACGAAGATTACGAGACCAGTTCTACTATTCCTTCCTGGAACAATTGGTAGTAAAAGAAGACAGCTCTTCACAATGGCAATTTATGGGGGTGAATCACGGAAGAACAACATTTTTCTTCCATGTTGTGCATGATAGATGTTCTTGGTCTTTGTCTATCTTGGAAACTTCACAACAAATAAAGCGGTTACAGTCGCGGACTAGACTTGACTCTTACACAAATTGAGAATTTTTGTGTCCCTTTTACCCTTCCATGGTTTTGTACGTGCTGGGAATTGAGGATTAGGATTTAAATGCTGGGTCTTCTCAAACTGTTTTCATCCATACCTTTGACAGACTACTATCCATTTACCACCCGAACTTACAATCTCTTTTAACGGCACTCTCTTGGCTTCATTTTACTCTCCTCCTCTTTCCGAATAATAAGTGTTCTTTTCCGAATAAAGAGGCGCATATAATGATGCAGCACCGCAGGATAAAGAGCCTTCAACTCGGTGAGGGTGAAGTGAATTTGCGGCTTTTGCATTTTCGAGGGTTTCCGTAATTTGAAAAGTTCACTAATTTGTTGGCCATGGTTACCTCTTTAACAGTCTTAGGTTACGACCTCCCCGCCATAAGCCCCACAACCTATCCCTGGCGTTCTTTAACGCCGATGGCCTTCGCTCCCAGCGAGATCAGGTTGCTGATTTCCTCCGAGATCACCAACTTGATATCCTCCTCGTGCAGGAAACCTTCCTCAAGCCCGCACAACTGGATCCTAGGATCGCAAACTATAACCTCGTGCGTAATGACAGAATCGGCTCCCGCGGAGGCGGTACTCTCATTTACTACAGGAGGTCCCTTCACTGCATCCCTCTTGATCCCCCCGCGCTCACCAACATCGAAGCCTCGGTCTGTTGCGTCTCTCTCACGGGGCACCAGCCCATCGTGATCGCCTCCGTATACCTTTCCCCCACTTAATCCGTTCTCAGGAGTGACTTTGAAGCACTCCTCAATCTGGGAAGCGCCGTCATTCTGGCGGGCGACTTCAACAGTAAGCACGTGGCCTGGAACGGTCTCACCACTTCCCCTAACGATAGGAGCCTTGACGCCCTGGTCGACGTTCTCGACTTTTACGTCATCGCACCTACGCACCCTACCCACTATCCTATCAATCCCAACCACCCACCCGACGTCCTGGACATGGCGCTTCTGAAGTATGTCACCCTACGGCTGCACTCCTTGGAAGTAGTCCAGCAACTCGACTCTGACCATCGATCTGTAGTCATGAGACTCGGTTCCCCCCCTTCCGCCCCTCAGCAACTCAAAAAGACGGTGGTGGATTGGCATGCGCTAAGCACGGCCTTGGCGGATGCCGACCCTCCCCCCTCTCTCTCAGCTCGGACTCCATCCCGTCCCCTTAGGACACCGATCAGGCCGTAGATGCCTTCACCGAACACATCCGATCGGCTGTCAGTCGATCGTCCAAGCAAGTCGAGGCGGAAGATCTCTACCTCAACCGCTTTCGACTGGCGGACGATGTTAGGGATCTCATTCGTTCCAAGAATGCTTCTATCCGAGCGTACGACTCCTACCCCACCGAAGCCAATCGGGCCCGGATGCGCGTTTTACAACGAGAGGTAAAGCGTCGTGTCGCGGAGGTCCGGGAGGAACGGTGAGGTGACTTCCTAGAGGGCATCGCGCCATCGCATCTGGCCTACTGGCAGCTGGCGCGTAGCCTCAAATCCGACTCCACGACTGACATGCCCCCGCTGTCCCGCCCTTCAGACGCACCCCCAGCCTTCGACGACGACGAAAAGGCCGAGCTTCTCGCCTACTCCCTCGAGAGCCAGTGCGCCCCCAGCTCTCAGTCCGTCGACCAGTCCTACGTCGACGCGGTCGACAGGGAAGTCGAGCGCAAGGCATCCCTCCCCCCCGTCGATTCCTTACCTCCTATCACCCAAACGGAGTTCGAAGATCTAATTATGGGTCTCAAAATTAAAAAAGCCCCTGGCTCTGACGGCATTTCGAATCGCGTTCTGAAATGCCTGCCCGCCCAACTCATCTGCCTCTTAGTGGCCATATTGAACGCCGCCATGGCGAACTGCACCTTCCCCGCTAAGTGGAAGGAGGCGGACGTCATAGGCATTCCCAAGCCCGGCAAACCTCGCAACCTCCCCGCGAGCTACCGCCCTATCAGTCTCCTCAACTCCCTGGCCAAGATATACGAGCGCCTACTTCTGGCGAGGCTCAAAGACTTCGTAACGTCCAGGGGTATCCTTATCGACGAGCAGTTCGGCTTTCGAGCCAAACACTCTTGCGTCCACCAAGTGCACCGCATCACGGAGCACATCCTCTCCGGTCTCAATAGACCCAAACCCATCTACACGGGCGCCCTCTTCCTAGATGTCGCGAACACAAAGTCTGGCACAACGGCTTGATCTACAAGCTTTACCAATTGGGTGTGCCGGACAGACTCGTGCTCATCTTACGAGACTTCTTGTCGAATCGCGCCTTCCGTTATCGCGTCGAAATGACGCGCTCCACTTCCCACTCCATCAGTGCTGGAGTCCCACAGGGCTCAGTTCTCTTTCCACTCCTGTTTAGCCTTTATACGAATGACATTCCTCGTTCGAGTAAGGCGCATCTAGCCCTATTCGCGGATGATACCGCTCTCTACGTCTCGCATAGGAATAAGGGTTTCATTACCAGAAACCTTCAGGCATCCGTCAATTCCCTAGGGAATTGGTTCAGGAAGTGGCGTATTGAGGTGAACCCGGACAAGAGCGCTGCGGTGTTCTTCTCCAGAGGTGCCACCCCGCGCCACTCCCTGCGCCGCCCTAGAAGTAATCTCGGCCAAGTGACCGTGTTCGACCGACCCATTCCCTGGGTCAAAGAGGTCATATATCTAGGGGTCACCCTAAACGGTACCATGTCCTTCGGCCCGCACATCAAGCGGGTCCGTCACCGAGCATCATTTGTGCTCGGTCGTCTCCATTCGTTAATCTGCAAGCGGAGTAAAATGTCCCTTAGAAATAAGGTGACACTTTACAAAACTTGCGTTCGACCCATCATGACTTATGCGTGTGTTGTGTTCGGGCATTCGGCCTGCTCTCACATCGATAAACTCCAAGTGGTTCAAAACCGCTTCCTCCGTAAAGCCGTAGGAGCCCCCTGGTTCTTACGGAACGTCGACCTCGATCTAGGTCTCGAACCTATTCGCGCCTTTATTAAAAAGGCGTCAACACGTCACTTCGCGAACGCATCTACCCATGCGAATCCGTTAATCGTAGCCACCGCCGACTACGATCTCCCCCCCGACCCCTGCCGCCACCGCCGGCCGCGACATGTTCTCACCGACCCCCCCGATGCTTTGTCATCCCTTCTTTCCGCTTAGAATACGGGCGACGACGACGACGTAGCAGTAGATCCCCTCCCATAGCCGGCGGTTGACCGGTGCACTTAGTAGTGCACCCGTCCCCCTACAGCGACTGCCCCAACCGAGGGCGCCTCTTCGAGGCGCCCTCGAGTATGTCGCCTCTTGCCCTTCTGGCTGGCTAGAGCGTAGTGGTTGCACGCTCGGCTTTAAGTCCGGTGAAGCTGTAAAGGCCTCGCGGCCAACAGTGTACATCATTCACACACACACACACACAACAGTCTTAGGCCAAGTTGAAAGCCCTACGGACGGCGTGTTAAGTTCCAACCAGCGGGCCACAAACATGCCTTCACCAATTCACACTAAGACGGTGTGGTGAAGTTTGTCTCTCTCACCGTAATTTGAGAGAGAAGAAGGATTCCGCCCAGTAGCGAATGAGCATAGGTCCATTTTTAAATTAAAAAAGAGCATATTACTGAATGAATGAATGCCTACATATTAATAATCATCTGCACGTTCCATCATATATGTAACGGCCGCAATTCTAGTCGGAAGGAATGAAGTTAAACGTTTAAAATAAAAGGGTTGTTATGTTAGTGCTTTTTTGACATGATACAACTAGTATATATACTAGACAAACAACGCAGAGTTTAAATAATGTATAACATGTGCATCCTTAAATGATTTTGCCTTGGCGGAGTTTTTGTTTTATTAACTTAAGGGCTGGTCGGAACTGCATTCCATTTGTTGGGTCAAGTGTGGATAGAGGCGTGTGTGGTATACAATATAATATTTGTGTTTGTTGACTTCCTTCGTATAAAAGAAGAGAAGATGTTTTTGGGGCTAATATATTGTAATTCTGCGGCCTGCCTCGTTGGTCTAGTGGCAAAGCGCATCGCTTGGTGATCACGACGTCCTGGGTTCAAATCCTAGGTCGGACAAGTGTAGTTTTTCTAACGAAAACTTCCTAGTACGACTCCGGAGTCTGCAATTGTGCCCGGTAAATGGCAATAGGCTCGCCCCCTTTTACATAGAACCTAACATCGTCGGCGAAACGTGGGTGTACTCAGTACACCTCTGCCACCCCCGCTTGGGGAACATAGGCGTGACGATGTATACTTTTCTTAAGTACGTACATAGTTGTTTAAGTAATTTCATATAACAGTACGCCTAGTTTGAGTGATGTCAGTTTATTGGACAATTGTCGTGCGCACCGGATGCCACCCGATGCCCTCATGATTGATTAAAAAGCCGCAAGTTATTCATCCCGTTGTAAATAAAGTCTTTAATGGGAGAACGCCACTAATTGGAGCTAAAACATTCCTTCGTACGCACGCACTTTTGATAACTTACAACGTTCAACACTTCTGAGAATCGTGTCGTGTCCGTATTAGGTAATTTTATGTGCATGCCGTGATTAAAATTATAATCATGTGTTTGTAATAGACGATACATGGGTTTTTATTGTGTTTTAGACACATTCCTTTGGTCACAGACCTATAGGTAGCTGCCAAGTGTGTTGCGGCTAATAAGTTTGTATGTTTAAGATTCAAATGGGGGTTTTTGCCGAGATTGAACAGATAAATAGGCTAAGTAAAAAAGGACTCTGTGCCCTATTAAAAAAAACATATGAGTTTTATTCTTTAATTCTTTATTGTACACACAGAAAATGTTACCAAATAAAAATAATAATAAAATGTACAAAGGCGAGCTTAATTCAAAATTGAGTTCTCTGACAGCAAACCTTTGAGTGACAAAGAGACAAAACATTAAAATAAGGAAAGAAATGAGTGTACAACACGAAGGGAATAGTTTTATTTATAAATTTATTTATTTTTTAAGTGGAAGGATGCAGGTACCGGGGAAGACCTAGACTATCTTACCACGACCAAATAAACCGAGTCTTATCTGAAGGACAAGTCAAGAGTCTCTGTAACCGGCAAGCGTGTATGAGACGAACTATGAGAGTCGAAGAAGCCAGAGAGGAATGTAAGGAAAGAACCAGTTGGAACTCTGTACTCTCTGCCTACTCCGCAAGGGATCTGGCTGGGATAGATAGATAGTTTTATTTATATAAACACGATATTGTGCAAAATGATTCTTTAATATATTTAATGCTAAAAATAATTGTTTTCTAACACTGTATTGGGTTTAATCCCACAAAATGTAGTAATAGTGTCTTATTATTACTATTTCTGTGGGTCTAATTAGTAGATTGACTATTGCCCGTTGTTAATTACTCATATGGAAGCAAATACATTAGAAGTTCCAAAAAATATCTCTCGAAAAATGTTACAGATGTTGTTGAAAATCAAGATTGTAAAAAAAATGGCTTTGTCCTTTTTTATTTTTAACAATACATTTTATATATATGCTAATGGAGAAAGTGAAAGGGAAGAAAGGAAGAGTTAGGCCAAAAGTAAGTCATATTAATCAAATAAAGGAGAAAGTTACGGTGATATTACATCATGAGGAAATTAAAGACTGCTTTGGATAGAGTTAAATAGACAACTCTACTTTATACACAAGTACTCTTCAATTAGAAAATAGAATAGCCTAATCAACAGCCAGATACGGCTTACAGTAGACCATAAACATTACGTTAGAATCAATTGACAAAGAATTTTCTTTAAAATAGGTACCTACTTCAATTGTTAACATATTCCAACTAAAGATGACGAAACACCTAAAACAAACCCACTCAAATATCGAACAAAGTATTTGCTGAATCATGTAATATAATTGCTTTTATGCATACGAGAAAACGAGCGAAAGAATATTCCAGAATAAGAATCAAATAAGCATCAGATAGCTCATCCAACAGGCTTTCACACATGCCGCCCCGATAAGAATTCTGGTGGGGTTGTGTGCGGGGCGTCGGTGTATGACGATCGGCTCACGCACACACGCAACGCCCCAAAGATGTTCCATTCATAATTTTAACAACCACTCATTATGCCTTGCCTTCGAGCGGCGGGAAGCGTGGCAAAGGAATCCTGAAATTGTATGACATCACGGCTCGTTTGTTTTATAATAGCTTCATTTGTGTCGCTATATAGTGTAATTGATCAAATTTAACTTTAAAAAATACAGATATTTGTTCAACAGCGACGTAGATAGTTATATTGTTGCAAAGTTTTTAAGGAATAGATATTACAACGAAGGTAACAGAAATAAGCATCCATAAAAGAGGATTTAAGTATTTATACATTAGTTTTGACCGCGGAATTTGGTACAAGTGCTGATAGGTAACGATTCTGTCTTATCAACAAACGACAAATTTTCTCAAGACATTTACCCCAAGAATGAATCCAATCTGCGGGTAAAATGTGTCGAGAAAATTTGTTGTTCTTTTGGACATTTAAGTTTCCTGTTTTTTTTCATAATAAGCAATTTGCAATAATTACACGACAATGACGGCCCGTACAAAGACTTAAAAAATCCAAATTTGCAAAACTAGGTTGAAACCAAGACTTCTTGAAACATGGTAAACGAACTACGGTAAATCCACTGAACTTGTGTCTACATCACAACTAGGTATTGTCCTGGACAATAAATGGAATTATTCTTTTGTATTAACAGCAGATAAAATACAGCAGAGTTGCATTATTTAAAAAAATACTAAGATCACATTATATGTAATCTCTGGTAGCTATGTCCTTTCGCATGGAGAGTGTTAAAAATTTGAAGGAATTCCAATTGATTGAAATCGCTCGACCGACTTTGGAACCGGTACGAGGGGTATCAATATTACGGGTTATAATCTGTGGCTGGGCTCTTACCTCCGAGAATAGTTGAAAGCCTCACCTTTAACAGGTTAATACGTTTTAAGTTTTTTAAACAGTTATGTTAAAGATATGGAATTCCATTGCTCGAAAAATACTGTGCTGTAATTTTATGTAATAATCTAATAAAAATATTCGCGCTATGTTGCGGAAATATTTATATACAAGCTGTAGATATTATTAGATAATTTCTTCACAAATTCAATACAAAAACCAAATATCCAAATATATTTTTACCCCCTCTTTAAGCACGTTTATACCCAAATTAACAATGATACTTGTACGTGTATGTGTGCGTACTGAGAAATACGTTTCAGAAATGCATTTGAAACTTCATATTGCGTTGAGTCAAAAATTAATTTAGTTTATTACAGCGCACTAAGGGAGTAGGATTGTTCGCAAATTAAAAAAAGTAAGATACAATAAAAATTGTTGGACTCAATTCAGTTAACGATTTAGTACAAACTTCTTTTAGGTCTTGTGTTTATTATGTTACACCTTGTATACGGTATGTGTACATTTTTTCCGGGAAGGTTCAATAAATACTTTCTGAGCATTTCTTTTGCATTGGAATCAGTATAGCTCCAAAGTAGTCCCATTTTATTTTTTAGGTATTGTAACTTGGACTTTGAAGATGCGCCACAGGATTCATGGACGGCAAACAGCACGAATGTGTTAATTTAGTTCTTATGAGTATTATATCAATCCTGTAGGTAACATACTGTAGAAATAAGTAAAATAATATAATAAAGGGATATAAATATTAATAATTAATTCACTTACAATATTTGAAGTCGGTGCTCTGTAACCGACTGCACCAACCGGCACCGACTTTGCTTTATGAAGTCGGTTTCCCTTTTTTTTAAGTTATTATCTTAAGTAAAATGTGGCCGATGGGAATCGGGAAGTACCTTCCGATATACATAGGTACAACGGGAGGTACCTCCCGATTCCGATCGTCAAGAAAGAATTATCAAAATCGATTTATAAGCAAAGAAGTTATAAAAAAAACACAGTCGAACCTCCTCCTTTTGTGGAGTCGGTTAATATTCTACTTAGTTCTATAGTACTAGTAGGATTGATGTAATACCCACAATATCTCAATTTACACATTCGTATTTTTTGTCCTTAAGGAGTTCCTTGGTTTATCTTCGAAGTCCAAGGTGCTATACTGAATAAGCTATACTGAATCCAATGTAAAAGGACACATTAAAATTGGTCCACGATTGACGTAAGTATCGGTGAACATACATAAAGAAGAAAAAATAGCATACATACAGACGAACATAGAACCTCCTCCTTTTCAAAGTCGGTTAAAATGTGGTGACAGCCAGTAATGTGCGTTTAAAGTAGATTATACCTTTAATTATCTTTAATAATACTTATTCGCAAGTAAAAGCAAATATGAGTGGCGCCTATTGTTCTACTATTCTGTTCAAGGACAGGACTATTAGCAACACGAAGATTTTACACAACACGAATAAAGTAAATGATATCTTTATCAATGTTGCGTGCATGCAATGTTGGTTAGCCATTATGTCATTACCAAGTTCGTCGTGTGTGGCATCGATATACAGCTTATTCATAATTGTTTCGCTTCATATAAACACACGAAATGCAGCGATATTAATGAAAGACTGACGGTGTATGCTAATAAAATAAAGGTGATTTAACCCGCATATCGAACGCTTTTGAGAAAAACATCCTAAGCGACAAACTCTGATCTTGCAATAGTCTGTTACTGACCTTATTATTATTGCTGAACACAACTACCTAATGCATAAAGCGAATTGACGCTTACGACGTTCTTTCCAATTTAGGTCGATATCTGTGTGGCATTATTTTTAAAAGTTTTTAGATGCCCTCTTTCTGTGATCACGTTGTAAGGTAGTGAAGGCTTTAAGGATAATCCATATTGAAATAACCTTCAAGGTGCGACCCTAAAATGAGTAGTTATCCTACCTACTAAATCCTTGAAATGGTCGTAACGTCCGTGTTTCACCAGAATGGTCTCAAAGATCCCCCTATCACCGAGATGGCACCGTACTAGGCTGCTTAGTCGATGTAGTAGATTGGTTTGAATCCTTTTGTATCTTTTTACTCTATTTACCAAAAAAAATAGATAGATAAAGTACACTTTATTGTATACCAACATAAACACAGTACAACAGACAAAATAAAATTTACATGTATAAAATGGTAGTCTTATTACTAAAAGCAATTTCTTCCAGACAACCAACATTCAAGGAGAGCTGTTGAGAGAAATAGGGCAGTTGGTGGCGTACACTATCATTGACTAATTTATACATGAACTTACATAAGAGATACCTACCCATACATATATATATATATATATATATATATATATATATATATATATATCTACATATATCTACAAATACATAAATATACATACATACTAATAGGTAAAACACATTGGAAGGATTAAGACAGACAAGAAGACAGAAAGTGATTCTTGACCATGGTTTTAAAAGAAACTTGCGCCTATGCGCGTCTGATCTGTCTGACACAAGTAATGCATTCCACAATTAGGCTATTCAATGATTTAAAATGTATTAGAAATTTTACAACAGTTTCCTATGGATTTTTGCATCATTAGTTTTTATTGTATACCTACATAAGATTCACTGGTTACTCAAGTGCAGTTGTAGCAGATAAATGTCATGCTGAAAACGCAGTGCTGTAGAGCCTAGTCTTATTTTAGTTTCTACTAAGAAAGATAAATATCATTATCATTCATCATTAGTAAAGTAGATAACATTTGTGTTTCTTAAAATTGGATGGATCTGTACTCTCTGCCTACCCCGCAAGGGATCTGGCGTGATGATATAGATAGATAGACAGAAAATTGGATGTTGTGCATCCCTCTATCGAGCTACCTTAAGCTATTTTGCCTCACAAATAACTTTATGTTATTCTCTCAATTACTAAACTGTCTTTGATTTAATTTTGGCAGATACTTCTCGCCCCGTTCCTGGTCGCGACCTGGACAGCATCGAGCTGATGAATATTCATGATGTGCGCACCAGCAGGTCCATAGACTCGGAGAAACTGACCATTAAAATTATGACAGGCCATCTACATTCCTGAACAACAAAGCCGACCTACGATTAAAATAACACCTCCTTCGGAGAACGTATATCCATTTTACTTCACAAGGG
Organism: Phalera bucephala; assembly: GCA_905147815.2. NCBI lineage: Eukaryota > Metazoa > Arthropoda > Insecta > Lepidoptera > Notodontidae > Phalera > Phalera bucephala. Next base: position 21,719,974 of record LR990615.1, read on the forward strand.
TCCGTAACGTTTCCGTTGGGGTCCTGTGATACCTTTTTTCCGAAGACGGTTGAAAAAACTTGGCGTCCTATTAACAATAAGATCAAAACTAGCCGGCCGCGCCACAATGGACTCGAGCGCCAGCCTCCGACCGCTCGGGAGACGCTTCCAGGAATCGTGCCCTTTAAAAAAGATTCAACTCATGTTGGGCGTGTGATAGTTGGCGAAGTCGCATTCCTGGGGCTGGCTTACCAGCCCTGGGCGCCGCCTCGGCAACGCCGCCCCACAGCGAACCATCTCGTATCACATCTATTGTTCCAAGTCACGTAGAAACACCAGAAAGTAGCACGAATACGATAAAACTTTTATTGTCAAATAATGGTTTTCATTCAGCGATATGCATCACAAAAGTTAAAGTACTCGAAAATGTTATGGTATCAATACACAAATCTTTAATTGTGGATGACAAGGATAAGAAAGATGAAAAAATTGACGCAGCTAGAACGAAAATTGGCACAGAACCACGGCCTTACAATCGTAATCGTAATCGATCATTATTCTTTACATGGCCTAGTCGTAGTCTGGCCTGGTATACATGTATTATTAATAGTTCAATGTATTTTCCGTCCTTTTTATAGCACTAAAAACTGATAATATATACTTAAAATCGACAAAAAAAGGAAAACATGTTGATCAAGTGTGGTTCCTCTCGTCGTCTTTATCAGGAGCTGGTGCGAAATCCTGGTTCTCTTGAAATCCTTATAGATTAAATCAAAACCTAATATTAGTTAAGAACTTGAAGGAAGGCTATAGGCTCGACCATGAACGTATAAAAAGTTTTTATACGGCTCGACATTTAACATTGACATCAAAATACATGAGCGTAAAATGAGTATACTAGCTTATACGTACCTCCCCTCCAGAAATAACGGATAATGCTAACTTATTTGTATACATTCTTAGTATAATCAAGAATGCAGTCAGACGGCATTCGGCGCAAAAAGTGCCAAGATTGCATCGATCCTGCGCGGCACGGGTAATCTCATTGTCGGGTATTGTGCAAAAAATGGCAATAATACAAATGTAATAAGACGATTTGGGGGCCATTAGTGAATGCCACCGCGACGATCCCACGCTGTTGTACTGCGGGGTGGCTTTACCTCAATAGCCCTCGATAGCGGGCGTTCAAGTAAATGTGACCGATTACATTATCTAAGTGACCGTTTAGGGATATTTTTACGACAGGTAGAGCCCTCAATTGTACATGGTAACAACCACAATGACCTGTCACGTATCTTTATTTACCGTATAAACGATAGTAGACGCGAATTAAATTATTTTGAGCTGAACATATACTTAGTTAGCTGAACATATAGAGTTAGTGCTATCATCGTTAGTCACCAATGTGACAGTAATAAACACCAAATTTCAAGTTGTTTTGATCTCAATGACCTCTCCAAATAAGATAATTTGTTGCTTGTAGGCTTTCGGAAGCTGTCACAATTAAAATTTGAGATAAAGACAAAGAGCAGGTATAGCTATTTTCAATCGAGATAGGTTCATATGTGTGGTACACTAAATATCTTTCTGCCAAAAACGAACAGGATAGATTATGTACTATCAGTCCAGCGGGATCGGACCACACATTTGGTTGCATTCGTACAATACAATTGATAACATTAGTAAACAAATAAGCAGCAGTATGAATATATAAAGCTATGTATATTTACAAAGATCAGCGGCGCATCCTGCATAGTACTGCGAGCTCCGACAAATTCTATGAAAAATTATGTTCATCTCACGACCCCCTGCGGCGCGTCTGTTTATTTATGTGGAATTGCGTTAGTCTCTCATATGGCTGGAGATTATTTTAAATAATGGGTAATTATAGAATGTGTTGGTTGCAAACGCTTACCAAAAATAAGAGTTCTATTTATGGTGAAAGTGTCTGTCTGGAAATTAATTGATATCTTTGGGTGTCAGCTGTTTTGTTTCGGCATAAAATTCTATTATCTGCACTAAGCAAAAAATTGTCTAGGATATTTATGTTGTGGGCGGTTGAGTGCTTTGTTATTTATCAAAATTGTATTCTCAGATTGTATTGGAGAAATAATATAGGTAGAATTTTACTTTAGGTTGTTTGTAGTATATTTATAATATATATAGACTGCCTCGTTGGTCTAGTGGCAAAGCGCATCGCTTTGTAATCACGAGGTCCTGGATTCAAATCCTAGGTCGGACAAGTGTAGTTTTTCTAACGAAAACTTCTTAGTACGAGTCCAGAGTCTGGAATTGTGCCCGGTATATGGCAATAGGCTCGCCCCCTATTACATGACCTAACATCGTCGGCGAAACGTGGGTGTACACTACTGAGTAGGTGTACTCACCTCTGCCACCCCTGCTTGGGGAATATGGGCGTGACGGTGTGTGTGCGTGTGTGTGTGTATTATAATATATATCATTACTATAGTGAAATTCAGATACACAGGTAACATTATTGGATTTCTGTACATGACGTTTGTGGTCTAGAAGTAATCCATGGGTTTCTAAGCGTGATATCAGACAGACAGTCTAGCATGTCTAGTCACCGAAATCATTGACGTCATATGCAAAATACTCTAAACAATATCTTTCATTGCAGCTTTTAAAGTTTTTCTCTCACTTCACGTTGCGTCCGAGCATATCTTTAGAATCGCTTGAATTGTACTTAGCATCGGGAATCTAGCTTAGCAGATAGAAAAGCCCGTTAAAACCCTATTATATTCTTACCAGCACAGTTTTATAAATTCATAGATATCCAAATATCTCATTAAGGCGCATTTCTTTCTCCTCTCTCCCCATCTTAACTACTAGAAGGTAGGATCTATCTCTTAATAAAACAAATTTTGTCGCGGAGAGTGTCGACATACCTGCATAATTTATGTATTTATGGCGCATTAGACAAAACACGAGCGACATACACCTCATAAAATTCCTAGTGACTGTACAAACAGTTGTTGAGTCGCCCGTGAAATTTATAACACAAGTCGATTGAATTACACTAAAACCTATCAAAGCTTAAAAGCTACTTCTACAAAAATGAACTTTATCAAATCTTATTTAAGTTTAGATTACAACGGGAACCCGTTTCTTGTTAAGACGTTATTGTATATTTGTATTACAGATATACGTATCTATAACACGGCGGCACTTGTCGGGAATGTCGTCTCCAACGTTTTATTTCGTTTCATGTTTGCGTGCACGCATGCGCCGGAGACATTCTCTAGCTCATTTTTCGATAACAGGATTCCGTATTAAAATAGTTATTTTTAGCAGTAGGTACTACATTAAGTTATTAAGCACACAATAAATGAATTTAACGTGCTTCTTGTAAAGTTTTTTCGAGTTAAAGTGACTTTAAGGCATTTATATTTGAGAAGAGGATTAAAAAGGAATCTAGAACGGATGAGGATCGTTAATAAAACCTATAACACAATGTTGTGTAATTGTTACGATTTCTGTCTTTCATTTCTGTGAATTGACTGAATTTGTTTTTTTCATTCTACCTAGAAGCTGATTAGAGATTTAAAAACAATTTGACAATAATCAAAAGGCTCGCTCTCTCCAACTGTCTTTTTAAATGGATACCGCATTTTAAATGGATCGAGAGAGATGATTATGACTAGTGTTGCAACTCTCAAAGAAATTTATAGATTCGTAAAGACGTAACATACTGTACCAAACCTTACAGCCAGGGAAATCCCGAAAGATATAGTTCGAAAATGTTGGCATATTACTTTAGGCCTTAAACACGTCGTAACGGTTTAAAATAGTTTAATTCACAATTTCCGGGCGGTTGGTTATCAGTTTGATAATTATCCGATAGTCACTAAAGATATTCGGTTTTGGTTACGAAACTAATGTGTCGAATGTTGATAAAGTACGTACATTTGGTTATTGCGCATGACACATCTCTGGCTGGCGCCCGATTACGTCATGCCAATACCATATTGCTATTATTTATTAGGTTGAGAACAAACAAAGCGATTTTGGTTTACTCTAGAGATGGGCCTGGTAGAGGCGAACAATGTGAGCTTCCGATGTAATAGAGAGCGAACCTATTGCCATTATCGGCCACTTCCAAAACTTTTAACTTCTACTAAATATTATTTAATTAATAAAATACCCCCACGAAGAATTTTTCCGACCTGGGACCTAAGCCCAGAATCTCGTGATTGTAGCCACATCATGTGCCACTAAACTAACGAGGCAGTCAAATAACGCACTCGGGCACGCATAACAAAGTGCGAAATTATTTCACTTACCCAACATTTAGGTAAGTAATTCCATTATGACTGCCTCCGTCTAGATTGCTGTGTTTTAAACTAAGGAGCTTCCCTAATAAGCCCTTGACGATATACCTAAAGGGGTACTTATAATTCGTCCAGTCATTTTTAGGGACAACTCTTTGCCTTCCATTAAGATTGCGCATTGAGCACTATTTTAATAACTGTAATTTTCGACGTCATCAAACTGCGCTCTTTACTAAACGCATATCCTCAAAAGAGGTGATGTAAAATCGCTTTGTGAAGCCTCAGCTTTAGCCGGATAGCATAGCATGATGCACACGCGCATGCACAATGAGCCCGATCGTTTATCGAAGCACTGACCTAGAGTGACATGACATGATAACATGGGAAAAGCAGCGCTGTACGCATGGGAACTAGGTGATGTGAACCGTGTATCTACCCATAATGATATGTCCGGCGTAATCAATGTTAAAATACATATTACTTTTGATCCAGACGATGGTTCCGAAGAGGCTCCAGCACGCCACGTATTTGTCAATTTATCATTGTCAATAAGCACCGATGTTCCCACGATACGGCAATCTGAATTGCGCATAGCTGTTTAGTTTATGCGGTCCTTCAAGGAAGGGGCGCCATTTCGACGGTAACGTATTCCGATGGTTTCGCTTATCGATTTTACTACTAATGAAAAGCCAAAAAAAACGTCGGCACCCAATAATACGACGTGAACTCTGTCTCGTCAATGGCGCCCCCATAAACTTGATAGTTGTGCTACAGATATGTAACATAATAATCACGTCATTCGACATCCCATTCAGCTGATTAGGTCGCTCGATGAGGCAATTGGGGGTGATTGGGGCGAATTCTCGCCACGTGACCACTATTTGCCGGCGTAAATATATCACCGACGCTCGCTGCATCGGCCTTATTTATGTTCCAATTAAGTCATTTCTGCCAACCCTAATGCGGGCTCGACTAGTGACGAGGAATGATCGCGAAATTAACTGCAATTTATTTCTTTTCATACTAATATTGAAATTACGATGTCACGCAATGACGATATGGGAATAAACTACTAATTAAAAAAAAGGAAATTGAATTATTACGGGTTGCTTGCACAACTCGCTAATAGATGCAATCATTATTGAGATATTATTGCACGTATTTCAAGAGTTAACTTTTGAATTTGAGTTAACAAGATTGATGATTTTATTAGTATTTGTGGCGCTTAATGCGGAACTGTGCGTTTAGTTTTAATAAAACTAAGATACGGAAATGAAAAGTCAGAAGGTATTCACAGTTTAGAATACTTAAGGCTAAGCTCTTGTATCGTGCTTCTGCAATAATATGGTACAGCAAGATCTGACATTAAGTTATGATCACTAGCAGTGTAATGAAAAAGCATGCTATTAATCACAGAATATTGTAACATGTAATGAATACCGAACTATATCAAACCCTATTAACGACTGTGTCTTAGAAATCTGCAATAATGAAGCAGTTAATATAAAATGTGTATTATAAATACACATTTATTGAGACTAGGGCGATAAGAGGCGGGAAGGTGGCGAGACGATTAGTATCCGGTACAGTGATAATACGATACATAATGCAAACAATATGAATGGTCGCGTTATCAGCGGATCAGCCATGAGAAAATATGCTTAAGTTCATTTATATCTGCTTCACTCCCTCCTCCTTTTCCTCCCTCGTTCCTGCACTCTCCTGTGTGTTCCTTAAAACCATAAACCCGTTACATGATTTTTTGGTTATGATCTGTGAGAGTATAATGTTTTTAAGAGCTTATGTATTGGCCTAAACAAATAAATAATTTTTGACTTTGACTTTGAGCAACTATTTTTAGTTATGAAAGGATTCAAGTATCCAATCTATTTATTCCCAGTTCATCCAGGGTTGCACGACATAATTTATTTAAATTTGCCGCTATTTTCCACTCAGCTTTCATTAGACAGACTCAAGTACTAATCCTGGCCTTCAGAACTATTAAGAGGCTGATCTTATACAGGTTTCTTACTTTCAGTATGTAGTAGCCACTGCACTAGGATATGGCCGTGTTCAGGGTTGTAAAACTCAGATTTTGGAGATTTTTTTATGAGGTATTTTTGTAATAAATCTATTTTTCGGATTTTATCGCGGTTCATTTTTTATTATTAAGTTCCCGACGTTTCGAGTGCTTTGCAGCACCCATGGTCACGGGAGGGACTGAGATGTTAGACGTCCAAAAGACATAGTTGTTCCGGGGTACCCTCAAACTTCTTAATTATTTTTGTTGGTCCGATCTACGCAGAATGAGCTCGCGGTGTCTTGAGGTCTTGCAGTGTTATGCTTGGTTTTGGATTTGATTATATTAATTACCGGATCCCAAGTCAATACAAGCACCCAGCCATCTTCTCTATTAAAATAAGGATGTTTTTTAATTTCAATAGCCTCGCGAACCATCCTTGGTAGGAATCGGTGTTCTTTCACAAAGATTTGTGGTCTATCAAATCTGATGTTATGGCGGGTGCGGCCAATTACATTTTCACAGACTGAATACTTCTTTGAGCGACGGTGTTTTAAATCAGCTATGTGTTCTTTAACCCGAGTTTTTACTAGTATTTTTGTTTGTCCTATATTATACGAGCTTGATTGTGCATGTGGTCTCTCTAATAAGGCAGACCACATGCACAAACAAGCTCGTATACTCCTGCATCTTGTAGAGGGATGTGTAAAAAATGACTGATCTTCTTCGGCGGCTTATAAAATGTTTTATATAAGCACGCTTCAAGATGTAGCCAATCTTGTCCGTGACTCCTCTCATGTAAAGTAATACAGCAGGGAGACGCTTGACTGGTTTCACTTGGTGACTGTGACGTTGTCGTGGGACTCGAAGCTTATTGTCAATATGTGTAATAAGCTTCGAGTCCCACGCCAACGTCAGATTGACCAAGTGAAACCAGCCACAGCCGAGCGTCTCCCTGCTGTATTACCTTACATGAGAGGAGTCACGGACAAGATTGGCTACATCATGAAGCGTGCTACAATTAAAACATTTTATGAGCCGCCGAAAAAGATCAGTCACTTTTTACCATCTGTCAATTGTCACATCCCTCTACAAGATGCAGGAGTATACAAGCTTGATTGTGAATGTGGTCTCTCTTATATAGGACAAACAAAAAGACCTGTAACAACTCGGGTTAAAGAACACATAGCTGACTTAAAACACCGTCGCTCAAAGAAGTCTGCATTCTGTAAACATGTCCTTGACCGCACCCGCCATAACATCAGATTTGATAGACCACAAATCCTCGTGAAAGAATACTGATTCCTACCAAGGATGGTTGGCGGGGCTATTGAAATTAAAAAAAACATCAAAAAATCTTTTTAATAGAGAAGATGGCTTGATGCTTCCATTGACTTGGGATCCGGTAATTAATATAATTAAATCCAAAACCAGCATAACACTGCAAGACCTCAAGACACCGTGAGCTCATTCTGCATAGATCGTACCAACAAAAATAATTAAGAAGTTTGAGGGTACCCCGGAACAACTATGCCTTTTGGACGTCTGACACCTCAGTCCCTCCCGTGACCATGGGTTCGAAGCGCTCGAAACGTTTGGAACTTAAAGATCAAAAATAAACCGCGATAAAATCCGAAAAATAGTTTTATTTTATGTGTAATATTCGCGTAAATCTAAGAACTCAGTATGAGGTATTTTGTTACAACTCACAAATAACAATAGATTACTATAAGACAGATGGAAGAAATAAAAAAAATATAAACAGTAAAGTTACCTATAAACACAATGATCAATCATATTTCATTTCTTTCTCAAACATAGCAAAGGATCATTCCAAGTACGCCAAGCCGTCTCCAAAACAGAACAACGCTAAAGAATCCAGAAAACAATGTTATTGGCGATTAAAACAAAGACATTGAAGCGTCACCGTAACAAAACGGGAGTTTTTTTAATTCACAAGGTGCTTCCCTGGAAGATAGATATTGACATCATCCCTTACTGAACAAATGATGGACGATTAACAAAGGCCGTCTGGCGCCGGCGAGACGTGCCCTATAACTGTGGAATTCAACCCACCAAATCGTCAATAGTCAATACCCTTGGTACCTGTCCATGCCTATTGTCCAGCAGGTACATTCTACAAACAATTGATGGCAAGCAAGTCTCAAGGACAGGAAGCAAATCTTGATAATAATCCAAGAATAACGCATCGCAACACGTACCTTCCTCAAAGGGTTTCAATTGTGTTTATATTTGTACCTTTTTTAATTTTGTCATTATAATATGGCCTGTAGATAGATAAAATTAATATTTTAAATAAACACAACTAATAAGAATAATTTGTTAGGAATTTCAAGTTTTATGACCGATAACATCGTTTAATTTTTTAGTAGTAATGTAGATTAGTTTCTGTTTATCAGTCATTTAATAAATATTTTGGGTTTTATGGACTCAAGTTAGGTACAGATAAATGCTAATGTTGCTATGCATATTCGGAAGTATTACTTAATTGATACTCTGATAAAAAATGATAATTCCATAAATTTATGGCAGATACCTTAATTTAAAATCATAACGGTCCACCTTGTGTTATCTATAAGAAATAGGCATTAAACTGTTGATTAATTATAATATTTGACTTTGATTTATATCACTGACTTCAATTTATACTTAACTTTAATAAAATATTTGATATCTACATTAACGAGGTCACACCACTGCCCTCTGCAAGTTCGAGGCCGAAGTTCAAATTTCTAAACAAAAACGAACGGAAGCAACCAATTTGATTCCACGAAACATTTCGGCGCGTAAAATGTGCGTTCCCCGAAGTCCGTCACAAATTAGTGAATGAACGTAATTCCGTTTTCATAAAACAATGTATCCAGGCATGTGGCCGTTAAATGCAGTGGGGGTAGGTCTGTGCACATGTGTTACTCGCTCATTCATATGGGCTATTTGTGGGTCCATTCAGCATTGTCTTGCACATGCACCGGAAACGTCTTCACGGTCCCGCCTCTGCGCGACAAATTAGCAGAAACGATATTGTGCGCATGATAACGTGTTTGTATTGTTTTATTATCGCTCGGTGCGGTTGTGTGCGCTTTTTTGTACCCAGCTTGCAATATGAGAGTTGTAACGGAACGAGCACATTGCCTATGAATTTTAGTTTTATTTGCATACAACGTGCGCAGACCTAAAAATAAATAGGTTCTAAAAGATACACGTGAATCTCAATGTGGATAAATTTCTTGGCAAAATAATTTTATAAAACTCTTAGAAAGTATATTATATTAAGTGTGTGTCAGTCCATACTGACACCAACTTTTTATATATAACATTCGTCGTTTAATCTCAATATGGATTGAGGAGTTACTTCTGATATTTAATCGAAGGATGCTAGTTCAAACGTCTGAACTGAGGAGTTGTTTTTAACTTTCTGTAATTTTTGAAGAATTTATTACAAATTTCAGGATTGGGCCTGCAAAATCAGCTAGCAAATTAGCCGACCTTTTCGCGTTCAAATATCAAATGTGGCAGAAAAGCCATCCACATTCCACACGAACATAAAAAGGTGTCTGTTTTGACTATCTAAGCAATCTTCAATCGCTGCACCTGAAAACACCTGGGAGGCATCATCTTCTTTTATTTACGAAGCGTAAAAAATCTTGCAATGCCAATATGAAGCCTAGACTAAGCTACATACTGTGGCTACATACTTATTGGTTAATTGCCATATTATACTTACGCTCTTTCGCTATTGTTTTAATGTATTCACCTGATTTATAGAGTTCATTACTTTTTGGTAGATGTTCATTTAGTCACGTTGGCATAGTGTAAACACGGTACAAAGAATTAAATAGGCTAGTAATTTTTTTAAGTCAAGTAACCTAAATCTAGATCGCTTTGAATAGAGACTATTCATAAATTGTCGTATTCTTTTAAGTTGCTTTGTCGTCTTTTATTACGTCCAGAGCGAGGCCGTCATCTATAACTTTTAAACACAAACTTATCTCTATCCTCCCTTTTTCTGAGCTCAGGTTTATTATTTTAAAAATGGTTTACTTCAGTTTTATTGTTAACTTTTGTTTTTATAGCACAGCTGACTTCTATTTGTCTTTACGAATCGTTTTGTGAAATCTTTTGTTCAGACAACGTGCATTTTGACAAAGGGTCAATGGACAGTTTTTGTTGAAAACAAAATGTGTGAATATTTTATTTTAGAAGTGTCCATTCTTTTTGAATTATGGCACCATATGATGGTATTATTGACAGCTTACAATAGTTAATATTTAAGGAACTTTATGTACGTGCTAACGTCAAGAAATAATTTTATCATCATTCGTTATTTATAATTTTAATAAAACGTAGCCCCACAACACGAATTATTCCTGTATCGTTGGTGCGTTCACAAACATGAATCTTAGATGCACAACACTCTTAAATATTCCGACCAAATGTATGTGAATTGTGTAAAGATTTACCTGATATCGAACCCTCGACTTCTCGCTTCATGGAGTGGCTTACTCTCGGACCATTAGACTAAGTCATCGTGTCATAAGTCATTGTGAAGTTTAGGAAAACGAACGAAAGCTAATATTGGATTGGTTGAAAAAAACGTACAATGGTGTTAGGAGAAGGCTTACTTAGTCTTACTTACTATTATACATGATTGTGAGATGAATAAGTATTATATATGTATCTATATCACTACGCCTGATCCCTTGGGGTATAGATGGAAAGGACACTGTTTGAACGGGTTGTTTCCGCGGCCTCCGAAATATTATAAATGTTTAATAATTTATGTTCAAATAGAAATATTGTGTTGTAGTTATTGTATACCTTTAAATCGACTCTTAGCTAAGTAATGTCTCACCAAATTTTAAAGGCTTTTAAAAGGTCTGTTTCGTGCCGTTGTGTTTTGTAAACGGTTCACTCTATCCTTTTAATTAAAATAAATTATAAGTACCACAATATTGTACAATACCGTAAAGACAATTTCAATATGAAATTACCTATTCCCAGAAAGTATAGACTGCTACAACATCCGTAGCAGAACGTCGTAGCATCTTTGCTACGAATCGCATCTCATACATGCAACTAACTGCGGGGATTAAAATAAACAATGTTTAATACTCAGATTAGTGTCGGGGAATGCAATGGACTAAATATACTAATGGAGTCCGGTAAAAATTTATCATTTTGCATACCAAAGGGAGGAAGGGGAACGGAGGGGGTAACATAGACGTTAAGTGGATTATATATTTTGATTTATAGAAATGAGATTCAGTGGAAATGCCAAGTTTTGCCCTATTATAAGGTTTTAAATAGTCGTTACCACTTGTGTACGTCGGTTTTTCTGCAGGACTGATTTCGTCCGTCAAGGGAGTGTAAAATAACTGCTACCTATTTTTTTTGACAAAAATGGCAATATCTATTACTGCACTGTTTACATATAAAAAAATAGTCCACAAAGTGTATTTTTTATAATTTCAAGTGTTAAGTGTGACCAGATTCCACACCGATTTATATTATTGATTTTAACACTCTTTTTATACTCAACAGGTAAAAAAAAACATTAAAACAAAACTGTATCCCAAACTACCCACAAATTGCTAAAAAACACACCATCGGATGTATAAAAACTTTATTTATACACGATAATAATGATATAGGGCATTAACAAAAAAGAGAATGAAATCATGGTGAAATTCCACCCTTCGTCTATCTACGTCATAAATTGTTAGTTAACATCGGCGAGGCGGCGGAGCCACCCATCGCGCCGCTTTCAGGCGAGCGGCGCGGGCGCAAGTGCTTGATAATTGACTCGTCGGGCTAGTCCGCGTCCGGCCACCCCTTCCATAAATATTTCCCGATCAAATTATTATGCGTTCTTAAAAAATGCCACGAGCCCGATTCTTAGAATCGAGCGAGGGCGGTTCCACACAAAGCCCCCGACAGAGACGCAGTTATACGAGCACCTATGAGCGAGACAGTGACGGATGCTGAATGGAATGAGGTTCAGCACAGTCGACGCGACGGGGCAAACTGTGAGAATTACAAGGAATGGATTTATTTATTGATCTTTACTTGTTCCGTTATTGTGGACGAATGGAGTTTGTAAATAAATAAAAGCTCATATCTGAGCTTGGGATGTTTAGTATGTGAAAGTTGTTGTTGGGTGGATGCGAACGCGCACGATAAGATTTTTATTATTCGTAAAACTAGCGGTAAGATACTGATTCGTTGTACAAATACTTTGGGCATAGATGTTCTTCCGCTTGTAATAATTGCGGGAAATTGCTTTCACACATAATACTTTGACGATCATTCCCCTGAGAGTACATGATCTTAAATTATTTAATATATCTATACCATCACGCCACATCCCGCAGTAAACAGAAAGTACAGAGTTCCACCAGATTATTTCCTGAATGACCTTTCTGGCTTCCCCCACACTCATAGTTTGTCTCATACACCTCCACCAGTTACAGAGTCTCCTGACTAGCAATTCAGGTAAGACACGGTCTATTTAGTCATGTTAAGAAAGTTCAGTTCTTCCACGGTTACCACATCCTTCCACTTTTGCATTTTATATCTGTTTAATCATTATTTCTTCTGTCATTCTTTCTATATGTCCTAACTACTGGATACACACCCGTTGTCCGTTGTCATCGCATAAAAAAGAAATCTTATTGACGTGATAGTATTCTCTGTTTGGTCGATGTTTATAATTTTTAGGTCTTTATGTAAAGTGGTAAACAAGTGGCAATATTTCACTTCCCGATTTCGTGATGAATGTTCTTACTCATTCCTGTTGTAAGTTAGTAACGATAGAGTGCGTTGCCCTTTAGTTGTACAAGTAATGAGAAACATAAAGAGAGCAATTCTATTTGTGTTATGTCTTGGGAGTCTAGTGCTAATTACAAGGCGGCGACATTTTTGCCGCATTACGCACCGCACTGGGTCGGGAGACAAATAAGTCCGGACTACAATGACTATTTGTTGAATGAAATGTAGGTAGTACATCACTTTTATTTATTTTCTCTTTTGCATGGTAAAAATCTTGAGAAGACTCTCAATCTGTAGGGACGACTAAGGTATGTGGGACTGTTACCACACTAAAAGTGGCTTGCTTTGACACTTTAGGTTTAGGTTTAAAGAATTTATTCTCAAAAAGACAAAAAGCCACTTACATGAGGATATAGATTGACATAATAAACTTATTTTAGGTAATGGTCACCGAAAGACACCATAAAGATAAAGAATAGGTCGGTTGCACGTTCATCGGTTTTACCATCGACTAGTAGGGTAGCCGCGTGGTTCCCGGCTTAGCCGCGTGGTTCCCGGCTTAGAATAGGACCAACCCATCTCATCCCATCGGGTGTCGTACAAGGCGACTAAGGGAAAACTAGGGAATGGGCAGCATCGTTCTCTTAACACTTCTGCGATCAAAAACTGCGCTCGCCAACCCGCCTGCCAAGCGTGGCGAGTATGGCAAATCCCCCCTTTGGGGAGGCCTATGTTCAACAGTGGACAAGTATGGGCTGAGATGATGAGTAGGGTGGTATCGTTTTTTGTGATATTTTTGTCAGTTATATAATTCGATAGTTGATATTTAAAACCGCTAAACGTGCTTACACTTTTTATATAAGACGGCAAATTATTATACAGTTGTGCTCCTTCATAGGTAATACTTTTTTACAATAATTTGTACGTATCTTTGGCAGAACAAATAAACTAGGTCGACGGAGACAACGTTTACTTATTTAACATTTCTTAATAAATGTTATGTTACTATATACGTAAAGTTGTTTAATATCCATTACTTTTGTTTCCTCAAAGATTTTGTTCGTTGGTGTTAAGTATGGATAATGGAATAATGTTTTTATGATCTTATTTTGTATTCTTTGTAGTTCTTGTAGTTTTGTTTTATTAGCACTGTCCCATACTTCTATGAGGTACAGTAAATGTGATTTAACAAGAGACTTGTAAATCGTGAAACGCAATTTTTTTCTTATACAGGGACTTATATTGCGAAGAGATCCAATAAATGGATCTACTTTAGGAACCATTTTAGGAACTTATCTCGTGTCTCGCTCGATTTAGCAAATCTGGGGGAGTCAGAATCCCTTCCCGCACACCCTCACTTTGTTTACGGCGTTGTGGATCCACTCACGTCACCGTCTCCTCCGGGATCACTTCGTTACTGTCACACTGGGCGCTAGGGGTCCATAACTATAGTCTGCAAAACCTACTAGGTCCTAAGTGATGATAATATAAAAAATCCAAAATCTGTCATGACGGGCTAGTATTGTTATTCTATTTATTTAGTAGGCAATACTTGGACAACCATTTCTAAGGTAAAGAACAGAAATAAACGTGGATATTGGTCATACTAATCTTCATTTACAGCAGTTGATCTCAGAAGGCGACTTATATAACATTTGCTTCTCGCAAAGGGCCTCTACGTTTTGAACCCATGTCCCCGTGTAAGTCAGCCAAAAGTGAATCTCAGTGAGGCATTATCTTATATTGTTGTGTTATTATTAAGGTTTCTATGATCATAGTCAACCAGACTACATTATCTTAAAGTAGCTTATTTTAGAAGGTTAACTTTGAGAAATTACATTGAGAAAAAAAATCAAGTGAGTTAAAAATGTTAGGTGATTTGATATTAGGTATGTTCTTTTTCCGTTAATTTAAAATTATATTTGTGTCTAAATGGACGATTTGGCGCAGTGGTTAAAAGCTTAAGCTGGTCCGCTCACTAAGTCGCGGATTCGATTCCCACACGGGACAAACCTTGTGTGATCCACAATTATTTGTTTCAGTCTGGGTATTTGTGTATGTGAATTTTCAGGTTTGTAAACGCACCTACGATACAGGAATACGTCCTGTTGTGGGGCTAAACAAAAATAAAACTAAAGACAGGATTTAAATATTACTATAACTACATATAATCGTAGTAAATGTAGATTGATTCAAACTTCTTGTTTCAACAGAACGATTTTAATATGAATTTCCAAAAACAGTATTACATTTTATTCACCACTTAACACCTAATCGTTTCTGAAAACATACATATATGTAACTGTAAATTTAGCACACTTTTACTGCTACCAAATTGTGTGTTAAAATATTCCGCTTTTTTCATAACGAATACGAGGAACCATAAACATTTAAAGTATTAATTTGACTGTATGGGAACATGGCGGTATGGCACAACATTTAATTGTGTCAAACAATGACTCATACATTTGATCTAACTCCATACAATTGGGTCAATGTTCAAGAAAAATGTCGGCTCCAATTAACCATTTAAACAGCATGGGGCAGAATTCCCATCAATATTCTTGAAGTATAATTAATAAGTTACATATCAATTTGCCGCTCAAGATTCTATAGTTGTTAAAAGGCAGCCAAAAGGAGAAGAAGCAATCAATTTTGAAAGAAGGCGTAAAGTGCACTGCCCGTCGAATGAGCATTCTTTGGGTAATGGCGGGTTCTATAGTGTGGATTGGGCTTGTTTTGTTGACATTTCTATAACATTGTATTTTATTAAAATTATTATAAAACTGGGCTTAATGGCATACCTTTGGAGAGTTTTATGTCCAGCAGTAGTCTGATACGGGCTGATGGTGATAACGATGATAAGCCTTATGATGTTAAGTTCAATAGTGCGATATAGTATAATTACGATAACATAAATCTAGTAAATATTCATATAGGAGTAGTATAGGAGTTCAGTTACTTACATTGAATAATAAGTATAATATAATATTAGTCCTGTTAAGAAACTGTCCCACCGTTAGGCACGGGCCTCTTTTTAAACTGAGAGGGTTCAGGCCCTAGTCCACCACGCTAGCCCAGTGCGGGTCGGCGAACTTCACACACCTTCAAGCAACTTTCAGGCATGCTGGTTTCTTCACGATGTTTTCCTTCACCGTTAAAGGAAGTGGAAGTTAATTTTTAATACGCACATGCTTTCGAAAACAGACTACAAGACGAGAAACGACAAAGGTGCGTGCCTGGGTTTGAACCCACGACCTCTGACTTTGCAGTCCAACGGTCTGACCACTTGGAATAATAAGTAGTTATAATTAATTAGTAATTATAGCAATAAATACATATTTGAAGTAGGTGCCGGTTGGTGCAGTCGGTTCGTTACTTGGCACCGACTTCAAATATTTATTTATTGCTTTTCGAAGTCGGTTACCTTTCTTATATGATTATTTATTTTACAATTAAGTGATGAGTGAATTATTTATAAATACTTTTATACCTGTATTATATTATTCTACTTAGTTCTACTAAATGATACAGGTTTGATATAATACTCATTATAACTGGTGTATCTAGGAAATTCCAAGGATCAATATGAATGACAATAAAATGAGACCACCTTGGAGCTATACTGAACCCAATGCAAAAATCGGTCCACAATTGACGGAAATATCGGTGAACATACATTATAATAAAAAAACAAAAGCATACATACAGACGAACATAGAACCTCCTCCTTTTTGAAGAAGGTTAAAAATTAAGTGTCGGCTCATGCGCTACCAAAAGATTTAAAGTTTTATGCTTGATAAAACTATTACATACACGAAAGATATGAAATCCAAACCTACATCTCATTCGCCATCTGTCTCATAATATTGAACTACCTTGGGGGTCTGTCCAAGAGCGTGCTCGTCGCGACCCCTGCCAGCCATTATGGCTGCAATCTTGGACCGAAGACGTACCGCAGTGCGGGCTAGGGCATCCTCCCGAGGCGACGCGTACCGGCCCGGCCCCGTCGGTACGAATATAGGTGGAAGCGGCGATGGGGGCCGCCACCCATCACGCCGGGCCCGAACTGGCGAGTCGTGGGGTGCAGAGTGCCGAATAGGCACTTGGAATGTTAGGGGCGGTGTGGAAGATAAGTTGCATGAGGTGATTGATGTGATGAAAGAGAGACGCCTGGATGCTCTGTGTGTAACAGAGACTAAGCGAAGGGGCAGTGAAACCTGTGATCTTCCTGATGGCACGTTGGCTCTGTGGTCTGGGGCACCGCAGGGCAGTCATGCCAGCATGGGAGTGGGTATCTTGCTGTCTCATCGCCTGGCCTCTGGAGTGAGAAATTATGGCCTGTACGATGCAAGACTTCTCTGAGTCCGTTTAAAACTGGGTGTCACTAAAGTATTTTTGGTCGCAGCATATGCTCCCGTAAGCTCGTCGACACCCCAGGACCTTGAGAAGTTTTGGGATAAGGTCAGGGAAGTTCTGGATATGGCTGAGGCTAATGAAAAGGTGATTTTGTGTGGCGATCTGAACGGAAGGGTGGGAACCAGGCGGCAGACTTGCGACGCTGCTCTGGGTCCTTATGGTGATAAGAGAGTGAATGATGCAGGTAAGCTCATTGTGGATGTATGTTTAGAAAGGGGCCTCCTTGTGTCTAATACAATATTCCAACATAAGGATATACATATGTACACGTGGAGAAGGAATGAACAAAAAAGCATGATAGATTTGATCCTGGTAGATAACCGTCTCCGTAGCAAACTCTTAGATACACGTGCGTATAGAGGCCCAACTCTTGAAACAGACCACTATCTCGTAGTTGCGCGGTTTAGTGGTCTGTTCAGGAAGTAGAGGCACTGGTGAGACCGTATCCCCTTCGGAGACCTTGAAAGAATAAAGGTTGAAAAGTTGCAAGATGAGAGCGTGAGAAGAATGTATGAAGACAGAGTCCGGGACAAGTTTTTGGCAGTAGATTCTTCGGATTCAAATGTAGATGAATGCTGGAATAGCCTGAAAGAGAGTTTAGTAGATTCCGCGAAAGAAGTATGTGATTGCCTAAAGAAGCATAGTACAGCCAAAGTGGATGTATGGTGGGATGCGGAGTTGCAAAGCTCCGTAGAAAGTAAGAAGAAAGCATGGCAGGACTATGTATCTTCTTTGAACCTGAATGCCAGTATGACAGAGATAAAGAAAGAAATATACCGGCAATGCAAGAGTGCCACCCAAACCTTAGTGAAAGAAAAGCGTGAAAGAGCCAGTGCGATTGAGGAGGAGAGGTTGGCGAAGAACTTCGAGAACAACACTAAACTCTTTTGGAGCAAAGCCTTGAGGTGATTCGTCAGGTTCCAGAATGGAAAGGATAAAGTCTAAGGATGTTGACATTCTTACAGATACACGAGCTGTATTACACCGGTGGAGTGAATATTTTGGAGAAATGTATGGAGATGCCCCGGATACTGGTGCTACAGACGAGTCCAGAGGCGAGTTTGTGGTACCGGAATCAACAGAAGGCATCACTATGGAAGAAGTTGAATGGGCAATAGGAAGTATGAAAAATGGTAATGCGGCGGGAATAGACCTGATATCTGCCGAGATGATCAAATATGGTGGAACTTGCGTCCGGGACGCCTTTCGGGTCCTTGCAAATCTTTGCTGGAGGATCGGTAGGGTCCCTACAGATTGGCGTCGCGCAGTCATTGTACCCTTGTACAAAGGCAAGGGTTCACAATATGACTGCGCCAATTACAGAGCCATTAGTTTGATCAGCTTGGCAGCCAAGGTGTATGGTAAAATTATTGAAAGGAGAATGCGCGAGAAGTCCGATGGAATGTTGTGCGAGGCACAAGGGGGTTTCAGGTCCGGAAGAGAATGTTCGGATCAAGTTTTCTCCCTCTGCAACATCGTAGAGAAGCATCTGGCAGTGGGCCAGAAGGGTTTTTGCGGTTTTGTGGATCTGGAGAAGGCGTTTGATAGAGTTGTGCGAAAGAGACTTTGGGACATTTTGCCTGAGTAAATGGCACTCTGCTGCGGGCCGTCCAGTCCACTTATGTGGACTGCAAGGCATGCGTACGGGTGGGTGGTAACATGTCACCCTGGTTTGACGTTGAAATCGGCGTCAAGCAGGGTTGCGTGTTGTCCGCTAGACTGTTTATAATATATTTGGATAAAAGTCTTCAAAGACTGAAAGCGATGAATGAAGGTGTACAAATGAGTGACCTAGTGGTAAATCATCTACTATATGCAGATGACGCGGTTTTGATAGCGCCAACAGCCACTGATCTGCAATCACTAGTTACAGTTACGAAAGACGACTGCATGAAAAATGGCTTACATTTGAATGTGAAGCAAACAAAAATTATGGTTTTTGAACGGGAAGAAACCAGAACGAATGCAAGGATTGTGGTCGGGAACGATGTGCTGGAGCAAGTGAATGAGTTTGTATATCTTGGATGCGCATTCAGTAAAGATTGAAAATACACTGCTAACATAGAGAGAAGAGTGAGTGCAGGGAACAGAGAGAATGGCGCGATGGGAAAGCTACTTGGGAGCCGGCACTTAAGCCGAAAGGCGCAGCTGGCCATACATAATGGAGTGCTTGTCCCAACGCTGTTATATGGCAGCGAGAGCTGGGTATGTAAGAAGGAGAATGAAAGTAGGATAAATGCGGTGGAAATGCGAGCTCTGCGGAAGATGTGCGGAGTGAAGCTGACCGACCGTATTCGCAACAGCGTAGTAAGAAAGCAAAAAGGCATGAAAGAGAGTATCAGTGTAAAGATGAGGAAGGGTATGCTCCGTTGGTTCGGGCATATAGAAAGAATGTCTGAAGAAAGAATGACAAAACAGATAAACAATGCGAAAGTGGAGGGATGTAGGTACCGGGGAAGACCTAGACTATCTTACCATGACCAAATAGACCGGGTCTTATCTGAAGGACAAGTCAGGAGTCTCCGTAACCGGCGAGCGTGTATGAGACGGACTATGAGAGTAGAGGAAGCCAGAGAGGTATGTAAGGAAAGAGCCTGTTGGAACTCTGTACTCTCTGCCTACCCCGTAAGGGATCTGGCGTGATGATATAGATAGATATAGATTGAACTACCGTATAACATATGGGTGAACTCCGTTCAGCGTGAATTGTCAATTTTACAGAGACTTAGGCCCACTTGCACAAACCAGAGTTAGCGTTACCTGTTAACTAACTCGAGGTTATAACGTTAAGTTGAAGGCAATTTAACGTAATAACCCGGAGTTAATCATCAGGTAACTTTTACCCTGATTCGTGCAAGCGGGCTTTAGAAAAATCTATACCAAAAAAAAGTAATAAATTAATAAAGTTCGACTCCACACAACTTCGCCCCAATGTTTTTTCGGTGAAATTTAACCGTTGTTTATGTAGAGACAATGTATCTATTGCGTTAAAATTTTTGGGAATTTCTATTTTTTCTCCATGTTGGGGTCGTGAGAATGGATCGCGGCGGACACGTCCCATTATGTAAACAGTATTAGTGTGTTTGTGTTCCACCATGACGAACACACGATGGCTAATTAACGGGCTCGTCGAGGTGTCATTTGCTTCTACTGTTACATCATATTCGAACCAGATTACTGAGTGGGTTGTTTGATCGGCTGTATCTATAGGTATTAAAAGGTTGACTGTGATAAGTATGCAGATTATGTATTGAAATAGATCAGGCTGTACTTTCCCATGGTGAGAGAGTACGTTTACAGAGTACGTGGACCCAATTCGGATTGGTGAACGTACGTCTGTTGGAATTTATCAAGACACTAGCACTGTACTGTTACCCTCTCTTCATCTATTAATTTAGCATGACACTTTTTTTGTTCTATATAGGGTATTACTAGTGTGAACCATCTAGCAATTCCCTATATAGTTAATTTTGTTGGTTTAACTTAAACCCATTTGATAGACATGATTTAAAAAAGAGTTCCCGTGGAGTTTATTGCCTTTTTTTCTCTACAGGAATGACATTCCGAAGTGGTGGGAGAGTATTAGTTACTTTTCTGACGATTCATAAATACTATAATGGTTTACATGAATAAAAAATATTCTGATTCTGAGGTTTCAGAATCAGAATATTTTTTTTTGCGTAGCTCGCTTAATACACTACGTGCGCTTGCTATCGGCGAATTCGATGTTCAGAACGCAAGCCTTTCAAATTGGTTTAACGAATGAAGTGGTAACCGGGACGAACAGTAATTATCAAAAAAAACAGTAACCCATTTCAGACTGTTCCAGACAAACACTGCTTGACTTTGGTGATAACTAAGAACACCACGGTGGCGTCGAATCTATGTTTCAATCGATTTATATGATGACCGAGTGGTTCATAGTGCGGCTAGCAATCGTTCTAAGTTTCCCATAAGGGATTCCGCAGGTTCACATATCAGTCCAACGGACGATATTCCATTGCTCATGTATTTTACTGACTCCTAAACCTAATGCCATGATAGGTTTCTAAATCGATGTAAATATTTTTTACATGTAAGATACGACTCTACCACCCTAAAATAGAGTTTGAATTGGTCTGGGAATCTCGAACCGTCACAGTCCCTAGTCGCATGTAGCAAGTTTAACCGATTAATGGTTAAAACCAGTCAAAGATCACCAACGCAATGGCAAAATATGGAACGACTTTTTTTATTAAAAATATTATCAAGCTTATTTCAATACGATTAGCGCTCCTATTTGTTGTCATGATAACAATGTCATAGTGACACAACCACGAAAATTTGAGTACTAAAGCATTTTTTACATAGTATGGGTAGTGACAGTACTAATTGCCAAACGAAATTATACTTTATTTAATGGCAGTAAATAGCATGCCCGTTTCTATACTTATTATTTTATGCCTTAACACCATTGAATTAAATATTAATTTCGTTTGGCAATTAGAACTGCGAGTACCCTTCCTATGTGAAAAATACTATAAGGGTATAACAGTGAGATTGAAATAATTTAAATGTCATTGCGTCCTGCGCCGTTTATGATATTAAGTGAAGTTAAAATGACGCTATTCTTTTACCACTAACTATGACTCAGATAACACGGAGAATATAAAACTATTTATTTTTTAATAATACCTAAATATTTAAAGAAAGGTCGGTAAGGAAAGAAAGTGTTGGAAATTTGTACTCTCTGCCTACCCCGCAGGGGTACTGGCGTGATGATATAGATATACCTAAATATCTCGTAGATATTTTTACTCTCTCTTAAATCCAAATTAAACTTAACCCACACAAGAATGTCGACCGCAGGGAAACCCTGGAGACTATTTATTTTGTTTCCTCCTCCCATGACGGTATTTAATCAAGGATTTAGTTCTGTATATTATTACTATTGCCTACGACGTGGACCTCCAAAGGGATCGCATTTCTAAAACAAACAAAATATTTTGTGATACCGAATTCTTCTGATAAGATTGTTCTCACGAGCGACGGGTGTCAACTGAGGATGTCTTGGTTTATTGTTATTTATTATCTTGAATATTGTGTGTGTTTTTATAATATATATTTATGAGTATTCCTTGGAACTAGAGAATATCGAAATAGAAAGAAAGAGAGAAAAGACAATTATTCAACCACACTCACATAGTAATTGAGATACTAAAATTAATAACGAAAATAATAACTAAAAATAAGTCCAAAGGGAAAAAAGAAAAACAAAAAAGGAAAAAACTAGCCAAAACATTTACAGACACCAGAGGTTGTGTGGGGTGAATAGGATACTGCCTCAGCATATTAATACACCATAACGATGGATCATGGTGCAGCGCTGGTATTCTGGCAGCACCAATAAGGGTACGTCAGACGTCGTGAATACAATAATGAATGTGAAAAACTGGTAAACTGTAGTTGCTATGAACGAATCTTTCATTAGCGATATAGAATAATAACGTGTAAGTACAACCAAGTCATTGGGTTCGCCTGTACCTGTCTCTACATTTTTAAACCTACGTATACCTACTTACTAATATTTTTAAGAATCTTTTAAATAACTACTCACTATAGTATTTTTCATGTAAGGTGGGTTCCGTGACAGTTGTAAGTGTCAAAGAAAATTATACTTTACTCAATGGCAATAAGAGGCATGACCGGTTTCTATAGTTACAGTTTTATGCCTTAACACCATTGCATTAAACATTAATTTCGTTTGGAACTTAGAACTGTCACAACCTTTCTTAAGTGAAAAATAATATAATACGATTATCTTAATTGAATAATTCACAGAAACACAAATGATACTTAAATTAGGGATGCAAAGACGTTACTATTACGATACCGATACAAATGACAAATATATCGTATAAATTATTACGATAACGAATTCATTACGATTCTTTAATTTAATAAGGTAATATTGGTTTGCCCATATCGTATTAGATCCCGTGGTTTCGTCGCAGTAGAAAAGCACTACTTTTACTTTTGTGGACAACCATAAAGCCATGCCAATATGACAGTCATAAAAGGCAACTCAAGGGGTACAATTACCTATAGGTGCGAATATATTCTCAAGTAGTACCGAAATTATTTTTAATATACAGCGTATCGTACAATATTACGATAACCCGCTGTTTACTAATATCAGTACATCAGTATCCCCAGTTCCCCGGTACAGTCTCATCCCTAGTTTAAAACCAATGTTTAAATCAAAACGTATTTAGTTAAATTGTCCTGCAGGTTGGTCGAATAGATGAATAGAGCGATCACATTAGCTCCAAACTTACTGAAGCAGTAAATTGTACGTACTCTGTGTCTTTCGAAACCGTTCTGTACAATAATAAGGCACTTGTCAATGTAGGCAGGGAATACAGAATACCAACAGGTATACTCTTGCTTCCCTCATTTTCACACACACATTCGTCTCTCACCCACTCCGCCGGTTTTAGAGACTCTTGACTCCTCTGAATTAAATTCCAATGTTCGTCACCTTCCTGTCTACCGGCTTAGGTGTATGCACCCACGTACATATATTATCAGTCAGGTTTAAATTCCCCGACGGACATTATACAATACGGAAACAATAATAAAACTTATTTAATCTTTATTTATTCATAGATGAACGTTATGCCTTTTGAATTTATAAACTCGCGTTTATATATGCATATTTTCGTATACAATATGCATATTTTAGTAACGATATTTTGCTAAAAAATAGATGCGAATTGTTTTATAATAGTTGCCCACGGCACGTGGTTTTGCCTGCTTGACAGAGCTGTGATTGGAAAGAATGGGGGCGTAAGGGCCTTATGCACAATCCTCGAGAAAATTCTGAAGTAGACTATACGACAATTAAAGTTACAAAGGTCTATGTAAGAATATCGCTATCTTTGTGTAGCCCTATCCAACCTAATATATATAATGCTAATTGAAAAGTAACTAAGCGGGCCTTTACTACACGAAGCCCGTATTCCCACGAACGCTTTTACAACGCGCGTTACTAAAGCACTGGAATGACACAAAACCGTGCCAAACGAGCTCGAAGTCCTGTTTCTTTTGTAGACTTTTTCTGACTGCACTCTGGGGTCTGAGATTGGTCATGCTCACTAAAAAGTCTATGCTTGCAGTGGCTATTTGGTGCGGGTCACTTTCTTCCCTCTAATATGGCCGAAGGAGGTGATGGCTGCATAAGTAGTCATACTCGTGAGCGGGTGCTACTTGTGGAGACTGGTCCATCCAGAATCCGTTAGCCTATCATTATTACATATTTTTCAAAATATTAGTCTTATATCTTACTCGTAAGGTATGACACTAAAGCTGGATCGTATGAATGATTTTGTATAATATAAAAAAATGCGTGTATCTATACAGAAAATGATAAAAAAAATGGAGAATTAAACAAACAAGACAAGCCCGCTGAGTTTCTCGCCGGATCTTCTCAGTGGAGGCCGCGTTCCGATCCGGTGGTAGATTAGTAAGTTAAAAAAAATGCAAATATGACTATTTGTAAATACCCCCCGCAGGGTTTACACAAAATAAATCGTTTGAGTTTGAGTTTGACAGTACTTTTTATAAAGAGCGCTTACAGCGTTTCAAAAACGCGCGTTGAAAAAGCGCTCGTGCGAAAGCGGGCTAACGCTCCCATTTTCGGTTTCTAAGGGCTTAGCACGAACAAACAGATTGACGTAAGCGTAACGATATGCTATCCTTTTCACGCTACAAATTTACTAACTAAAGGTGAAGGTAACAGCACGCTTTTTCCTCAATATTACCCTAACATCAATCTTTTTGTGCTAAATCAGCGAGCTTAATACAGCGCATGCAAAAAGGTCTGGAAACCCAACATGCGTGTCAAGTTTCGAATAATCATTAAACATGACATTCTGGGATAAAAGCACAGTGCTCATCTTTGTTTTTATAAAATACCATTGCTTTTCGTGTTTCGCGCGCGGAGCAAAATTTGAATATAGCTATAGTTTCATACAGAACGAGTCGACGTGTCTGAATTAAACTAGCCAGCTCTTGCAATAACACCGTCACGCCTATATTCCCCAGAGGGGGTGGCAGAGGTGTACTGAGTACACCCACTTTCCGCCGACGATGTAAGTTCCCATATTATAGGGGGCGAGCCTATTGCCATATACCGGGCACAATTCCAGACTCCGGACTCATACTGGGAATTTTTCATTAGAAAAACTACATTTGTCCGACCTAGGATTTGAACCCAGGACCTCGTGATCACAAAGCGATGCGCTTTGCCACCAGACCAACGAGACAGTCAATACTTTTAAAATCAATCAATATACTATTGATAGGTGGGCTCGCCATTAAAATGACGCCGTTTCATTCCATTTAAAACGGAGTGAACATAAATAAATCATTAAAAAATTGTATATTTGTCTTGTGGATGGAGGAGCAAATATAATTACGCGGTGTGGGCACAGACAGACAACTCAATTTTATAAACGCCAGGCAATCTCCGCAGCCTGGCTTACGATCTAGGGTGTCGTCTGATGGCGATAGCTATGGCAGGGTGGCCACCTAATATTAAATATTACCCCCAAAAACTCCCAAAATCTTTCCCGTAATTTTAGGTAAAACGGCAAAAGACACGTGGCTTTTTCAATATTTTACTTATAATGAATAGAATATAATACTATAGGTAATTTTTTTTTTAATCCAATAACCATCTTTTACAGACATGTATGTAGATATAGGTTGTTATAGTGCAGGTTTAATGTTTATTCATTTTACTGTCCCAGTAACTGTATACCAATATATCGTTTGAGTTTTTCATTAATCAATCAACTATTTCATTAATTATTTTTTTTTGTTAACGAAATATAAAACTATGGCCTGAATGGCCATCATAGACTATAGATCGAATTGAATGGAAAGAGAATGTGGAGACCTTTGCCCAACAATAGGACACAATACCTTATTTAAAAAACAAATATAATTTGATATTCCACTAATTTCTACCTAATTAATCACAAACAGCCACAGGATGTTAGACCATCACGTTGGCAACCCCACACTGGAGTTATTCAAATGATAACGAGACATCCCGGGGGTGGTCGGCGCACCGCTTTGTGGCAGCTATGCGCACTGTCAACACGACCTCCTCACTCCGCACACATCACACAGTTTTTTATGCGCACATGTGCGCCGGCGCAGGCCCACAGGCCGCCCAAACCACAACCCCCTGACAAATATTTGTCTTCAATTCTAAAACGCTTAGAACCTCACGGCTCTAGGCTCTCGACAAATCAATATCATCTGTTCTGTGTGTTTTGTACACAAATCTTTGACTTAATTCCGTCTCGGCGTGCGGTAGATTTTTTTTGTTTTCAATGAAAGTTAGACCTACACCATTCAACTTTCTTGTAGATGCTAGAGATGTAGCTGACTCGATAAGTAGTACTAAGAGCTGGTTTTGCCGGTCACTTAATTCTGGAACCATAAAACGATCATTAAGCTGTATACTAGTCACACAATGCCTAAAAAAAGTGCTTAGCCGTTTAGAACGCATTGTCAGTTGCAGTCACATATAGTTACATCATCTTGCTTCTTGTCCGGTGAAGCTATAAAAGCCCCGCGTGTGCAGCATTATTATTAAATTCACACACATCATCTTGCTCTTAATACCAACCTAATAATAAGGTGAGGCGGTCGTGCTGCCCACCAATCTCCAACGAATCCTTGAAAATGTAGAAGCGAAAACTATTATCAAATAACTTTACCTATCAACCACAGCTTTTTCCATTCACCACCAATCATTCCCCCATTTGCCAGTAGCCTCGTTAATATCGAAGCACCGCGCCACAACTATATAGGTACGCCGTAAGACGGATTATGAATCCATAATAAAATCATTGATAAGACGGCGCATTCCTTTGTGCGGGCGATCTGTAATACCTTACTTTAGCTGTCAAGTCCACCCAGATAAATTAGTCTCCTAATGCTAAGCATCGGTAACCAAAAATAAACGACGTAACAAGCAATCCATTAATTGACTGGACCTGCAGCTGAGCGAAAAAAATCTCTATCAGATAAAGCGGGTAAGTGTTTACGGTTTCTCACAAGCGTCGACCAACCCTCAATGGCGCCTTGCTGATTGATAGTAGCTTTGTAGACCTTCGCACCTTCTGATACACAAAGTAAAACAAACTCTATTTTCATTACTTTAGATTTATTGTTCCTCTAATCGGTTGCATCCTATTCTTTCCAAATAAGATTAAATAACTTTGCACGGTTTTGAACTTTGTTTTTAATACGTAGGGTTTATAGTTGCATGGTTTAGGTTGAGTTAAAACGCCCATTCAAAGAATTCTGCACCCTCATAGCGTGTACCTGTCCGCGGCCACCACCAAAGGGCGCGACAAAAAATATTATGTTAATTTGTAATATCAGAACATTATTCATAGACGCCATAATAGTTTTGTTATGATTCAAAGTTTCCTTTGTGCTTAATTATTAGCGGCGTCGCTTTTTGGCTTTTCAATGTTAACTAGCTGAATAATGTATTTTCATGCTTGTCACTGTTGTATAATATCGATCAGCATTTTGTAAGTCTTATGTTAAAAGTTAGGATGTATGTAATAAGAAGGTATGCATTCAGAGAGTAAGAAGTCGATGTGAAATGGGATAAAATTATGCCAAAATAAGACATTAGAATCGATTGGCATTCAAACGTTTATTTTCATCATCTTCAGCCGAAAAATGTCCATTGCAGAACAAAGGCCTCCTCAAAAATCTCTACGACGACAACCGGCTTTGTCCTGTATGCATCTAGCTTTTATCCGCAAGCCCACAACCTTCCCTGTTTCATTACAAAAAAAAATTCTCCAAAATAGTGTGAATTGTTCCATGAATAGGTACTTATCAAAAAATCCGGACACATTTTGCCACTACGGTAGTCATATTTTTATAGTTGTCATTCCGCAGAATACATAAATAGATAAAGTTATTAAATATTCTATTGCAATCCCAATTCTGTTATAAAATCACGAACCTTCAAACAATAAAAGTAAAATAATGCGTACCCTTGCGTACCGGTTGATATCCCGAATACATCACAACAGTGTTGCTAGCATAAGATATTTTCCCTCAAATCTAGAAGAAAATATGTGTATTTGAACATACATCAGGCTATTTTTAGCGAATAACATCTAGTCTGAAAATACCTAGAATAAAGGTAATCAATTTATGCATAAATACCGCAAATGTCCAGCCTATTTTACTAATATATACCTATATGACTAAACCCATATAAGTTCTCTTTAATACTACAAGCTTTCAATGCAAGTTTGACCAGATATATGTTAACATCATGATTCTTTCCTTATTTTGCCATACTTGTATTGATTATTTGCTTCTAAAGGGGTAAATTTAATCTTAAGTTGGCAACCCTCATTCATAGTGCTGCCAACGGGTTCGCCGTACGGTTGTTTTAACGTATATGATAATAAGTGCGAATAAACACACGAACATCATTTTATTTTATGTCATGTAGTAAACAAAAGTATTTTGTTGAGCTGTGACGAACGATGTGCTGAATTTATTGACCGTTCGTGTTCCCCATGCAATAAATATTTATACGAGGAGACTAAAGAAACATGACTAACCAACGTGTGTATTTTGAAATGCCTATTTATCTATCTATATCACCGCCCCAGATCCCTTGCGGGGTAGGCAGAGAGTACAGAGTTCCAACAGGTTCTTTCTTTACATACCTCTCTGGCTTCCTCCACTCTCATAGTTCGTCTCATACGATCGCCGTTTACGGAGACTCTTGACTTGTCCTTATTTTGAAATGTCACACAGAAAATAGGCTGGATGAATCACACTTTCAGCCGTAGTCATCTTCCTTGACGAAGCTGTAAATGTCATAACTCAATTCGATAAAAAGTGAACAGAATAATACAACTAGCATACTAACAGTTGATTTTTTATGTAGGTACTGGGAAAGACCTAGACTATCTTACTACGACCAAATAGACCGAGTCTTATCTAAAGAACAAGTCAGGAGTCTCCGTAAACGGCGAGCGTGTATAAGACGAACTGTGAGAGTGGAGGAAGCCAGAGAGGCATGTAAGGAAAGAACCTGTTGTCTCTGCTTACCCCGCAAGGGATCTGGCGTGATGATATAGGTAGTTTTTTTATTTCGTACTCGAGGCAAAAAATAGAAGAAAATAACATCTCTGAGTACCAAAATATTTTTTTATTATAGTATAATAATTTCCAATAAATCTAAAAGTAATACTACCAACGCAACTTCAGGAAATGGTTGTGATAATACAGTAGACTTCAACTAAGGCAACTAATTGGAGTATATACAGGCAATTATGGCACAAAAGAACATATGCACAAGATGAACCTGTGCAGCGACGTGGTATGCAGGAACTGTGGTACAGGAACTTAAAACGTGAAGCACGTCCTCTGCAACTACGACGCACTGGCGGCGCGGCGAATAAAGCTCCAGAGAAATTTCGCCTCTTCCCCGCTGCTGGAATCTACAATCTGGTACAGGGAGTATTTGGATCTCCAGGTACGTAAGAGCATCAGGGCAAGGACAGCACTAAAGATTCCATCGGGTCGAAGTGCGCTTGAGGTCTTCTCGGTCCGATATAGCCACCAACAAGATAAGACCTATGCAATTTAGATTTTCCATTCACTCTATTCTATCCTATTAACCATCTGAAGGCACTATTATTATTTCTTTACAATATTGTCCTTCTGTGTTGATTATTTCATATTTATTGTTTTCTTTCCTAATTTATCAATCTACACTACGCAGTAATCAATAATCATTTTTTATTTTATATTATGTGCACTAACCTACCTTGCTTTTCATTCCTCATGTAATCTGTGAGTAACGGTGTTGGTAATGACACTCACTATCCGGACAACATCGACCACCGTCCTTATGCCCTAGACATGGCGCTTCTGAAGGGTGTAACCTTACGTTTGCGCTCCTTGGAGATAGTCCATTAGTGGGACTCTGACTACAGACCTGTAGTCATGCGAATCTGCCTCCATCCACCCCTCAGCCGCTTAAGAAGACGGTGGTGGATTGGCATGCGCTGAGCACAGCCTTGGCGGATACCGACCCACCCCCCCCCTTCCTTTCAGCTCGGACTCCACCCCATCCCCTCAGGACACCGATCAGGCTGTAAATGCCTTAACAGCCCATACCCAGTCAGCTGTCAGTCGGTCGTCAAAGCTAGTCGAGGCGGAGGATCTCAACCGCTTTAGACTGCCAGACGATGTTAGTGAACTTATTCGGGCTAAAAATGTCTCAACGCGTACAACTTCTACCCCCACACAAGCCAACCGGGCCCGGATGCGCGCCTTACAACGTGATGCGAAAGCGTCGTGTCGCGGAGGTCCGGGATGATCGCTGGAGTGACTACTTAGAGGGCCCCAAGCCATCGCATCTGGCTTACTAGCAGCTGGCGCGTACCCTTAAATCCGCCTCCATGTCTGACATACCCCCGCTGACCCTCCCCTCAGGCACAACCACAGTCTTCGATGACGACGAAAAGGCCGAGCTTCTCGCCGACACCCTGGAGTACCAGTGCACTCCCAGCTTTCTTTCCGTTGACCAGGCGCAAGGCGTCCCTCGCCCCACCGATTCCTTACCCCCTATTACCCAAACCGAAGTTGAGGACCTGATTAAAGGTATTACACCGAAAAAGGTTCTAATCGCGTACTCAAATGCTTGCCCGCCCAATTCATTTTCCTCTTAGTGGCCATCCTTAATGCCGCCATGACGAACTGCACCTTCCCCACTCAGTGGAAGGAGGCCGACGTCCCACGAGTTACCGCCCCATCAGTCTCCTCAACACCTTGGCAAAGATCTTTCAAAGATTCTTCTTCATTTTGTATCGTCCAGGGGTATTCTCGTTAATGAGCAGTTTGGTTTTCGAGTCAAACACTCTTGCGTCCATCAAGTGCACCGCATCACGGGGCACATCCTCACTGGTCTCAACAAACCTAAACCCGTCTACACGGGCGCCCTTTTCTTCGATGTCGCGAAGGCGTTCGACAAAGTCTTGCAAAACGGCTTGATCTGCAAGCTTCACCAAATGGGTGTACCGGATAAACTCGTGCTTATCTTACGAGACTTCCTGTATCCTATCCTAGTATCGCGTCGAAATGATGCGCTCTACCCCCCACTTCATACAAGCTGGTGTCCCACAAGGCTCTGCTTTCTCCCCCCTCCTATTCAGCCTTTACACGAACGATATTCCTCGTTCGAGTAAGGTGCATCTAGGCCTATTTGCGGATGATACCGGTCTCTATGTCTCGCATAGGAATAAGGGTTTCATTACCAGAAACCTTCAGGCAGCCGCCAATACCCTAGGGGATTGGTTCAGGAAGTGGGATATTGAGGTGAACCCGGACAAGAGCGCTGCGGTGGTCTTCTCCAGAGGTGCTACCCTGCGCCCCTTCTTGCGCCACCCTTGAAGTAATTTCGTTCAAGGGACCATGTTTGACTTATCTATTCCCTGAGTCAAACAGGGGTCACCCTAAACAATACCATGACCTTCGGACCGCACATCAAGCGAGTCCGTAACCGAGCAGCCTTTGTGCTTGGTCGTCTTTATCTGATGATCTGCAAGCGGAGTAAAATGTCCCTTAGGAATAAGGTGACACTTTACATAACTTGTGTACGGCTCATCAAGACGTACGCTTGTAAGGTGTTCGGGCACGCCGCCCGCTCTAACATCGATAGACTACAAACAGTTCAATCCCGTTTCCTCCGCAAAGCCGTCGGAGCCCCGTGGTTCATACGGAATGTCGATCTCCATTCCGATCTCGGTCTCGAACCTATTCGCGCTTTTATTAAAAAGGCGACAACCCCATATTTCGCGAACGCATCCAATCATAGAAATCCGCTAATCGTCGCCGCCGCCGAATACGAACCTAACTACCCTCCTATCAGCCGCTACCGCCGTCCACGGCATGTTCTTACCGACCCTCCCGATGCCCTTACATCCCTTTATTCGAATACAGATATCGCACCCAGGATCAGATACCGGCCTCGCCGGCGAGGTCGAAGAATCCCTTGCCCGCCGGCTGGCGCGGAGCACCACGGCGAGACACCTAGTATACGCCCTCCCCCATAGCGACTGCCCAAGCCGAGGCTGTTCCTCCTTAAGCTTTTTGCCCCCTTGCCCTTCTGGCTCGAGCGTAGTGGTTTCACGCTCGCCCTCTTGTCCGGTGAATCTATAAAGGCCCCGCGGCCAACAGCGTAGATCGTTCACACGCACACACACAAAAAGGTGTTGGTAATGCATTTATATTATTCTACCTATTTCATCATCTTATATTCTAATTTTAATGTTACTGTTTGTACTGTTATTCCAACAAATAAATAAATAAACCAGTCCATTCAAGTACTTAGGTAGTATTACAGTTTTCCACCATACTCTAAAGTTCAACCCACAGCACAACCACCTTGACGAAACTCAGTCTAAATAGTTATTTTCGTCTGAGACGAGTAGGCAAGCGTTTGGAATGCACAAAGTATGCGCAAGTTGAAAACTGAAACTCGATTTAACTTACCTATTTTTCTTGTTAATTACTAGAATTGTATGTAGTTCATATTACTTGTATAAATACTTTGCTAGTCAAACCGAGTTCTCGGTGGGAATAAAATTGGATACTAACAATCGGTTTCTGAATTAACCATTTCAAGAGTTGATAAATCTGCCATTATTATAACAAAGCAATATGTAAGTGATTGTAAGAAAAATAGTATCGGTGTAAAGATTAGAAAGGGTATGCTCCGTTGGTTCGGGCATATAGAAAGAATGTCAGAAGAATGAATGACATAACAAATATACAATGCGAAATTGGAAGGATGTAGGCACCGCATCTTATCTGAAGGTATCCAAAACCAGCGAGCGTGTATGAGACCAACTATGAGAGTGTAGGAAGCCAGAGAGGTATATAAGGAATGAACCTGTTGGAACTCTGTACTCTCTGACTACCCCGCTTGGGATCTTCCATGATGATATAGATAGATAAATTATAACAAATTATACTGCGTTTAGAAAACATACCTCTAATATGAGCTTTTTGGTTAAAGCAATTAAAACAATCAGCCAATCACAATATTGTCTACAGATTTTTTGAGTCTCGCATATATGATAATGGAACTATTTATTTTATAAATTATAAACAAACTCCATAATAAAAGTGAGTGTTGTAACTCATTCTTTCTAGTTTACGGATTTTATCGCGGTTTATTTTTGATTTTTAGTTCCCGACGTTTCGAGTGCTTTGCAGCACCCATGGTCATGGGAACTAAAAATCAAAAATAAACCGCGATAAAATCCGTAAAATAGTTTTATTTAATATCTTTTTTTAAGCCAAAAAACGTCCACTGTAGGACTAAACCCTCCCCTAAAGACCGCCACAACGAACAGCTTTGTGCTGTACGCATCCAACTTTTACCTGCGACCGTCACCAGGTCTTAGGTCCTTCTTGTAGGCGTCCTGCCCACTCCACGGCTTCCGGTACGTGGTCGCCGCTCGAGAACCTTTCCACCCCAACGGCCGTCAGTTCTACGAGCGATGTGCCCCGCCCATAGCCACTTAAGGTTTAGTCAAATAGCCAACGGAGCGCGACCGGAGCGTGACAGAAGCGCTCGTCTACGTTCGATTGTGACGTTGGCCGTCGCGCTGAGCTACGCTGTGTGGCATCTCCCGTACATTTCAGTACATTATTACTCTCCAAGCCTGGTGACCTGGTGCCTCGCGACGGTGGCTCACCGTCGCGCTCCCATCGCGCTGCGTCGACTATGTGGCGAAACCTTTAGTGTAGCAATTCTCAGTGCTATGACTTTGGTCCTCCTGCGGATCTCCGACTCCGAGCATAGCTCTCTCCATTGCCCTTTAGGTGATCTTAAGCCTTCACATGAGGCCCATTGTAAGCAATAAGTAGGTAATACCACGTTTTTAACATGTTCCTAACTACCAATTTTTGGAACTTAAACGAGAGATATCAATAATCGGCCGAAGATGTCCGCGCAGGCCTCCCCCAAAGATCGTTATATTGTGAGGAGAAGTATACACATAAAATCTTACACATTTACAGATTAATTTATTACTTATTCTTAACACACGTAGGTACATATTCAATTATACTTTTAATTACATCGGAGGAGTCGACTTTATTGCTAATATTAAAATGTTGAGTTTCTTACAGAATAGAAGACAGATTTTTAAAATTATGAGAAAATAAACTATTAATCAGTGATTGGCACCCGAAACCATCGGATGTCACCAACAATGTTATACTAGGAGAGTAGGGTCAAACAAATGACCACCTATAACAAGGACGGCGGGGGGCTCCAAAAATCCCTCATGGACCTGTCTCTATTCCATTACAAAGTAAGATTAAAATCCTTCGGTTAAAAAGGTTGTGGTAATCCCAGCTCTACAAACCCCGTAGGTAATGAGGTGTGGTCATGCGAAGTCGGCGAGGCAGGCGGCCTTGCTATTATTCACTATGACCAATTCAACACGTAACGCGGTGCGTTACGTTAACTTAGTGAAATAATCAAACAATAGTACTCCAGTGGCAAGCAGGATACCATTACACAACCATATCACGAAGTTATCAAAACGCGCCTCGTTTGGTCATAGCGAATAAGGGCCTTAGAGTGATATGTGGATAAACGCAATGTATTTTTCAAGGCAAAGTAAGCCTTAAAGGATATTGCTAAAACAGGTCTAGGGGTCTCTATCTAACTATATCATCACGCGAGATCCCTTGCAGAGTAGAGTAAAGAGGATAAGATTAAAATAGTTTTGCTATCTTCTGCTTTACCAGACCGTGTTTATCTGAAGAGCAAGTCAAGAGTCTCCGTAACCGGCGAGCGTGTATAACTATGAGAGCGCAGTGGAGAACGCCTAATAGGTCTGTAAGGGAGGAACTTGTTGGAACTCTGTACTCACTGCCTACCTTGCAAGGCGTGGCGTGGCGTGATGATATAGATAGATATCGACAGATATAGATAGATATAGATAGATTTAGATAGATATAGATAGATATAGATAGATATAGATAGATATAGACAGATATAGATACATATAGATAGATATAGATAGACATAGATAGATATAGATAGATAGATAGATATAGATATAGTTTTGCTAAAGAGGTTACGGTCACCCCAGGTCTGCAAGGCACTACGTGGTTTGGTGTAATGAGGTGTGGTCGGCGAGGCAGGAGCAGTTTATGACTATTTTCACGACAAGGTTATATTAAAATAGCCTTGCTAAAAGGTTTTAGTAGCCCCAAGTCTGTACCCCCGTAGGTAACAAGGTGTGGTCATGCGCGGTCGGCGAGGCAGCCGACCGGCGCGCGCCCTGTAATCCCATAGTCGGTGTCGGCTTTCGGCGCGGTGCCTCTCCGCAATTATCATATTCCACCTAAACACATAATATTGTGCACGCAATTTTAAAAATAACCCGCGTCCGCCGCGGCCTCTCTCGAGGGACAGTATTGCCAGGTCTGTCGGGAATGGGAATGGGGAAATGGAAGTTGAATGTGGTGGGCTTGTACTTATCGGTGCTTGCGTAGGTTCACATACGAGAGATAGCGGATGTGCGTTTTTTTTATTTTACTCCCAATTACTTTTTTCTTTACATTTACTGATCTATGCAAAAGGGCTATAAGTGATCTCCTAAAAATGACGACGTTTTTTGCAAGCCCCTTTAAACCAACGCAATAATGAAGTTTGGTATAAGATTTTTGAAGATTAAATATTTTTTCAACACAACAATGTATATTGTTATATCATTTATTACGCTAATTCTAAGGTTCGCTCCCCCAAATGAGAAACGGAACACAAGTGTAAATATAATTACTCGTACGTCTCTCTGTCTGTAACTGCCGATGTTGACGGAGGCAGTAGCATATCCACAATTGCATATGAACTGTTTGATTCAAAAATCTACTAAGAAATATACTTATAATAATATAAATATAATATTAGCCCTGTTAAGAAACTGTCCCACTGCTGGGCACGGGCCTCCTCTCAAACTGAGAGGGTTTAGGCCATAGGGCAATATACTTATAACTCCTAAAACGTATCCCATTTGAATAATATTTCCCATAACCTGAGATAAGAAAATTAAATTTAGGGGGTCAACTCGGAGTGAGTCTTTTAAAATATAAAAAAGTATTTCCCGAATTTAAGCTTGTTAAATGTGTGTGCCTTATTCACATCCATCAAGCTAAATTCTTCTTTACTTTGTTACCGTTCATAATAAAAACGGACGTGACCGGCAAACAAAACTGTAATAGTACACTGCCACACTCACTTGATGAATAAAGGTTTGACGGTAATTTGTTTTTGTTTTTTAAATTAGAAGCAAAAGAAATTTAGAAATCTGGCAATACTGGCCAACCTCAATCGGGTCTGATTTATAGCGAGTGAGCGCCGCGGCGGTCGCGATCGTTGCATACCCACCACAAATATTGTAATAGCCATAAGTGTTCGGCACGTTCACTCAGACTCATCTTTTTTTATTAATTTACTTCTGTCAGTAATTCAGTTTGTATTCTCGAGGAATATATTTCTAGCAAAATGAGATGTAGATTAACTTTTACCAAGTTTCCAAGTGTATTAAGGTTACGTAGAACTGTAAAAAGGAGGTATCTTACTATTTAAGTGTTGTTGGCCCAAAACAGCCTTTAGACAGCGTCTATACCAATTTTAACAGCTGTTTAGCAGTCATTGTACGGCCGTGGGCTGTAAAACTTTGGCCCAATTATGAGTTATAAGGGCCGCATAAGCGGTATGTAGCCTTACTACAGCTTTCCTCAGCAGCCTAAAGAGTAAAGGAACTAACCGAACTAAACGAACTCTGTTAACCAGGATTTATGCAGCGTATTTGTGCTACGTACGTACAGTTTTTTCAACGGGAAGAAACCAGTACGAATGCAAGGATTGCGGTTGGTAACGATGTGCCGGAGCAAGTGAATGAGTTTGTATATCTTGGATGCGCATTCAGAAAGGGTGGGAAATACACCGCTAACATAGAAAGAAGAGTGAGTGCAGGGAACAGTGTGAATGGTGCAATGGGAAAGCTACTTGAGAGCCGGCACTTAAGCCAAAAGGCACAGCTGGCCATACATAACGGAGTGCTTGTCCCAACGCTGTTATATGGCTGCAAGAGCTGGGTATGTAAGAAGGAGAATGAAATTAGGATAAGTGCGGTGGAAATGCGAGCTCTGCGGAAGATGTGCGCAGTGACGCTGACCGACCGTATTCGCAACAGCGTAGTAAGAAAGCGAGTAGGTATGAGAGATAGTGTCGGTGTAAAGATGAGAAAGGATATGCTCCGTTGGTTCGGGCATATAGAAAGAATGTCAGAAAAAAGAATAACCAAACAGATCTAAAATGCAAAAGTGGAAGGATGTAGGTACTGGGGAAGACCTAGACTACCTTACCATGACCAAATAGACCGAGTCTTATCTGAAGGACAGGTCAAGAGTCTCCGTAACCGGTGAGCCTGTATGAGACGAACTATGAGAGTAGAGGAAGCCAGAGAGGTATGTAAGGAAAGAACCTGTTGGAACTCTGTACTCACTGCCTACCCCGCAAGGCATCTGGCATGATGATAAAGATAGATAGAGAGGTATTTGTGCTACTTGAGTATTCACTATATCACATACATTTGTCCATGCAGTCCTAAAGCATTTTGTGTAAAGATTTTCACGCAAGTGAGGCGACCAGTTGACTGGGGTATACGACTTCTTGTGTCCTATCATTACGATTTCTATGGTAAGGAAACTAAAATAGTTTGATGCGATCAAAAACAAACGATACTCAGCACATCCGTAATCGTCGACCCTATCATAATATAATGGGACTATCGTTGAATGAAGCCAGCCCCGCGAGATATTTTCCATAACGATACCAATGCTAAGCTGTATTTTTTGTAATAAGTAGTAAAGAACATATAAAAAGAATTATCATTGATACACTACCATCGTCTGGCCTGTGTGTGCGTGTGTGATTGTGTATGTATATGATACTTGCTGTTGGCCGAAGGGCCTTTACTGGGCAAACTTTACTGCTTCACGGGGCTAAACGGCGAACGTGCAACAATGAGGCTTCAGCCAAAACAGAAAATGGAACAGCTAGCAAGGGCCTAAGTTACTAGAATTCATTATTTTTCCTTGCCCTATTTTTTTATCAAACAGATCCCTCTCCGACTGCAATATACAGATTGTGTAATCTTGATATCGTCGTTTTTTTAAAGCAGATTTATGCCGATCGATCGAGTTTGTCCTGTACAATTTATGAATCAAATGCATGAATGAGTCGGGGCCGCCACGTGTCTCCGTTCTCACGCCCACAGCCATCGCTTGCTTTTTATCGCCCCATTGGGTTGCCAGCATGGAGATTCTTACACTATTTCTGGGGTAAATTATTGTGAATAGGATTTCGCAAATATGAAGAATCCTGTCGGTACCATACTATAAATATAAGCACAATAATATGATATAGGTATATAAATATTAATAATTAATTCACTCATCACTTAAAATTGTAAAAGAAACAATTTAAAAAAATGAAGGGGAAACCGGCTACAGTAACCCACTGCCACCGATGTTAAATATTTATTTTTTGCTTTATAGTTAACTTTGGTATCTTACTTTTGCGCGTTTTAAAGTCAGTTTCCCTTTTTTCAGTTATTTATCGATTTCGAAAGGCGTAAATCAGTACAAAATGCATGAGATTTTGTTTAAATGTCCTTGAAGCTGACCTGAAAGTTGGAACATCAGAGTTCCAAAGAATCGTCTTAGGGGTATTTTTAATATAAGTTGGCAACTCGATAACACCACGGTTTTTCGTGTCGCGTGTGCTACATCTGCGGAACCCGCGACCCCCGCGATGAGCACATGGCGCCTCCGCTAATTACTTCATCGTGAAACTTGTTAAAACTCGTAGCAATTAATGTTTGGATAGACGATAGAAGTTTAAGGCTTAGATCAACCGAGCCGATAAAAACAAAAACTATATAATTATAGACTATTTATCAGGGACTAGTGAGATTGTTTAACTTTTATGTCTTTGTGAGATGTTAAATTTAGTACACAAAACAAATCCTTTTCGATTTTCAACTCGCTAACAAAGGGCTAAGCACGAATGGAAGTTAGCGTGAGGCTAGCGAATAAGCGTGGTGTCACGTTCATGTTTATTTATCGTGTGAAAAGGATGGCATATCAACTCGCTAGCCTTACACGGTCTTTTTTTCATGCTAAGCTCTCAGGTCTCCGCAACATTAGAATGGCGCCCGTTTCTTTTGTAGCTCGCTGGCTCAATAAATATGATTAGTAAGGAAACACAAAACCTTTGTTCAGTATCACTGACAACAGCTCCAGTATGCTTATTTACAATTTATTTCATATGGTTTACCAACAATTGTTTAAACTACAATGCACATTTTATAACACAAAGTTAGCAAAGATTTTGGGAATTCTTTAGCAATAAGAGGCAACTGGGAGATACCATGGTATTACTGTAGCTGTTGGCCAAGGCGTAGTTTATCTACTGTAGTTTTTTTATAGACACCTCAATGTGAGTTAGCTCATTCACACAATACCAAGATTTACTTGAAAACCATCGTATTTTCTTTATTATGGTCGCTAGATTTAGTTACCTTAGATATTTTTGAGTGGCTTTAGAAGCGTTTGCTGCAATAGTGGATATTAAGCACATATTATTTAAGTGGCACCCAAACCACACATGGCCCTTTTGATGGAGTAACCAGAGGGTAAGCAGGGTAGGGAGGTGCTTTGCTTTGTAGACGCAATCAGACTACCGACTTTGGGGTTCTAGTTTGGTCATGGTTACTATAATGTCTTTGCTTGCGGTTGTTGTCTAGAGCGGGTCATTTCCTGGTTTTCAATGTGGTTTCAATGTGGTCGAGGACGCTGATAGCTGTTCCAGTAGTTATACTTGTGAACGAGTGCTGCTTGTGCGGACTGGTCCATCTGGAATCCTTTAGACCTTTACTTCCTAGAAACACCATCATTAGTCTCATATCTCGGTAGAAAAGCATTACATAGGTGATTTTCACAATAAAAATTTATTACATAAAAATTAACGTGGCAGTACGCTTTCTCGACAGCGTTACAAAATGTCAATCTGTTCGTGGTAAGCCTCTAATCTCTCTTACCTCGATTTGTGGAAGAACACCTTCGCTCAACAGTGGGACAGCAGACGCTGATGTATTTATTCAAGTACTATGTGAGAGCTGTGTAATATTATAAAATCAAATCAATAGTTTTTTTATTCATCGAGACCAAATTTTACTTATGAATAGTAAAAAAAAAGTAAAAAGTTGTAGTATTGATTACTTATGACTCTACCATACGTTAGGAATGTCATTCCTGTGGAGAGATAAGGAACTACACGGTTACTCTTTTTAAAAATGAGTTTTACAATACACAAATTATACATGGCGTTCATGGGGTATGGGAGAACAGTGCAGAATGAGCTATGTAGATGTGCTTAAGTATAGATTAAACATGTATGTACTTAGATTCATGGTATCAATCAGTGTTTACAAAGTCCTCTCATTTACAAAATAGAGACTTTGTGATGGTATATAATAATAAGTATAATAAATTGGAAATGGAACCTGTTGGAACTCTGGAACTCTGTACCTCTGTACTCTCTGACCTCTGCCGCCCCCGCAAGGGATCTGGCGTAATGATGTGTTGTTGTGAGTATAATAAAAAAAATATAATAAAAATATGGGGTTTTATATCCCCGAGTAGTAAGGCAGATGCCGTAAAGTAGATTCTTTAGCATGTAATTACTTCATTCGCACTTGATCAGTGCAAAAACAGCCTTAGCATTCAACTCGATAA
The DNA here is from genome assembly GCA_905147815.2 of Phalera bucephala. Classification (NCBI taxonomy): domain Eukaryota; kingdom Metazoa; phylum Arthropoda; class Insecta; order Lepidoptera; family Notodontidae; genus Phalera; species Phalera bucephala. Next base: position 21,761,413 of record LR990615.1, read on the forward strand.
TCGTGGGGCACGTAGTCAAGCATAGAAGACCAACGACAAAGCATACCAACACGGAAATAAAAACTATTACAATACAAGTAGGTACAAAACAAATTGTTTCGGCGCGTGAAAATTGCCCGAGTCAACAGTCGCGGCTAATGGAGGAATGGTTGGTATTCTTTTTTTAACTATTAGTTTTACAAAGTACTGTCACTATTGTCGAGGCCCCTTTGATTATTGAACATGTCTTGCGATTTTATTTGGTTGAAGTAACTGAAGGTAGGTAGGTACTTAACTATAATTCGTATCACGGAATAAAGAAGTACTTTGTTCTGTGTTTCGTATCGTACTTACTAAGTTGATACGAATTGCTCTAAGAACTGTAATTGTTTTACAGGTTGCTGGTAAAATTTAAGGGAACTTTAGATATTATGGTTATGTCTCATCTTCAGATTAGATGTTATAACTTCTAATCGTTATTATCTCATTTACACCGTTACACCTAAATTCTCCGAGCGAGAGGGTGGCAAAGGGTGTACTGTATATGCCTACCATAAGCTAAATATGTTAGGTTCCTATGTAATAGAGGGCGAGACTATTACTTATAATAGGTGTAACCAATTCCATACACAAGACAGCTGAGAAATTTTCTGTAGAAAAAATTCTATAAAACACTATCATTGACCTAAGATTCGCCCAAGGAATCCTATGAAATTCCGGTCCATAGTCCAGTACAAATAAATTTAAGAGAATTCCCACTAAACCCAGGATATCGTTTTCGCCGGCTATGCGCCATTATAGCAACGATTATTATTAAATCATTAATCAAAGAATAATAGAATTCGTATTCGTTGCGTGAGTTGCGTGTGTCTTCAATACTATAAAACAAAAAAAAAATCGATACCGTGCACGCTTGTGAGTTTACATGAAAATATGCATATAACTCGAACATAAAATTTGTATTGTGAATTGTAGAAGTGAAATAAATTATAATTATTACATTGAATGATTTCAATGAATACAAAATGAAAGAAAGAACAATGATTTATTTTGTGTTAATTCGTAGTAGAGCTACAGATCGTGCTTGACTTAAATCTTCTTCAAGGCTACAATGAAACCTAACATCGGCGTAATGTGGGTGTACATAGTACCCCTATGGCAGTCTCGGGGAATATAGGCGTGACAGTGTTTTTTTTATATAGAACAAAGCAGTCTGACGTGAGGAATTTAAAAAAGAACAAGTGTATACCACCCAAGTGTATAAAAAACCGGCCAAGAGCGTCTCGGGCACGCACATGATAGGGCTTTCTTCCAGCTCCGGCCGTTAGGCTCGTACGTGTTAATTTGTTACCGAGACCGCTGAACGAAACGTGAATGGTTCAACATTTTCGACGTTTTGTAGAGTTCAGAGGGCTCAGCACAAAAAGATTGACGGCAGCGAGACGCTATCGAGTTATTATGTCATCAGTGTGATAAACACTGCAATTTTATCACACTTCGTCCCTTCGTCGTGGGACTCCACTGTAACCATACAAAACTGAAGCACACCCATAAAAATAGATTTAAGTATTTGCTACAGAATCCTAGGAATAAAACTCAAAATAGTCTTTTACAAGGTTGTGAGCGACTATTCTCAATTTTATTTATTCGTCTTAATGTAAATAGCACTTGCAGTATAAGAAGTGATGCAACAGAAACACAAATAGCGTCTACTCTACTCATCTTCTTGATATGTTAAAATTACATCATATATGTTACTACCCAGCGAAACTTTACACAAAAATGCCCATGGTTTGTTTGAACCATAGAAATTCTAATAATTCGTTTTTTTTAGTTTTCTTTTAACGTAGCCTCACAATAGGATTTATTCCTGTGTCGTGGGTGCGTTTACAAACATGAAGATTCACATATACAAATACCCAGACCGGAACAAATAATTGTGGATCACACAAAGATTTGTTCCGTGCGGGAATCGAACCCGCGACTATTAGACACAGTGGGCGGATCGGCTTAAGCTCTTAACCACTGCGCTAAATCGTCAGTCGTAATAAGAGCCGCGTTAACTCGCCACACATGTAAAAAAATTATCACAAAATTTAGTATTGCGTAGACCAATGTAATACAGTGGCTGAAATTGGTATAAAATTCTTCCAAAACTTGTAACTATACTGATAAGGTAATACAACTCTTTACAATCATTCAATTCCTCAAATAATGTGAGTATATGCAAGTCTGTGTTTATTGTTTCCGAACTGTGCATGTATGGCAAAATGGCGACAAAGGTTTTGAACTAAATCCTACGTTATTTGACTTCTAATGTTTTATTACTACGATTTATGTAGTCAGATGGCCAAACTAACTAGCGCAAGAGCACAATCTTCAGACTCAGACATGGGCGGGGTTAGGTTTCCAAACAGCTAAACACATTGTCAGTTATTTATTTACACACACCGTCACGCCTATATTTCCAAGCGGGGGTGGCAGAAGTATACTGAGTACACCCACGTTTCGCCGACGATGTTAGGTCCCATGTAATAGGGGGCGAGCCTATTGCCATATACCGGGCACAATTCCAGATTTAGGACTCGTACCGAGAAGTTTTCGTTAGAAAAACTACACTTGTCCGACCTGGGATTTGAACCCGGGACCTCGTGATCACAAAGCGATGCGCTTTGCCACTAGACCAACAAGGCAGTCAGATAGTCATATTTAAAAACATGATTAATACTTATTAACACGAAACTGGACATCAACAATTGAACTATGAACAACAAGGTACAGACAATAACCACGCCCGCATATAAATCAACTAATACTGATTTTTTTTGTTTTATACAATGCGGTGATAGCCTAGTGGTTGGACTGAAAAGTCAGAGGTCTCGGGTTCAAACCCAGGCACGCACCTCTGTCTTTTCGAAAGCATGTGCGTATTAAAAATACTTATCACTTGCTTTACGATGAAGGAAAACATCGTGAGGAAACCTGCATGCCTAAGAGTTTTTCGAAGGTGTGTGAAGTACACCAACCCGCACTGGGCCATCGAGGTGGAATACAGCCTATATACCCTCCCAGTATGAGAGGAGGCCCGTGCCCAGCCGTGGGACAGTATCTTAATAGGGCCAATATTATCATTATTAAAAAGTAGCCCCACACTAGGATTTACTCCTGTGTCGTGGATGCGTTTACAAACATTAAAATTCACATACACAAATACCCAGACCGAAACAAATAATTGTGGGTCACACAAAGATTGGTCCCGTGCGATGATCGAGCTCGCGTCTATTAGACACAATGGACGGAGCGGCTTAGGCTCTTAATAACTGCGCTAAATCGTTCGTCCGATTTGTGAGAGAAGGCCTTTGCCCAGCGGTTGGACAGACTAATTTATAATACTATCCCTTTGCTGAGCAACGGCCAGAAGGGGACATGCCCCACGTTGCGTACCCAGTCTCTCTCTTCTCCAATTGAGAGAGACAGCAAGAGGGCAAAAGCAATGGCACAGATAATTTAATTATCAAATAGTACAACTGTTGCTTAATAGAGGAAGTAACTGCCCTCTTAGAGCTTTAAGCTATACTCATATCTGCCTATACTTATCCACTGCTGACCATAGGCTTCCCCAATCGCTTTCCGGCGACTGGTTCGATGCCACCTGCATCGAACGACTACCTGCGATCTTGTCAATATCGTCGGTCCATCTGGCAGGCTCCCGTCTCACGCTGCGCTTGCCAATACGTGGTCTCCATTCTCGAATCTTTTTGCCCCAATGGCCGTCCGATCTTCGCGCTATTTGGCCCGCCCATTGTGACTTCAGCTTACTAATCCTACTGGCTATGTCAGTGGCCTCGGTTCTTCTACGAATCTCCTCATTTCTGATTTGATCACGTAGAAACGCCGAGCACTGTGCTTTTCATAGCTCGCTGAGCGACTCTGAGCTTTTTATAAGACCTATTAAGAATATAGGCTGCATAATGATGTTAAGCTACCACTTTCAAAAAGGGCAGCTACTTCCTCTCTCAAGCAGCAGTTCCTCATCAGCGCTTGATTTTTTTTTAAATATATGAACTTCTTTTCGTACATTCGTCCAAGTATCCACCAGGGGCGCTGTAAATTATGTCATACAAATATTTTAAATCTTGAGTTTAATGTTTGATTCAAGTGTTTCTAAAACCGGCAGTTCAGAGACAGGCTAAGAAGAGAATACAAAAGTGCTATATGAGGATATGGCCTGTTGAGAACTTGTACTCTGTGAGTAATCCTAAGGGAAGCTTGTAAGTAACTAGTACCATTAGTATTCGTTGATTTACCTCATAATATAATGCTTAGATCATCACATTTGTCGAGTGATTCTGCGAAATGATTCAACTGATTGGTATTTAAGTACCTATAAATTTTAATTTTCCTCGAATGCGTGTCAGTACGTACCAGCTTTTTAGCCAACTGCATAATTAAATGCAGCATAGTATGACTGATATAAGCGAAAAAGTAGGTGATTTCTTAATGAATGCACTAATTGTAATGATGTCGAAAGTAAAATGGGGCCAACTGAAATGAAATGTAAAAAAATCTGATTGTCATTACTTACTAATTCTGATGTGACGACACATTCATTCATTTGTCATATCAGTAACTTGTAGAGCTAAATAAAAAACTCAAAGACGAGATCATATTGTATGATCGTTGATTTCCCTATTAATAAAAGCCATCTGATATTTAAGAACTTAGTATAAACCTATACTGTCATTTATTTTCTTTTGCTAGCGCACTAATAATTAATAATGAATATAAAACAATGCCTAAAAATCAGTAAGTAGTTTTATAACTTGCTAGAAGTAACCTATTCAGTGTACCTCAAGTTAATTTTTGGTAGCAAAATTTAGAAGGCGTACACTCTAGTTCCCTTTGTTCCAGGTGCTTCCCACAACAGACCACATTTTATTGTACTACGTTTTATTTCAAAAATATGCCTTCATGTGTCGAGATACAGATATATTATCTATGAAAACACAAACGGGCGGGCGGGCCCCGGGCGATTTAGCGCAGTGGTGAAGAGCTTAAGCCGCTCCGCCCACTGTGTCGAATAGTCGCGGGTTCGATTCCCGCACGAGACAAATCTTTGTGTGACCCGCAATTATTTGTTTCGGTCTGGGTATTTGTGTATGCGAATTTTCATATTTGTAAACAAAAAACATTCCCGCAAACCGCGCGGTCTCCAAATTACGCGCCATTTTTTGATTGACATGACCACTCTAGTACAGACGTAAGGATCTTTTGGCCTGCGACCCAAATCGGAACTAACGCTGTCATCAAGTGAAATGGCACTACATGACAGTCGCAAGGTTGCCGTTTGCTATGAATATTACCCAAGTTCTTTTTTTAAGTAGAAACCATGCAGCCCCACTTGTTGAAGTATCTCCTTAAAGTAGCAAAAAATTTTCTAATTTAACACCGACTTCCCCCTGTCAATGTCATCTATGGGCCAAAAGATCTTTGTCGTAACATAATTACTGAACGCCTTACGTAATTAAGAAGAAAAAGCTATCATGCAACCACATCATAATTTTCAACGGAAAAAGTAGAGGGAAGTAATGACTAATGCCCTGCATACCAGCAATTGCTCAAACTGCACACGGGATTAACCCATAAAGAAATTAAGTGTAGACAGCAATGAATTGCCGGCGTTGAGCAACTTGTCTACGATATAGTCTACGTGGTACTTACTCTAAATTCACGATTTATGACCTTATTAACTTATTAACACGACGGAAGTTTTAAAAAGTAACGATAGGATGTAAGGGAGGTGTGAGAACAAGAAATAAGAATTGACCAAGAATGTTTATAAAGAGAGTGAACAATAGTGAAGCAAAGATGTGTTGACTGATTTAATGATGATCCTGTGCAACTAAGCCGAAAAGGATTCCAACTATCTAAGGGGTACCCAGAACAGAAAGAGCTTCTTTATTCCGTGACCACAAGAGGAGAGATAAGTATAGTTATAAAAACAAAGCAGAATATTGATGTCCCGGTCTTTTTCCTAAATCTAAGCCGATCTCCAAGATATAAACGGAACTATCGTATTGTTTCCCAAAGGAATAATATTCCGAACAGACAGTAAATATTAATAATGCCTAATTTACTTCTTCTTCTTGTCAGCGGTTCATATTTATCCCCTATGTGAGTGGCAAGCTCAATCGCGCTATTTGTGGCTATGCTCTTTTGTACATGTGGTGGGGCCTCAGGGGCAGACCTGCAGGTGTGACATAAAACTGTAAGGTCGCACCATAATCGCAGGCTGTTAAATTTGGATCTCCGGACTCCCATGTGCGCATGGTAATGTACAGTCTCTACGGATAAAGGTCTAATTATGTGATTTCTTGGATTCTTGGAAAAATCATCATTATATTAATACGTGAAGCAAAAACTTTGTACCCCTTTTTACGAAAATTGCGCGGACGGAGAAGTATGACATTTCCCACACTTATAGTTTATATACAGAAGGAGTGCAGAATGCTAATATATATTTTTTAATTATGAATAAAAGATACATTAAATCAATAAAAAAACATTACACACACTACTATGTATTTGACACAATACACTTCAATTTGAAAATAGATTAATATTGTTTGTATTTAATATTATTTGTCTATAGTCTTACTGAATATCAAACATAACCAGCAAACGATGAAAGAGTTTTTACAAAAAACATCGTTTAGAGAGAAGTTTTGTATCATTAATTAAATTATCGAAATATGTATGTCAAGTTTAATGGACACTATTTTCTTTTTGGTATTTGTATCAATAAAAAAAAATTAAAAGAAGATATTCTTTATTTTTATAATTTTTTGCTTTTTTTTAAATTGAAATTTCATATAATTTGTTTAAAAAAATAGGCAAATTAACAGTGTAGCCTTGGCGAAATCTGTAATTATAGAAGTATAGTCAGTTGACAATAGAACCTGAATAATGTTCAAATTTATAATTTTAAATTAATGATGGTCGAATTTCGACCAATGGGCGACCACTAGTAAATACAATATTGCGTAATTATTAATTAAAATGTAAAGATTTGCCAAATATGTAAGTACAGTGATGACTCATTCAGTATACATATGTACGATATTGCTATTCCCCTGCCGACAATATAATATGTACAGTACATCGTTACAAGATGTTTGTACTGTTCGGAGGTAAAGTAGCTCTGTTGGCCATCTGTCATCCGAGCCGAGGGTCAACGGCCTCGCGAAGGCTGCCAGTGTTTATGTGTAAAAACAATAATTAATGAACGTCTTTTGTTATTAATTAATTACTCTTGGACGGCCGAATAGTAGCAGCTTAGCCCACAGGTGCCTGTTTTCAAAATGTAGGATAAGTGACGCTTAAGTTTCTTGTTATTATGGTGAAATGTCATTTACATTTTGATAAAGATATTTTAGTAAGAAATTATTTATAACAACAAGATAAACTGTTTACAATAAACACAATGACGGACGATTTAGCGCAGTGGTTAAGAGCTTGGGCTCCGCCCACTGTGTCGAATAGTCGCGGGTTCGATTCCCGCACGGGACAAATCTTTGTGTGATCCACAATTATTTGTTCCGGTCTGGGTATTTGTTTGTGAATTTTCATGTTTGTAAACGCACCCACGACACAGGAATAAATCCTAGTGTGGGGCTACGTTATTAAAAAAAAAAAAAAAAACAATAATGCTTGGTTTGAGAACGAACTTATTTTTTTAATTAAGTATAGAATTACTGTTTGACAGAGCGCTACTCAAACTTAAGTAGAACTTGTCTCAAATCAAGATCGGCCTTAGATCTAGTCGTAGATACCGGATTTGACACAATGGCTTTTCAGAACTTTCTCTCTCTTTTCGGTTTAAATGTGATGTTAATTTTTTTTCCACGTCATTTTCCCTATATTACATGTTTCACCCACAATTTAAAGAAGTACGTTTATTTATAAGTTTCAACTCTCTAAGCGAGTATTTTAGTGCTTTAACGTATATGCTAATTTCATTGCGGTTTTCCAAATTTAGTTGTCTGCAGTCCCCCATTTTATAAGATGGCCTCTCACCCACCACTATATGATGAAAATAGTTTGTAGGTTAAGTATTACGTAATAGTTTTAGTACCTATAAAGTATTTCTTTAATTAAAAAAAGCGTTGCTCCTGGTTTCCCCACACTAGGAATAAATCCACCACCAGCAGCTACTGTGTGGAGGATGCGTTTACAAACATGAAATTCACATACCCAAACACACAGACCGAATCAAATATTTGTGGGTGAAACAAAGATTTGTCCCGTGGGCGCGATTTATCCAATGGGCGGTGCGGCTTTAGCACTTAACCACTGCACCAACTGTCAAATAATTATATAAAATAATTTTAATTCCTATATGTTTATGTTATCTATAGCAGTTATCGCAAGGTGGTACTGAACTTTATCCGTATTATTTTATCGAAACATTTAATTAACTTAATTTTAATTATTTATTTTATCATCACAACGTACTTAATTTTTTTAATAAACGACAGATAATCAATTCACAATAATCATTTTATTTAAAGATACTTGTTAAGAATAAGATTTTTATGCAGCAAGTAATTGTCAAATAATCGAAAAATATCATGAATTCAAATTACCATTATATCTAGGCTTTATAGATTATTCCAAAGCATTTGACAGTATTCATCATAGCGCCCTATTCAAATCGTTACAGTCACAAAACATACCATCTACATACATCCATCTCTTAAAACAAATATATTTAAATAGCACAGCTGCAATCAAAATACATACCTGCGCAGGACCGTCCTTCCGAATCGAAAAAGGAGTAAAACAGGGAGACCCTCTGTCCCCTTAACTTTTTACCGCGGCCCTTGAAGACGTGTTTCAAAAGCTGGCAGCCGGCTGGAGCAAGAGGGGCATTGTCATCGGAGAGAAAAGACTAACAAATCTACGTTTCGCCGATGACATTGTCCTTTTCTCTTCGTCAGCCTCTGACTTAGAGCAAATGCTTTGCGAACTGAGTGCTGCAGGCCGCGGGGTCGGACTGCAGATAAATATGTCAAAGACCAAAGTCATGACAAACAGCGTCCAAAAAAAAATTATGTTAGAGAATGTGGAGATTGCGTATGTCCATGAGTATGTGTACTTAGGCCAAATAGTTTCCTTCCAGGCAAGGCAAGAAGCAGAAATCTCACGCCGAGTTGAAAATGCCTGGAGGAGCTTTTGGTCTATGAAGGAGCTGCTGAAAGGCGATCTCCCTATGAAATTAAAGCGCAGGCTCATGGATATGTGTATTCTCCCAATCCTTACCTATGGCGCACAAACTTGGTCTTTGACCAAACATCAAAAGTCCACGCTAGCGGTTTGTCAGCGATCCACAGAGCGTAGTATTCTTAATATTAAACTCACAGACCACGTCAAGAACACCACACTTCGCTCCATGACGCAAATTGCCGACGTATGTCAAAAGGCCGCCAAGCTTAAGTGGGACTGGGCCGGCCATATCTGCCGCATGAAAAATAACGAATGGGCCAAAATAATAACTGACTGGTCCCCACGAAATACAAAAAGGCACGCGGTAGACCCAGGCGGAGATGGCGGGACGAGCTGGACCACTTTTCGAGGGACTGGCCTGACATGGCAACGAACGGAGAGGAGTGGAAAAAGTGGAGGGAGGCCTTTGCCCAGCAGTGGGACACAAATGGCTCGTAATAATAATAATAATAAGTAATTGTACAATTTAAAACGACCAATCAATATTAAGTAATTAAAACAGTGATAGCCTAGTGGTTGACTGTAGACCGTTGGACTACAAAGTCAGAGGTCTCGAGCTCAAACCCAGGCACGCACCTCTGTCTTTTCGAAAGCATGTGCGTATTAAAAATTAACTATCACTTGCTTTAACGGTGAAGGAAAACATCGTGAGGAAACCTGCATGCCTGAGAGTTTTTCGAAGGTGTGTAAAGTTCGCCAACCCGCACCGGGCCAGCGTGGTGGACTATGGCCTACACCTTCTCAGTTTGAGAGGAGGCCCGTGCCGAACAGTCGGACAGTTTCTTAACAAGGCTAACATTATTATATAATCAATATTAAATGTTAAGACTGCCTCGTTGGTCTGGTGGCAAAGCGCATCGCTTTGTGATCACGAGGTCCTGGGTTCAAATCCTAGGTCGGACAAATGTAGCTTTTCTAGCGAAAAATTTCCAGTATGAGTCCGGAGTCTGGAATTGTGCCCGGTACATGGCAATAGGCTCGCCCCCTATTACATGGGACCTAACATCGTCGGCGAAACGTGGGTGTTGAGTACACCTCTGCCACCCCCTCTGGGGAATAGAGGCGTGACGGTGTTTTTTTTTTTTTTTTTTAAATGTTAATACAAAATTTTGTGTCTATGCTATTGACCGTTGAGGAATTCCTTCGTCTGGAGCCAATCCTGTGTATACAATCAGGTCATGCTTATCATAAAAATGGCTTGTAATTGGAACCATGTCAAATTTCAACGCCGTAGGATAAGAGAAAATGTTTTTTAAATTAGGTCGCAAGATTTGACCTAAACCAACAAAGTAATTATAGTATTTTTCAGATAGGATGGGTAGTGACAGTTTTAATTGCCAAACGAAATTATACTTTATTCATTGGTAATAAGAGACAATACCCGTTTCTATACTTATGGTTTTATGCCTTAACACCATTGAATTATATATTAGTTTCGTTTAGCAATTAGAACTGTCACTACACATTAAAAATTTCAAACTAAAATAAATTATGTACTCTTGAAAGTCAATTGACATATCGCCTTATAAAAGCAGTTACCGAAATTTTCTAGTTAGAAATGGACGATTTAGCGCGATGGTTAAGAGCTTAAGCCGCTCCGCCCACTGTGTCTAATGGTCGCGGGTTCGAATCCCGCAAGGGACAAATCTTTGTGTGATCCACGATTATTTGTTCCGGTCTGGGTATTTGTGTATATGAATTTTCATGTTTGTAAACGCACCCACGACACGGGAATAAATCCTAGTGTGAGGCTACGTTTTTTAAATCAAAAAAAAACTAATCATACTAATATTATAAATAGGAAAATAACGCTGTCTGTCTATCTGTTATCTTTTCACGCCCAAACAGCTGAACAAATTTTGATTAAATTCGCAATTATGAGTGAAATACACGCCTGAAAATAACGCGAACGGAGCCGCGAGTACAGCTAGTTTGTCATAAATGTGCTTATAAAGCGTGTGCGTCGATACTTTGGCGCCGTACCACCTTCCCGAATCAATTAGGGCTGGAGCAGCCGCCGCATCTGCCGAAACCCTCAAACCTGCATGCCTAAGAGTTTCTCTACGGTGTGTGAAGTTCACCAACCCGCGCTGGGCTAGCGTGGTGGACTATGGCCTAAACCCTCTCTCTCTAAGCTTATTATTTTTTATTTTTTTATGTATTTTTTTTTATTAATAGTTTGAGAGGAAGCCCGTGCCCAACGGTGGGACAGGGATTTCTTAACAAGGATAATATTGTTATTAAGGTTTTTTTAACCCATTAAAGGACACCTGCGGGAAAAAGGAGTAAGGTTTCGGACAATCACATCAAAAATATACTAAAAATAAATAGAATAAGCTCTAACTATGTACTTGTATGAGTATTCCAGGCTTATTGTGAAAAGTAAAAATGTTTGGCACACGATCTCGTGCACCTCGCGTACTTTGTATTAGGCACATTTCAATAAGCATCATAAACAAAGCAATTTGTTCGCGGTGACAGCCCGAAGCGTCGCCGCCCGCCGCGCGCTGCCTGCGCATCGCTCGCTACGGTGACCACGCGCGCGCGCCTCCCGGACGATGACTCGCCCGAGAACCGTCTCGCTTTACCGAGATTGCTTTTTTTATATCATTTCCATCCAAATCAATAATACAAGAAACAGTGTTATTGCCCCGAAGATCAAATAAAAAGAGAACGTTATAGTTTGAAATCATAATGGTGACGTTACGTCAGATGCTTAATGAATAGACAATACCACGGCACTGATAAATGAGCTACGCACCATTCTGGCCGCTTTGAGATCATCGTTTTGTGTAGAAAAGAATATAATTCGTAAGTAAAAAATGAAGTAAACTCGCCTTCTTGCTCGTAAATCATTACTTTTGTAGAAATAATTCTATGCCCCCGTACAGTAATTAACCACTTTTATAAAATACATCCGTAGGTTACCGTTCAAATGTGTCTTAAAAAGTGACCAGACTGCCTATAATTCTATTTATACTATTACCCGGATCTATTACAACTTGTTTTATCTGAATATAAAATAGTACAAGCAAAAATATTAGGTAGTTAAGTTTTTATTAAACTTAATTTTTATTATTTACAAACTCTACTACAAAACTAACATCTGTAGTAACGCAGCTTGCAGTGAATTCTTCTTCTTTTTTTATAGGATACCTAGCTGCATACTAGAAATTATTCCTGTATCGTGGGTGCACTTACAAAGATGAAATTTACACACACAAACACTCAGACAAAGAAATATTTGGGTCTCACCAAGATTTTTCCTGTGCGGTAATCGAACCCGCGTCTACTCGAACCAGTGGACAGAGCGGTTCAAGCTCTTAACTACTGGACTGAGACGTCAGTCAGTTGCTCTAGGATGCAAACCTGGAAAAACCCTGGAACAAAAAAAAATCCTTGTGTGGTTTTATGAAACCACGGTAAAAGTGAAACATATTGGCCTTGGCTGCTCTGGCGAGCGTCTTTCACTTTATCCCTACTCCGCGGCCGACCGTCACGCGACATGCAACACACAGACCAAAAAGTTTGTAACGATCTAATAAAAGTTTCACTTTAAAAAATACAATTGCAACTAATCTTACATGCAAATATCGATAATAATGGAGGGGATTACTAATGTATACGACCTTGAGAATTTGTTTGAAAATGTCCTTTTCAAAAAGTCATCAATACAATTGAAAAAAAAATGTAGCGCATATTTTGAGCTTTCTTTTCGTGTATATTTAAACATAGAAGTTACAATTAACATTAGAATTTGAATACATTCTGTTCAATTTTGTTCAAGACAGTATGTTTACGATATACCTATCTTTCTTTTTTTCATATACTTTTTATAACAGAAAGACCTTCGATTCTTTAAGATCTTCCGTAAATCAACCGTGTTTTTGGGAGTTCGCCGTTGTTACAGCCTTAAACATATGTACAGCACGCTTCCGCTTGAATGATCTACGCTATTGGCCGCGGGGCCTTTACAGCTTCACCGGACAAAAGGGCGAGCGTGCAACCACTTCGCCCGAGCCAGAAGGGCAAGATGGCAACTAGCTCAAGGGCGCCTCAAGGAGGAACGGCCTCGGCTTGGGCAGTCGCTATGGGGGAGGGGGTGTACTAGGTGTCTCGCCGTGGTGTTCTGCACCGGCCGGCGGGCAAGAGATTTTTCGACCTCGCCGGCGAGGTCGGTGTCTGATCCTGTGTGTTTCGCTTGAAGTAATGTCACCCTATGCTTGCAGCGTAACCGTCGTTTCCTGCGGTCAAACTCAATTAAAACTCATAACAGGGGCGTGCGAACCGACCGCGACTGCGCGTCCGCCGCGACCCGGGTCCTTATGCGCTATAACTAAACGCTGCCCGTTAGGATATCTTCGTGAAACGATCAAGTAATGGTGTTCTGTATACGACTAGGGTACCATTAAACGATAATTTCACGAAATTATCATAACGCACTGCGTTGTGTTTAATGGGTCATAGCGAATAAGCGCCCAGAGTACCGCGCTGTGGCGCTTGTGCCTGTCTCTATATTGCAGTGCAAAAACCCAGACCTAGGGGTTTACCACAACCTCTTCAGCAAATCTTTTTAAACCTTACTCTATGTTAAGCGAGACAAAGGTATAAACTGCGTATATCCACATAGCTTTCTTACAGCAAAGGTAGATTATAATAGCTTTGTTAAAGATTGTGGTACGCGTCTAGTAGACCCATTATTTGGCATTTATGGTTAAACTACTTGTTGTGATACCCCAGATAAGCTGTGATAGCCTAGTGGTAAGACCGTTGGACTGCAAAGTCAGATGTTTCGGGTTCGAACCCAGGCACGCACCTCTGTCAGGTGACAGTTTCTTAACAGGGCCGATATTATTATTTGATATTACTTGTTTCATATTTAATTGAAAATCTTAATGGTCGGATTTAGATTTAGAAATTTTAAGATAAATAACAAAACATAACTTATTTGATATTACTTGTTTCATATTTAATTGAAAATCTTAATGGTCGGATTTAGATTTTGAAATTTTAAGATAAATAACAAAACATAACTTCACCATTAACATACAAATTAAGAAAATAACACACATCAGAAAGGTTAATTCATTATTATATATATTTTAATTTTGCTGCGCACTACGAAATACCTCATACCATCAAACGCATTTCCCATAAAAGATGGCGGATGACGGCTATAAACGTTTATGAAAAATATTTGATGAAAAAAATTATCCTGACAAAGATAGATAGATAGATCACTCTATTTTACACCAGTGATATTACAATTAATGACATGTAAAAATATTAAAAACAGCTACGTACAATTGGCGGACAGACAACCAATGCGTACACTAGAAACCTAGATAAACCATATTATAATCATATTGCCTACATACACATCATAGCTTGAATACAATATTATACACGTACAATACTATGTACATATATAAATATATCATACACACACAGACATAGTGTGCAATAGAAAGTTTATAATGAAAAAAGTGGTGCTGAACCATTTTTTTAAAGGACGCCGACTTTGCACGTCGGACGTAGGCTTACTTCTATGATTACTTAATATTAAGATTACTTAGCTGACGCCACTTTGTGCTGCACACAGTCAGCTCTTACGTTTCTTCACCACGTTATCGTTCTATCTTGTGGAGGGACACCTGCTCCACGCTTAAGGTACTGAGGCGCCACTTAAGAACCTAGAGCGGTTCTTAATAGCAATCGTACAGATTGCAAGTTATATGTCCCGTCTGTGATCGCTATGCGGATGACTTTGCTTGCACTTTGTGGATGACTCTTGCAGATCTTCTTGTTCCTGATTCGATTCCGCAGGAACTCCGAGCATAGCTCTCTCTATTGGCGTTGGGATAAAGTGAAGCCTTTTTATAGTACACAGGATCAAACACTGACCTCGCCGTCGAGGTCGAAGTATCCCTTGTCCGCCAGCCGGTGCAATGCAAGACGAGGCGAGACATCTTGTACACGCCCTCCCGCATAGCGAAAGCCCAAGCCGAGGCCGTTTCTCCCTGAGGCGCCCTGGAGCCTGTCGCCCCCTTGTTCTTCTGGCTGGACGTTTGCCCTCTTGTCCGGAAAAGCTGTAAAGGCCCTACGGCCAACAGTTTAAATCATTCACACGCACGCCTTTTTATAGCCTATTTAGTAGCTACAACGAATATGTCACACTATCTGTATTCCAAATATACCCGGACACTACAAACAACCAGGCAACACGCAGTTGGCCATTTCGTTCCTTTCATTATACCCTTTTCATCTAAAAAACCACAAAAAACCACTTGATTTCGTTATCCAACATTTTCAAAAGGTTCTGGCAACCCTACTTGTAACCCCACAGGAAACATTGCTTGCCTAATCTTAGGTCAATAAACCTAGGACTCCGTCCCATCCACGATGAGCTCAGAGGGGTTAGCATGAAGACACTGGCTTAAGCGTAACGCCTTCGAATTGATGTGCCATCCTTTTCTTACAGCAAATTAACTAAATACAGATGAACGCGACGGCACGCTTTCTCGATAGCATTACGCTAACGTCAATGTCTTCGTGGTAAGCCCTCAGATGTTCACGCGCGGCAGATAGTGCTCGCCGCCGATATTATTAACAATTGCACTCGCCTTGATAATGTATAGGAAATCTTATCTGAAATGGGGGTTTATTACGATAATAACGTGGAATTTCGGTTCGTGTAAAATTTATAAGTCGGTCTAAAGAAAATGTGTGTGGATATTGCAGATGTTTGTAGATGTGTATGGTAAATCTTTGTATATTGTTAAAGATGCAATAAATATTGACTTTTAAACTTTCAGAAGTTCAGGAGTGGTCGAAGTACATAATATCAACCTTTAGTTAATTACACTAGAAAACATAGAAGTCTTTTTCACTATACCTTGTTGGTCATACTATATAGGTAGACTTCCTCTACATTATCGATGTTAATGGAATGTTGTGACAAAAATTACCATAAAGAGTTGGCATAGACACTTAACAAATATACTATTTTAATTGTTATACTTTTTAGAAAAATAAAGCAAGAAATTTTAATATTTTCATCATCATCAACCGGGATCAGTTCACTAATGGACATAGACCTCGCCCAAGATACCCCTAGTCTTCTGCAACTAAGCTCTTGTCTTCCAATAGTTCCAACTGCTAACAGCCACCTTGCATTTATCACCGCTCTAACAAACTAGATCTTTTTACAAGCTCTACCAATCTAGTTCTTTTCACAAGTTATTATTATTATTATAAGCTATACCGTCCCACTGCAAGGCGAAGGCCTCCCCTCCCTTCTTCCACCTGTCGCGGTCTAGTGCAAGCTGATGCCAGTCCTTATCGTAGGAGTCCCTCGTCTTACTGGGACTGCCGCGCTGTCGTTTTCCGTCTAGCAGCACCCACTGTGTGGTCGTTTTAGCCCAAAACGCATCCGACATGCGGCAGATATGTCCGGCCCAGCTCCATTTCAGTCTTACAGCTGAGAGGCCTACGTCCGTATTTTGTGTTTTGGAGCACAGATCCGAGTTTCTAAGTTTCACAAGTAATAAAGGATTTAATTCCCATTTACTATAGTTCGTAAATTTGACCGGCCACGTTACGAATATCGTCGCTCTACCTAACTAGATCTTTTCACAAGTAGTTAAATATTCAAATTGGTATTTGCTAAAGTCGGCAAATGTCTATATTATATAAGTGAAATACAGGTATTAAAAGAAATGTACGTGAAATTTGATCTAGTCTAGGTATATAAAATGACACCTGGCTATGCATAAAATAAATTTATGAACGCAGCAAAATAAAACTATTTCTCCATGGCTCTCTCGCACACCGATCCACAAGCCTCACGGCATTGTCTTAATCCGATTATCATTTTATTCAGTAGCTTTACCATAAGTTCACAACCAACTCTCGATATCGTTGGCGTCTATCATTTATATGGTAAAATTAATTTTAAAAAAAACAGCACCCCTAGCAGATAGAAGTGCTTTTAAAGATTATATAGTGAGCCCTAAATGTGAATAAAGTGCGTTAAAACAACAACAATATTTGGTAGAGCTACACAATCATTAAAATTTCCTCTCCTTACCTTCGCGGAACAATTGTCGTTATGAAATCAATTTCATACATACATCGAGACAGCATTTTGAACGATTATTACATCTGTATCTATCTATCTATATCATCACGCCAGATCCCTTGCAGGGTAGGCATTACATAAGGTCATTGATTCAATACATTATCCCATAAGGAACTATATTGTCCTAGTCCAATTATCATTTTATTCAGTAGCTTTACCATGAATTTACAAAACCAACTCTCGGTATCGTTTATCAGTTTTATGAAAAATTGAGCAGCGCCCTAGGGGATATTAGTGCTAGTAATAATTATACAGTAAGCACTAAGATGTAACAACAATGTTTAGAAGAGCTACAGAATCGTTGGAATTTCCCCTCTTAACCTTCGCTAAACAATCATCATTACTTCCAGCTCACTGCATCTTGCAGGTACGCCACTCCCTCTTACGCCACAAGCTTCTCCGTATTGTACTAATCCAATTATCATTTCATTCAGTAACTTTACCAAAAGTTTACAAAGCCAACTCGCGATAATGTTAGCATTTATCAATATGAAAAACTTAACAGCGCTCCTAGAGGGTAGTCGAGATATCAGAGCATTCGAAGAACAGAAAGACCAGTCGAATACATTTTTAACCGACTTCGAAAAGGAGGAGTTTCTATGTTCGCCTGTATGTATGCTTGTTTTATGTTCACAGATATTTCCGTTAATTCTGGGCCAATTTTGATGATTCTTTTTGCATTGGGTTTAGTATAGTTTCGAAGTGGTCCCATTTTTATGAAATCAGTGTTGAATCTTGAACTTTGAAGATCCACCAGGGGACTCCTTAATGACAAGCGCCATTAAGGAGTAGTACTGTAATCTATAAATACATTCGTGGTGTTTTTACACTCAAACGCAGCACGAATGCATAGATTCCGTTATTATGGGTATTATATCGACCCTGTAGGTACCGAAATGTAAAAAAAAAATTAGTATAATATAGATACCTATTAAAATATTAATAATTAATTCATTCATCACTTGAACTTGTAAAATACATGACTTTAAAAAAAATGGAAACTGCTTCTAAAAGAAAAAAATAAATATTTATACTGTGTGGCAAGGAAGAACCTATTGCACTAACCATAGCGGTACTAGAAGCATCCTACCTCTATGGCACTAACCGGCACCATAGTCAAAATCAATCAATCAAAATCAAAAGTTATTTATTCAAGTAGTACCAAAATGTACTTAGGCATAGTCAAAAAGATAAAATTATTGATTACTTAAGACTCTACCACTCGTCCGGAAAGTCATTCCTGTGGAGTAGAAGCGCAAGAAACTCCACAATTACTCTTTTTTAGAAATGAGAGTTTTGCAATTATTTTTGTATACATCGCATTCATGGGGTGTGGGTGAACAGTGCAGAACGAGCTAATAGATAAGCTTAAGTATAGATTAAACATAAGTGTAAGTACACTTCAACAATCTAAATAGTACGTACGAAACGTTAGTACAATCTAAGTGCATAATAAAAACTATAATAATAACAGTAAGACAAAAAAAGGTTACTATAAAAATGTAAAGATTGTGTCCAAATATTTGATTATAGCTCCAGTGTGATGCCAAATGAGACAAAATTCAACATGTTAAATCAGTCAAAGGATAGACGACGGACCAGTCCCCACCAGCAGCACCCGTTCACGAGTATGACTTGAGAAGTAGCCATCACTCTTCTCGACTATATTATAGGGAAGAGAGGGACCCGCTCCACAGAGCCACCACTAGTAAAGACATTTTAGTGAGCATGACCAATCCACGACCCTGTCGACATCGTTCGAAAATAATATTTAAAATCAATTAACGCTCGCTAGGCAGGACACGCTGCACTTATCATCATATTCATGTGAACTTCAGGTAATTTGTGTAAAGGCATTATTATCATTTTAAAAATCATTTACAGTATAATATCCAGTACTCATTCAATCAATCAATCAATCAATCAGCCTATCGTAGTCCACTGCTGGACATAGGCCTCTCCTAACACGCGCCATTGCACACGGTCCCCCGCCTTCCGCATCCAGTCCGTCCCAGCGACCTTCTTGAGGTCGTCGGTCCATCTAGCTGGGGGCCGTCCTACCTTACGCTTACCAAGTCGCGGTCTCCACTCTAGGACACGCTTGCTCCATCGGCCGTCGGTCCTTCTGCAGATGTGACCAGCCCATTGCCACTTTAGCTTACTGAGTCTGCGAGCTATGTCGGTAACTTTGGTTCTTTGTCGGATTACCTCGTTACGAATTTTATCCTTCAAAGAGACGCCGATCATAGCTCGCTCCATAGCCCGCTGTGCGACTTTGAGTTTGTGGACTAGTCCCACTGTGAGTGTCCACGTCTCGGCCCCGTAAGTCATAATAGGTAGAACGCATTGGTTAAAGACTTTAGTCTTCAGGCATTGCGGTATAGGCGAAGCGAAAACGTGACGTAGTTTGCCAAATGCTGCCCAACCCAATTGGATCCTGCGGTTGATTTCTTTCTCGAAGTTGTTCCTACCAAATTGGACAACTTGTCCAAGGTAGACATACTCCCGAACAACTTCGAGCATCGAACCATCGACGTAGATCGGTCCCGGCGTGACATGCTCATTAAACATGATCTTGGTTTTATCCAAGTTCATGCCGAGACCGACACCTCGAGAGGCTCCATTTAGGCTATGCAGCAATCCGCTCAACTGTTCCAGTGACTCTGCCACGATGACGATATCATCGGCAAACCGAAGGTGTGAGATGTATTCGCCGTTGATGTTAATGCCCCGCCCAGTCCAGTCCAGCGTCTTGAAGACGTCTTCGAGTGCATTGGTGAAGAGCTTGGGGGATATTACATCCCCCTGTCTTACCCCTCGATGCAGCTCGATCGGGTTGGTCTTTTGGTCCTGGAGCTGGACGGTCATTGTGGCGGTATCATACAGACATCTCAACACCTCGATATAGCGCCAATCGATGCCACATCGCTGCAGAGCATCCAAAACCGCCCAGGTTTCGATGGAGTCGAAGGCTTTCTCGTAGTCCACGAAAGCCATACACAGCGGCTGATTGTACTCTTCGGTCTTCTGTACAATCTGCCGAACAGTATGGATGTGGTCTACGGTGCTGTAGCCTTTTCGAAACCCGGCTTGTTCCGGTGGCTGGAACTCGTCAAGTCTTCTGGCGAGGCGGTTTGTGAGTACTCTCGAGAACAACTTGTAGACGTGGCTCAGGAGTGAGATGGGTCTGTAGTTCTTCAGCAAGGTTTTGTCACCTTTTTTGAAGAACAGAACCACCGCACTCCCGCTCCACGCTTGAGGTGTTAAGCCCTGGTGGATAACGGAATTAAAGAGACTCGCTAGCTTTTTCAGGATTGGAGTCCCGCCTGCTTTTAGGAGCTCAGTGGTGATTCCGTCATCGCCTGGCGACTTGTTGTTTTTGAGCTGCTCGAGAGCCACTCTGACCTCGTCCTGGTTGACATCAGGGATGTCTTCCGTATCGTGGCGTGCTAGTGGGGCTCTGTGGTCGTCAGCGCTGGGTCTCGAGGGTTTAGCCATCCGTGATGCGTACAGGTCTTTGTAGAAACTCTCAATTTCCTCGAGTATCTCGAACTTGGAGGTCACGGTTTTGCCATCCGCTGTATTAAGTTTCGTCAGATGGGATCTACCTAGCTGGCGAGCGAAGACTTTGGTGCCTCTGTTCTGTTCAATCGCAGCCGCGATGGCGCGGGTGTTGGAACATCGGAGGTCACGTCGCACCCGCTTCCGGATCTTCCGGTTGAGGTTCCTCCCATCCGGCGAAGACGCCTGCGTGGATGACATTTCCCGTCTCTGCCTCATAAGTTCGAGAGTCTCGAGCGAGAGTTTAGACTCTCTGTTACCGCTTTTGCCGGGAAACACCCTTCGAGACACATCCTGTAGCGTTTTGACCACTGTGTCGGTTTTCTCGTCAACATTGCCTTCGGTTTCCAGCAGGTCGAAACGATTTTGAAGCTCCAGTTGGAACTTTTCGGACCCTAAAGCTATTTGAGGCGCAGAAGGTCTGAGAGTAGACCTCATCATGCGACGTCTTTCGGCCTTGAAGTCTATATTTAGAGCGCCTCGGACAAGTCGGTGATCGCTGCCGGTATTAAACCTGTTGATCACGGAGACGTCTCTAAATATAGACTTCCTGTCAGTCATGATGAAGTCTATCTCGTTCCTCGTCACAGTGTCGGGGCTTCGCCATGTCCACTTTCTATGAGGCTTCTTCTTAAAGAACGAATTCATCAAGAAGAGCCCCTGCGACTCCAGAAAGTTGACCAGCATCTGCCCCCTGTGGTTTCGGCGCCCCACGCCGTGGGGTCCGATTATCGTTTCGCCGCGTTCTTGTACTCCCACTTTGGCATTGAAGTCCCCCATAACAACGTTGTAGTGAGCCTTGGTGGTGCCATGTAATGCCTTGGCTATGTCTTCATACATGGCTTCCGCTATGTCGTCGCAGTATGTCGAGGTCGGCGCATATACCTGTACCACCTTCAGGGTGTACCTGTTGGTGATTTTAATTATGAGGTACGCTACCCGTGTCGACACACTGCTGACTTCCACAACGTTGTTAGTGAGAGCTTTGTTGACCAGGAAACCGACACCGCCCTGAGAGGGCCGATCACCTTCCCGAAAGTAAAACAGGTGGCCTGACTCAAGGGTTATCGTGTCCTCGCCCTGTCTTCGGACTTCGGATAACCCCAATATGTGCCAGTTTATGCGACCTAGTTCTACCTCGAGTTCAGCGAGGTGTTGGTCCAGCCGTAGAGAGCGTCCATTGTACGTAGCCAGGGTCAGGTGTTTTTGTGAAGATTTAATATATCTTTTAAATCTGTCAAGTAGCAAATCTAACATGGGCTTCGGTATCTTATTGTAGCAGGGAATACCGACTCCTACGAAGGAAGTAATACAAGTTTATGTTTATTTCTGGCATTTTGTTTATGAACGTCGATCACTTTATCAAATAAATGGATATTCTGACGTATGTACACTATATATATACTGTGAAGCGACCGTGAGAATGTTGATCTCTTCTGAGGGAAGCCCTAGGTCCTAGGTTATAAATGGCAAGGATAGCTCTTTTTTGCAGTATAAATACATTTTTCACGACAGCACCTACTTCAAATATTTATTTTATCTATATATATCATCACGCCAGCTCTCTCGCGGGGTATGCAGAGAGTACAGAGTTCCAACAGGTTCTTTCCTTACATACCTCTCTGGCTTCCTCCACTCTCATATTTCGACTCATACACACTCGCCGGTTACGGAGGCTCTTGACCTGCCCTTCAGATATATTTAATAATATTTATTTTATGATTTTATAAGTCGGTTCCCCTTTTTTAATTTTAGTATGTGACTAGGCCGCTGAGTTTTCTCGCCGGCTCTTCTCAGTTCTGTGGTAGGTTTGATTTTTGTAAATGCTTTTTTGTTGACGTATGCATACCTAAATGATTTTTGCCTGTGACTTATTATTTTTTTTTCCTGATCACCAACATTTGCGTTTAAACAGCAACAACTCATGGTAGAGCTTCAGAATCTTTGGAATTTCCCATCTCCCATTATCACCTTCGCGAAACAATGCCCGTAACGGAATCAATAGCATGAATCGAAACGGCATTCTGAAAGGCTCGAAGCTTTACCCACCACCTAGTCCTCGCATTTTATAAGGCAAACTGGTAATTAACAGCACTCAATTAATGTTTTGCACGAGTTCCATCGGTGGAACGTTAATATTATCCTGGCACACGGATCAAAATGCTGCCAAATACAGTAAAGTTTACATTCCTTGATAAATAAGCGGCGTTTTTAATGCAATACGTAACACTTCGTGCTAAACGGACGCGATTAAAAGGTTGGCTTTTTCTTGGTAAGTTTTCCCAAATAATAATGATGGAGACGCTTTTATGTGCACAAATATGTCACATAGTAAAAAATATATTTATTTATATAATACTATAAAGTATCACATTTTAAGATCCATTAATGGTAGGTACACCAGTAAACACTATCTCTAGATCTGTAGAATTTATTTTCAAAAGTTTTGTAAATATTCACACATCCTGATGCCGGCTGTGGTGAAAAACATCTTGAACGTCAACTCTGTATAACATAAGTATGGCTTAATAATAATAGAAATTTGCTAAAAATGAGAACATGTATCCTAACGCTACCTACTTTTAGTACATAATCGAAAAAGACTACTCTGCTGTTTCTTGCCGAATCTTTTAAGTGAGGTCGTTTTCCAATCCGGTAGAGGTAATGCCCTGAGCAATAAATTTAACTTGTGGAAGTGGTTATGGCCTATACATTAAAATGATTTATGACTTTGGTTTAGAATAACATGTTAAAAAAACATACCTAATCAGGTAATAATTGAATAATTAAAGCAGATATAACACGAATTTATGTTCCCGATAACGCCCCTATGTTGGTTCGGTCGAGTATTTGACCGACATTGCCAATATCGATAAGCGCCTCATGAACTTTGAATTTTACCGTCGTTTTAAAATACAGGATACAGTTACTCGCTAGCGACAGACATTAGAGAAATTCCTTTCGTAAACCACAGAAGCTAATTTCAATTCTTTTTGTCAATTTCTGTAGCGAAGTAATTGCAAAGTCAGGTTCTACTTTTTTCTGACACGACAGTTCTTCGAGCTAAGTTATTTCTCTAAAATCGTGTGGTAAATACCTAGCTAAAGTTTATTAACTCTTAACAATCAGCCTTCTTCTTCTTGTTTGTCGTCCGGCTTAGACTCCAAGAGTACTATACTCTTGGCGTTTTGTTAATAAGGCAAAAAGTTCTAGACACCGCACCGTTATGGCACAACAACCGAGCGTGACTAACGTCTACCAGCACATTTTGTTGCGAAAGCATTTGCGTCGATGCGGTACGTACAATTCCAATCATTAACTTGGAATGGACCAACCCTACTCATTTTATACCGAGACCACCCTGTAACTTAACCGGACTGGTAGTTTATATAGTACATCCTCTCCATCTATTCGCCTCCCATTCTTTTCTTCTACACGCCAAGATTTTAGCCAAATTTGTTTATTTTTTCTCATCAATTTCTTACACGCGTACTTACTCTGAATACAGGCCTAATACCTATATCACATTAACAGCCAATACTAAGAATAGTAAATTTACAATTTCAACGGATTATTCATTTTTATTAAGTAAGTTTGTTCTGTTTTTAATTGATTAGAAACTCTCGAGCACATTACTACATTCAGGTTCAGAAACACAATGACCCAGCTTTTCTGGATTAGATAAAACCGGATTTAGTAAAGTTATGCGATCCGTAAGTGTTCGCGCATTTTATGCGCGTGAGTGGCGAGTGAGGCCCGCAGTTTGTCTACGGCTCAAGGCCCATGTGTCATTGGCACTCGCGGAGCGCCTCTGCCGCCTCACCGTCCGCTAAATGACATGCTGTAGGGCCCACACAATACGATTATAAGTATTTGACACTAGTTTTTACCCGCACTGAAATGTTCTTTTTTTAAGTTATATAACCTATTTATTATTTCAGCTTAAAAAATATACCACTGCCATTTTTTTTCTATCGTTTGGACGTTATTTAGTTACAAACATCTGAACATCAAAAATTCTGCATTAATACAAACTGTCACGTCTATATTCCCCAAGTGAGGGTGGCAGAGGTGTACTGATTACACTAACGTTTCGCCGACGATGTTAGGTCCCTTGTAAGAGGGGGCGAGCCTATTGCCATATACCGGACACAATTCCAGTCTCCGGGCTCTTACTGGGAAGTTTTCGTTAGAAAAACTACATTTGTCCGACCTAGGATATGAACCTACCACCTCGTGATAACAAAGCAATGCCACTAGACGACCAATCGGGCACTCTGCATTAATAATATTAAGTTATTACTTACTCGGTAGACATAATTTTAGTTAATAATAATTTTAAGTTAAAAGGACCATTTTCAAACAAGCTTTTATAGCAAAACTACAACCAGGATATCTTGTTTAGTTGAGGAGTTTATATGCCTTTCTTCCGGCTTCATCAACAGACCTTGGACACCTTCCGGGTCTAAAAAGTACTTGTCAAAACAAATCCGAGGAGCCTAAACACGGCGGGGTTATATCTCAATATAACTAGTCATAGTTAGGTGGTTCCATTTGCCACCTTTCGGCTTCATCATCAGACCCTGAACACTATCTGGTTGTATAGTACTTGTCAATACCAATCTAACAAGCCTAAACACGAGGGGGTTACGTTGAATATTTCACATATTCTTAGGCCATTTTCGGACTCCATCATCAGACCAGCACCACATTATTGCGTTATGACCGACTTTACATACGTATGCCAAATTTCAGCTCAATCGGATACCCGCAAATACTTGAACAATGGATCGCAAGATTTGAATCGGAAAGACAGACAGACAAATAGATGGACAGACATATGAACACTACAAGTTAAATAAAATATTCAAAAAAAATTTAGTAAAATATCTTCTAATGGACTAATTTGAAGTTTTGTAACTAGTAATTGACAATAATTTTGTTAAAATAAAAACAAATGAATTCATCAAATTGCAAGCTCTTGGTTTTGACGTATAGATTTTGTTCTTTACCGTTTTGGCTTTTAGTATGTCCGTACCGATCAGTTAGTATGCCCAGTAAATATAGCCAAGTCGACTAATTAAAATGATCGGTTGCATGACATCCTTCCCGAATTCCTTACCATTTCACAGCGTCAGCCTTCTAAGGCCTCTGGCATTCTCTAACACCTTTGACAGAAACGGCATCCATAACGGTTTTCCCAATCACCAACAAATAAAACATGACGTTGGATCTCAAAATAATAGATGTAGGACGCGAATGTTAAAAATAACGACATTTCTTCGTCGCCATTATGATGAAATGTGTCAAACAAATTGTAACGATCTTTGATATGATATGATGGTAAATGTGTAGGTAAACTACGAAAAGATTTTATGGATATTTTTATTGTGTGTAGTAAGAAGTAGAATTGTCAATCAAACTGTCATTTCTGGATCAGATATAGTTCATTGTAGATCAAATGGAACTAAATGGACCTCTCCAGTATATTGCACTGGGAAAACATTTCTTTAAAGATACCGCAATTATTCTTAAACTTTTTAGCGTTTGAACACAAACAGTATCCTAACGGCCATATAGAGAATTTTGTGGTTGGGTAGCGACAAATATACAATAACACCATTAACCGTTTCCTTTCGACCACTTTGAGGATTTCTCAAAAAAGAATTTTGCTAATAACTCTAGGTAAAACTTACCTTTATTATTCATAATTCAAACTTCTTTTTAAAACATATTTCCGTACCTGCTGCCTAGATAATAATCACAATGGATTTATTTATCCCACTGGACGAGCGTGCCATAATAGAGGCGGGTTTCAGAGAGGCCCGATAAGACGTGAACACCGCTGTTCCCAAAATAGAGGCCATTTTATTATTCGTCGAACCGATTCAGACTGGTTTCATGGCGTCTAATCCAAAATAAACCGTCGACATTACTTCTCGAATTCTATGCGATGAAATTAGTTATTAATTAATACGTTTTGTTCTTGATTAGCAATATTACGGTTTTCAAAGTCAGCTTTGAACTTACCTATAACATTTGTAGAGTGCTCAGAATCAGGTTTTAATCATGTAAACGATTATAGTATTAACCAATCGTCAGAAAAGTAAACAAGACTCTAGCACTTCTACGGTTACACTTTACATCTACATTTTGCTGTGAGGTTTAGTGGAACAATAAGGCTTTTCTATCTTTCTCACCAAAGATAACCTTTTTAAATACCTCCAACTCTCTTAATCTTACTTTCAATCTATCTAGACGTATTCTAATAGTAACAAAAATAATAAACAATTTTTTTTTCCGATAAGTTGCAAACAAAATGGACTAAAATACACAGAAGCTGCTCTTATATCAAAATACATGCCAAATGTATCATCGTTTCCATGTAGAGGTCAATTGTCTTTCATATTTTGGTCCCATTTACAAGAACGCAAAACATTTTAACATAATCAAGAAGCTAAATTGCTCAGTTACATACCGTCCGGTATGCCGTAACGAGCCACGCAGTACCTACTAACTATTAACTTATCAACAAGTTTTTGGCAAGCATCTGCCGAAACGTAGGCCGATACCGACGGCAGATAAACGGAATCCTTCGGGTTCAGGGTCGCACTCCGGGGGCAGGCTGCTTGTAAAGCAATCATCCAGTAAACGTTCTCTTGTTAGTAACATATGGACACTTCAGCTGTGCTATTATAAAACTTTAATGGACCTGTATGGTAAAGACAATCAAAAAAATAAAATAATATTGGATTGACTATTAGGTCTATTGAACATGTTTTTTTAAGTTCTTTGCCAGTTTGTTTGAGCATTTCCAACACTATCCCCAAAAAAGTTTAAAAGCTTCTGGTCAGTTAGTTTAAATTAAAACCTGTGACATGTTAGATCTTTATCGGTTGACCTTACACTCGGCCTCATACACAAAGGTTCACGTACGCAAAGCCGCGGTGTAAAGCTACTTTGTTTTCGGTATAAAAAGTGAAGTTTTTATTACGCATCGAAGCATCCATTGAACCCCATCACATGTTGAACATTTAGGCATGTGGCAATGAGCTCTGATAAACTGGAATAGTGTCGGCTAGTCATGCCTATTATTAGTCATATATCACGACATGTTATCGGAGATGTAAATTATGCAACTAATTAAACTAATTGATGTCAGATAGAGGCATGACTTACATATTATTATTGTCACCCCCGCTTGGGGAATATGGGCGTAACGGTGTTTATTATTATTGTAAAAGCTTCGAGGGGGCGAGAGAATCAAAAAAGAATAATGCCTATTGTCTGTCGATCTCGGAAGGTATGTTCAAGTTATGTTCAGGCATTCTAGATAATAGTTTTTTTTTGTTTAAATAACCTAGCCCGACACTAGGATTTATTCCTGTGTCGTGGGTACGTGTACAAACAATAATAATTCACATATGCAAATACCCAGACCGAAGCAAATAATTGTGGATCACACAAATATTTTTCTCGTACGAGAATCGACCGGCGTCTATTGGACAAGTGGGCGGGGCTGCTTATGCTCTTAACTACTGCGCTAAATCGTCCGTCATATGTGTTTAGATATGTATGTATTTTGATTATGAATAATACCTTTTATAAAAACAACATCAGTTCAAATACGTCCGCTGCAGGTTAAAGGCCTTCTCCAAGGATTACCACGATTACCGGCTTTGTCCTTTACGTATCCATTTACTCGTACATATTACCCTTTCAACAGATCATCGATGAAACTTACAGACAGCCTGCCCAATTCTTGTGTTCTGTACGTGGTCGCCACTCGAGAACCTTCCTGCCCCAACGGCTACATCACAACACACAAACCTTGAAGGTTCCGCTCCACTCCAGTACCGTGTATGTGTAATCAACATATGAGTATAAAAAAATGACAAATTTAATTCATAACGGATAATACGAGTTAAAAATCACATTAACTTAAAATAATCTTAGTCGAGGGAAGCGGATCGAAGTGATAATTTTTTTTCAATTCTACATACATAGTTCGATTCACCATAAATATATACATAGTATTTATTTTTTAAAGGTTATGTCTACACTAATCTTTCGTTCAGCAATGCACTATGCAGGATTGTATGGTTTTTATTCTACACTCACCACCTACATTACCACCTGAAGATCATAACTAATGTGCTTGGCAAATGGTATCAATGTTCCTTTAGAAATGCTTTCGTCTCACGTTCATTAGTCAAGGACTTTTTGTTTGCTGTATTAAATTTATTTATTGATCAACTTTTCTGCGTATACACATTAGCTGCTAGCTTTATCAACATATTTAAAATTGACGTCATAAAACAATATATCCCTCCCTCAGATCCTCGCATCAGAAGGCAAAGTTGTACGTAGAAGACACATGTTGCGCTTTCACCTAGTTTTCTTTACCTATAATAAAACTGTGAGCGAGCCAATTCTGTACATTAAATATTTTTTGAAAATTTTAATTAGGGGAACACTGCCTCATCGATAGAGGCCGAAACATTTTTAATTTTAAATTATTGTCTGTCTCTCTGTGTGTATTTATTTAATCACACATAAACTACTGAACGGATTTCAATGAAATTTGTATGGTCTATCTATCTATCTATCTATAACCTCACGCCAGATCCCTTGCGGGGTAGGCAGAGAGTACAGAGTTCCAACAGGTTCTTTCCTTACATACCTCTCTGGCTTCCTCGACTCTCATAGTTCGTCTCATACACGCTCGCCGGTTACGGAGACTCTTGACTTTTCCATCAGATAAGACTCGGTTTATGGTAATAACTTTTACCCAAACATAACATATTAAATAATTTTTATCCCGGAAAAATGAAGCAATCCGGGATTATAGCGGGATAAACCATAAAACTTTATTATTTTTATTACTGTTAGTCGCAAGCTGCAATCCTACGTTAAAATGTGAGATTTTGCCTACACATGAATCCCTCCATGAACTGATAAGGGACGGGGGTTCGTCTCCTAATGAAGAAACTCTTCGTTGGTTAACAGCACGCGACTGAAATTGTTTATAGACATTTGATTTAGAAACTCTGATATAATTTCATGCATGAACTGATGATGCAGTTAAGAATGTCTCTTCCGGCGTGAACTCTTAAACGATGAATGACTCGGAGTCGAACATTTGCATATTCATATGATTATAGAAAAAAAGCATGATTCTTGCGGAATAGTTTATGGATCCATACTATCACGGCTGTAGGGATTTTAAAGTTATTTAGTATGGAGGTGGCTTTGGTTATTACAGTATTAGAGCTATTACTAATAAACGCGTGCGTAGCCGCGGATAACAGCTAGTTTATAATAAAAATCGTAATAATAAGACACTGGAAATGGTATAGCCACGTGAACTTGTCGCCACACATCTAAAAAAATGATCACATAATGTTTCAGGACTGCGTGGACCAATGTATGTAATACAGTGCACATACAGACTTTTATACAGAAATTTGTATAAAACTCTTCTAAACAGTAATAATAAGGTAGATTTCATACATATGAATGTGAGACTGTGTTTTTTTCGAACTGTGCATGTATGGCAAAGCGGCGACAGTGGTTTCGACAGTCTTTATTTTTTTTTAAATGTAGCCCCACACTAGGATTTATTCCTGTGTCGTGGGTACGTTTACTAACATGAAAATACACATACACAAATACCCAGACCGAAACAAATAATTGTGAATCACACAACGATTTGTCCAGTGCAGGAATTGAACCCACGACTATTAGACACAGTGAGCGGAGCGGCTTCAGATCTTAACCACTGCGCTAAATCGTCCGTGGGCGTCGTACGCTACGTCCCTTCTAGTGTTTAATTAATAAGATATCTATGCTCGAAGCCGAATTTAAGGCACATTAATTCACATTTTTTTGAATAGGTCATACAGCACACAGGATCAAACACCGACCTCGCCGGCAAGGTCAAAGAATCCCTTGCCCGCCGGCCGGTGCTGAGCACCGCGGCGAGACACCTAGTATACGCCCTCCCCCATAGCGACTGCCCAAGCCGAGGCCGTTCCTCCTTGAGGCGCCCTTGAGCTAGTTACCCCCTTGCCCTTCTGGTTCGAGCGTAGTGGTTGCACGCTCGCCCCCTTGTCCTGTGAAGCTGTAAAGGCCCCGCGGCCAACAGCGTAGATCATTCACACATAAACACACACACACACAAAAATTGAATAGGTCATCATCATCATTACAATCAACAATCATCATCTCATCCACCCACTGCGGAGCATAAGCGTTCTCCCTCTTTCGCCACATATCCTTATCCTGAGCCAATCTTTGTACTGGCCTACCACGTTTGCGATATCCCTTCCACCTGGCCACCATTTCGTCAAGGCTCTACCCCACCTGCTATCATGTGAACAGGCCTTTATGATTTTCGAAAACAACAAGACAAGACTAAGTTCGTTTTTTCTTGACGTAACGTTGTAAGTGGCAATTTAACTGAGATCTTGAAAATCGATGTGAGTCGCAATTTAAACTCAGGATGTGGTGATTAAAAAATAAAGTATTTGACTAACTAGGGTACCCTTGCGTTTGTTATGTCAAGAAAAAAATTGAACAATTCCTCTCAAAGTTCTGAGACTCACAGATATGCAGTAGCCTGCTCGCACCTCTTAATTTTAATTTTGACTTAAACTGACATGAATAAGCGCAGTGACAGAAATCACCTAGATTGACCTTGACCCAATTTTTGATACTAGTGTCTAGTTTTCAGGAGATATATCAACTCTGCTGGCCCTCAATAGGTAAACGAGGAAGATAATAAAGATAATGGTTGCTTAATGTTGAGGAATCAAAT
Source organism: Phalera bucephala (assembly GCA_905147815.2). Taxonomy (NCBI): domain Eukaryota; kingdom Metazoa; phylum Arthropoda; class Insecta; order Lepidoptera; family Notodontidae; genus Phalera; species Phalera bucephala. Next base: position 21,793,197 of record LR990615.1, read on the forward strand.
AGAATAAAATAAGATGAACTTTTTTAGTACATTCAATGAAATGAACGTAATCCCGAATAGGACGAATATAATAAATTCTAGTCTTACAACATACGAGTATGACCCCCACCCTATGCGTCCCACATTGATACGTCTATTTCCCAAAAGTCAACCAGTTTTACTATAATTTACAAAAACAAACAGATTTCTACGATAAGTCATTACTTAATGCAGAAGTCAATCAGCCTGAAAAAGGTAGCCTTATCTTAAATTTCCTTCTTCCCCAAGCTATACTTATTGGCGGCTCGATAAGTTTCAACAGCAGGTGGCCACAAACCAATCTGCACTGACTCCGCATGCTGGTTCCTCGCTCTCTCTTTTTTAGAGTTAATTTGAGCCTTATTATTTATAAAAGTTTTGTAACCGTAACTCCTACCGTCAGTGAATAGCATCAGTGCACCTCCTACCTAAAATATCTGAAGAATCTAAGACTATTTAAGGTTGATTACCGAATTGGATCATCTCCTATTACAAATACGTGCATTGTTTGTGATCACTTTAGTGAAAAGTAGCTGATTGGAATGCGAATAGAATTCTCAAGTTCACTGAGCATCCTTTTGAAGATAATGACCATGATGTTATGTATATACCTATAACTATTAACCTATTACCTTACCTATAGTCTATCTTGTCTAACTGAATGCGTACAGCACCAAGTCGATAGTCGTGCTGCTCTTAGGAGGAAGCCTTTGTTCTTGTGGACGACTTTCAGCTCATAATTTTCCTTTCCTTTTTTTCTCCTTTAAATACATGGTATCTTTATTCATCCATGCACTTCAAGAAGTATATGCATTACAAACGAAATATGATTTTTGACTGTATATTCTTTAAAAGCATGCCTTTATGTTTTGTCGTTTGAAGAAAAAAACACAACTAGAACCTTATAGTACTTTTTATTGTTTTTCAAAGTATTCACCACGTAGCTTAATACACTTTTCCATTCGCTCAGACCAGTTATTATAACATTTATTCCACTCTAAAGTGGGGGTGTTCAAAATGGCTGACTTGAAAGTGTCGACTGCATCTTCACCGGACTGGAACCTTTGACCACGAAGACTTTTCTTAATTTTAGGAAATGTAAAGAAATCGTTAGGGCTTAGGTTCCTTTTCCTGCTGGTACTTTTTCCTGCTTCAAATACTCAATCGTTTGACGCTGTGTGAGCTTGCGTTTGCTTGTTTGTTAAGCTTGTTTTCTCTGTGTGGGGACGGATCAAGAATACAGTCTCCCCACCGCATGCTGGCCTAACAGCGGGTCGTAAGAGGCGACCAAATCCAGCAACAAATACCGCAAGCGGTAGTTCAAGCGAGGCAGTACTCTGGTGCCACACCGGAAGAGGGCTCGCTTGGGCTGAGTGTTGCCGGAAGCAGGGCACCACTCTCTGGAATGGCGATACACATGGCATCCAAAGCCCTAGTTAGTTGGGTTACTGCTAGGAGATCATAGCCCACAGGTGCCGTAAGTGGTGCCTAAGGGGCTTGTAAGACGAGAGGATGGGCAGCAGCGTCCTCTTAATACCTACTAACGCTATACTGCGATCGCCAACCCGCCTGCCAAGCGTGGCGATTATGGTATCATCCCCCTAATGACATCCACAAATATTAAACGGCCCCCAGTCCCCGGCGGCACCGCTAGTCCTGGCCACGGTAGCAGCCACGGTAACGGCGGAGCAGGGGGTGCTAAGAATCCCCGGAAGAGGCATGGCTACCGACAACGAAGACCATTGGCCCTGACAACTTTTAACACGCGCACACTGCGAACTGACGAAAAGATCGACGAGTTAGAGGAACAATTGAGCAAGTTACACTGTGATATCATAGGATTATCTGAAGTCCGAAGAGAGGGTGAGGACTCGATAACACTTAAATCCGGTAACTTGCTCTATTTCCGGGAGGTCGACCAGCAGTCCTAGGGTGGTGTCGGGTTTATAGTCCACAGGTCTCTCGTGAACAACGTTGTCAAGATTGAGAGTGTGTCGACCAGGGTAGCGTACCTGATATTCAAAATGACTGAAAGATATTCACTGAAAATTATACAGGTATACGCACCGACTTCGATACACCCCGACGATGAGGTAGAGGCTATGTATGAGGATATATCTAGAGCCATACATACCTCTAAAACTCACTACACCGTTGTCATGGGGGACTTTAAAGCGAAACTGGGCAGACGAGGCGACGATGAGCTGAGAGTGGGAACCTTTGGTACTGGACAACGGAATCCCTGGGGCCAAATGCTGGCTGACTTCATGGAGAAGGAGGAACTCTTTATGATGAACTCCTTCTTCCAGAAGCGGGAACACCGTAAATGGAACTGGGTGAGCTCCGATGGTGTTACAAGAAACGAGATAGACTTCATCATGTCGACGAGGCGCCACATATTCAATGATGTCTCTGTGATCAACGCAGTTAAAACTGGAAGTGATCACCGACTAGTAAGAGGCACATTGAATATCAACTTCAAGCTTGAAAGGTCTAGACTGATGAAGTCTACACTCCGTCCAGCACCTGTCCAGATTCAGGAGCCCGATAGCTTTCAGCTCGAACTGCAGAATCGCTTTGAAGGTCTAGGTGAGTGCATAAACGTGGACGATTATAACAGCAGGGTAGTGGAAACTGTCCATACGGTCGGGCTCAAGTTCTTTAAAACCCACCGTACAAAAAGAACCAAAAAGCTCTCAGGCGTTACCCTCAAGCTTATGGAGAAAAGACGCAGGATGATCTTGCAGTCTCCAGAAGAAGTTTCCGAATGCCAGCGGCTCAATAGGCAGATCTCTAAGTCTCTGACTCGCGATGTACGCGAGTATAATACTGAAAAAATATGAGAGACTATCGAACGCAACAAAGGCCCTAAAGTGTTTGCAAGGGATCTGTCTATCGGACAGAGCCGGTTGAGTAAGCTGAAGACCGGAGACGGCAGGATTGTATCCTCTACACCGGAACTCTTGAGGGAAGTCGAGAAGTTCTACGGCCAGCTATACACATCAGTACAACCACCTGTCTGCAATCCGGCCATAGACCCAAGAGCCAAATTGACCCGACACTATACCGAAGACGTCCCGGACATCAGTCTGTGCGAGATTAGTATGCTCAAACAGCTCAAGAACAACAAGGCGCCAGGCGATGACGGTATAACAGCCGAGCTTCTCAAGGCTAGTGGAAAGCCGATATTGAGGGCTCTCCAGAAACTATTCAACACCGTCATCCTCGAGGGCAAAACGCCACAGTCATGGCGCGGAAGTGTGGTGGTTCTCTTCTTAGAAAAAGGTGATAAAACCCTCTTGAAGAATTATAGACCCATCTCACTTCTGAGCCACGTCTATAAACTGTTTTCGAGAGTCATCACGAATCGTCTCGCGCGCAGACTAGACGACTTCCAGCCTCCCGAACAAGCCGGTTTCCGAAAAGGCTTCAGCACCATAGACCACATTCATACGCTGCGACAGGTCATACAGAAGACTGAAAAGTATAACCTGCCACTATGCTTAGCGTTTGTGGATTATGAGAAGGCCTATGATTCAATCGAGACTTGGACTGTACTACAGTCTCTCCAGCGGTGCCAAGTTGACTACCGGTATATCGAGGTGCTGAAGAGTTTGTACGAAAACGCTACTATGTCAGTCCGCCTTCAGGACCAGAGCTGGAAACCTATTCAACTGTAGCGTGGTGTGAGACATGGAGACGTTATATCCCCGAAACTGTTCTCCGCCGCGCTGGAAGATGTCTTCAAGCTTCTGGACTGGAGAGGACTATGTATCAACATCAACGGCGAGTACATCTCTCACCTTCGATTTGCCGATGATATCGTGCTCATGGCGGATACCCTGGAAGACCTCAGTACCATGCTCGACGACCTCAGTAGAGTCTCTCAACAAGTAGGTCTTAAAATGAACATGGACAAGACGAAGATCATGTCAAACGTCCATGTAGTACCAACTTCTACAAAGGTTGGAGACTCTACGCTCGAAGTTGTTGACGATTATATATACCTGGGACAAAGAATCCAATTAGGTAGGTCCAACTTCGAGAAAGAGGTCAATCGTCGAATCCAGCTCGGTTGGGCGGCGTTCGGGAAGCTACGTAACATCTTCTCGTCCAAAATTCCGCAGTATCTCAAGACAAAAGTCTTTGACCAGTGTGTGTTGCCAGTGATGACTGACGGCACTGAGACATGGTCGCTTACGATGGGCTTCATAAGAAGGCTCAAGGTCACCCAAAGGGCGATGGAGAGAGCTATGCTCGGAGTTACCCTGCGGGATCGAATCAGAAACGAGGAGACCCGCAGGAGGACGAAAGTCACTGACATAGCACTCAGAATTGCTAAACTTAAGTGGCAGTGGGCGGGGCACATCGCTCGTAGAACTGACGGCCGTTGGGGCAGAAACGTTCTCGAATGGCGACCACGTACCGGAAGACGTGGAGTGGGTAGGCCCCCTACAAGATGGACCGATGACCTGGTGAAGGTCGCGGGTAGAAGTTGGATGCGTACAGCACAAAGCCGGTCGTTGTGGCGGTCTTTAGGGGAGGCCTTTGTCCTGCAGTGGACGTCTATGGGCTGAAGAAGAAGATGAAGAAGAGCTTGCGTTGTCTTGGTGCAGGATGATGCGTCGCTTTGAGTTAGATTTTCGAAGTTCGGCGATGACTTGTGGTAAACAAACTGTGGTATACCACTCTGCGTTAACCGTTCTACGATCTTCAAGTGCAATAGTCGCAACATGGCCGGTTTTTCCAACGAACGTGGCCACCACCTTCTTTGAAGTGCTTCGAGAACGAACAACTTTAGTCGGCTTTGGCTCGTCTTGAAAGACCCAGATTGTAGATTGTTGTTTGGAATCAGGATCGTAGGCATAGATCCAAGATTCGTCACCACTGATGATGTCGTAGACGTAATTTGACTCTCCTCGGTTGAACCTTTGCAGAGTTTTCTTACACCATCTGACGCGGGCCGCCTTGTGATCGTCGGAAAGCAGATGCGGTATCCAACGGCAAACTAGCTTTCTCACACCAAGCGCTTCATGCAAGATCTTCTGAATGGTTTTCCCTGAGATGCCTAATAGAGCCTCTATCTCTCGATACGTCACATGACGATCTTCGAGAATTAGTTGTCTCACAGCAATGATGTTATCTTCAGTGAAGGCGGATTTTGGGCGTCCTTCGTAAGATTTGTCACTAACACTAGTATATCCTCGCTGGAATTCTAAATACCAGCGTTCGACAGTTCGCAGACATGGGGCTTCATCACTGAACACAGATGTTAGCTCTTCAAAACACTGAAGCCGTGTCAGGCCTCTTCTAAAGTTGTAGAAAATTATTGCACGAACATTTTCCTTAGAAAGATTTATTTTCGTACGTAACCTGACAGATTCCAATCGACGCTGTGACTTAACAATAGCATTAATCCTAATACTTTCAACTGTTTTGAGATTCAAAATTTAAACACATTCGAATATAGAACAGTTCCAAATTCAAAATTGCCGGGAAATATGGAAACGACAGAACTTAAAAGGCATGCCTCGTATCTAGTATAGGTATACACGATGAAACGAAATTTTCTCTGTAAAAATATCTAAAGTCATTTCTATTGCCTTACATTCTCTGATTCCAACGCGAAATGACTAAACTAATCAATAGAATTTACTTAAAAACATAGCAAATAATTGTAGCAAAGTTCTTTGAAAGCAGTTTTGTATTTCATAGTGTAGTTTTTTAGGAAATGATATAATTTCTTTTCGCACATACATCGTTTATTTCCGAGTGCGCGCTCAATATGCCCGTCCCTCATAATTCTTTTGTAAAGTAATTGCATAACTTTCACTCTCCCAGTCAATAAATGGTCAATCGTGGCATGCCCTTTAGCGGAAAGATTGAGTCGATTCTAAACGTTTGAAGAATCATTATCATCACTCCCACCCAGTTCATTTCACCCACTGCAGGCATAAGCGTCCTCCCTCTTACGCCACATACCCCATCCTGAACCAATCTTAGGTCTTATCTACGCTCTTAACCATATCGTCGACCCATCTCTGTACTAACCTTCCACGATTACGAAGCGTTCGTAAATATTTAATTACACGCGTACGCGTATTTAATGACGCTTGTTTAAGCGTCAATGCTTCAAATGTTTTGAATTGACGCAAAACTGCGTCATAATTATGATGAATATTTTCTAGTACAGCTTATCAATTTCAATGCTGTGGGAATCTTACTAAATGGAATGGAACTACTAAATTTTGGAATTTAATAGACAATCTAATCGCCGACAGACAGATTGGGGATTAATAACGTTTCCAGTTTTGTCTATACCGAATTGTAATTAAGTATTTCTAGAAATATAACGTTCGGGTGTACCACGACATACGAGTAGTAAGTTATTTTTTTATGTACATTCGGATTTTGTAAAGCTACGTGGCACGTCATTGTCTCTCATCATTATTAAGCTTACTATCTATCTATATCATCACGCCAGATCCCTTGCGGGGTAGGCAGAGAGTACAGATTTCCAACAGGTTCTTTCCTTACATACCTCTCTGGCTTCCTCCACTCTCATAGTTCGTCTCATACACGCTCGCCGGTTACGGAGACTCTTGACTTGTCCTTTAGATGAGACTCGGTCTGTTTGAACATGGTAAGATAGTCTAGGTCTTCCCCGGTACTTACATCCTTTTACTTTCGCATTGTATATCTGTTTTGTCATCTTGATAAACTTACTAGTAGATATTAAATCCAGCCACTACGTATAGATTTTTCTATCCGCACTAATATTAAAAATACAAAAGTAACTCTGTCTGTCTATCCGTCTTTTTGTCTATTAACTTTTACGTTTATACAGCTGAACAGATTTTAATTAAATTTGGCACGGATATACATTTTAGCCAGGAAAAGAACATAGGCCAGTTTTATTAAAAAAAAACACTTAAGAGTGCGAAATAGGGAATGAAAGTTATAGAGATAGATAGAGTTTCGGTAACAACCAAAGGACTACGTGCTTCTGCGATTTTGAAAAATCATCCCTACGAAGATAAAACACTACTATACCTATGTCAAATTACAAATTAACCGCGTGCGCAACCGCGGGTAATGGTTAGTGAATAAATAAATATCTGTATTTCAGTCTTATTCAGCCTATAAGAGTTGTGATAAATATTGATCTATTAAAATACTACAAATATTTCCGAATTGAAGACAAAAGAAGCGTTGAATGACGGAAGACATCATGACAGCGAAACATTAGGTAGTGAACCGGAATCCCCAGCTCCAAGCAGTTGTTCCTTGTGGCTCAGGATATTTTTAAAGTTGACAACCAAACTCAAATTATCAAGAGACACTTTAAGAAGAAATATTTCTAAAGTCTAAATTTTACCCACATAGTCAGTATTTATTTTGTAAGCGTATTGCCTTATTGAAAAACTCTGGATCCTGCCTCAAGCCACAGCCATTTATGTTAATCTACAGAAAGAAGTTACGTTATTTTAAATGCCTGTAATAATATGTAAACGGTATGAGGATGATTTTACCTACTGTAATCGCCCTACAATATTAAAACAACAGTAGCTTTACCATAATCACCTTCAAAGTAGAAAAATGACATTATTAGAAAATTATCATCCATATATTATAAATTCAAACGTATTTTGTAATACCTACTTACCAGACTAAAAACCATATGTAAATGATTCACCGTCAACTATACATTTTCTGAATCGTCGAAGACAAAATATCAACTTACAGTAACAAAGACAAACCATAACAACAAAAAATATTCCCCGTCCAATAAAATAAAAAATTGTGATTGAATACAACACTGATTGATACAAACCTACACCCCGGTTAACGTCATTTGTGTTAAAACGTTTACCTAAACTGCTGAAGCCCTGACCATAAGCACCTAAGATAACCTTCCACACCCAATTTTACGACTTATCATAACCTAAAATGTGATCAGATTCCGTGTTCTATACGTTTGTTCCTCGTTATAGCCTAAGAGCTGGCGACCTGAATAGGTATTAAGAATATAAATAGCGGTTTTATGATTTATTGTTTCCTTCTTTTATGCTAAGTAAAGTATAAATAAACAATATTAAAACTTTGTATTTAAGTATGATTTAATTTAATAGTATCCATTCTATAAACAAATAAAAAAACTGCCGATAGCCACATTTTACGTTGTGACATGAAAATACTTTTTTAACATGCAGACATCTCTTGATGCATTTCTATCGGTACATTATTGATGTCCAAAATTCACTTGCTATAACCCATATTAACTATCGCACTACCGTTTACATTAAAATAAGTTAATAGTACTAACATGATATGGGGCCGCGACGCCTGATAATATATATATTTTTTAATTTATTATACGCTTCCATTAAAAAATATCAGTATTTTCATTCATGTATACCAATAGATACTTATGAATAGTAAAGAAAAAACAGTTCCTCTTTTAAAGTTTATTAATTAATTCTTAATTCAGTGTGCTTAATGGAGTAATTAACTTACTTTGTCACATATCCAAGTCATACTCTCTTTGCCTATAAATTTAAATTCCACGGCACCCCTCATAGATAGTCCGATAGCATGTCAGGAAAACGCGAAACTGTCAAGGCCCCATCACTTTTTTATTGGTCTACGACCACAGAATACAACAGCGGTGCCCATGAGCCCATGACATAATCACCATAGATCTCAAGGCTGTACGAACACGACATGAAGAATTTATAACTACTAATTTCCGGTCAGTAGATATTACCATAATATGATAGGTAAAGCTCATTGATATGTAGATTCCCTATAAATATGATATATATTTGCTTAACTAGAAATGATGCTGAATAACTCTCCGATCTATGAGTGGCGTAAGTTGATTTTTGTAAAAAATATATAAATGATTGTAGCTTGTAATACTGTTACAAACTAGCGTCTGGGAAAAAGCGTTTTAGACTAATCGAAGTCAGATGTCATGCTCTGCCATGCAGACCCAGTAAATTGGTAGAGGCAGTTTGTGGCAACCTACCCACTGTTGGTAATGAGCGCCATAGCCATTAGGTTTTCAACATTGCTTAATGACTTCCCCGTTAAATGGCAGCCGTGACCAATAGCTTAACATGCCTTTACAAGTACGAAGACATTTATATTTTTTAAAGTACGAAAAATAACCGTGCTCTAAACGATTGCCGCGTTCTCCTCAACAATTATTCAAATAAATCTTCAAAAAATAATCTTATTAATTTTTGTTTATTAAAACTTTGCACCGATTTTACATATAGATATAGCTCTGACTCTTAAACTAAGAATAAATTTTGTAAACGTATGTTTCCTAGTTAAAATGACTATTGACGTGTTAAGTACAATACGTATAAATATTACATTGATAATAAAGTGATATAAGCATAACAACGTTGAGATACCGTGTGTCATCTTCAATTGCGTCACTTTAGATTCCTCTTTTATTCCCATATTAAAAGATAATGACCACAAAATCTTATAATATTCAAGTAAACAAAAATATGTTCAGACTTTTTTTAATATAATGTCCAATTATTATGTAAAAACAAAAATATAAATTATTTTTTTAATCTTTGTTTTAGTTTTTGGACTAAATTATTATTATTGGCTTACATAGTCAGGACGATGATTATTTCAGACAATAAATAATAAATAAATGTTGATCATGTTCCTATTACACGAGCACATATACATGTATATTTGGAAACAAACTTTAGTTTTTGATTTTCAGTTAATCTATCTATATCATCACGCCAGATCCCTTGCAGGGTAGGCAGAGAGTACAGAGTTCCAACAGGTTCTTTCCTTACATACCTCTCTGGCTTTCTCCACTCTCATTTTCAGTTAATACTGTATAATAATATTTTAATTATCATACAGTATTAACTGAAAATTAAAGCAAGTGCTTTGAAATTCAGAGTACAAATTTGATAGTTCATTTTCAGTATCAATAATCACTGAAAGAATAGAGCTACATACAAATATTACCTACGGTCGAATTTACATAATACTAAACATATTATGTAGCTCCAAATATAGGAGTAGGTATTTATCTTAGCCGTTGATTGATATTATGCTATTCAACTACGGAAATCCTGTTTTAGTGTCCATCAATTATTCAGGGTTGGCAATAAAATTCATCGTTCTATCTCATGATTGCGTGGGCGGGCGTTCGGTCGCGTCGCTAGACGTGCCGGTGCAAACGGACACATTCCACAAACCCGATGTCGCCATCCTTAACACCCTTGGGTCACATCGAATTCTTTTTAGACACAGCCACTTGTTTATTCCGGTTTTGAATTTCAAAAGACTGTGATTACCGTCTCAGTTGCAGGTACATTCTTTCTACTGTAGCCATTTAGAAGATTATGTCTGGACGTGTTTGTTGTATTGAGCGCTCACATTATTTGTCAAGTAGGTCTCAGATAACGCTCAATTCTGTAGGTGGTTTGTCTAAAAATAGTAATTTTATGACTTGAGTCATCGATTTGCTAGTAAATGTTCGTAATTCAGATACTTATCTGTACATTTTCCAATAAATTCAAAGTCAATGAATGTGTCGATGTACATTTTGTACATACATTGTCAGAAGACTTGCGTGTTCGAACACATTCACGTGTCTGAAAAATCGCAAACCAAATTGGCCGCACGTCACGCTACGTAAAGCGAGAAATAAACGGAACGTTAAACGGGTAGGTACTTATTAATCGGACAATCATCGGAGACAAACGTTTCGGCCGATCCGCGATTCCCACGCCGGGTACCGGCAACGGCGGCCACCATTCCGGTTTTTGCCAACTTAAATGTTTGTTGTCAAATTAATCTGAAGTTACTTAGTATGCGCCAGTCAACCAGTCGGGCGACTATTCATTCATAGCGGTTGGAATGCTAGATCGGCGTGGTTCGCCTCGAGCGACCTTCGCCGACGACCGCTCGGCAAAAAGTGTGTGATCCGCCGTGATCCGCCGCCAACTATGTGACTGTACCAGTCCAGTGCCATACCTGTGCCATGCCATAACGTATCTCCTATAGGACGTTACTCTCCCGTTAGCTCGTCTACACAAACCGCTTTTACATACCTAGCCGGCTGTAAGTTTTGTTTTTAGATTAATAAAATGATGTTTCTGTTAAACTTTCCAGCAAATTGATTGTAAACACAGGGCGGTTGGACATCGAAACAATGATTGGATCGGGTTTTAGACAAATGAGTCAGGATTTATCCTGCTAACATCGTATGATCGATTATCTTGATGAGGCAAGCGGGAATATTGATTCTTACTTTAGAATCTATCTATCTATATCATCACGCCAGATCCCTTGCGGGATAGGCAGAGAGTACAGAGTTCCAACAGGTTCTTTCCTTACTCTAGAAAGCTAAGCATAACTTCGTCTACATGTTGTCGTTGCTCCAAGCCGATCAAGCTTGTTGATCAAGTGATAAGAAAGCCAGGAAAGTCTTCTACTTTGCTTGCTGCATTTTCATAACCCCTTTAACACGTAGATCTGGACAATTTTTGAAGCTCCCCGACTCAAAGGATCAATTTAACTAAAATTATTTAGTCTAAGCATGTAGCTAAGCCAACATATAATAAAATTACATAAACATTCCGAGAAACGAGCAGAGATGGACGAGCAGATTAAATTGCTTGCAAGTTTAGGAACATAACGATGTCTCGCAAGAATGAATGGTTGCCATTTGCTAAATGACAAAACCGTGACATCACGGACAGTCACCGGTTGGCCGATGAGCTGCGGCTGCGACGATTCGATTGGAAATTTTCAGAAGCCTGTAACTATTTCTTCGTAAATACACTATAATTTAAGAAAACACTCTTAATGTAATTCAACAAGCATACGAACACCCTAGACGGAGATATAAGTATTTGGATGCTGAAACGCTAACGATAATGCATCGCTACTAACGTCAATTTCTATTGGTTACTGTAAAGACCGCAATTTTCGAATAAAGCGATGCATTGCATTCTTAATATACTTAGGTAAGTATTCAAGTGACCATGTTCGACCGACCCATTCCCTGGGTCAAAGAGGTCAAATATCTAGGGGTCACCCTAAACAGTACCATGTTCTTCGGCCCGCACATCAAGCGGGTCCGTCACCGAGCATTATTTGTGCTCGGTCGTCTCCATTCGTTAATCTGCAAGCGGAGTAAAATGTCCCTTAGAAATAAGGTGACACTTTACAAAACTTGCGTTCGACCCATCATGACTTATGCGTGTGTTGTGTTCGGGCATTCGGCCCCCTCTCACATCGATAAACTCCAAGTGGTTCAAAACCGCTTCCTCCGTAAAGCCGCAGGAGCCCCCTGGTTCGTACGGAACGTCGACCTCCACTCCGATCTAGGTCTCGAACCTATTCGCGCCTTTATTAAAAAGGCGTCAACACGTCACTTCGCGAACGCATCTACCCATGCGAATCCGTTAATCGTAGCCACCGCCGACTACGATCTCCCCCCCCGACCCCTGCCGCCACCGCCGGCCGCGACATGTTCTCACCGACCCCCCCGATACTTTGTCATCCCTTCTTTCCGCTCAGAATACGGGCGACGACGACGACGTAGTAGTAGATCCCCTCCCATAGCCGGCGGTTGACCGGTGCACTTAGTAGTGCACCCGTCCCCCTACAGCGACTGTCCCAACCGAGGGCGCCTCGAAGAGGCGCCCTCGAGTATGTCGCCTCTTGCCCTTCTGGCTGGCTAGAGCGTAGTGGTTGCACGCTCGCCTTTAAGTCCGGTGAAGCTGTAAAGGCCTCGCGGCCAACAGCGTACATCATTCACACACACACACACACACACACATATTATTTCTTTTATAAAAAAAACGTAGCCCCACACTAGTATTTATTCCTGTCGTGGGTGTGTTTACAAACATGAAAATTCATATACACAAATCCCAAACCGGAACAAATAATTGTGGATCACACAAAGATTTGTCCCGTGTGGGAATCGAACCCGCGACTATTAGACACAGTGGGCGAAGCAGCTTAAGCTCTTAACCACTGCGCTAAATCATCCGTCAAATGAGTGAGGATGAGTTTGATAAAATGAATACCACCTATAGAAGTAGTTTTAATCCACCATTGTTATAGGCCCAAAACGGAATTCAGTTTATAAAAAAAACATATGTTAAATATTATATGAGACTAGTATAAATAAAAATAGCATTTGCAATAATCGTTCAATAAATTATTATTTAAAAAAGAACAAAAAACATTAACCCTACTTATAAACCTATGGGCTTCTTTCCCCATCCTCGAATAAAGTCTCAAGTAGACTAATCGACAATTAAAGTTGAAAGTAACTGTGTATAACATATTAAGTACCCCTATCCGACGGTTAAACTAGCTAGCTTTAATTGGCGAGTAACGCTAATCGAGATGTAAGTAACCATCACTTTACTCGAGGGTGATGAAAAAGGCCCTTAGTCTTTTTGTATGTTTACTTTTGTAACTATCACACTATAGGTTTTTATGTCTGGCAATAAAATATTTTTTTTCTATTTTATTTTTTTAATTTTAAATAGAGTTTAAAGCAAAATTAGGCTTAAAATATTACAGATAAAGCTCATTTTCTCTAACATATCATTGAAAATGTATTACCTAACTACGCTCAAGTAACTTGCAAATTATGAAAATTTTAATTTAATACCCGCTGCTAATAATGAACTCTAGACCGATACCCTGCCTTATTAACATGGGCTACTGCAACTACCATTTACTAATAAGGTAGAAGGATTAGTTAGTTTGCACTAGGTACGAACCTGCGTAGATTCATAGACATTGTTGCTATGTTCGTCAATTTTAGTTCATTAACCTCACCAATTCCGTTTTATAGAATTCTGAATGTTTTACCGATTTCGCACAATTTATTGCTTAGAAATCATAGATCCACGAATTAATTGCTACTACAAAAAAATATACGTTTTCTTATTAATATTGAAAAATGTAAGTAAGAACATGCGTTTAAAAAGTATTAACTGAATTTTAGAATATTATATTCCCTATATTACAAGGAGAAGGTGGAAGACTCGTGCGCAGGGGCCTCGAAACTGAAACCCATCGGCACCTCCGCGGTGACGTCACCGGACGCCGCCGTCCGCGCCGATCAAGGACAGTAAACATTACCAGGTCAACGCACGCCGCTGTCTCTAGTCACTTTTTTTTTTCAATTCGGCCATGACTGCCCTACCGATACCGGGGATTCGTCCCCAAAGAGGCCCGCTAACGACTACCCATTATGGTACCTACCACAATTGTGCATGTATACCTACCTACCATCTCCAGCCGGAACTGTAAAACAAAGTTACATATCGACCGTTATACGGCTGTATGAATCAAGATGTCCCAATAAAAGCAGCCAATTTAATGTCAAAATTACCATGGCACGAGTATGAAGCACTTTAGTTTTTTGTACATTGCGGTGTTTGCAAAGAAAATCGGTGTGCCGTACAAAGCAAAAACTGTGATGTATAATGGACAAAAAGCTGTTGTTTTACGTTCGTAGTAGATCGGCGGTTTCCGATGGGAAAATAATTAGTTGCTACGCCAGGCGAGGCTGTTGCGGTGAGGCGCGACTGCAATGGGTTTCATCCGATTCAACGTTTTAATAGAACCACTATTCAGACCACGTTTATAACAGGAATTTATTCAAAGCTGGCTCTCACCAAATACTTTAGTTGCCTAGGTACCTACTTTGTTTATCTGTTTCAAATATGTAACGTACCTATATTAGTCTGCCAATATTTAAGAACAGGAAAAGTAAACACTTTTTATCTTTTTATCAACTTTTCATTGTGTCCTAAAACTTATGATACAAGCAGAAGTCAAAGCTTGTCTCGACATTAGGAATAGGTATCTACCCAATGATCCGTACACATCAGCCGAACAACCGATGACCGCTGGGACAAACGAGTTCTTGAGTGGAGACCATGGACTGGCAAACGTAACGCAGGACGCCCTTAGGCTAGGTGGAGCGATGACGTTCGTATGACGCTTGGCAGAAATTGGATGCGAGTAGCCGAGGATCGTACCCAGTGGCGTGCACTTAGAAAAGCATATGTCCAGCAGTGGACTGCTATAGGCTGATGATGAAATCATCATCTACATCAGCCTATAGCAGTATCAGCATATGAAAGTGGGTCGATACCCAATTACATAACATGAGCGGTTACTATAACAAAGTTACTCTCAAGCGACTGCAGGAAAAAACCGTTAAATATCTTCATCATGGAGCCTGGCGCAATAGGCTCATCCCCTATTTTCATAGTTCAAAACGAATGAGGTTCTCAATTAGTCTGTATATGTCTTTCTTTAATTTTGTTCGGGCATAACTTCTTTTTTTATGAACCGATTTTGATAATTCTCTGTGCGTTGGGTTGGGTATAGCTATAAGTTGATCCCATTAAAATTTCATTCGGATTGAACCTTAAACTTTGAAGATACACCAGGAAACTCGTTAACGACAAGCAATACCAACTTGTACATTCATTTACTATGGGTATTAACCCTATTACCTTACTACAGAAATAAGTATAATAATATAAGATAGGTACTACAAAACTACATATTATTAGTTTGCCCATCGCAAATTAACTTTTCTATCTATCTATATCTCACGCCAGATCCCTTGCGGGATAGGCAGAGAGTACAGAGTTCCAACAGGTTCTTTCCTTACGTACTCTCTGGCTTCCTCCACTCTCATAGTTCGACTCATACACGTTCGCCGGTTACGGAGACTCTTGACTTGTCCTTTAGATAAAACTCGGTCTATTGGGTCATGGTAAGATAGTCTAGGTCTTCCCCGGTACCTAGATCCTTCCACTTTCGTATTGCATATATGTTTTGTCAACTGTTAAAAAAACGAAACCGTGTTCAAGGAAAACAAAAGTATCACATAACTAAAAACCAACAACTATTTTTTTTAAAGTCAGTGCCTAGTAACCTACCACACCGACCGATTGGCACCGACTTCAAAGATTTTTTGTAGTCGGTGCCAGCCGAGTAGAGACCACACGGACCGAAACGCACCGACTTCAACAATTATTTTTTTTACTTTTTTCATTATGTGTTTCTTTTGCATTCTTTAAACTCAGTTTCCCGTTTTTATAAAAAATTATTATACGTGGGCTGTTTGTAATCAATGAAGCGTTGGATATTTGGGATATTAATAGCGTTTCAAACGTCTTTGAATACCTCCTGGGATAATGCTTCTAGTAATGCGTCAATCAATAGTATTTAAAAAAAAATAAAATTAAAGTCGGCTTTTTCCCAATATTCTACTAAACAGTTCTATGGAGGAACTTACCTCATTGGTCAACTGGCACATAATGCAACTGGCAATCTTGAAGTTTTGGTGTTGGACAACGTAATATTGCGCTTATTTCAAATAAAATCTCAGTCGCAATCCTGAGTCGGGAATTTTGCCCAGAATAATGGCAATAGTATAGCTCCCTATTACATTGGAACCCAACATTGAGGGTGTACCCAGTACCTATACCCTTGGCACTTCCGCTTGACGTATACACCTAGGCATGGCAGTGTTTAACAATTTATTTTTTGCTTACCCAGAGACTGTAACACGCTCAATTCTATGGTATAGTATTAATTCTTAATAGAAGGATAAACTTTTCGCTTCAGGGGAGGCAAGTTTTGCTTTCTTTTAAGATCCCTCAACTAAATAACTTACGGGCAAATGATTCCAAAACGCTCAATTCTAATTTATCGATATTGGCTCTTCTTAGAAATCCAGTACTGGATGCTCAAACTAGGTAATACACGTTATAAAGTCAAATTAGAAGCGGCTAAAGGATTAGACACAGTGGGCGGAACTCTTAACCACTGCGCTAAATTGTCTGTCCTGTGTAATAATCATGGATGAAAGATGGCTTGCTCCAGTTGGTTGGTTAGAAGTTTAGGCGTAACCCTAGAGCTGGACTGGACCAAGCAACTCTTTTTCTTAGCGTTTCGACGGCAAACATGATTATAATTATATGGATGCGGCCCAGAAGGTGGCCACACCAATTGCATTGTTGGTAGCAGACATCAAATCCTACTAAGGATGTAGATTTAAGAAAGGAACGGACAAAATCGAATCAGATCCCATTGAATTATTGTGGTGTCGTGTACCTTTGGCTCACATGGCCAGAATAGGAGATGTTACAACGTAGCCAGAGTATGTACATAAGTACGAGTACGAGTTAAGTAGGTAGGTATATTAATATAATACTAGATATTGTCATGCCTTGTAGTAATGTTTTGAAGAATTTTCCGGACGTTACTAAGGTGGTCGTATATATTATACAGTTTATTTCTGTAAATTTTAAGTAGATCATATGGATATTATTAGGAAATTGACACTCAACTGAATCCTTGAAGAAATTAGTGATAACATTGAAAGTAAAGTATTACTTACTCAAAATCTATTGCTTACGTAATTGTACAAATACGAAGGTCAACATGACAAAGAAAGCAAAATAGGGACCATCTGCACGATAGTGCCTATTTGTTTATTTGTATGTTTAGCAAAGGTTTTGAACCGCGTCGTAAAAGTATAATATTTAAGACTATGATGACATCACGTAGGTACATTTTAACTTATGAAAATCGATGTCAGTTTCTCTTTTACGCAACTGCCCATAATCCACGGCAGATTAGAGTTTCGTATGTCGTGTCCCGTCATATCTATAACCATCTTGTCAACTTATAAAATTCTCCTAGGTACAATCTGTCGTGACTTACACTGACTTCAAATTTACGCGAATATCACAAATAAAAAGAATCAATTTTTGCGGGTTACTTTTAATTATAAGTCCCTGGCGTTTTGGCTAATTTAAAGCACCTAAGGTCACGGGAAGGACTGACACTCAAACGCACCTCAGTCTAAACATTGTCTAAACTTAAAAATATGCCACGACAATATTCGAAAAAATATGTTAATTCATTTAATATATTGATAATTCGAGGATTTTTTTTTTTAAATGGCTGGATTTTGCATAGAGACTATGTATTGTATTTTTTTTTAGACAATGCATTGTTTATTCGACGTCTTATTTTGTATACTGGTTGTATGCATTGTTGTATGCATATGAAATATATTATGTATGTTAAAATAATTATTGAAACACTACAAATATTTGGATGCCTCCTGTAGGCAACCGTGTAGTCTCTGTTCATAAATGTGTAACCTATGTATATCGTTATCCACTCACTAATAAGCATTAACTACCTACACCCCTAGTATACCATCTTTTATTATACTAAAAAGTGAATTTATTAGTTAGGGAGTTAACAAATAAATTACTTTTTCTTCCAAATCATAATCATTATCTGTAATGACATGGCTCTCTACGCAGAATTGTTGTATTCATACAATTGTTGAATTGTTTATAAATACGCAAATAATTATACATTTTGTTTAAGTAACTTAAGTTAGTTCATACAAATTGTAGATCACACTCATAATTCTCTATCCAGATTTATATCCTGACAATAGCGCAATTAGGAGTTACTTCATTGATTTTAAGTTTCGTACGATTTTTGGTTTCTGAGCTCTACCATAACAACTAAGTACCTATTTGTTGATATTTAGTAGTCAAAAACATTATTACAAATATCCGAGGAGTTGGAGCCCTATGACACAGCCCTAAGCAGAGTTCGGGTGTTCAGAGGTGGACAACGGTTTGTGGCAATTCCATTTAATATTAGGCCATTGGTCCCGCTGCTACTTCTTATAATAAATAGTCTTTCAGCCCAGATAGATTTAGCCTAGGACCGACGATTTAGCGCAGTGGTTAAGAGCTTAACCCGCTCCGCCCACTGTGTCTAATAGTCGCGGTTTCGATTCCCGCACGGGACAAATCTTTGTGTGATCCACAATTATTTGTTCCGGCCTGGGTATTTGTGTACGTGAATTTTCATGTTTGTAAACGCACCCACGACACAGGAATTAATCCTGGAGTGGGGCTTCGTTTTAAAAAAAAAGTTAGATGCTTTCTAGGCGACTTGACAAACCTCAACAGCTGGTGGGACGGACCAATTAGCCTTCATCAATGCGCACTCGATACGCTTGGTTGATTATTTAACTAATCATTTTCAGGTCAGTTTGTGAGAGGTTTATTATATAAATTAACTACCTCGAATCTTCCCTATTAATAATGTAAAACTAGATGATATTATCTTCCAGTAACGTTTTGAACAACGTGTCGGAAGCTACTTATAAGCGAGGTAGAAAGCGTCAAGTAACAAAGGGACAGTTTTAGCGCACATCTTTGAACGCTCTGACATCCATTGTCCCCAACAATAGACCCCATTGATGGACGATTTAGCGCAGTGGTTAAGAGCTTAAGCCGCTCCGCCCACTGTGTCTAATAGTCGCGGGTTCAATTCCCGCACGGGACAAATCTTTGTGTGATCCACAATTATTTGTTCCGGCCTGGGTATTTGTGTATGTGAATTTTCATGTTTGTAAACGCACCCACCCAGGAGTAAATCCTAGTGAGGGAAGACGTTTTTAAAAAAAAAAAAAAATCATGTAAACAATACAGCTTTGTTTCTTGATCTATAAGGTACATCCTTTGTAATTCAGCAGTTAACGCAGATTAAATGGTTTTCTACGTAGTTGGGTAACTTTTTATTAACGTTTAACCATTTGCAAATGGTTTTTGGAACTGTATAATATTGATGGACAAATGGAGGTTCTAGTTATTGTTGTTTTTGTGAGATATAAAGACAGTAGAATAGTATTGTCGTCACTAAATTTAGCGTAAATAAGTACAAAGCTTGTGTTAAACGAACACTTTGTAAGCAAGCTTATTATTCAATAGAAGATCTATCTATCTATATCATCACGCCAGCTCCCTCGCGGGGTAGGCAGAGAGTACAGAGTTCCAACAGGTTCTTTCCTTACATACCTCTCTGGCTTCCTCCACTCTCATAGTTCGTCAATCAATAGAAGATTATTTCAAAAATAAAAATGCTTGGAGGAATGCTATTCTTATAAATAACAACTTTCGACTATTATTAGTTAACATTCCCTATCTTCCTTCTATTAATTTTTCATAATGACATTTTTTGATTCCTTTTGTGTAAATTAGGGAATCATGTATTCGGATTCATCCTCATGAACTAATTTAATTGAATTTAACTTAGACCCATCTGATGACCCAACCCAACGGACATTGTTCTCCCATACAAACACCACAGCAAAATGTAGATGGAAATAATTGTAACATATTTATTTTAAGAGCTACCGTGGACTTTCTTGCCGTTCTTCTCTACAGGATTGACATTCCGAAGTGGTGGTAGAGTCTTTGTTACTTTTCGGACGATTCCTAAATACTATATAATAATAATAGTCCTGTTAAGAAACTATCCTACCGTTGGGCACGGGCCTCCTCTTAAACTGAGAGGGTTTAGGCCACGCGTTCACCACTCTGGCCCAGTGCGGGTTGGCGAACTTCACACACCTTCGGGTAACTCTTAGGCATGCAGGTTTCCTTTAATGTTATTGTAATACGCACATGCTTTCGAAAAGACAGAGGTGCATAACTGGGTTTGACCCCGAGACCTCTGACTTTGCTGTCCAACGGTCTAACCACTAGGCTATCAATGCTTTCTATATAATGGTGATTAATGACTAATAATGGCTTATAAAAATAAAAAATGTTCTGATTAGTTTTTGGTTAGATTACCTTGATAGACTCTGCAATTATTAGCACTCCAGTGAAAGACTACGATAAAAATAAGGTTTTATGAAATTTTTGAAACCTATTTAGAAGCTTAAAAATAGAAATGCAACAAAAATGTCTATGTTCATACGTTTTTAGTATCTTTTAAACCAACATATCGCAGCTCCGGTGCAACACTCACTTTTGCAAAAAAAATGAAAAATGAGTTAAACATGTATGTAAACTAAAGCATTTCTGCACTTGTTGGGATAATGTCACTGATGTGGTGCCAATAGTTTCCATGTAATGGTGTAAGTACGTATTCGGTGTGATTTTGGCGCGAATAAAGCATATCCTATAATATTTTTCACATAAGATGGGTAAAGACAGTTCTAAGTGCCAAACGAATTTAATATTTAATTCAATAGCATTAAGGTATAACACCATAAGTATAGAAACAGGTCATGCCTCTTATTGCCATTGAATAAAGTATAATTTTCTTTGACACACAACACACTACAACTGTCACAGTTCCCTTCCTTCATGAAAAATACTATAGGAGAAACATTATTTCAGAATATTTTCACAATTTCACAATTGTAATCGTCCACATTTCAAAACAATAACATAGTATTTCTATTATAATATTATTGGTAATTTTTTTTGCTGCCTCGTTGGTCTGGTGGCAAAGCGCATCGCTTTGTGATCACGAGGTCCTGGGTTCAAATCCTAGGTCGAACAAGTGTAGTTTTTCTAACGAAAACTTCTCAGTACGAGTCCGGAGTCTGGAATTGTGCCCGGTATATAGCAATAGGCTCTCCCCCTATTACATGGGACCTAACATCGTCGGCGAAACGTGGGTGTACTCAGTACACCTCTGCCACCCCCGCTTGGGGAATAAATACGTGACGGTCCACATTTCAAAACAATAACATAGTATTTCTATTATAATATTATTGGTAATTTTTTTCTTCTTTATAAAGTTTAATGTAACCGTAAGGACCAATTTTATCTTGCCTATCTCAGGAAGCGTCATAATTTTATACGACACCAAATTACTTAATGCTTCTATCTATCTATCTATACCATCACGCCAGATCCCTTACGGGGTAGGCAGAGAGTACAGAGTTCCAACAGGCTCTTTCCTTACATACCTCTTCGGCTTCCTCTACTCTCATAGTTGGTCTCATACACGCTCGCCGGTTACGGAGACTCCTGACTTGTCCTTTAGATAAGACCCGGTCTATTTGGTCATGGTAAGATAGACTAGGTCTTCCCCGGTACCTACATCCTTCCACCTTTAAATGCTTCTTGTTGCAAAAGTGACGGTGCTGCACGGGGTACGATATATAGAACATCTGATAACTTTTTCGCGAATCCTCAGATTGTACATCCACCCTTAACGATTTTAGTACCTTTAGATTATTACCTAGACAACCTACTCTCAGTGTTTAACATTTTATGATATGGCGAACCTATAATAGATAATACACCTGAATATTCAGAATATCATGTTATTGTATTTGTACGGCTAGATCTGTGATCACCACTACTCTATTCTGTCATTCACATTATTAAGTTTACAAGTACGTTTTATGACAATGTTCTTAGAATAACATGTTCTACTCATGGCGATGTAAAATTATTCATTTTACGTTGACGAAGCTCACATACTAACCTCACATATATGGGGTAATCTGAAAAATATACTTTTTATAGTGGAGGAGCGTCTTGGAATTATGGATTATATATAGAAGAACAGAATATCGTCCGTTTGGGGACGGTATATGTAACATGAATAACGCTTTTAAACCGCATGTTGTACTAACAGTCAATATTAAAAGGCAAATAAACCCATCAGGAACTACCGCAAATAGCGGTAGTCCCCTCGAGACAAAACTCTAGTTCCACATAAAAAGACGAAGACTCGTGTGGGCGGAATGTTATCGGAAGCAGGGCATAATTGTGTATCGGTGGTATCTGCCGCCCTAGTCAGTTTTGCTAGTGCTACTCCAAGGGGTTGTTGTCTGATAGACGGCTGGTCGTAACAAACAATGCTAAATAACTAATATATCTTACGATGGTTAAGAAACGGCGTAGGCACTAGATAATGGTAAATAGTACCGAAAATGGTGACCGTGATGAGAATTCATGCAATCACGACGTAATAATTTGACCTTACGGTGTTTTAGGAATCTATAAGTTGGTAGCCACTATTTTAAAAATATCTTAAATTACATGATAGATACAACATACCTTCCATAAAAATATGTTGAAAATATAAGTATACAACCAATTAAAATCAGCAATATTGATTTCCCTTTACACCAGCCGCGTCTAAAGCCGAGGAACATATTTTAAACATTATTATTTTCATCGCATGTAGATTAGGTACGTTATTTTAATATGACATTTCCTAGATTCATACTTTTAGTAAAGAGTGGTCGGTTAGGCCGTCGAACGGTGCTGGTTGCATTCCATTTCTCTGAGTTCCATTACGCCGCGCCGTGTCGAGGTTCCAAGAAAGAGTGATGTCCCGCTCGCCCTAAGCATTCGATAATATTGCCGTTTCGGAATTCTGTTCATTGTCCGCGCTCGAGCTCATTTTAATACAAGTAAGGAAGCTAAGCAAGTATCCGGCCGAAGGTCTAGATGAGTAACAGCCAGTAATTATGTTTTTGAGTTACGAGTAGCTACATCAGCAACAAATTCTTTGAGTGACACTCTCTCCAGTATCCTGGAAACCACAGAATGCTCGTCGCCCATAGCGAATAAAAACCGCGAAACAATAAAAGTGTGGCCCCCATATACTCCAAGCTTAGCGAAGGAAGCCGACTAGTTGGTGATTAATGAGTCGTGGTTATAGCGCACTTCCTGCGACTGGCCCTCGATTTGAATTAGCAAAAAAATATTTCGAAAGAGTTGA
Source organism: Phalera bucephala (assembly GCA_905147815.2). NCBI lineage: Eukaryota > Metazoa > Arthropoda > Insecta > Lepidoptera > Notodontidae > Phalera > Phalera bucephala. The sequence goes on from LR990615.1 coordinate 21,816,843, forward strand.
TCGACAGAGTCCCATCACTAGTTTTGTGAGAGGTTTATTATATAAATTAGCTACCTCGAATCTTTCCTATTAATAATGTAAAACTAGATAATATTATCTTCCAGTAACGTTTTGAACAACGTGTCGGAAGCTACTTATAAGCGAGGTAGAAAGCGTCAAGTAACAAAGGGACAGTTTTAGCGCACATCTTTGAACGCTCTGACATCCATTGTTCCCAACAAAAGACCCCATTGATGGACGATTTAGCGCAGTGGTTAAGAGCTTAAGCCGCTCCGCCCACTGTGTCTAATAGTCGCGGGTTCAATTCCCGCACGGGACAAATCTTTGTGTGATCCACAATTATTTGTTCCGGTCTGGGTATTTGTGTATGTGAATTTTCATGTTTGTAAACGCACCCACGACACAGGAGTAAATCCTAGTGAGAGAAGACGTTTTTAAAAAAAAAAAGAAAAAATCATGTAAACAATACAGCTTTGTTTCTTGATCTATAAGGTACATCCTTTGTAATTCAGCAGTTAACGCAGATTAAATGGTTTTCTACGTAGTTGGGTAACATTTTATTAACGTTTAACCATTTGCAAATGGTTTTTGGAACTGTATAATATTGATGGCCAAATGGAGGTTCTAGTTATTGTTGTTTTTGTGAGACGTAAAGACAGTAGAATAGTATTGTCGTCACTAAATTTAGCGTAAATAAGTGCAAAGCTTGTGTTAAACGAACACTTTGTAAGCAAGCTTATTATTCAATAGAAGCTTATTTCAAAAATAAAAATGCTTGGAGGAATGTTATTCTTATAAATAACTTTCGACTATTATTAGTTAACATTCCCTATCTTCCTTCTATAAATTTTTCATAATGACATTTTTTGTTTCCTTTTATGTAAATTAGGGAATCATGTACTCGTAGTCATACTCATGAACTAATTTAATTGAATTTAACTTAGACCCATCTGATGACCCAACCCAACGGACATTGTTCTCCCATACAAACACCACAGCAAAATGTAGATGGAAATAATTGTAACATATTTATTTTAAGAGTTACCGTGGACTTTCTTGCCGTTCTTCTCTACAGGATTGACATTCCGAAGTGGTGGTAGAGTCTTTGTTACTTTTCGGACGATTCCTAAATACTATATAATAATAATAGTCCTGTTAAGAAACTATCCTACCGTTGGGCACGGGCCTCCTCTCAAACTGAGAGGGTTTAGGCCACCCGTTCACCACTCTGGCCCAGTGCGGGTTGGCGAACTTCACACACCTTCGGGAAAGCCTTAGGCATGCAGGTTTCCTTTAATGTTATTGTAATACGCACATGCTTTCGAAAAGACAGAGGTGCATAACTGGGTTTGACCCCGAGACCTCTGACTTTGCTGTCCAACGGTCTAACCACTAGGCTATCAATGCTTTCTATATAATGGTGATTAATACTAATAATGGCTTATAAAAATAAAAAATGTTCTGATTAGTTTTTTGTTAGATTTTCTTGATAAACTCTGCAATTATTAGCACTTCAGTGAAAGACTACGATAAAAATAAGTTTTTTATGAAATTTTTGAAACCTATGTAAAAGCTGAAAAATAGAAATGCACCAAAAATGTCCATCTTCATACATTTTTAGTATCTTTTAAACCAACATATCGCACCTGCGGTGCAACGCTCACTTTTGCAAAAAAATGAAAAATGAGTTAAACATGTATGTGACCTAAAGCATCTCTGCACTTGTTGTGATAATGTCACTTATGTGGTGCCAATAGTTTCCATGTAATGGTGTAAGTACGTATTCGGTGTGATTTAGGCGCAAATAAAGCATACACTATAATATTTTTCACATAAGATGGGTAATGACAGTTCTAAGTGCCAAACGAAATTAATATTTAATTCAATGGTATTAAGGTATAACACCATAAGTATAGAAACAGGTCATGCCTCTTATTGCCATTTAATAAAGTATAATTTTCTTTGACACACAACACACTACAACTGTCACAGTTCCCTTCCTTCATGAAAAATACTATAGGAGAAACATTATTTCAGAATAGTTTCACAATTGTAATCGTCCACATTTCAAAACAATAACATAGTTCTTCTATTATAATATTATTGGTATTTTTTCCTTCTTTATACAGTTTAATGTAACCGTAGGAACCAATTTTATCTTGCCTAGAGAGTACAGAGTTCCAACAGGCTCTTTCCTTACATACCTCTCTGGCTTCCTCTACTCTCATAGTTCGTCTCACACACGCTCGCCGGTTACGGAGACTCCTGACTTGTCCTTCAGATAAGACCCGGTCTATTTGGTCATGGTAAGATAGTCTAGGTCTTCCCCGGTACCTACATCCTTCCACCTTTAAATGCTTCTTGTTGCTAAAGTGACGGTGCTGCGCGGGGTACGATATATAGAACATCTGATAACTTTTTCGCGAATCCTCAGATTGTACATACACCCTTAACGGTTTTTAGTACCTTTAGATTATTACCTCGACAACGTACTCTCAGTGTTTAACATTTTTTGATAAGGCGAATCTATAATAGATAATACACCTGAATATTTAGAATATCATGTTATTGTATTTGTACGGCTAGATCTGTGATCACCACTACTCTATTCTGTCATTCACATTATTAAGTTTACAAGTACGTTTTATGACAATGTTCTTATAATAACATGTTCTATTCATGGCGATGTAAAATTATTCTTTTTTTACGTTGACGAAGCTCACATACTAACTTCACATATATGGGGTAATCTGAAAAATATACTTTTTATAGTAGAGGAGCGTCATGAAGTTATGGATTATATATAGAAGAACAGAATATCGCCCGTTTGGGGACGGTATATGTAACATGTATAACGCTTTTGAACCGCATGTTGTACTAACAGTCAATATTAAGACCCAAATAAATCCATCAGCAACCACCGCAAATAGCGGTAGTCCCCTCGAGGCAAAACTCTGGTTCCACATAAAAAGACGAAGATTCGGGCGGGCTAATTGTTATCGGAAGCAGGGCATAATTATGTATCGGTGGTATCTGTAGCACTAGTCAGTTTTGCTAGTGCTACTCCGAGAGGGTTGTTGTCTGGTAGACGGCTGGTCGTAACAAACAGTGCTAAATAACTAATATATCTTACGATAATAATATATGTTAACCACAAACGGGGTTAGCACTAGATAATGGTAAATAGTACCGAAAATGGTGACCGTGATGAGAATTCATGCAATCACGACGTAATAATTTGACCTTACGGTGTTTTAGGAATCTATAAGTTGGTACCTGTAGCCACTATTTTAAAAATATCTTAAATTACATGATAGATACAACTTACCTTCCATAAAAATATGTTGAAATTATAAGTATACAACCAATTAAAATCAGCAATATTGATTTCCCTTTACACCAGCCGCGTCTAAAGCCGAGGAACATATTTTAAACATTATTATTTTCATCGCATGTAGATTAGGTACGTTATTTTAATTTTCTAGATTCATACTTTTAGTAAAGAGTGGTCGGTTAGGCCGTCGAACGGTGCTGGTTGCATTCCATTTCTCTGCGTTCCATTACGCCGCGCCGTGTCGAGGTTCCAAGAAAGAGTGATGCCCCGCTCGCATTCAGTAATATTGCCGTGTTTCGGAATTCTGTTCATTGTCCGCGCTCGAGCTCATTTTAATACAAGTAAGGAAGCTAAGCACGTATCCGGCCGAAGGTCTAGATGAGTAACAGCCATTAATTATGTTTTCGAGTTACGAGTAGCTACATCAGCAACAAATTATTTGAGTTACACTCTCTCCAGTATCCTGGAAACCACAGAATGCTCGTCGCCCATAGCGAAGAAAAACCGCGAAACAATAAAAGTGTGGCCCCCATATACTCCAAGTTTAGCGAAGGAAGCCGACTAGTTGGTGATTAATGAGTCGTGGTTATAGCGCACTTCCTGCGACTGGCCCTCGATTTGAATTAGCAAAAAAAACTCGAAAGAGTTGATCGACCGAGTCCCATCACTAGTTCATATGCCCGTTAACATTCAAAATCAATGAAAGAGAATTGTCGCCCGATCACTAACGTGTACGGTAATTAGTTATGAGATATTAAATGCACGTTCCGCTAGATATATATGGGCGTTACGGGGAATAATACTAACAATGATATACGTAGATGTGCGAAGAAATACAATTAACATTTCCGAGACCTGAACCTCATTACTTTAATTGTATTATGCTGTAATTCTACTCATTCGAATGACGGCGTAATCACCCTGCTTATTACTGAAATATTAAAGAAACAATGTAATAAGGTTTGACGGAACTGGACTGTGTATAAAAAAAATTTGAAAAACGTTTATCTATGAAAAAAATGTACTTACTACAATAAGTCTATTCAACCATTTTTCCTGCTACGACTAGGTACGGTTTATAATACAAATGAAGAATAAGAAGAGAGTTACTTATTGAAATACAAGTCAATGTTACTCGCGTCAAAAAACCGTGACGGTTAAAATTTAAAATTCGCTTTTTATGTTTTTTATTGGAGGACGAACTGTCTACGACGCCGTCGAGCAGAATTCGTAAGAAACTTTTGCTTCGAAAATTAGATCCATTTGTTTCGCATTCTTTACATCATACCTACCTAGTTATGAAAGCCTTTACCGCTCCATTTCAGTGATTTGCACAAGAATCCTGTTCGGCAATTCGTTTCCATTCCACTCTAAGTAGATCCGACGTACTATGCCATTTTAGATTTACCTGTAACTTTTTCAGTTTATAGTTCACGTTCATTCTACGAGAATAAAACTGGTTCCAACAATTCATGCTTATTTTTTACATGTTCTATAATAGTTAAAAATCTATGAATTGAGTTTATGCACACCAGACATGTAAAAAGCGATTAAATTTTTTGTGGCATATTCCAATGATTTTTCGGGTCGAAAACCTGAACTTATTTATACGAAACACGAAACGCTCACTTTTAGAAATAATCGAAGCCATATTTGATTTCCTTTCTACACGGGTATTTTATTCGAATTTCTGAGCCACAATCTCATGGGATAGAGGCGTAAAAATATTCCAAACGCAATTTTAATGGGCTGATTTAATGAGTCGCTTAATAAATATCTGCGAAAGTAATAAAAAGAATTATAGGTACCTACTTACTGAGCTGTATATTTCTATGATAAACTATGTGTATAATAATATAATATAATGTAATGTAAAACAATCAATTTCATCCCAATAAGTAAGATAAATATCAATTACACGCGAAAAATTACAACTCTACCAAATCTATTACACGTTTTAATTACCATTTAGCGCGCAATGACTAGATCGAACCATGTTAAATTGATTTCTCAGACCATTGATATTATCAATGTCTCAGACACTTGATACCAAATAATCGATTAAAATATAGGTATGTTTTATCATTTTAGGACAAAGGGGCACGAGTCTGCATAGAGACAAGGTCTGACACTTCTTATTAAAAAACTATAACCTCTTGCTTCCTGCTGTCTCTCAACTCCTTGTCAACCTTTACATATAGTCGTACAAGGATATTTCGGCCTGCGGCCAAAATCGGAACTAACGCTGTGATCAAGTCAAATGTCACTTCATGGCAGTCAAAATTACGCGAGTTTTTTTTTAAATTAGGAATCTGTTGAAATGTCTCCTTGAAAATAGGGTAACTTACTAAATGTTAACCCTAATTACACACCAACCCTGTTAATGTCATCAATGGGCCAAAAGATCCTTGTAACACTATATATTAATGTTTAGTGGTGATGTTATTCAAATTACCACTAAGTTACACTTGACCTTATAAAGATTTTGATAAAACCTATACTAGATAATATATTAAGCTTATTCCGTATCAAAGATATTTTGTCCATTTAAGTCACTCAAGTATACTACATATGGAAATACGTCATTCGAAAAGGTAAGTCATTCGGAATACATTTAAGTACATAACTGTCTGTCCAGGGTCAGTCGCCTCAAATGTAGACGGTTTTGACAAGCTAGTCAAAGTTGTTAATCGTGCAAATGTACTCAATATTCGCCATGCGGTAAACAGTCAAATTATCAACCACAATGTCCTCACTCTCCCCGCAATGTATACTGACATTACCAGACACTTGAATTACATGGAAATTATATGTCTAAGATAAAACGCAAACTATACACCCACCCCCAGGCAATAAGTGTCTGTTTTTTCTGTGTAAGGCAGAAGTGTCAGTCAAGAGAGATATACTGTTATATGTTAAAAAGAAAAGCATTCACAAATCACCACTTTAACACCCAACGACGTATTTCTCAGACTGGCATGCTAAAATCTTCTTCCTCTACTCTCATAGTTGGTCTCATACACGCTCGCCGGTTACGGAGACTCCTGACTTGTCCTTTAGATAAGACCCGGTCTATTTGGTCATGGTAAGATAGACTAGGTCTTCGCCGGTACCTACATCCTTCCACCTTTAAATGCTTCTTGTTGCAAAAGTGACGGTGCTGCACGGGGTACGATATATAGAACATCTGATAACTTTTTCGCGAATCCTCAGATTGTACATCCACCCTTAACGATTTTAGTACCTTTAGATTATTACCTAGACAACCTACTCTCAGTGTTTAACATTTTATGATATGGCGAACCTATAATAGATAATACACCTGAATATTCAGAATATCATGTTATTGTATTTGTACGGCTAGATCTGTGATCACCACTACTCTATTCTGTCATTCACATTATTAAGTTTACAAGTACGTTTTATGACAATGTTCTTAGAATAACATGTTCTACTCATGGCGATGTAAAATTATTCATTTTACGTTGACGAAGCTCACATACTAACCTCACATATATGGGGTAATCTGAAAAATATACTTTTTATAGTGGAGGAGCGTCTTGGAATTATGGATTATATATAGAAGAACAGAATATCGTCCGTTTGGGGACGGTATATGTAACATGAATAACGCTTTTAAACCGCATGTTGTACTAACAGTCAATATTAAAAGGCAAATAAACCCATCAGGAACTACCGCAAATAGCGGTAGTCCCCTCGAGACAAAACTCTAGTTCCACATAAAAAGACGAAGACTCGTGTGGGCGGAATGTTATCGGAAGCAGGGCATAATTGTGTATCGGTGGTATCTGCCGCCCTAGTCAGTTTTGCTAGTGCTACTCCAAGGGGTTGTTGTCTGATAGACGGCTGGTCGTAACAAACAATGCTAAATAACTAATATATCTTACGATGGTTAAGAAACGGCGTAGGCACTAGATAATGGTAAATAGTACCGAAAATGGTGACCGTGATGAGAATTCATGCAATCACGACGTAATAATTTGACCTTACGGTGTTTTAGGAATCTATAAGTTGGTAGCCACTATTTTAAAAATATCTTAAATTACATGATAGATACAACATACCTTCCATAAAAATATGTTGAAAATATAAGTATACAACCAATTAAAATCAGCAATATTGATTTCCCTTTACACCAGCCGCGTCTAAAGCCGAGGAACATATTTTAAACATTATTATTTTCATCGCATGTAGATTAGGTACGTTATTTTAATATGACATTTCCTAGATTCATACTTTTAGTAAAGAGTGGTCGGTTAGGCCGTCGAACGGTGCTGGTTGCATTCCATTTCTCTGAGTTCCATTACGCCGCGCCGTGTCGAGGTTCCAAGAAAGAGTGATGTCCCGCTCGCCCTAAGCATTCGATAATATTGCCGTTTCGGAATTCTGTTCATTGTCCGCGCTCGAGCTCATTTTAATACAAGTAAGGAAGCTAAGCAAGTATCCGGCCGAAGGTCTAGATGAGTAACAGCCAGTAATTATGTTTTTGAGTTACGAGTAGCTACATCAGCAACAAATTCTTTGAGTGACACTCTCTCCAGTATCCTGGAAACCACAGAATGCTCGTCGCCCATAGCGAATAAAAACCGCGAAACAATAAAAGTGTGGCCCCCATATACTCCAAGCTTAGCGAAGGAAGCCGACTAGTTGGTGATTAATGAGTCGTGGTTATAGCGCACTTCCTGCGACTGGCCCTCGATTTGAATTAGCAAAAAAATATTTCGAAAGAGTTGATCGACAGAGTCCCATCACTAGTTTTGTGAGAGGTTTATTATATAAATTAGCTACCTCGAATCTTTCCTATTAATAATGTAAAACTAGATAATATTATCTTCCAGTAACGTTTTGAACAACGTGTCGGAAGCTACTTATAAGCGAGGTAGAAAGCGTCAAGTAACAAAGGGACAGTTTTAGCGCACATCTTTGAACGCTCTGACATCCATTGTTCCCAACAAAAGACCCCATTGATGGACGATTTAGCGCAGTGGTTAAGAGCTTAAGCCGCTCCGCCCACTGTGTCTAATAGTCGCGGGTTCAATTCCCGCACGGGACAAATCTTTGTGTGATCCACAATTATTTGTTCCGGTCTGGGTATTTGTGTATGTGAATTTTCATGTTTGTAAACGCACCCACGACACAGGAGTAAATCCTAGTGAGAGAAGACGTTTTTAAAAAAAAAAAGAAAAAATCATGTAAACAATACAGCTTTGTTTCTTGATCTATAAGGTACATCCTTTGTAATTCAGCAGTTAACGCAGATTAAATGGTTTTCTACGTAGTTGGGTAACATTTTATTAACGTTTAACCATTTGCAAATGGTTTTTGGAACTGTATAATATTGATGGCCAAATGGAGGTTCTAGTTATTGTTGTTTTTGTGAGACGTAAAGACAGTAGAATAGTATTGTCGTCACTAAATTTAGCGTAAATAAGTGCAAAGCTTGTGTTAAACGAACACTTTGTAAGCAAGCTTATTATTCAATAGAAGCTTATTTCAAAAATAAAAATGCTTGGAGGAATGTTATTCTTATAAATAACTTTCGACTATTATTAGTTAACATTCCCTATCTTCCTTCTATAAATTTTTCATAATGACATTTTTTGTTTCCTTTTATGTAAATTAGGGAATCATGTACTCGTAGTCATACTCATGAACTAATTTAATTGAATTTAACTTAGACCCATCTGATGACCCAACCCAACGGACATTGTTCTCCCATACAAACACCACAGCAAAATGTAGATGGAAATAATTGTAACATATTTATTTTAAGAGTTACCGTGGACTTTCTTGCCGTTCTTCTCTACAGGATTGACATTCCGAAGTGGTGGTAGAGTCTTTGTTACTTTTCGGACGATTCCTAAATACTATATAATAATAATAGTCCTGTTAAGAAACTATCCTACCGTTGGGCACGGGCCTCCTCTCAAACTGAGAGGGTTTAGGCCACCCGTTCACCACTCTGGCCCAGTGCGGGTTGGCGAACTTCACACACCTTCGGGAAAGCCTTAGGCATGCAGGTTTCCTTTAATGTTATTGTAATACGCACATGCTTTCGAAAAGACAGAGGTGCATAACTGGGTTTGACCCCGAGACCTCTGACTTTGCTGTCCAACGGTCTAACCACTAGGCTATCAATGCTTTCTATATAATGGTGATTAATACTAATAATGGCTTATAAAAATAAAAAATGTTCTGATTAGTTTTTTGTTAGATTTTCTTGATAAACTCTGCAATTATTAGCACTTCAGTGAAAGACTACGATAAAAATAAGTTTTTTATGAAATTTTTGAAACCTATGTAAAAGCTGAAAAATAGAAATGCACCAAAAATGTCCATCTTCATACATTTTTAGTATCTTTTAAACCAACATATCGCACCTGCGGTGCAACGCTCACTTTTGCAAAAAAATGAAAAATGAGTTAAACATGTATGTGACCTAAAGCATCTCTGCACTTGTTGTGATAATGTCACTTATGTGGTGCCAATAGTTTCCATGTAATGGTGTAAGTACGTATTCGGTGTGATTTAGGCGCAAATAAAGCATACACTATAATATTTTTCACATAAGATGGGTAATGACAGTTCTAAGTGCCAAACGAAATTAATATTTAATTCAATGGTATTAAGGTATAACACCATAAGTATAGAAACAGGTCATGCCTCTTATTGCCATTTAATAAAGTATAATTTTCTTTGACACACAACACACTACAACTGTCACAGTTCCCTTCCTTCATGAAAAATACTATAGGAGAAACATTATTTCAGAATAGTTTCACAATTGTAATCGTCCACATTTCAAAACAATAACATAGTTCTTCTATTATAATATTATTGGTATTTTTTCCTTCTTTATACAGTTTAATGTAACCGTAGGAACCAATTTTATCTTGCCTAGAGAGTACAGAGTTCCAACAGGCTCTTTCCTTACATACCTCTCTGGCTTCCTCTACTCTCATAGTTCGTCTCACACACGCTCGCCGGTTACGGAGACTCCTGACTTGTCCTTCAGATAAGACCCGGTCTATTTGGTCATGGTAAGATAGTCTAGGTCTTCCCCGGTACCTACATCCTTCCACCTTTAAATGCTTCTTGTTGCTAAAGTGACGGTGCTGCGCGGGGTACGATATATAGAACATCTGATAACTTTTTCGCGAATCCTCAGATTGTACATACACCCTTAACGGTTTTTAGTACCTTTAGATTATTACCTCGACAACGTACTCTCAGTGTTTAACATTTTTTGATAAGGCGAATCTATAATAGATAATACACCTGAATATTTAGAATATCATGTTATTGTATTTGTACGGCTAGATCTGTGATCACCACTACTCTATTCTGTCATTCACATTATTAAGTTTACAAGTACGTTTTATGACAATGTTCTTATAATAACATGTTCTATTCATGGCGATGTAAAATTATTCTTTTTTTACGTTGACGAAGCTCACATACTAACTTCACATATATGGGGTAATCTGAAAAATATACTTTTTATAGTAGAGGAGCGTCATGAAGTTATGGATTATATATAGAAGAACAGAATATCGCCCGTTTGGGGACGGTATATGTAACATGTATAACGCTTTTGAACCGCATGTTGTACTAACAGTCAATATTAAGACCCAAATAAATCCATCAGCAACCACCGCAAATAGCGGTAGTCCCCTCGAGGCAAAACTCTGGTTCCACATAAAAAGACGAAGATTCGGGCGGGCTAATTGTTATCGGAAGCAGGGCATAATTATGTATCGGTGGTATCTGTAGCACTAGTCAGTTTTGCTAGTGCTACTCCGAGAGGGTTGTTGTCTGGTAGACGGCTGGTCGTAACAAACAGTGCTAAATAACTAATATATCTTACGATAATAATATATGTTAACCACAAACGGGGTTAGCACTAGATAATGGTAAATAGTACCGAAAATGGTGACCGTGATGAGAATTCATGCAATCACGACGTAATAATTTGACCTTACGGTGTTTTAGGAATCTATAAGTTGGTACCTGTAGCCACTATTTTAAAAATATCTTAAATTACATGATAGATACAACTTACCTTCCATAAAAATATGTTGAAATTATAAGTATACAACCAATTAAAATCAGCAATATTGATTTCCCTTTACACCAGCCGCGTCTAAAGCCGAGGAACATATTTTAAACATTATTATTTTCATCGCATGTAGATTAGGTACGTTATTTTAATTTTCTAGATTCATACTTTTAGTAAAGAGTGGTCGGTTAGGCCGTCGAACGGTGCTGGTTGCATTCCATTTCTCTGCGTTCCATTACGCCGCGCCGTGTCGAGGTTCCAAGAAAGAGTGATGCCCCGCTCGCATTCAGTAATATTGCCGTGTTTCGGAATTCTGTTCATTGTCCGCGCTCGAGCTCATTTTAATACAAGTAAGGAAGCTAAGCACGTATCCGGCCGAAGGTCTAGATGAGTAACAGCCATTAATTATGTTTTCGAGTTACGAGTAGCTACATCAGCAACAAATTATTTGAGTTACACTCTCTCCAGTATCCTGGAAACCACAGAATGCTCGTCGCCCATAGCGAAGAAAAACCGCGAAACAATAAAAGTGTGGCCCCCATATACTCCAAGTTTAGCGAAGGAAGCCGACTAGTTGGTGATTAATGAGTCGTGGTTATAGCGCACTTCCTGCGACTGGCCCTCGATTTGAATTAGCAAAAAAAACTCGAAAGAGTTGATCGACCGAGTCCCATCACTAGTTCATATGCCCGTTAACATTCAAAATCAATGAAAGAGAATTGTCGCCCGATCACTAACGTGTACGGTAATTAGTTATGAGATATTAAATGCACGTTCCGCTAGATATATATGGGCGTTACGGGGAATAATACTAACAATGATATACGTAGATGTGCGAAGAAATACAATTAACATTTCCGAGACCTGAACCTCATTACTTTAATTGTATTATGCTGTAATTCTACTCATTCGAATGACGGCGTAATCACCCTGCTTATTACTGAAATATTAAAGAAACAATGTAATAAGGTTTGACGGAACTGGACTGTGTATAAAAAAAATTTGAAAAACGTTTATCTATGAAAAAAATGTACTTACTACAATAAGTCTATTCAACCATTTTTCCTGCTACGACTAGGTACGGTTTATAATACAAATGAAGAATAAGAAGAGAGTTACTTATTGAAATACAAGTCAATGTTACTCGCGTCAAAAAACCGTGACGGTTAAAATTTAAAATTCGCTTTTTATGTTTTTTATTGGAGGACGAACTGTCTACGACGCCGTCGAGCAGAATTCGTAAGAAACTTTTGCTTCGAAAATTAGATCCATTTGTTTCGCATTCTTTACATCATACCTACCTAGTTATGAAAGCCTTTACCGCTCCATTTCAGTGATTTGCACAAGAATCCTGTTCGGCAATTCGTTTCCATTCCACTCTAAGTAGATCCGACGTACTATGCCATTTTAGATTTACCTGTAACTTTTTCAGTTTATAGTTCACGTTCATTCTACGAGAATAAAACTGGTTCCAACAATTCATGCTTATTTTTTACATGTTCTATAATAGTTAAAAATCTATGAATTGAGTTTATGCACACCAGACATGTAAAAAGCGATTAAATTTTTTGTGGCATATTCCAATGATTTTTCGGGTCGAAAACCTGAACTTATTTATACGAAACACGAAACGCTCACTTTTAGAAATAATCGAAGCCATATTTGATTTCCTTTCTACACGGGTATTTTATTCGAATTTCTGAGCCACAATCTCATGGGATAGAGGCGTAAAAATATTCCAAACGCAATTTTAATGGGCTGATTTAATGAGTCGCTTAATAAATATCTGCGAAAGTAATAAAAAGAATTATAGGTACCTACTTACTGAGCTGTATATTTCTATGATAAACTATGTGTATAATAATATAATATAATGTAATGTAAAACAATCAATTTCATCCCAATAAGTAAGATAAATATCAATTACACGCGAAAAATTACAACTCTACCAAATCTATTACACGTTTTAATTACCATTTAGCGCGCAATGACTAGATCGAACCATGTTAAATTGATTTCTCAGACCATTGATATTATCAATGTCTCAGACACTTGATACCAAATAATCGATTAAAATATAGGTATGTTTTATCATTTTAGGACAAAGGGGCACGAGTCTGCATAGAGACAAGGTCTGACACTTCTTATTAAAAAACTATAACCTCTTGCTTCCTGCTGTCTCTCAACTCCTTGTCAACCTTTACATATAGTCGTACAAGGATATTTCGGCCTGCGGCCAAAATCGGAACTAACGCTGTGATCAAGTCAAATGTCACTTCATGGCAGTCAAAATTACGCGAGTTTTTTTTTAAATTAGGAATCTGTTGAAATGTCTCCTTGAAAATAGGGTAACTTACTAAATGTTAACCCTAATTACACACCAACCCTGTTAATGTCATCAATGGGCCAAAAGATCCTTGTAACACTATATATTAATGTTTAGTGGTGATGTTATTCAAATTACCACTAAGTTACACTTGACCTTATAAAGATTTTGATAAAACCTATACTAGATAATATATTAAGCTTATTCCGTATCAAAGATATTTTGTCCATTTAAGTCACTCAAGTATACTACATATGGAAATACGTCATTCGAAAAGGTAAGTCATTCGGAATACATTTAAGTACATAACTGTCTGTCCAGGGTCAGTCGCCTCAAATGTAGACGGTTTTGACAAGCTAGTCAAAGTTGTTAATCGTGCAAATGTACTCAATATTCGCCATGCGGTAAACAGTCAAATTATCAACCACAATGTCCTCACTCTCCCCGCAATGTATACTGACATTACCAGACACTTGAATTACATGGAAATTATATGTCTAAGATAAAACGCAAACTATACACCCACCCCCAGGCAATAAGTGTCTGTTTTTTCTGTGTAAGGCAGAAGTGTCAGTCAAGAGAGATATACTGTTATATGTTAAAAAGAAAAGCATTCACAAATCACCACTTTAACACCCAACGACGTATTTCTCAGACTGGCATGCTAAAATCTTCTTGGTTGAATCAATGATGTCCTCGCATCATCGATATTTTTATTGATCGATTCGCCGCACTATGTATTTAATTAAGCGAAAACTTTCCAAACTGACTAGACAATGTAAGAATCTCAAAACTTCACCCTTAATTTAACAACCTCCAGGATACCACAATTTCTTTAGCAGTATTATTGTACTCCTACTTCGCTATGAGAAAGAAATGGAGCTATAAACTACGTATATTTATTTCTCTTTCTCACGGCAAAGTCAATGATTAGTTGTCGTGTTGCCCAACCTAGTAAATATTATCTCTATAAGATGAACTGATGATTATCCAGGGCGGTTATTCGCTATGACCTAACGTGGCACGTTACGGTAGCTTAGTGAAATGTTCGTGTGATGGTATTCCGTATGCTACTGGAGTCAGAGATGGGCAAAATATAATCATCTTAATGATTACAATTGCATTTTGTAATATTTAATCATGATTCAAGATTAAAAGTTAAGTCGTTATCGTTGAAGATTACAAAATGTAATTGCAATCGTTAATCATAATACACCGTCACACCTATATTCCCCAAGCGGGGGTGGTTAATCATTAATCTGATTACATTTTGCCTATCTCTGATTGGAGCACCGTGTGTGTGAATTATCTACGCTGTTGGCCGCGGGGCCTTACTTCAACGGTCAAGAGGGCGAGCGAGCAACCACTATGATCAAGCCAAAAGGGCAGGGGGGCAACTAGCTCAAAGGCGCATCAAGGAGGAACGGCCTCGCCTTGGGCAGTCGTTATGGAGGAGAGCATATACTAGGTGTCTCGCCGTGGTGCTTTGCACCGGCCGGCGGGCAAGGGTTTCTTCGACCTCGCCGACGAGGTCGGTGTCCGATCCTGTGTGCGGCATCTATACCCGAAAAAAGGGACGTAAGGGCATCGGGAGGGTCGGTAAGAATATGCCGCGTTCGGCGATAGCGGCTGATAGGAGGGGAATTAAGTTCGTAATTGGCGGCGGCTATAATTAACCGATTCCTATGATTGGACGCGTTCGCGAAATATCGGGTTGTCGCCTTTTTAATAAAGGCGCGAATAGGTTCGAGATCGAGATCGGAATGGAGACTGGAACACCATTAAACGACGATTACACGAAAAATCCTAACGCGGAGCGTTACATGTTTAATTGGTCATAGCGAATACGGAGCCAATTATAAACGTGTACTAAAGGGCTTTACGTGCCTAGTTCTGTGATGTATAAAAAAAAGGCATATTTATCAGCATAGCATAACTACTCTGGGACCTTATGATGAATCAAACACATAATGCGCGTTACAATTTCGAAAAAACACCGTTCAATGATACTTCAGTGGCATACGAAATACCATTACAAGCTAATTTCGCGATGATATCGTAACGCACCGCGTTTAATCACAGTGAATAACGGCCCTGCTCAATGCCGCGGTTCACATTGCTGCCAGTTTCGTGTCCATTTTTCTGTTCACTGTCGCGCGATTGGGCTGAATGTAAACCAGGTCTCAAATTCTGTAGGACATCCTATTCTCACCTTTCTATATAATCATGGCCCATCCCTTGCGGGGTAGGCAGAGAGTACAGAGTTCTAACAGGTTTTTACCCATCCCGCTGAGCCCGAAATGGCGATTCGTGGGATACTGAGTTTCGAATAAGAATGGAATAATGTAAGAAGTAATATGGAAGATAATATGTCCTATATATTAGTAACAAAATTATTGCTACTTCTTTTATATACCTATCGGAATTACATTCTGGTAAAACTACGTGACGTTATGACGAGCAGGAATGTGCGCGATAAACATTGTTGTTTTTTGGGTATATAATACAAAATGTGCTCACTAGGCAATCAACTGTAAGTAGGTAGGAAGAACATAAGGCGTAGTGTGGGGCTAATATTCGATGTGTTTTATGAAATTTTAGTGGTTTAGAGGGTGGTTGTCTATGGATAGTCGTAAAACTTACAATGCTGCTATCTTCTGAGCCGACTGTACCATGGTCTATTAACTATTTCCACGTAGTGGTTTTGTTATGAAGATTTATTAATCGGCTTACATAATTAAGTAGGCATTACAGAGGCTCATCAATTACAGACTCACAGCCGCCCTAACCTAGGTGATTGAAAAGTTCACTGGCCGCGCCCACGGCGATTCCTAGATGACGACTTCGTAAGTGTAAGAAATTTTTAATCCAGACCCATTTCTAACAACCTTATTAAGTTAAAAAAAAATTAAAAGCTAGAACTTCTATAAATATTGCATTATGTATCCAATCCCTGGAATTCATCTCATTTGGTAGTACATACACACTAGAATGAGAAGCAAGAATCGAGACCGAGCGAGAAGCACTTCGGAGCGCGAGCGAGTAAGAAAACATGTTATGTATTATTATTTGAATGTCGAATGGGAGAAACCTGCGTGCGGGCCTCACGGGCACCGCCCTGCCCCCGCGCCGCGCCGATCATATGTTCGGCGGCGCAGCGCGCTGTGCCGGCTCACTGCGACTCGGGCACTCGCCGTCGTCGCAACACATCGTACGTTCCGCTCCACGCCGCCGGCCGCGTTCGATCAGCTGTCTCGACGCATTGCCCGCGAAGCGAGCCGTCAATAAGCCGCAGTGCGGTGTAACATGGAGCTGCTATGCGCGGAGCGCGTGAGCCCCGACAGCGGCAGCGCGCCGCGAGCGGCCGGGCCGGCAGCGCCGACGCCGCGCGCCGTGTCCGACCCGGTGCTGCTGCGCCGCCGGGTGCTCGACAACCTGCTCCGCACCGAGGAGCGCTACGCCGTCACCGCCAACTACTTCGGCACCGTGCAGACCGAGGTGACGCCGCACATGCGCCGCCTCGTCGCCGAGTGGATGCTTGAGGTGAGCGCACCCGCGCCGCATGCCGCACCCACACCGCTCCATCCGCGCGACCCGTGTGTTCGCCATTTTGTCTCGTTTTCCGGCCACGTGTAGGCACACCGCAGCTCGCCAGCGGACCAGTGGCCCTCGTATGCTCAGCCACTGCCTGCCGAAACGAGGCTCTCGTGATGCTCTGTGGCCCTCGACTCCGCGTACACACCAACCGCAGCAGTGGAGACAGTGTTCTATTTGTGCTCTCGCAGGAAGATGTTCTCTCGAATTCTCGTTTACGAAAAGAATCTATATCGGGTACAGCTATTTCTCGACTGGACGTTACGACTTTGTTTACATGATCAGCTGATTATGGTTTCGTTTCACATATTAGAGTCTTTTAAGAGTACACGCTCGTTTATCGAATCTATGTTGATTAATAACAATAACAGTGGTCGTCGCGTCGAGGATTAGTCTGTTAAAAATGTTGAAGTACGATGTACCGAGCGTACCCGCAGCGTAGGTACGTGCGCCGCGAGCGAGGGGCCCCGGCGCGGCGCGCGGTCGCCGACCGATGCGACTCCTGCTCGTTCTATTTGAATAATCAGCTGATTTTGACACGCACACAGCTGACGCTCGGTTGCGCACTTATCTCTCGCTTGTATGTATATGTATATAAATAATTGCTAACGCGCACACAAACGTCATTGTTCGAGCTCGGTGGCCTAAATGACGTGTAATTTATGGTCTTTGGTCGTTAGAATAGGGTTTTTAACTACTGATTGTTATCACAGCTTACGAAAGCTTTATCAGTTAAACGTTGGCATTTTTAAATTAAGTGGAATTGCGTTCGAGTGCACGACTCTATTTATGTAGGTGATATTGGGATGAGCGGTGCGTTAGTCAGCTGTTAGTTAGTCGCCACGTGGAGCCGGCCGGCGCGGCACGCTGACGTCACGCCATGAGGGCGATGCGGCCACTGCGCGTGCGCCGTCTCTTCTGGCACCTCACCTCGTGCTTACACCTAAACCAGTCGCATACCGCCATTTCAGCACAAGCAGACCGAAACGATCCTCAACGTCTACCGGGTCAATGACACTTGTAACGTGCTTATATTAACATTTTATGTTTAATCGTCAAGCGCAACCGAAAAGCACATAATGGACCAGGAACATTTCCTTGAATCTTACACTTTTTATACCTACAATCAAAATACCTATGTAAATTCTTGTAAATAAGTGTTATTTTAAATCGAGTGCATGTTGATGGAAGTTAGCTAGCCGCTGGAGCCTGGTAAAGTCGGTCGCGCACTCGAGATAGCGAGTCGCGAGCTGGTAATAAATAGGTACTGCCATAATCGCGATGTTTTATAGTGTGTGCCATTCATGAGATCCTCCTACGTGTATCTTCGAGAAATACCAATGTAAAGGCCATATTTATTAATTAATTTTCGTAAAATATCTTTTATTTATTCCAATTTATTAACGATGTCTTCTGTTATCGGTACAAAAAGAAATTGACATAAGAAATTATCAATTACAAGAACTAGGATAGTATGTCTTGGTGAGAGGTTTAGTTAATTAGGGAGGTGCGGGCTCGAAGCGTGAGACACCATGCTGTGTGGATGAGTGTTTGGTATGTTTTATTTCGCGACGAGACCGATTGTATCGGTCTCGCTCCGACTCGCCTTACACCGTGCGACACTATGCGCGGAAAAATTTGCGACAATCCGCTACTCCCATGACACATACACTCTCCACTTACTTTATGACTTGTTTAGTGCCATCGGCTTTCGCTTTTCCAGCTTTCCATTTCGGGACTTTATCCACACAAGCTAGCCAAGCTATCCATTACAATCTCCGGGAATCAGACCTGTACCCACTTCGCCACTCGCCCAAAATATATTTGCCATAAAAATATGTAAGTTGAAATAAATATAAATTCATATTTCCGACACTAAAGTCCGGTACGTTCAGGAACCATTAATGTTGATAAGGACTGTATAACTGCATCAGGAAAGTAAAGTGCGCTGTATTTATCGCAATAAGTATGTGTTTTCATTTTATATATAGGTTATCAGGAATTCCGGATGATAAACTAAGCATTGGCTTGGGTGCGGCGCGCTAACGTTCGTTTCTTGGAAAGGAATCTAACGTACGGTTTCTATTTCAGGTATGTGAAGACCAGGGTTGTCAAGAGGAGGTGTTCCCGCTGGCGATATCGTATTTGGACCGTTTCCTGAGTACGTGCACAGTGAGCAAAAGCCAAGTGCAGCTGCTCGGCACGGCCTGCCTGCTGCTCGCCTCCAAACTCAGGGAGCCTGGCTCGAGAGCGCTGCCCGCAGAACTCCTAGTCTTCTACACCGCCAACAGTATCACACTCGCGGATCTATGCGTGAGTACTTATTATTACAACGCTAGCCTTATAAGATTACGAGTCATCGACATTTCCAATTCGACGATTACTTCCTATTGGAGAAAGAACGTGAATACGAACAAAGCGCGATGCACGAGCGGCATAGCTGTTTATGAAGTAATATGAAGATTTAATTAACTTTCCTCGTCTCGGGAAACAGCTGATCGCATTAATCATGCAGTTTCGTGCGGCTGCATCTTGCATCGTGGACGCGTGCGCCGGTTTGCAGTTAGCTCTTGGTACTTTCGTGTCGTTCATTCCGCTGATTTCTAAAACATTCGCGGTCTGAACATCCGTGAGAGTTAGGAATTCCAATTTTATGACGGGAAGATGAATTATTTCTATGGAGTTAGACTGGAGCGCAAGCGCTCATGTATAAAGTATAAGACAATTTGTCGTCTTTAAATCCGATAGTCATCAGTAACACTGCTTTTTTGTCCGGTGAAGCTGCAAAGGTCCCGCGGCCAACAGCGTAGATCATTCACACACACAGAAAAAAGTAACACTACTTACTTGCTAGAATCAACAGTATTCATTACTACGAAATAGATGCCGCCTGTGGGCTTACGAGTAAAGACAAATATAAACTGTCACTTAAAATAGACTCCGTCTAATTTCAAAAATAACGCGGACATGAAACTGAACTTTCTACCTGTAATTCGGCGCTTACAATAAATTTTAAATATGCTAAGACACAGTACTTGCGGGTTTATAATTAGGTTCATATAACTTCACTATGCCTATCTCTTTCCGAATTTTGCAGAGGAAAAATCTTCATAATATTCTCAGTTTCCTGTGGACTATTTACCGCACTAAATCCCCTACGGTGGCCTACTTTAGCAAATACAACACCAAGATTATATAACGTCGTTTACTTAGATGTTGTTGCTTACTGGCATTTGACATTGTGTTGACTCCTGAGATACTTTTATGTACCTATGTAATTTAAGAATTGTCCAGCTGGAGACAGATAGACGTGGGATGGGTGACGTATGGCAGATTACTCTTCGTCAGAATCTAATTATTCGCAGGCAGTACATAGAAACGGGACACGTGGAGTTTCTCGATACCAATAAAGGGCATTGGCATTTAGTTTGTTCTGATTGTTTCAAAAAGTCAAAACTGCTATGAATTCGAGTCTTAGTTATAGGCCCAGTGTACAGATTCCGAGTATTGAAACTTTATATTTCCCGTGTAGGTACGTATTTGTATTTTATACTGCACTGAGCACGGCCGATTCGGCTGCATTTCGGACGAGGCGCCCACCCGCCGGGGCCCCCTCTGTCGCGCTCGTCCCGTAGATAATAAGTGCACACCACATTTTCGCGCGTCATAATACCGACTCGTTTTTGCCGGCGATGCAAATGCATTCCGTATGCATTTACATTACGTATTTTCGTTACGGTAATTTCACAATTGTATATTAATAACTCATCGATTTGTATTGTGTACTCGATCGGTACTTACGTAAATTAATAATATTAAATTAGAGCGTCGATAAGTGATGGCGGTACGAAATTATTGTAATTATACGTTACCGTACATATGGCGGGGCAGTCGGAATGCGACAGGTCGCGGTCTGGTAGAGGGCTGCCCTGCGGACAGTGTCCCCTAACGAGCCGAGCTTCTCGGAAGAACCGCCGAACGAGGCTCGCGTTTCAATCAGACCAATTACAGGCGAAGCACGCTGCTTATTTTTTCTCACGCGCCGCGCGACCGCGCTAACCTGACCGAGGGTTGCCATCTCCAAATTTTGGACAGGAATTAAAGGAGTAATGATAAATTTCGGGCTCAAAACTCCAATTAGTATATTTCTAAAGAAAAGAAATATTACCTAGAATCCAATAAGAACGTTTTTGTTATGACAAATAAATAAGTACCCGATTTCGACTACGTATTTAAATTGTAATTGTAAACATATTTAATACAAACTATTAATTATATTATTCATCGATAGATGCTGATAATGGTAAACCACCGTTACCGGTTACCGGTTTCTGCTCTTCAGTTTCCCTGAATTGAAACATTCACCTAATAAATAGAATAGGGTAGCTGTTCGACATTTTTTAAATTATGCATCACTCTAGTAATTATTGCTGTGCTTGCGTTTACAAATATGAATGTAATCTGGAGCATTGATTTCGTACTTATTTTGAATTAATTAAATGATATCGTAATAACCATATCGTTACCTTGTTCTTACCTACAAAGGCTTATAATCTCAACCCGACGCACCAATACCAATCCGAAAAAACCCTCATTCAAATTCTAAATTGATTATATTTTTAATTTTTCACGATTGAGTTTTTTACACGTCTCCAATCGTGAGCATTAGTAAATGGTATTCAAAATACACGTGGTATGTTAATGGTCGAGTCATGGTCGACAACCGCTACTAGTAAGCTATATCGTCTCCTCTTACCGGTATTTTAATATTAAAATTAATGTATTTGATCCGTATTATATCTTTAAAATGATCATAGTAATAAAGTACACACTTTAAACACTTTAAAGTATCACTTTAAAGTTTGTTGGCGCATAACGTGGCCATTTATGGAACACCTTCGCACCCGCAATAAAATATTTTTGTCTGTACGGTAAATGTTAAAAAAATATTCCTAAATCTTTTTTCAAATTGCCAATAACCGATGACTAAAATATCGGCAAGATTTCGATCTAAACATATCCACATGAAGTAAGCTCTACGGGCGTCGTCGTAGCACGTTCGTAGCAATTCTACGAAATATCGTAGATGACTCGATACGGGCGGCGGTATGTTTTATTTGAAACTTTTCGCAGCTGATAATATACATCAACAGATTGCATTTACTAATCACTCACTTATCATGTCTAAGGAATCTAGTATTTAATCGTGTTAACGGTAAATTCACATAATATGCAGTCAGTAAAGTTATGCTCGTATAATAATAACCACTCATCGAAGTGTGGAGAATAGAAAACATTATGGAGCGGGGTTAATTAACTTTTTATACATGTCCATAAAATCAAAAGCGTGATATACATATCTGTAAATTTAATTGAATATTGATTATATATATAGATATACCTATTTATTGCATGCTCCGTTGGTTCGGGCATATAGAAAGGATGCCAGAAGAAAGAATGACAAAACAGATATACAATGCGAAAGTGGAAGGATGTAGGTGCCGGGGAAGACCTAGACTATCTTACCATGACCAAAAAGACCGTGTCTTAGCTGAAGGGCAAGTCAAGAGTCTCCGTAACCGGCGAGTGTGTATGAGACGAACTATGAGAGTGGAGGAAGCCAGAGAGGTATGTAAGGAAAGAACCTGTTGGAACTCTGTACTCTCTGCCTACCCCGCGAGGGAGCTGGCGTGATGATATAGATAGATAGATAGACCTATTTATTAAATTGTTTTAATTAATGTATACGTACGGCATCGTAGGGCTTTGTTGATAGACTATAACCACGCGAGTACCCGCCAGCAGTTTGAGTTGCCAGCATGAAATTAAAATGTTTACCCTTTTTAAATGTAAAATAAAACATACCGACTTTTTTGTGTGTCAGTCACGATAATTATTGATCTTTGATAGTACTTTTTATCAGCATTATCATTAACTCATGTTTTTCCCATAAAAGTACATTTCTGTTAAAGAAACGTCGCAACTGGTTATTTCAAAGCACTGAACCTCAAAGAGTTCGTTTTTTCAATCTGTCGATTGTAGGCGAGATACAGGGGAAGATGGTCATGTATGAAATAATTAGTTCTTATTAGTCTTTTTGGATGGTTCATTGCATACAGGGTATTATACGGTATCATTGTTTATGGTTCAGAGTTTCATCGGTCTATAATGATCATTGATTGCTTTTGCATGGACACAAAAAACTTTTGTACTATCATTGTAACGCAATTTTTAACAGAAATACTTTGTTCAGAAATAAAAATCAAAGATATCGTGTCCCTAATTCATAGTTAATAAGTGACTCTATACCAGACACGCGTATAAAGTAGGTATATAAGAATATCGATTAAATAAATCACCATTCAATAAACTTTTACGCCCGAAGTGTACATACGGCGTAAAAATCGGATTGTTTAGTCTGACCTGCTAATGTCTCTGACCCCTTCTTCACGGATAAATAATAGTGCATTATGGTAGCAAAATCAATACCCTGGAAACACTACTCCGTGCTCGGAGCAAAAAGAGCACGTTCTGGCATCCGAGGCGGCTTTAATGCGGGGTTCCCGCGGTCGATCGCCGACCGACCGTAAAACCTCGCGTTCTCACATCCACGCCAGCGCAACCAACGTTTATTATAATTGAAGCATAAGTTTACGAGCGCGGCGCAGGCTTGTCAAAAGACTAAATTCAATATTGTGTCGAATAAAGCTTGAGAGTAATGAATGAAATCCTAGTTCTAAGATTGGTAGTGATGTGTAGAAATCGACTAAATATATTTACGATGCGAAACAAAAACGATGTTAAATTTTTGTTTGTGCGTCTATATTTTGTGTTTTACACTAATAGTTGAAAAAGGCCGAAGTGTGCCTACTGATCGCCTACGATTTTAGGTTCCAATGTAACAGGAGAGAAAGAAACTCCGAAATTTTCTACTTCGTGAATACCTACCTTAAAAATCTTACTAACCTTACCAAACCTTGCACTCTCTACCTACCCTGCAAGGGATCTGACGTGATGATAGATAAAACTTTCTGAAAATGGGGTTTGAGTAATACCCGTGGCAATACCGCATCTTAAACTGCCTAATTAAATATGTATTGTTCTCTCCAGCCGTCTCATCAGAACAGAAAAGAGTGACAATTCTATAAGTACCCATACTGAGCTATACCTACTCGTTAGAAGTTGTCTATAGTTATAACGAACAACCAGGCCGTAATAGTTAAAAGGAAATAATTGTTTAGAATATGCGGTACGAGCAAATTAGCGCTAAAGGCATTTGTTTGCCGATCTCACGGCGCGACTGCGAGCATCCGGTGCGAAAGGTACCTACCCTTTACTGTTCTAGGGAACTAACGTCGTTACGTACATAACGCTGTAAAAGCAGGAAGACACCGTCTATTTATAAAGTAATAAATTTTCATATATGCATTATAAGAGGACGCAAACTCTTGGTATCTATAGGCGCTGCTTACACATTGGCATCGCTATACAGACAGGCGAGCTCCTGTCACATTAGGACCATAAGGACCTATCTAAAACGTGGAGGTGTCTAGCCTTGCCTACCCTTTAGGTAAAGAAATGCATGAGAGATAAAGGCAATGTGTACAGTAAAAAAAAAACGAAGAAACTCCTCGAGAGGCGGAAATTGTTTCTAGGGCGTGATGTCATCACACCCTATGTAACATTGTTAAGGTAAATAATTACAAGGACAGGTTAAAATCATCCCTTATAGTCATCCTCTCTCCTAAACACTTTGCTGTGCCCGACAGGGTCCATGATTGTTCCAATTTCAAAGTTGTTAAGATTTTGTAAAGCATTACATTAAATCATTTAACCAATGTTGATTGGAAGTTTGCTATAGTGGTTTACTTTAAATATCGTATAAGAAACTAATTTTCTATGCAGTTTTTATATAAACGATTATTATAACGAATTTCCTCTTAAGTTCAAATTGTAACCTTGTTTAACTAACGAAACGCTATCATTCATTTTGCATAGTTTGTAAGTCACAAACTTTGCAAAATTAATGATAGCTTTCAATTAATCGAAAAAGTTTGCTTTCAATAACAAATAACGAATGAAAATCGACCGTTTATACAATCCCGTTTCGATTGACCAAACTATAGAAGTATGGATGGTAGGAACCAGTCGCATTCCAGCGCGGAACCTCCTAAGGCCTCCTTGCGCCCGCGTCGATCCTGTCTCATTGGCCGGCCCCTTTACGAACACTTAATTGAATATTTTATGGCAAACCAATTTTTCAAGTCGAAACGATGACTGGCTTAACATGACTTATACAGATAAAGTATGTTATGTGACGGCTATCCTGTTAAAATATTGAAAAGTTAATCGAAATACTAATGACTGTCTACCGATTTAGAAAACTAGGTAACTGATATTAACAGTGTCCTTAATTTAATATAATTAAATTTAAATTTCCTTAAGTATGCATATTCTTTTCGGATACTTATTTTTGCATTGCCAAAAGTGACTGTTTAAGCATGTTATTAAAGAGAGAGAGAGCTCAACATAAAGGTTAACCTGTACCTTTGAACGATGTAAGCCGCTATAACGGTTCAAAATGTTGATTGTGGAAGTGACTTTGGGAAATTAAATCATCTGATCCAATATACTTACTTAAATAAACCTCGAAAAATGTAGTTCCTCCTACAGAAAGACTTGTATTTCTGGGTAGGTGTAGATGTTGGCAAAATATTCTCTTTGTTCATCACTTTGTATAAAGTACTTTAGGTATTCAGGTACTGATCTTGTGACAAGACACAAGGTTCTATTAATAATTAAAGCTCGGTTATTATTGCTTAGTTCCGACACAAGGGTGTGAGTACTAAATCTAAGTACATTGGCATGTGACAGTTCACGACTGGGGCAGAAATTGTGTTAACGAGCGCATGTGCACGATAACCTCAGTGTGCAAGTGAAGGTGTGTGCCGCAGGCGCGGCCTGAGTTTGCGCACCGTACTTAGAAAATTGTGTCACTTGCCGCACTTAATAACATCACCGCAATACCTTGCGCAGGTTATACATCGTACATGTGATCTAATGCAGCTGGTCCTAAACTTTTACGGTAACGGAGCATTCATTACCTTATATTTTAAAGGCCCCCACAACGAAAGCTTACAAATTAAAGACACTGCAATCTAAAATAAGAAAAAAAACAGTTGGGGCCGAATTAGCTGCACTACCTATTATTTAAATTTAACAGATTCAATGACAAGTGTAATATCACTGAATCTACTGATATTACCACGGAACCCACTTTAGAAATTTGATCCAATGTACCATGTACACTGTGGAAATGAGCATCGATAAAAGAATAGTAAGCCTTTGTAGATGGAAAAGTGGTAATAGGTGATGTTTACAATAAATGACGATCTTTGGAAATTGAAAATACAAAACTGTTTTAGTTCCAAAAGTAAAGTTTGATGAATGAATGTAGTATCATAAGTCGTCACAGGATATTTCTTTCGATAGTACATATGACCACTAAACTTTGCTATCTGCTTATTTTATGCTATTGACTACATTGTATCAACCATTAAAATAACGAGTTCCTTCTTAACTGCAATATCTGTATGATACTCAATACAACCGGAGCGATTGGTTCATGTGATAGATAAAATCAACTGATATAAAACAATCCCAGGTACCCATAATTATGGAATTGGCTACTAAAAGGCAACTTGAATGGTAATAAAATTCCACCGGATACCTGTGTTGCAAGTCGTCCTATGCGGGCGCGGTCAGAAGAGAAAAAATGGAAATTTTGTGGTTAGAAAGACCAAGAACCCGGCTAGCCACACAACCATTGTATTCCGACCCCTCTTCACCTATCCATAAATAGCAGAGACGTTACCAATAATCATGAAAATTTATACAAGAAATAATTTCGTGAACTTAGTGGCGTCATAAAGCTTAGTAACACTCGCTCACTATATTAAGATTTCTGTGCTAATATAATATCCCAGTGTGCTAAAGATGGATGGACGGATAGCTGCGACTTCTAACTGTCAATAGTCATTTTCCAGGAATGTGTCTGTGGTTAATATATTACGTAAGCATTGCGATATTGTGCATGCCTAACACGTTTCATTCGCTCGCAACAAATTTCGTATTCAGCACTTTACTCTTTAAGTTTTCATTGATGATTGCGGTTATAATTAGGCTTAAAATAAGTCTTGCATCTGATTTCACTCTGTTCTCAGCAGTCTCATTAAGTAAGAACATTATTTTCGTGCCACAATCCTTTCAAAGCTCAGAATTAAGGTATACGTTAGTCCGTTCGATGGTTTAAGTAATCTCTCACAGGCCGGTTCTGCGCGTTCCTATCCGCATCTGGAAAATTCC
Organism: Phalera bucephala; assembly: GCA_905147815.2. Lineage (NCBI taxonomy): Eukaryota > Metazoa > Arthropoda > Insecta > Lepidoptera > Notodontidae > Phalera > Phalera bucephala. Next base: position 21,844,542 of record LR990615.1, read on the forward strand.
AAAGTTGTTTGGTCTCATGAGCTTAGTCGCCACGCGACACCAAGCTCATTGTTTGATTCTAATAGCGGCGCAGTCACACCGTTCGATGAAATTGGATAAAGCATGGGAACCGAGCGTGGAATTCAGTGAGTGTGTTGCGGCCAACGAGGGCTGTTTGCATAGCTCGCTTTATTGGCTGTAACGCGCTCGATAAGTGCGGCGGGCGGCGCACACGGCCTCCTCCACTCTAATGAACGCTCGCTCCGACTTTACGAGCTGCATTCCATCCGTCTCGGGTGGACCGACCCTGCGTGCAACTATTGTGTGCACACCCCACTACACGCGCAAATCGACACGCTAATTTATGAGATCAGCTGATACGGGCTCAGGTGAAAAACACCTCGTAAAGCGCCGGCGTTATTTCAAAATAACGACTCGCCCGACACGCGTGAGCCCCTCCGGCGACATCTGCGGTCAATGCTTTATGAACGCATTGTTTTCCGAGAGCTTTTTAAATTGCAAGTTAGACGATAGACCGAATCTTTTCGTTTCGCGGTCGACCCGCATGCCATCCCGCTATTAACAACTTTTACTCGCCTATCAACGTTTATAGTTTCTTCGAAACATAAAATTATTGTACTCACGAAAGTCGGTGTCATTTTGTCAGTACTTACGGATTGTTAATCTGAAATGATAATGTCATTGTAATTTGTGTTGCACACTCACACACTCCGACAATAATTCGACTTCCAATGATGATACTTCATTCATTCATAAACACGATACGCGGAGAATCTATACGCCCTAACCGCTAACCCCTGCCGGACAAATGAGGACTCTAAGCTCATAGGTATGAGAAGTATAGTCGGTCGGGATAATGTAAATCGAGCGTCGTCGCCGTGGTCGACCCCGCCGATTGAGTTAAGTAAACATCGAGTATTATCTGTCAACGGACATGCATTGTACATGTGTGGGTGTGTGTGCGTACACAACATAATCAATTTATTCATAAAAAGAGCCGTTAAAATATTAGGGATAGGCATTTATACTGAATTGGTATTACGAACGAAATCTAACGTAATGAATTTAATTGAATTTAATCTGGGTCAGCTGTAGTTGTCAAAGATAATAAATGATAACTTTAATAGGGTTTTTATCTTTATTTTTTATTTATGTACATTTGCGTTCTCTCTTAAACTCTATCTTATGAAAATGTTTAGTCTAATAAGCATAAGCTAAGGAGAAAGTTTTCATTGTTTACAAAAGTTTTGTACATACAAAGGCTCAACCGTAGGTAATTTAGTTTCCGAATGAGACTAAACAAAAACACGCACTAAAACTGTAACAATGTTCATTTGATTGCACAACAATGTACTGGGATCTACCTACGCGCCGTTCCGGGAAGTCATGCAAAACTCGGCGTGTTTACAATTATAAGGCGGATGTGGCGAAAAGAATGCAATTTTATTTTTCTGGAAACCCGATACCTAGGTTTAAATGCACTTAAATAGTAATTAGATCAGCACCTTGATTCAACAGCTAGTCGCACCCGTCTATTAACAATAAATGAAATTTGCGATAAGTTTTTAAACAGAACTATTGGAAATTATGTAAAAAAAATGTTATTATAAACAATAAGTAAGGTTTCTTTTCTTTGTCCACAGAGTTGGGAATTACTAGTGCTGTCAAAATTAAAATGGGACGTGGCTGGAGTGACAGCGCACGACTTCCTTGGACTGCTCCTGTCACGGTTACCTTTAAGAGGCGTCGTGAACACAGAGATGGTGCAGAGGCACGCCCAGACCTTCATCGCGTTAGCCGCCAGAGGTAAGTTCTATATTATAACCTAATTTTTTTACCAAAATAAATTCGATAAGAGGATGATGTCAGCGGACGGTCGGTCATCGAAACCTGTATCAAATACATGTACAAAAACGGCTCATCATAACCCACGTCGTTAAACAATCTCAAAAATGGGTACTCGTATTAAGATAAGGAACCCTTAAAGCAAGAAATACCAGAGCGGTAGGTGGTACGGGGTACCGTGTCTTTTGTAGATAGTCTTGTATAGGAATAAAACGTTCCGTTTGCAACTGCCGACAGTAATTAGCATCTAGATACGACGTCATGTCACGACTATGTCGTCTTGGGGCCCGATCCGCGTTGGTCTACTCCACATGTCACTGAACCTCTTAATACTTAACGTTTTTTTAAACGATACCCATTTTTATGAAACCGCAGTGGATGCGCCTCATTTTAGTCTGAAATTAAATGCTCGTTTTATTATTCGCTTTATGTTCCCATAATTTTCTATTATATCACTTTTTAAAGTAATTTCTTCCTTAGAAATTTAATTAAAAATTCGTGTTTTCATTCTTTCGAATTACCTTTAGTCGGTAGGTCAGGCGAAGCTCCTGTAACCAGATAGGTATGCGTCCTTCGTTTGAGATTACACGGCTGGCTCTAGGTCAGTTTATTAATGTGGAAAAGATGCTTATCGAAAGTTAGTAGAGAGCGCGGCGAGATGTGAATAGGTTTGTTTACAGTGAGGGTAGAGAGCGCGGGCGAGGGCGGTGTGTGTGTCCTGCGCCCGCGCCGGCGGCAGCGGCGCCTCCCACGCCGCTCGCCCGAGCGCATTCCAGCACGCCTCGGGACTCCCCCCCTCACGCCGCACACCACCCCGCCCCCTCCGTTACCCTCATGGGATCATATGTTTTTGTGCAACGGTTTTTGTTGTTCGCCGCCGCTGTCGTGTTGTTTTTTGTTCAAGGAGTTCACGCTCCAGCTCTTTTATTTCACTCGCTTCTCGGATATCATCTCTCGCTTGTAGGAGGCTAATGAAATAGCTGTCGGCCGGTTAATAGGTACCTAACGATCGTGTAATTAAAAATCTTAGAACTCCTTAATAAATATCCTTAGGAATCTCACGCCAACAAATATGGCTGTAACGAACGGAGGCTACCTTGATAGATCGCGAATAATATAACACACTAGTCTCTACATTAAAGCCAGCTACCCTCGAGCGGTGAGATCGCGCTTACAACACATTTCGCGGTATCGAGCGAGCCCGCATTAAGTATCATTATTTGAATGGCACAATTTACTCTGGAATCATAACTCGTCAGGATATTAAATTTGTAATGGGTTATTTTAATGCTGACGTCTCTCGCCGGCGTCTACCAATGATGATGGTAGATTATGCATATATTTAAGTTTTAAAAAACCTTTGTCTTCTCGGCGGGATCCTTTCTTAGCTATGTACTAGGAGCGGTAATGGTTTCACATAGTATTTATATGTGTGCCGGCCTATATTGCGTGAGACAGGTACCTATCTTATCTTCGTGGGACGTTTCTTTCACATGTGAGCGCTTGTGCTGTCGGATAGCAGTTGTTGTCGACGCGCGTCCGCTATTTGTTCCGGTGGGCAATGAATGCCGTGTAGATACATAGGTACTCGCTAGTGACGCCAAATTTTGGATAAACCGACTGGATCATTATGCTAACAATAATCGACTACGTAGTTAGTGTTCTAGATGCTTTCTTAAATGGCTACACGATTTGAATATTAATTAATAGTTTCAAGCTATTTTAGTTAACGAAATAGGTACCTAATAGCGGCCTCGCGGGATCGTTCACCTCGCAAATAGACTAACGTCGCGATCGACGGCGGCGGCCCCTGCCCGAGCGCCGTCGACGCTTATTACAACATGTACAATACATTCAAGGGTAATGAAGTGTTCAATATGTCACCGCGACATGATGGGCCGACATAATGGAATAATTTTCGAAAGTGGATACTTAAAGCTAGCTTTAAAACTCGACGAAGTATAAAATAAGGAACAAAAAAGAATATTGAATTTGGAACTAAATTATACGTTATAGGCGAGATGATCTTAGAGATGTACCAAGTTTTTTACGTCTTAATGGGTGGACGTTACATTTTAAGCGAGGACTAATCAAAAATTAAGTGTTGTAGAATCGAGAAACGGAAGTGACGGCGTAGACATCGGCTAGGCAATTGTGAACACAGTTTTATTAATTTACATACGCACCGAAGTGCTCTGGGCCCGATGCTCGGGCACTTCCTCTAGAAAGTGTATATTAGTGTTGTTAGCTGGTCACAGGAGTCGCGTCACGACTAATAAGGACCGGCGTCGCTTCCGCTACGTGTGTGTCCACTGCCGTAGTGCCGCTACCTTTGTTCGTAGGACTAGCTACATAGACTAAACTACCTTAGCGTACATAGAACACCGAAATATCTAGAAATGTATAAGAAATACTGAACGAATGTTAGGTTTTAGTCTATTTGGACAATCGATTGGATAATAGTATAAATTATAGCACAACTCTATCACTATTCCTTATTCAAAAGTACATAAATACACCACTTTTTTATAAGATTTATCCTGAACGTGGGCGAAACACTAGGCATTTATTTTTCATAATGTGAAAAAGGTGAAGACTATGTTTGATGGGACAACACATGTGAATGTTGTTGGCGTGTCGTTTTGCATCTCGATGCGGCTCGTGACGGCACCGCAGATCAGAGCCGGCACGGCGGGCAAGCGCGCTCAGCCCTCGCTGGGTACTGCGGTCTTTGATTAACATCAGATTATGCAAATGCCCCGAGCGGTCGCTTTCGTTGTTTCATCTCTCTCTTTTTATTCGTTCTCCGCCCGTTCCCTTTATCTCCGGTATGCCGACATGCAAATTAAAAAAAAAAGATAAATCTTTTAAATGAGCTGAAAGAGTGTTCGATACCCATACATCGGAGGGTATAATAGAGTCTACTTAATGATGAATGGAGGGCCCTTGTGGTCCTCACTCCCATTGTTTGCCTGTCCGTGGAGTGGGCACATGCGATTGGGAGTTTCTTATCTCACACTTGCTGGCGTGGGAATATTATTCGGCCTATTAAGATTCGAGCTCAACTTTTCTTAATTGACCGTTTTAGGTATTCGGAAATTAGTTATTTTCATTAATAATTAGCGTATATCGACAAGGTAAACAACTATATTTCCTAACTATACTTCCTTCCAACTTGCTATCGGCGTATGGTGGTTAATGATAACATTCAATGCTGGAAACCGTTAATCCTGAACATCCTTTATGCCTAATATTATATAATTATTACGATTATATTGTAACTGGGTGAACTTACAACAAAATGGTTTAATAATTTTGTCATTAATTCTTAAGTACAAGTTACAACCTAATTGTTAAATATATCAGGAACACAATATTCCAAATTTCGTACCACATTCCACCATCTCAAACGGACACAGTTGAACCAAAAGGATTCAATCCACAAAACACATGAAAAGTAATTTTAGGCACACGCAGTTGTCTTTCTTTATTAGCCTAATAGCCTTGTGGCTTAGATCCTTTTAGTGTTGACACAGGTATCAAGTACGGTACGCCACGGGTATTCCTGAAGAACGTATATGAATTAGTCAGCTAGCTGTTAATGCTGCTGGGCGGATGCAAAATACTTTTTATTTTATCGGCTTAATCAGTTTCCTGTAGACTTTCATAAGCCAAAAAATACTCAAGTTACTAGTATGTTTAAGTACTTACTTAAATTAAGGTTAAACTAGTTATAAATTCAATAGATTTTTGTATTAAACACATTCACATGCTTACCTTTTGTTGTAGATAACATCGGTAGTCATATTTTTTTGTCCTTTCCTTATTTATTATTTATTGTGAATACCTATATTAAAATATTTTTTGTTGATCCTAATCTAATTTTAGGCTAGGGTATACTTAAGGTTACGTAACCTTAAGACTTGTTAAATCGACGACGGTACTTGGGTACAACCTTCAAGTGACAAATACGTACATACCATTGTTATATTGCATTATTACTTAAAAGAAAATCAAATTATACACAGCAGTAGGCAGTAACAAATTACGTAAATACAAGTACCACTAATTATCCGCTAACGGGCCCTTAGGCACATAACGTTACAATGTTAATGATAACATTTAATCATCAATTTTCCTGTCAATACACTGTTTCTAACTTAAGTACGTGAAGTTAAACTTGGCGTAGTATCGACGTTACATATAAAACGTATGAAGTACATATGTTGTTATAATGGTTTTGCCAAAGTAAGCCCGTGAGAAATATTCAAGTGAAACGAGCGGGCTGGTTGAGGAATGCGGTCGGTTGCCGGCTCCTTTGAGCACTCTACAAGAGACTGACAACCTGTGAGAGGGAGAAAGGAACATTTCTACTACCGGATATTCCCCCTTTAACCTCTACGCGTTTCGCTAAGACCGAACACATGAAAATCTAACGCGTTAAATCTTTTAGCTTGATTCCCACGAGTGTCATTCTGAAATGCAATAAGGAAGAAACATACGGAAAATTATTCCTGCATTCAACTGACCTGTTTTCTGTATTTAAATAAAACGTACTTATTGTATTTAATAAGATAATCATCGGTTCTGAAAATAAAAACGATTATTTTAATTAATATAAAAATAAAACTTGGCATCGGTTATCTGATTCCGTTCGGGTCTGGGGAGATTACGCTACACACACATTAGTCAAATAGCGTAGCCTTCTTCAATAAAAGGTGTGATGTCGTATTGTATGAAATCCCGCTCCGTAGCAACCCTATCTAAAAAATGTTTCCGTTGTTGCAGATTATGAGTTCACACTGTACTCGGCAAGCACGCTGGCGGCTTGCTCCATCGCTGCCGCGCTCCGAGGCCTCGGCCTGGACGGACACATGGCGTGGCTGCAAGAGCTCACACGCGTTGACTTGGTAATTATTTCACACTGTTTCCACCAACAACCTCGACCACACCGGTCTTGTGACGCGCTTATTGCAGGTAATTTATTAGCGTACAAACGTGGTAGTTGTACCTAATTCGTTGATATACAAGAAGATTTTGTTTGCAATCCTAGTTTGTAAGAGCTGCTTTCAGAGTTACGAAGTGTTAAGCAACTCTGACCCATGAACTTATAGAATACTGACAACATAGCCATATGCCATTATCTGAACTGTTCTTTGGTATCTCTTTATGTCCGGTATGCATGATTCATCAAGCATTTTGACTGGGTGTAGCCTGTTACCAACGTCTGGTTATCACTGAGCAATATTTAAAAATACTTTTTTTACCTACTATAGAAATGCTTATATTTAACTGTTGTTGTTTGTCGCAGGACTGTCTCCAAACGTGCCTAGAACAAGTGGAAGAGATGGTGCAGAGCGCCATCCAAGAGCGCGACTCGGCGGTCCCAAACGGGCAGGCGAGGGAGGCGTCGGGCTGGACCCCTCCGCCGAGCCAAGACAAGGCTCACAGTAACGCCGCCACTCCCACCGACGTCAGAGACGTACACTTTTGAGCTCTACCGGCCCAGTGCACTAGAGTGAACGGCCGATTGATTTAATTGCGGTGCATAGTACGAAAATACTTTAAACTATATCTTCGAAAATGCGACCGTAATCGAGGACTGAAACAAAGACTGACATCGTGTCTCTAACGTAGGTATCTTGCTGTACGTATTTGTAACTGATTGTGCATAAATAATAAGTGTAAGCCCTGCGTGCTACTTGTAATTCGCCTCTAGTCTATGCGTTCACTAAACTGTGTTGCATTGAACGAGTTAACTTTAGATATATCTTTCAGTTCTAGTTAATACGGTTCTTGAAATTACAATCTACCTCTTAATAATTTAAGCTTCAGTTTCGTGGCAGTGGCCTTATAAAACAGTGAATGTTGCCAATAGCTGATATGAATAGTCATTACATACAATTATGTTCGATGGGACCAAAGTTAGCTTCACATATATTTCTTATTTTATAACATGAACTGACTCGCTTCTTCGTTATTTAGTAATTTTATACCGGTGGTATACAATTACGAAATCTTATAAATGAGACATATAGCAGTTTTTATTAATTATTTTATTAGTTAAAGTAATCTGACATGGCGTAACGGTTAGTTACAGCCTAATAATTATTTCGGACCATGCCAAAATTTTATTGCATTCACATTTGAGAATACCGATTAAGCTGTCGTGTTATATCAGATTTATGTTATTATATCGGGGGAAGGCAATAAATTACGCTTGTATATTGTATAAACTAATATTACGTTCACTTCCACATATTTATAACATACTACGGAGTCAGAACTATGTATAAACTAGCCACACACTGCAAATAATATTTACATGATTAAATAGATGTAAAGTAGACAAGGGGCTGTATAATTTTGTTTTGATGTTTCCCTTTAACTCTATGTAAGTATGTAAGCAAATTGATTTTATTACCTTTGTTCCTTATATCTTAGCTGATAAAATATTGTGATAAGTGTTATAAAATTTGATTGAACTTCGTATCGTAGTCACTTTCAGTCATAATATGTTAACTTAGAAGTACTATTTGAGACAATTTTGGATTCCTGCTAGAAGAAAATCAAAAAGAATGTGATCATGCTTAAGATGTTTAGGTTAGCACGTAGTCGTTAAAATAACGAGATCGTTCCTAGTTAAAACTAAACCATCGGAAAACCCAACACGCAATAGTCATCAAGTTCCACTATTTGTACTTAATGTTTCCACTAGCTAGACTATTCGATGTTCGAAGCGTTTGTAACTTTAATTAAAATTGTGATATAATATCTTCATAGTTAGGTACGTTATGCTTATATGTTAATTAATTTAAGTACGGGTGGCGTAGGCAGTAGGCAGACATAAACAAACTGTTATTGAGGAAAGAATATATAATAAGTACATAAATATAAGTTAGATGATAATGTGTACCCTGTAGCGAGTTTCGTGCTCATTAGGTATTAAAAATCTTATAACAAAAAATCACTCCAATGTCTTCCATGAAAATGAGGAAATCGGGCAAACCCGTAATTAAGAAATATATATTATAATAGTATATCGATTATATTTTCATAGTTTACCTGCGACTTCTTGTTATGTCCATAGATATGCCTGATTATTCCTACAGAGAATAAGTATATTAACGATCTGCTGTTGTGGATAGATTAGAATTAAATGTAAATAATGTCTATGTATGTATAATGCTGTAAGCATGTGGTGCCATAAGTTACACTACTATACAAGTATTTTATTGAAGGATACATATTATATTGATTTAATAACTCTGCATCCGGTTAATAAATAACTGAAATACTAATTAGATGTTAACAGCGACCTTAAAAAATTTAGGTATTTACTGCTAAAGATCTCTCCGTTTAAGTATTGTGCGAAAACCTCGCGAGGTCGAAGAATCCCTTGCCCGCCGGCCGGTGCAGAGCACCACGGCGAGACACCTAGTATACGCCCTCCCCCATAGCGACTACCCAAGCCGAGGCCGTTCCTCCTTGAGGCGCCCTTGAGCTAGTTGCCCCCTTGCCCTTCTGGCTCGAGCGTAGTGGTTGCACGCTCGCCCTCTTGTCCGGTGAAGCTGTAAAGGCCCCGCGGCCAACAGCGTAGATCATTCACACACACACAAGTAAATTACATAATGATATTTTTTTAATACCCGTGGAATACGCAAATGACGAAGTCTCAAGTAATATGTACCTAAATTTTTACGTACTCGATTAAAGTTGACACTTTAATAGCCACAATATTTGCGTAGTCGAAGACCCGGTAAGTGCCGGCAAACTACCTAATAATACCTATATGCTTAACATATTAAGCTTGTATATAAAATTATGTGGGAAAACATACGCATTACGAAGTTAGTTTTATTTTGCTATTTGGCTTTTGGACTGGCTTTTTTCGAAATAGTTTAGTGCTTTATATGAAATAGAATATTAATATGTTAAGGAAAACATTCTTTTCCTGCTATGTGAAGATTTATAACATATTAAATATTATATATCGGCTTAAAGGAGTAGAGCCGTTGACGATTTATATAATATAATATTATACTTTGATAATATAATATTATAAGGACCAAAATTCTAAAAGTGATTATTACAAGCATTTTTATTACTTTGACTTTATATTGTGATTTATTCTGATAAGTGACACTTTGGATAATCTTAGAAATTAAGTCGTTGAGAGTGTAAATATATCTTAATAAGAAAAATAAACTGTTCAAAATACATATAATGTTTTTATTAATAACTGAAAGCGAACCTTAAATACATGAATCTATAATAATCCGATGACGATACGTGATAATGCTGAGTTTCTATCGACGTCCGCTCCATTAGTCCTCCATCGCACGAGCGCTTTTTCAATTCGCTGGAATGAAATGAAAATGCGCGTTGATAAAGCGCTCGTGCGAAGGGCTTATATGAGCATCGGTACATTATTCAATCAACGGCAAGTTTCGGTCCAAATCTATTATCCCTTATTTATATATGTGTTTCAAAACGGGTCCTTACTCGCTATGACCAAACGCAGTGTGTTACAATAAGTGCGTGAAATGATCTCATAATGGTGTTCTGAATGCCACTGGAGTGCCATTAAATGATCACTTCATAGCGAATAAAGGCCTAGGATTTTATCGTTCTATGCGTGTAAGTAACGAACTACTTCAAGACTGCCAGCAACTTAGTGTCAAAAAACTTAGCACATAGAAGACGCGAGCGTTTAAAGCGCCGACTCGGGCGTTTTTACAACTCTAGCAACTACTTGCGGTCTTAATGTATTGGAATTTACACAGAATTTCACAAACACCCGAACCGAAATAAATGATTGTGAGGTTACACGAAAGCCAAACGGGAATCGAACGTAAGACTACACAATCCATTGATCCTAGAAGCCTACGTTCAAACAATACCGTTGTCAAATACTATTATTAATCCAAACTAATATTTAAAATGTAAGTAACAAGAAGGCCCAAGAAGGAAGAACATAGGTTTATTATACCTTTTGTCTCCAAGAAAGCTAATATTATATAAAAGTTTCTCCTTACACTAGCATTTCCCAAAGCACCGCAAAATAAGACGATATGAACGCCCCGGCTAACGGACGGGCGACTACTGAATGGGTGACTGTGAAAATGATTCGTAAGCAGTTAACGTAATTTTGGCTCTAATTGCTGACAACTATCCTTCTCTGTTTGATGAAGCTATGAAATCCTCTTTCCCTTCAGTACCTCATACCTATGTAAGGCGGGATTTTCGGAAATAAATTAGGCATATCCAACTCATTGAGATTAAAAGTAACTACAATAGAAGGCTATGACAGAAAATAGGAAACAAATGCATCCTTCTCATTAAAAAATAGCACTCCTTGTGAGAATGAGCTCCAGAGGTGAGTCCCGAATTTGGAAGTTTTTGTTAGGTGGCTTGCGGTCCAGTCACGTTTGGGAACCACTGCCTTACACAGTTATTTGCCCCAAACTTCATCAAACTATCCGAAATCGGTAGGTTCTCTATCAAAATGTATGCATTTATTAAATAATAAGTATAGCTCTGTAAATTATTACTTCGTGTGTGTACCTACCTCATTATTTCACTAGGCATCCTTATTTACGAGAGATTAATGTTCGAGTTGCATATGAATTATTGAATAATATCTTACTTATTTGCTTAGGTACTTATAAACACCAAATGTAATGTACAATTAAGGATAACCAATCATGTGGAAAAACCAAGTACGCTGATATCATATGTTAGGGATATTAAAACAACACATTAAATGGAACACCGTTTAATAAAGAAACAAATTTACAATTATACTAGGATTCTCAATGGCGATTTTTGCTTTGAGAATTTCAAAATAAACGCGTCTTTAGTAGCAATTTGACAAATAACAGCTCGAACCAATCCATACTAAAGAAACATGCACTTTGAAATTCCCAATTCAGAAAGCAGCAATTACACATAGAATCCGATGTTTATATACAAAAATTATACAGGTATCGAATTAATTAAAATCGCCATTACAAGATCGAACAGTCAATATGAACAATAACATTTACATTTTGATTCACGAGTAAAAGGCACGACATTTAATATTCGGGAATTCATTTTGTTAAGGTAAATTTAATAATAAATAAATACAACACAATACGAGGTGTATCGTAAATAACGCAAGACCTCAGACCCTGATTAGATAATTGCTTTACAAATACAATACGAAAACCAAAGTTACAAATTTAATGTTTTCACCATTTTTAAGGACTTTTTATACCCGAATTAATAATGAAACTTTTACGTTTATGTGTGTGTATTGGGAAATACGTTTTAGAAATGCATTTGAAATCTCACTATTTCTTTGAATCTAGAATAAATTCAGATGGTTAAAGCGCACTAAAGGAGTGACGGCATTTTTGCAAATAAAAAAAAGATACATTAAAAATAGTTGAAATCAGAATCAGAATATTTTTTATTCATGTAAACCTAAATTTATGAATCGTTAGAAAAGTAACAAAGACTTTACCGCCACTTCGGAATGTCATTCCTGTGGAGAAGAAGGACAAGAAACTCCACGGTTACTCTTTCAAAATAAAAAATTACAAACTTTTTCATCTACATTCTGTTGTGGGATATGGGAGAACAATGTAGGTTGATCATCAGGGAAGTCTAAGTTAAAAAAGCGAATAATACTATTTATGAGAATGGCTACATGGTCGCCTCATTTACAAAAAAAGTACACAAAAATATGACATTATGTTAAATTAATAGAAGGAAGATAAGGAACGTTAACTATCAACAGTTGAATAGGTTGCCATGACTCAAGTGGAGCTGGAATAGCATCTATCCAAGTATTTTTATCTTTTAAATAATCTTCTATTGAATCAATTCATTTACCGATTTAGAACAAATTACTTTCAGGTCTTGCGTTCATTATGTTACACTTTGAAAAGAAATAAAATAACAAGTTGATGTATGGAACGGTTTAACGTCTAGCTTTACTATATAAATTCAATGTTTTTCTAAAGATCTAATTTAATGGAAGGTGTGATATAAAGCAATACGTTGTGGTAGGTGAAAGGAATGATAGAGCGCTAATAGTGATCATTCGTCGTTCGTTCGTACTTGCCAAATGGTTCCTAAACTTCTCATGTCCGATTAATTCAATTTTAAATCGTCATTTTTGTATCTTTAAGTTAGGTTTGAGAGTATTCAAGGAAACAAACTTAGCGAAAATTTGCGCATGGATTTTCAAAAGTTGAAATTTTTTTTTTACCTTCTTGAATGTAAAGTGCTTTGTGTTCCCTAAGAGATGGCGTTATACCAGTTACCGGATAATTGTAACCATTGTTAAATAAATTTAGTGAATAATTTTACAGTTTTACCGATTTTATGCTTATTTATCTTCCGAGACACATTGTTATCTAATGGTGTTAACATTTATCAATATAGAATAAAAAAAAAACAAGTTTGCACCGGCCAGAGAGCTCGGAATTTTCGAAGCTTACCACCTGATAACTTGATAAAAAAATCAGCACGCAAAATTCCACTATATCTATTATTAGACTTAAAATTACCAATATGAACGGACATAAAATTTGAATCACGCGAGTTTTGTATCACAATAAATTGGACATGAGGATCGTTAACCATACATCAGTATCAATAGTTTCAACTAAATGAGTGCATCACTACTACTTTGAAAAAATAAGAAACCTAAAGCCTAAACTATGGCTATAAATAAACAATTAAAAACAAAAAAGATACTGACTTCTGATTATATTCGTCGGCAAGCTGCTATGGAACACAATTTACAACAAAATGTTTCACGAAACATTTGAAAATTGTGACGTGCTATGTGGTGGCTAATTAAATGCAAATAAGTATAATACGGCGCGGTTCAACGACGGAGGCTTAAAACTAAGAACCAATACAGAAGAGCGGACATCATGAGGCCTAGCCAAATAGCAAACATTTTGTGTCTATTCTTTTTCCAACCGATAGCGTTTAGTCTGAACACGTGAATCAGCGCCGGCCCTGGGTTAGAGCGAGAGGAGCGATATCTCGAGGCGCCAGGTGGCAAGGGCAAAATATTGAAAATAACAACAAATACTAAATTAATTATATAGCGGTATAATATTTTTCACATAGAAAGGGTAGTGACAGTTCTAAGTGCCAAACGAAATTAATATTTAATTCAATGGTGTTAAGGCATATAACCATAAGTATAGAAACCGGTCACGCCTCCTATTGCCACTGAATAAAGTATAAATTTACACTTACAACTGTCACAGTACCCACCTTACATAAAAAATACTATAGGAACTTAATGTTAAAAAGGCAAAATAATTCAAACTGCTTAATTGAAATTCGATAAAGTGTTGTTTCCAATAAAAGTTGAATTTTGAATATTTGGAAATTATTATTTATTTAATATCAAACCGAAGTACAAATAACGTGAAGTGAAAGCGTCGACCAAAGAGCGCTGAAAGACAATCTCGCTCTATCCTGATCCAAGGGCCGGTGCTGACGTAAAATGCCAGTTACCAAGCTTGCACCAAACCTTTTGTTTCTATTCTCTTTCTGCAATCGATAGTTTTGTTCTGAACACGTGACTTTTCCTTGTCATTCATTTCAGTACATTATTCCGTTTTTTTTCTTAGCGTTACTTACTACAGAAAGTTAACTTGGCTATAGGAGCATGTTTACTAACAATTACGGGCTTTAAACGTATTGATGCCCACAAACGGTGGGATGCGGATAAACCATCATGTGATGTGCATCAATGTAGAAAGTTCGGCCTATTATTGCTTATTTTGTTGACAATTTTTTTTATATCTGTACAGGTTTTCTTTCGTCGATAAAGGACGGTAGGTGATATTACCCTCACTTTTAACTTAAAGATTAAATGCGCGGCTCACATGTGGACTACTTTTGGCGTGCTCTTTCCTCGGAGCCAATTTAGAAGAACTGTTGATGTGCTTTGTGAGTCTCGGGCTGAAAATTATTATATTTATTAATATACACATAAATGAAAGTAAGGCCTTACTTAGATTTTTGATCAGGCAGACACAAACGACTGCCTATATTTTGTATTCTTAAGATAGTTACTCTAAATAGAAAAAGCTTCGGTTGCTAAGTGGTTAAAGCGGTCGCCCCGATTCCCATCTAAAGCGATAGGTTTTACTTATTTTTTTAAATATCTATACTATACTGCCGATATGTTTAGAGGGAGATCTACTTTAAAATATTTTGTTGTTGTTTTTACGTACGTTATGTATGTGTCAAAAACTAACCGAATTGAAATGTATATAATTAAAGCCTAGTAGGGTACAAATTTTAGTTACACGCGTATACGCTGGCACACAGTTTAGTTACACGTGTATCCGCTAGTACACATTTTAGATACACGCGTATCCGCTGATACACATTTTAGTTACACGCGTATCCGCTGGTACACATTTTAGTTACCCCCGTATCTACTACGGGTACCACATATTTTCGTCAAAAAGAAAACAATAAATTCGCTAGGAACTGGTATACTAAACTCATGGTAAAAATACAGCCTAAAATGACACTTGAAAACGTATTTAAATTAAGACTGAAACTTATACCTTTGCCATAAGGTGCAAGATCGCCCGATAGATTTTAGTTTTGTCCCAATCCGCACAAATATAAATTATTACTAAACTTAACATACATATTATTGAATGAACAATATGAAAATATGAGTATTTATTGTCTGTCAATCGTCACAAGCAAATAATCATCAATACTATTGTTACATCATTTTGCACATTCAAAGATCACTTGTGCAAATTATCACATAACCGTGTGATACATTTTTACGTATAGAAATTACATTACGTCATAATTACCCTACGTTCGCACGAGCGCTTTTACATCGCGCGTTAGTAAAGCGCTGGGATGAAATAAATGGCTAACAATACAATTTTCTGAAAGCGTTGTACAGCGATTAAGCACCGCGCTTTGATAAAGCGTCAGTGCGAACGAGGGGTAATGGAGTCCACAATGATTTCGTACATACAACGTTTCGTACATTTATGGTCTTTGAATAACCATCACAGCTGTTTCAATGTAATACCAGTTATACTATTTTTCACGAAGGAAGGGTAGTGGGACAGTTGTAAGTGTCAAAAAAATTATACTTTATTCAATGGCAATAAGAGGCATGACCTGTTTCTATACTTATGCTTTTATGCCTTAATACCATTGAATTAAACATTAATTTCGTTTGGCACTTAGAACTGTCACTACCCATCTTATGTGAAAAATATTATAGGCACACGAACCAGGCTTAGCGATACCTAATTACTCGAGGTTGTAACGTTAAGTTCAAGGCAATTTAACGTTATAACCTCGATTTAGTCAATAGGTAACGCTACCCCTAGTTCTTGCAAGTGGGCCTTAAATAACTACACTGTCACGCCTATATTCCCCAAGCGGGGGTGGCAGAGGTGTACTGAGTACACCCACTTGTCGCCGACGATAATATGTCCCATGTAATAGGGGGCGAGCCTTTTGCCATCTACCGGACACAATTCCAGACTCCGGACTCATACTAGGAAGTTTCCGTTAGAAAAACTTCATTTGTCCAACCTAGGATTTGAACCCAGGACATCGTGATTACCAAGCGATGCGCTTTGCCACTAGACCAACGAGGCAGTCAAAAACCAACGAGGCAGTAAATAACTAGTCGGTTAAATAGCAGATAACGATCACCAAGGTTAAGCCGATTTCGACTAGCTCATTCTAGGCCGAGAGAAAGTCAACTGAAGTCTGATCTACCTGACGATATTAGTTTATTGTACTAGCAGAGTAAACAGAACTGTTAAGTAATATTCTAACAACAATAAAGTTTTATATTGAGTTCTTAGATTTACGCGAATATAACACATGAAATAAAACTATTTTACGGATTTTATCGCGGTTTTTTTTTTTTTTTTTTCAGTTCCCGACGTTTCGAGTGCTTTGCAGCACCCATGGTCACGGGAGGGACTGAGGTGTTAGACGTCCAATGGGCATAGTTGTTCCGGGGTACCCTCAAACTTCTTAATTATTTTTGTTGTTGTTGGTCCGATCTACGCAGAATGAGCTCACGGTGTCTTGAGGTCTTGCAGTGTTATGCTTGGTTTTGGATTTGATTATATTAATTACCGGATACCAAGACGATGGAAGCACCCAGCCATCTTCTCTATTGAAATTAGGATGTTTTTTAATTTCAATAGCCTCGCGAACCATCCTTGGTAGGAATCGGTGTTCTTTCACGAGGATTTGTGGTCTATCAATTTGTGGTCTACAAATTTGTGGTCTATAAATAAAGTTTTACTTACAAAGTGTGTGGTGTGCTTGCGTGAGTTGGTTGACGGCCTCCGGCGGCAGATTGGCGACATCACGCTGTAAAAGCCTCAGATCCAGTTGCCTTTGCTCGCTCTCATGTCGTAGTAACACGTCTCGGCTGTGCTTCACGCTGCGTAGTTCTGACAATCTAGAAATTAAAATGTACTTTAAATAAACCTGACACAAAGCTTCAATTCGGTTAAACGATTCCATCGATAATACAAGTTCTAGCCTTAAACCGAAGGCGTTTACGCTACGACCATTTAAAAACGTAATGCGGTGCGTTACGATAACATTGAAATGATCGTTTAGTGGTACTCCAGTGGCATACAGAATATCACCACCAGAACACGATCATTTTACAAAGTTATCGTAACGCGCCGCGTTTGGCCATAGTGAATAAGAGCCCTGGCTCACATTAGGTATGTCGATTTAAAATCGATTAAACGAAAAAACTATTTATTCAAGCGAAATACTCAATTTTTTAATTCGATTTGAACCACTGAATCGATTTAGTAGATCGATTCCGAAAGCCGTCGAATCCGATCGATTCACGATTCAATCATAAAAAAAGTGGTAATCGAAAATATGACAAAGTAGGTTGTGTAAATTAGGGATATAAGTAATGGCATAACTCGTTTATTGTTAAAAATACTACGTTCCAAACAGTTTATTTTAAGACAGTTGTCTTTTCAATAATCTCTAAATTAAACGTATCAAGAACTTATAAAAAGGAAGGACTCCAAAAAAATACTCATTCAATCGGCAAATTAATAAGAATCGACTGGAATCAATTAATCGAGAATCGATGTTTTGATCTTCGATTTAACCGAGAATCGATTCTTACGCGGTTGATTCGAATCGATCCAAAGATCGATTTTTCTTTAATTGAATCGACATGCCTAGCTCACATCTGTGAAATATGCGTAAACTATGGGCGTATTACCTATTTGCCGACGGATGACCAATGATTGTCACTTAATAACCGAGAGAAACATGTGCGAAAGAAATCACTAGCAGTTTTTAAAAGGCATTAAATTCATCATATACAATGCGAAAGTGGAAGGATGTAGGTACCGGGGAAGACCATGACCAAATAGACCGGATCTTGTCTGAAGGACAAGTCATGAGTCTCCGTAACCGGCGAGCGTGTATGAGACGAACTATGAGAGTAGAGGAAGCCAGATAGGTATGTAAGGAAAGAACCCTGTTGAAACTGAAGAAGAAGCCTGTTGAAACTGTGTACTCTCTACCTACCCCGTAAGGGATCTGGCGTGATGATATAGATAGATAGATTAAATTTATTAATATGGATTAGGAGACCCTTTAAGGCTTAAAGTTTAATATTGATCAAAAGGGTTTCAATTTATTTCTCTCAATAAGTTTTTGGGAGTAAATTAGTCTGCGTAAGGATCAGAAAAAAACGAATAAAAATATACATTGAATTATTATACTCACTTAGCCTGCAACTTTGGTTTATCTCCATCAGGATCACTTATACTGCTACTTCGCGAGGTCTGACCTCGGTGAACATCAACAAATTCCTTCTCTACACTAAAGGTCGGCAATTCCGATATTGTTTCCCGACTAGAACTTATCGACTCCTCCAAGCCGGCAGTGATGACCTTTCTCTTCAAGTCTTCGTTGATTCTCAAGCTGTCTGACAACCGCAACTGCAGTGTATCTCTCTCTTCTAACAACTGTGTAAGCTCCATCGTCAATTCTTCACACCTTACGTCTCTTTGATGCAACATGTACAATGCTAGATCTAATTCCGCTCGAGGTACTGCGTCCAAGAGTTCCTTATTTAAAGCGCCCTCTGGTTGCCCAGCATCACTACCCAATTTTGTATCCGACGCGAACGATACGTGCTTCTGAATTTTGCTACTTGATGCCCGCAAGTCAGTTTGTAAACTTGCTATTTCATCTTTCAAACCAACAATTTCAATCTCCTGATTTTCCAACACTGTCTGCATTTCTAATGCTTTCGCAGAATAAATAGCTAATTCCTGATGTAAGTCAGTTATCTGTTTATTAAGATTTGTGCATTCGATTATCTTAGCGTTAAGTGCTTCAGATAAATCAGATCTTCCCGCGTCTGCATCTCTTATCAAATTCTCATAGCGAGTTTCATTTTCGTGCATTTTTAATCTGAGTACCGCTAGTTCCGATTCTTTTTCGTAACTTAATTCTTCCACCTTCTTTTCATATTCAAGCAGAAGCTTTCTAAGATTTTCAAATTCCTCATTTCTTTGTGTTAAGGTAATTGTGTAATCATGTGCTTTCTGATATATCTCACTCTCTTTGATTCGAAGTTGGTTTGTCAATTCCGTAATTTTAGCTTCAGATTCATTTAATTTCGTTTTTGAATCTTCTAAAACTTGATTTAATTCGTCATTAGCTGCTTTGGTTGCCGCTAATTCAATTTGTATATTTTTAAAAGTATCTTCATATGCTTCAGAATCCTTTTGATTGTTTACAGAGATTTCTTGAATCATCTTCTCGTATTCCTCTTGCTGTTCCAGTAATTTATTATCATGCGCTACTTTTTCATCTTCCATTTCCGAACGCAACATATCTAATTGATTCATTACTTCTACATATTTATTCTGAAGGTTTCGAATATGTTCCTCCTTGTCTTCCAATTTATTTTGCAATGAACTAACTTGTTCCACTATTACCAATTTACTAGTTTCTTCTTGGCTGGACGATTGTACATTTTCGAGTAACTGTTCATATTTCGCTTCAGCCGCACTCAACTGAGTACGAAGATCAGACTCAATTTTCTGGAAGTCAGCTTCGCGTTGAGATAGATGTTGTTTCCATAATTCGGCGATTTCGAATCCACGTTGATCGACTGCGCTTGATACTGAAGACCGCAGTTCTGCAACCGTCGATAAAAGGTTGTCATTCTCAATGTTTAAATTCTCAACCTTAATATTCAAATTCTTAATTTCTTCCTGATATTGAATATTTCTGTCAAGTAATTCTTGCTTTTCTGATTCCAGTTTCATAATATTATTATTGGTTTCATCAATTCCATGTTTTAATTGTAAACAACTTTGCTCTAATGTATCGCATTTCTCAGCAAGCGCTAAAGCTTCGGCGCTGTGTTGCATTGTAACATTCTGTTGCTGCTCATACCAAAGTAATTTTGATTTAACAGATTCCAATTCAGTTATAAGGGACGACATTTTTGTTTTAACTTCAGAATCTAATTGCTTCAAACACTCTAACTCCTCTACTAATTTAGAATGCTCCATTATTAATTTAGTTTTCTCAGTTTCGAATTGTTGTTGTATTCCTTCATTAATTTGTAATAATTCGTTGTAACGAATGTCCATTTCCTGCAGCTTTTCGGTCAATTCCTGATGATTGGCCAAAAATTCAGAGTTGTTTTTATCTGATTGTCCAATTTGGTGTTTAAGTGAGTTTATCTCATTCATGAATAATGTTTGCTGAGATAACAGGTCCTTGTTTTGAGAATCTAACTGCTCAACTAATATATGTAATTCATCATTTTCTTTCTCCATTTTTATTAATTCATCTTTGAGTCTACTTTCATGAACAGTAGGAGTAGAGGTCGGTTGTTGTTCATGACTTGATGACTCTTTAGCATCTCCACCCCATTGTACTGTAGAAAGTTTATCATTTGCCTCCTTGAATTTATATTTCCACAATTCAATTTCATTATCTAACTTCTCTTTCATTTCAGTTAATCTATCATTAGCACTATGGAAGACTTCATTTTGTTTTCTGAGCGATTCTTTGTCTCTCTTTTCTTTTGCAACTTCTCCTTGGAGCTCGTCAATTCTTTTTTCCAATTCTTGAATATTAGATCTCAATTCATCTTCAATAGCGTTATCTAAGAAGGAAGACTGTGACGTTTGTTTCAAAAGTTTAAGTTCATTAAATAGCATATCATTCGTAGTTTTTAGCTCTTTTAGTTTCTTTAAGGCTTTCATCAGTTTAGTGTTACTCGTGTTGAGTTCAGCTTTTAAAGCCTCATTATCTAATTTAAGTTGTCTTATTTGTTCATTCAAATGAGATAAACCTGGTGTAATATCTGTTATTTCCTCAGGTTCACCGAATCCCCATCCTTCATCCGAATTAAAAGGATCTGTCTCAGTATTGTCCTCATCGTCTTTTTTGTAAGTAACGTAAGCTTTTTTAGGAACAATAACTTCCTCTACTATCCCTAGCCCACTAGCAGCCAGTTGTTTTTGCATACTTTCAGTAACTTTCTTGACCAGATGTTCACCTTCGACAGAAGGCTCTTCTGTGCCAGAGACTATTTGCGATTCAAGAAAAGACATATCAATACCTTTACTATCATCAGCTAAAGGTTCTATAGTGGATGAAATAATCATTCCTTCAGTTTTAGGTATATTCATTTCAAACGTCATCTTTTTATTTTCCTTCATCTCTTTAATTTGTTCTTCCTTTTGAGACACTAACTGTTGTAAACGATCATTATTTTCTTTTGCCATATTTGTTTCATGATTTAACCTTTCTAATTCTATATAGGATTCTTGAAGTTTAGCTGTTAGCTCTGATATTTTGCTCTCTAAATTTAATGTCGTAGCAACATTATTTGTTTGGTACTCTTGCAACTTCTGGTTAGATTCTAAAATTTCTTGGCTTCTACTATTCACAACAGCGTTCAACCTATTAATTTCATTTATATATTGTTCAGTGTAATCGGGTGTTACAACTTTTTCTTTAATAGATTTTTCTGTCAACTCATGATTTATTCTATTTAGTTCTTCTATATTTATATTAAGTGTCTCAATATTAGTTTTATACTCTTGTAGCTTTGTTTCCAATTGTGACACGTTTTCATTAATCTTTTCGTACTTTTCATTTAGCACTTTCTTTTCTTTTATAGCATTCTCAATTTGTGTATTAAATTCCGACTCTAAATCTTCAATTTCTTGTTTCTTTTGTATTATCAATGATTGATGGTCATGTGTGATTCTCTTCAAATTAGTTTCAAGTTCTCGTAATTGAGCCTGATACTTCGCAACTTCAGATTCAGCTAAGTCAAGTCTATTTGCTTTATCAAGCAACAAATTGTATTGCTCTTGTATATCAGATATAGATTTTTTGAGTCGCTGATTATCTTCACTCACATGCTGTACTTTGTTTTGTAGTTCTTTATTTTCATTTTCGATTTCGTAAAGTTGTTTCTCGACGACCCTATCGTGGTCTATAAGAACCGCTAATCTACTAACAAGTTCATCCTCTTGACTTGTATATTCCGTGTAAGCTTTTTGTTTTTCTTGCAACTGACTACCTAGTTGATCAGCTTTGCGTTCAAGAGAATGCCTTCTATCCTCCATGACGGAAACACTTTCCTCGAGGCGACAAATACGATTCTTGTATCTGCTTATTTCCGTCTCCAAGTTCTCAATGTAAAGATCTCTCTCCTGAACTTTAGCGTCATACCCAAATTGAATCTGGGTTTGTTGTTGTCCCTGATGTTCAAGTTGATTCAGTAATTCTGTAATCTGATTTTGCTTCTGATTAATATCTGCTTCTAAACTGGAAATTTTCGTAACAAAATTCATATTATTCTTCTGTTCTATTTCAAGTTCTACCAACTTCTTATTTAATCCATCTAGTTGAGCTTTTAACTGAGTATTTTCTTCTTGCGAAAAATGTAACTCTTTATGTAACACATTCAAGGAATCTGTCAACTTGTTTATTTCATCAGCTGAAAGGGCTAGACGTTCATGTAAAGAGTTAATTTCTGTTTGCAAATGATTGATATCTTGTGATTTTTGTTGTTCTATAGCAATTTTATGTGACTGTAATCGATTAATTTCTTCTTCAGCATGTTTCAGCTTTTCTTGTAAAGCTGGCAGTGTCTCAACTTGTATCAACAGCTGGTCAATCTGTTCGTTCTTAGCAATAAGTTGTTTTTGGGTCTCATCATACTGTCCCTCTAACTCAGTATACATCGCTGATTTCTTTTTTATACTCATAGCAAACTTCTTTAATTTTTCCATCAACTCCTTGTTTTTGGTTTCTAACGCCACAAATTGATCTGATGAATTATCTTTGTCCAGGGACAATTGATTCAATTTTTCTTTCTTTTCTTCTAGCTGTCGAGTTAGTTCATTTATATATTTTTCCTTTTCAGTAACACTTGTACGTAATGTTTCATTTTCTATAGATTCCTTTCTAAGTTGCAACTTGATTTCGTGAATTTCCACGTCGCGTTCAATACTTTCATTTTTAATAGCCAACATTTCATCTGAATGTTTTTGTTGCTGCGCTTGAAGTTCTTTAATGAGAATTTGATTTTCAGCAAAAGCATCATTCAAGTTTTTCAGTTCTGCTTCTAAAGATGCATTCTTATTCTCCAAATCGCCTTTAAGACAATTTAACTGTATTTTTTCATCTTCCAACCCTTTTATGATCTCCTCATTTTCTGTAAGCTTCTTCTGATATGCTGATATTTGCTTATTAAGTGATTTTACTAGCTCTGCATTTTGGTCTTTTGCCTTTTCTTCTTCAAGCAATTCAATAGTCGACTTAAGTTTCTGTGAAACGTCGTTTAACTTAGTGATTTGGTTGATATACTCAGCCATTTCTTTATCTTTCTGCTGTAAAGTATTTCCGTAATTGAATATTTGCTGTTCGAATTGAAGCAAGACATTTTCCAGTTCATTAATTCTGGTGTCACGTGAACTTAAGGTGATCGAATATTCTTGATGCATTTTCTGTAATTCTTGTTGTAACAATTCATGCGATTGCTTGAATTGCAACAATTGCTGTTCAGATTCTTTATCTTTCTTGGCAGTTTCCAACTCTAGTTTCAACTGAGAATTTTCTTCTATTAGTGATTGTATTTTATTTTCGTTAGATGCATTTGTTTGTAATAACTCGCTCTGTTTCTGTTGCTGTTCCTCCATTGATAATATCTTCATTTGACAATCGGCTATTTCGTCCTCTCTTTCTTTAATAATATTTTTTAACTTAAGTATTTCCTTAGTTAACTGTTTCACTGATTTGGTTCTATTAATGCCTTTGTCACCAACAGCTTTGTCTTCATGGTGCGTCTCTACAGGCACCCCATCAGTTACATCCTCAGTGTGTGGCTTGGCAATGTCTGCAGTTTCTTTCATAATTTCAATCCTTTCGCGTTTTAAATCTTCTATCTGATGATTCAAATCTTGATTTAACTTGTCTAATTCCTGTCTTTCATTATTGAGAACATTAATATTGCTTTGAAGAGCACTGCATTGATTATTTAATTCAGTTATCTTTTCGAGTAACAATTCATTATCTGTTCCAATCTTATTCATTTTCTCCATAACTTCCTCCCTTTCTAGTGTAAATAGTTCAATTTTCTTGTTAAGTTCTTCCCTTTGCTCAATCAAACTATCGATATTTTTATCATTTTGGGAAGATACGTTTTCATCTACATTTTCGTCAATTTTTCCTTCAATACCTTTATTGTATTCTTCAAGTTCTAGTTTCTCTTGTGTTGTTAAAGATTCAACAATTTCTATGGATTCAGCTGAACTAACTTTCTCTGCGCTCAACTTCTCCAACTTATCAGTAAGTTCGATGTTTTCTTGAATATAAGTTTCTAATTTGTGCATTATTTCTTCCTTTTCTTCTTCAAGATGTTTAATAGTGCCATTTAATTGGTCTTTATCTAGTTTTAGATTTTCTATTACAAGCTCTAATTCCTTCTTAGAAGCTACCAGTTCATCAATTTGCTCTTCTAACTGAACTGATTTCATTTCAGTGCAAACATGTTCATTTTGAAGTTGAGATATGTCTGATAATTTATCTTCCATTTCCATGTACTTTTGTTGCAAAACATGTAGTTCTGGAAAAAGAAACGATACACAAGTATAGAATGCAAAAGTCATGACTAAATACTCAAAAAGAATATGTTTAAAAGAATTATAATGTATAAATTAAAACAGTACCTTGTACTAAGTCAAATTTCTGTGCTTCCAAAACACTTATAGATTTAAGTCTTGCTTCGGCCAAATTTTCCATCTCAACCAGTTTCTTGTAAATGTCTGAATCCGTTACTACAAAAAAAAATAACGAAATAAAGAAATCGTTATAAGATATACAATAAATTGTAATGATCAGGCTACTTACCTCTTCCACTGTCGTAATCAACTAGATGCAATTGTAGATTGCCTTTCTCCTCTTCCAATTCGGCAACTTTTTGCGATAGTTGATGTAACTCTTCATTCAATTTTATGATTTCCGCATTAGCGTCGGAAACTTTAGCAAAATTATCAATAGTCTTTTGCATTTGTTTCAATTTCATCTTTTGGTTGGATTTAACTTTAATCATATTTTTATTGGCTGCATCGATATCATTGTTTAGAACTGCAATCTCTTCTTGTGCAGCTTTTAATTTTTCTTCGAGTTCTTTAACATAAATTGATGAGCTATCAGTATGTTCAATATCAACTGGTTGTACATCCACATTATCCTGTTTTTTAACTTCGAACTGAGGACTCATAGTTTGCGCGCTATCTATTTCAGCAGTAATTTCAGTGCAGACACCAATATCTACCGATTCGATAGCAGGTGCCGGAGGTTCAGTTTCTATATTAGAATTTTGGAGTTCAGTTATTAATGCATCTTTTTGTGAAATGAGATACTCTTTTTCCAGTATATCTTTATTAAGAGACTGCACTAACATTTCCAGCCTTGCAATTTCATTTTTGGCGGCTTTCTTGTCTGTTTCTAGTGGTAATGATTCTGAAGATAATTGGGTCCAAGGAGATTTTGATTTAGCAGCTGTGTTTCTACCACCCTTACGAGTGGGAAGTGGGCTACCTTTCTTTCCCGCAGCTACGGGCGACTTAGACTCCGGGTTAACTGACGCCAGTTTGTTTTCAAGTTCTTTATTAGTTTGCCTAATTTGACAATTCAATTGTTCTAGCAATTCAATCTTCTTAGTGAGTTCTACCATACCAGCTATCTCTAGAGAACCTTTCTCTTCCTCAACATCGTCTTTTTCTTTAGGCGAAGGCACATCAAATTGCATAGCAGACAGACTTTCTATATGTTCCTGTAATTTCAATATTTCCCGATTCTTAGCTTCCAGTTCTGCTGCTAACTTTGAATGGTCCTGACTAATTTCAAATCTGGCTTTTTCTAGAATGGTGTTAGCTTCTTCTAAACTATTTATTTTTTCATCTTTCAATTCTATTTCTTTTATTAATTTTTGTTTCTCTTCTCGCCATTCACCTTCCATCGCAATAAAGTTTTCCTGCATTTTTGTCATTTGTTGCTTTGTATCTTCAAGGAGCATTAAAGAATCTTTCTCTGAAATTAAATACAAACATTTAAAATATTACCATAAAACCAGTAAACCAACAGACCTGGACTAAAAATTATTTTCTCTAAATTTGAACTAGATTTGAAACATGCTACATAGGCGACTTTGATAATAGATAGAATGGCTTACACTAACTGTATCTCACCTTTCTTACTTAAACTATCAGACATGAGTGTTGTAGCTCTGTTCTTGGCTTCTATGATCTGATCTTTTTCATTTATTTTTTCTTGTAGGTCTAAAATAGTTGTTTCCATTGCCTTGATTTTCACCTGCATCACACTTAATGCATTTTCTTTTTCTTTCACTGTGTTTATGAGTTGTGTAACATCACTGTTGTCTCCTATCTGTGAGAAGTGTTAAGAATTATATTGAATGATTAAACTTCTTAAGATTTCATTTAAAAACTAGGTTTCTTATTAGAGAATTTAAAATGACACTAAAATCTTTGATTGATAGCTATTCAGACATGCTTATCTAGAAATATAATTTAATAAATCTTTAAACATTACAAGAAGACAACTATTTGTGACTAGTGACAAGTTTTAATAAAGCAATATTATAGTTTTGTTATTGACTCAGGCTTGATGGATATAAGAGATGCAAAATCAATAATAATATTACTTTTCTTATCTCTGACTTGGTATCCACTGTAGACTCCCGCCGGATTGTCGTAGGTTTTGACATAGGTCTTTTACTGATTTCTTTATATTGTTTTATCCTTTCCATCAATAGTTCCTTTTGTTTCAGGGTGTTTGCCAGGCTCTCACTAATGCCAGGTACTGTAACATTTATTTTTAAATTTTTTTTGTCAGTCCAAACTGCCTCTTTGGTCTAGTGGCGAATAATGTGCTTAGCGATCGGACAAATGTAGTTTTTCAAACGAGAAATTCCCAGTGTCAGTCCAGAGTCTGAAATTGCACCTGGTATATGGCAATAGGTTTGCTCCAATTACATGGGACCTTTACATTGTCGGCCCAAAGTGGGTGTACTCTGTGCACCTGTACCACCCCGCTTGGGGAATATAGGTGTGATGGTGTTTTTTCTTATTTATCATCTAGCACATGGAAATAAAAAAATATCATCTTCTTTTTTTTCATAGGAGTGGAGTCTTTTTTTATATCATAGTATGGAGTTTCGTTTTAATTTTTAACCAGTCTCTACTATAAAATAAAAAGTATGTTACTACATTTTTACATTGAAACAAACTCATCATCAACCATCATTAAATTTGCATGTTTATTATATTAACGCTGTTCACATGCATATATAGTATATGCATAGATACATCATACCTCAATGCTGGTTTTGCTTAGTTAACAAACTGGCAAGTTACAAAAGCTTAATATACTTTACAGATAAATTATCTTACTGTTCAATGCATCCTGAACAGACAAAGTAGTGGAGGTGTCTGTAGCCACAGAGAAGCCTGTTTTCTCGCTCATGGTGGATGCCAGTTCAGAAGCAGTATCGCCAACATCATCCTCTTCTGTAACATATAGAACATTTTTAAAAGCTAAATACCATTTTTATAAGCTGAAAAAGACCCCTTATTCGTACGGGTGCTTTTTCAAAGCATTGTGCTAAAGCACTGTACGCGCTTTTCAAAAAAACCATACAATAAGCATTTGTTCAATTCAAGCACTTGTTTAACACACAAAAAAAAAGACTTGAAAAAGACTTCGAAACTTCGTACCCGGTCTACAATAGTGCCGCCTACTAGGTCTATGTTATATAGCCTATGTTACTTCTGGATAAGGTAGCTTCCTAATAGTGAAATAATTTTTAAAATCAATCCAATAGTTTTTGAGTTTACTCATTACAAACATACAAAAATACAAATCTTTTCTTTATAATATTAGTACAGAAATTCTTTTCACACAACACTTGCAGTGAGAATGTAAGAAAATATTTAATTATATATGTTATATACTAGTAATGCATGGCTGCACATACATTAATTTTGTAATGCTTTTATAAATTATAGCATATGTGTAATTCTGATTATGTAAAGTTTCAGCAAAATTAATTCAATAGTTTTAGTTTAAAATAGTAGCAAACATACATTTTCCTCAGAAACTTCTGCATTAATAATATTAGTGTATACATTTTTAGCACTGACCTCACCAGTCAAAATACTTCGTATGACATAGTCAAGCTGATATAAATGAACTTTACTCAGTGCACTGGTTAAACAAATGACAGAAACCTGTTTACTTTTTGTAAACATCAAAATGTGTAAAGGTCAAAACAGAAACGCAATTAATTCCAATTAAGGTTGATGTTATGAGAATTTATAGAAAAAAAATATTAATAAAATCTCATACCAAAAGGTCTTCCCAACAGTTCTGCAGTTGCTTTCCTGTGTTCCTTAATCCTTTTTGATACCAATGCAGCATTTTCTAAACACTTTTGTGCACGCTCAAACTTGATTTGCCTTTCGGAAGATGATGACATGCGTTGTGAAGTCTATAAATTATTACATTGCTATTAGGTATAATGTTGTACAATTCACTGGTATGATAAAAATAATCAAAACATTGGTTTTAGACATATTATTATTTTATTATAAGCCTACACTGTCCCCATGCAGGGCGAAGGCCTCCCCTCCCTTATTCCACTTGTCCCGGTCCAGTGCAAGCTGATGCCAGTCATTGTCGTAGGAATCCAGCTCGTTTCGCCACCTCTTTCTGGGCCTGCCGCGCTGTCATTTTCTGCCTGGTGGCACCCACTGTGTGGTTGTTTTAGCCCAAAACGCATCAGACATGTGGCAGATATGTCCGGCCCAGTTCTATTTCAGTCTTGCAGCTGAGTGACCTACGTCAGTGATTTGTGTTTTGGAGATAAATGTTTTGAATTTGTGTTTAGATATAAATTGGAATAAAAAAAAATATTCTTGAATGTTAATCAGAGCACAAGAATATTTCCACATTCTTGACCTGCCTGTTTCATAATGTTTAACGTGACTTATAATTTTATTAGTCAATAGCATAGCATATCGAAACAAACGACCTTGTAAATCTAGCCTGATCCATGCAAATGTTTTGATTCATTGTAGTCATACAAATATAGTACATTTCAATAAAAACCCACCTTAGAGGTTTTCACACTCCCTGCGATACTGGAGACTTCAACAGACGATGCTATGTTTGTATCAGGAGTATCCAACTGGCCCTTTTTAGGGGGATTATTGTTTTTATTGT
This sequence comes from Phalera bucephala, assembly GCA_905147815.2. NCBI lineage: Eukaryota > Metazoa > Arthropoda > Insecta > Lepidoptera > Notodontidae > Phalera > Phalera bucephala. Next base: position 21,874,260 of record LR990615.1, read on the forward strand.
CCGACATGGCTTATTACACACTGCCAACATTAATGATACACGTAATACGCGAGCACAATCACAACACCAAATTTTGAAAAGGAAGATGAATAGTTTTATGTAAATTACTTTAGGAGATATCAAAATATTTAGCCACCACCATTTAGCACTAATTGCCAATAGCTTGCCATTACATTTTTTAACCACGTCAGCAGTGCTACTAAAGTAAAACGATTTCGATAAGTACTGCGTTTTCACATCTTTCTCGCGTAAACTCACACTGTGAACTCACGTTACTCAGCCAGCGGTCCGTCACATTACAGAAACAAAATTTTATGATATTTTTAAATTTATCTTAAAGTTCAATAATTTGAATACTATTTAAAAACAGTATGCAGATTTTTAATAAACTTGTTATGGATATGAACTCGTTTTTTCCATCCTATCTTAATGTTTTTTCAACATAGATTTTTGTACACTTTTTGATCCATTTCTCTTAAACTGGGTAAAGAGCCATCACCGTCTAGAACAGTCTTCTTTGTTCTGTCTAAAATCACGAAAATCATAAAAGTCAGTCCCTCCATTATTCAATTTGTTTGAGTACGATTACATTTTTTCAGTAGATACTAACTAATGAAATCATTTTGTGATTGATATAAGTACCAATCCAGCGTATTTATAAAATGGCTGGTTTACTAGTACACTAGTCCGGTGAAGCTCTGAATTGTAACCAAAGATTATAATAACACCATCTTGTAAATGGAATAATATAAAAAAAACAGGCGCTATAACGCTGAATTCAGTGAGAAACCCACTGTCCTGTAACTGGATTAGCGGTCTACTTTCAGTCCAGCGCTCTCATTCAGGCGTCACTAGCTATAGTAATGTAAACGGTCAATCTTATGTCATTCCAGTAGTGGCAGTAACATTTATTTAACAGCTTGAGGTCATTGTCACTAAAGTGTAAACAATTTCGTCAACATCTTGTTCCTGTGGTTTAAAGCGTAAGCCGCTCCTTCCCCTCGATCGATTAGTTGCGTGTTCGATTCCAGCACGTGATCAATCTTTGTGTGACCTACAAATATTTGTTTCAAGCTGTTTGTATTTCATGTCGGTGGTGTGTGCGACTTTCATGTTTATAAACGCACCCGCTACCGATAAGAATAAGTAAGTGAGGGGTACTTCTTTTTAAAAAAAATCCTTGTGTTGTTTTATGAAACCACGGTAAAAGTGAAACATATTGGCCTTGGCTGCTGTGGCAAGCGCCTTTCACTTTATCCCTACTCCGCGGCCGACCGTCACGCGACATGCAACACACAGACCAAAAAGTTTGAGACGGTCTAATAAAAGTTTCACTTTAAAAAAAAATTTAATCAACAGCTTTTAAATAACTATAATAATAACATCCAGTAAATTCAATTAATTCACTGGATTACTGGAATAGAATAATGTCAGCTGGCCATTAATAAAGTCAGTCGGCGTAATCAATAGTTTTAATAAGATAGCCCCATGGAAATCCATGGGTAGTCCTCCGTCACTAAAAAAAACTTATCACTGACATGCACTGACTGACCAATTGACCACAGACACCCCACAGAATATCTTAGGGGCCGTCCGCACGAGCGTATTTTTGCAGCGCTGGAAAAAACCGTCGAGATGAAACAAATGGAAAACAGTACATGCGTTCACACGTGAGCGATTTTTTATCGCGACCGATTTTAATCGCGCTTGTTCTACTTTCAACGCTCGACGTTTAAGCGTTTAAGCCGTGATTACACTTCGCGACCACGAATACGACCTGACAGCCTTGAGACGCCATTAAGCAGTGATCACACTTGCCGATTCCGACTTCGACCTGACTGCCTTAAGACGCCATTACAAGGCAGTCAGGTCGGAGTCAAAGTTGGATTCAACTTCACCCGACCCCGATTGCGACCAAGGCTTTTTTATGTTATCCAGTCATCGTTATGATAAGTATAAGTGTATCGATATAATATGATATTGTAGTCGTGTAAAGAAATAATGTCGTAAGAAAGCCCAATAAAAGGTTGATGTTTCGATACATCACCAATCACTTTAACTTTATATCGATAATTAAGAATAAAGGGGTATTATTTAACCGACTTCTAAAAAGGAGGAGGTTCTCAATTCGACTGTATATTTTTTTTGTATGTATGTTACTCGAACAGTCCTCCAATTATGAATTGATTTTGATGATTCTTTTTTTGAAATCCAAGATGGTGGACACGACTTGTTGTGTAAAATCAATATGGGTATCATTTTTAGAGTTTTAGGTGATGCTGATTAAGAATATGGGGTTAATTAGGAAATCCAAGATGTTGTGTATTTGAGTACTAACGAGAGACGTACTAGTGTGTGTTTAGTGCTCATGTGTACTAGTGTTAGACGAACTGTTTTGTGCGTACAGCGCCTCATAAAGTACTTCGCACGTTAGTTGGCATTTAATTAACGTAACATTATAAACTACTCCATTATATTTACTGATTCTCTTAGTTGCTTGCAATCTCTGCATGCTAATCCAAGCAAACATATGAATCCGGTAAAACCTTGTGTTGGCCTGGATTCCTGGATATTCGTGTACTCAGAGCAATGAAACTATCGATGGTCTGGCAAAACTAGTTAGCCCCCAAGGCCGTTTAGATAGTACTGTTTATTGTAATGACATTCTATTACTTGCACATATACAGGTATTTGAAAATTGGAATCGTGATTATGTGAATGCAAATTTATACAAGGCCAAATTTTATCGGACCATTCAATCCGTAGTCCAAACTAGAGATGAGTCGTATTTATTACAACAGATTCAAAGAACAGGTATTTTACGAGAATAGGCGGCACCTAATCCAATTCTGACAATACCTAATCCACCTAATATTCATACTCAATAAACTAATGTTTAGTCGTTAAGCGCGCTTACTCACACCTGTTCCCGCGGTCTCTCACTCACTCATATGCTTATCGCTTTGCTATCCCGCTATACCACGCGTATTGATATACAACAAATGTAAATATAATGAATTGAAATCTTTTTAACACGCCATCTTGCGAACGCTAAACTTTTGCGGAATATTTGATATTGCAAGACTCAAAACTTCATACATTCGTAAGTTAACAGTCCTAAGCCTGTAAAAAGTATGAAGGAAAGATACCAATTCTTTACTAATATATAATTAAATGATAAAATAGAAAACAAGTATTAGTTTATTCAACCAATTTCGTGTAGAAATATTTAATCTAATCAAAAAACAAAATTTGATTCCATTTTCTTAAAAGTGTTATTATGACTGTACCCGTTCTTAACTAACAAAACAATTCAACATTCAATTAATTCAAATATCGATAATTCGATATCAGGATTTGATATAGAATAGGCGGATTGAGATCACCTAGTAACAGTATGTGTATGAGATCATTGAGATTAGGTGGATTAGGTGGAATAGGTATTTGGATTAGGTATTTATGCAGACTAGGAACAGGTGTTCTTAGTACCTGATTTACCTAATACGACCCATCTCTAGTCCAAACCAACCCTGGTTCTCCAAATTAAAATTAACTAAGAAAACGACTTCTATCCTTTTCCGTCTTAGATGTAATTATTGTTACAGTGCTGTACATCTTTATTATCATATAATTTGAATATAAGAAACTCGTCGTTGTGCGAGTTGTGTAGCCAAGTAATTGGCGATCTTAGCCACATTTTATTTTCCTGTCCTCGTTTAAGCTTTTCATCCTTACACCATTTCCTTATTGAATGTGAAGCTCCTCTTGCTTAGAATTTATCAACTATTCTGACATAATCTAATAATTAATATATTTAAGCTATTGTAAAGTTTATTGTACATCATAATTGTTGAACCAAATGGTTTGCAATTAGGTTTTAGTTTTTTATAATCTCACTTCTGGTACACATGACAGATGTTGTAAATTTGAATTTAAATATTTTCACAGAATGACTTGCGAAAATTTTTTATGTGCCAAAAATTTTGTTAGAACTGAAAGAGCAGTGTTGTCAGTCAAAGCAAACAGTATAATAATGTACAATTATACCTTCATGAACGTTTTGTAATAACTTATATACCTATACTGTATAAACGGATTAATAATGTGTATATCGTGAAGTGTTCCAGCCTTTTATTTTAAGCTTCCCTTAAAAAGGATTTCTCTTACACTGCGCATTAGAGTGAGCAGAGAAACTGATCCTGTTAAACAATAAGGATCTATGGACCTCTGCTGTTGGCCCCCCACAATAATAATATCTATATTTAATTTTGTGCGTGTCTATAATTGTTTTTCAAGTTATCTTATTCAATTTATGTTTATATTGCCCACTTTTCTCAAATCCGTCAAACCATTCCGTTTTATAATCTATGAAGTCGATCATCTCTAATTATTGTACATCGGGGAGTTCTTTTAGAAATCTTACATACACGATTAAGTATTCCACTAAACATTGGCAAAATACACTTAAAATTAGTGTGTAGCCATAACATTTTCAAGTGATTTTTTGAGTACGTTCCACTTGGTATAAACGTCGAAATTATCGCCATTTCAGGCGTTCCACTTGGCGCCCGCGATCGATATGATCGCATCGATGACGTCATAGATGACGTCATGGATTTCGCTCACAAGACGCTCACGGTGACCCACCTCAAGAGGTGGGTCACGGTGGGCGCTGTCAATGTGCTGTCAGTGTCAAAATAGCCGGTAAATATTAAACTTTGAAAAATAATTATAGAATTTTTATCTTAAGTTTAACAAGGCTATTTTTATTAATTATAGGTATCAAACATATAATATAACTTGTCAAACCGCAAGATGAGGTGTATAAGGGTGAAACGAAATGTATAGAAGAAACGCAATTGTGTAAAAATAACTCGACACGGGTAGATAATCATCGGAGGATAATAATACGAACTTTAGGGACACACGATGTTGCAGTAAGCAACAAGGAAATCGAGGTACCTTATTAAATAATATTACGTTAGCAGCAGTATTTAATATAGGTATTTGATACTACATTCCCAGTAGGGAATGTGAAGTAGTAACTACACCATACGTTATTAAAATGAGCACAAAAATTTGGTTGAATTATTTATAAATGTCTTGTACTCTCTGCCTATCTTGCAAGGGATCTGGCATGATGATATAGTAGATAGATTATACTTAAAATATTTTTTTACACTTGTATTCTCAGATATATCAACATACATAGAAACTATAAAATATCATGATATTATCTATCTATCTATATCATCACGCCAGATCCCTTACGGGGTAGGCAGAGAGTACAGAGTTCCAACAAATCATGATATTACTTAACATGATATTATTTAAATAAGTAAACATTGTTTAATGTGATATTTACTGTAAATATATGCAATAACTTACAAGTGTTTGGCCTTACAATGATAGTTTTTTTGCCTATTTTGCCTTTACTTTTTGTTGTTTTCATGCTCAATTTTCTTTGTATGTTTCTACCAATAAATGTGTGGTGTCTATCCATTCAGCAAACTAACTCATAATCCTGATATTGATTGGCATTCAATTAGTTATTTCAGCAAATACTTATAAACATGTGGAACATACTATCACAACTGTTACCCCAGAGGAGAGGGTCAGAGATCTAGAAAGTTAGATGAGGCAATAGTATTTATTTAATAATTACTAAATTAATAAACAAACTCATTTTGATTTCAGAGTTTACCTATTATAACAAATGTTACTTACATCTATTTAAGTAAAAGATTGAATAAAAACGGGGAGATGTACCTTAGAATAACAATAATAGATACACAAAATAAAAAGTCATGAATAGCCATGGTGAATTAAAATGAACATTATCTTTGTAATTTTACGATTTTCTCATAGTAATTAAGTTTATAAGTAATAAATAAAAAATAAACACCGTCACGCCTTTATTCTCCAAGCAGGGGTGGCAGAGGTGTACTGTGTACATCAACTTATTGCCGACGATGTTAGATCCCATATAATAGGGGGCGAGCCTATTGCCATATACCAGGCACTATTCCAGACTCCGGACTCATACTGGGAAGTTTTTGTTAGAAAGACTACAATTGTCCGACCTAGGATTTGTACCCAGGACCTCGTTATCTCAAAGCAATGTGCTTCGCCACTAGACCAACGAGGTAGTCAGTAAGTAATACTTTATTATTTTTATTATGTTAATAAAATTAGCTAATGCATAAATGACCACGACCATTACACTGCAAGGGATCGTCAGAGATATTTAGAATGGAAACACTACTATTGTAAACATGCACTTTTCACCAATATAAACACGAACAACCCAAAAATTAAGTGGTGATTTTATTTCAAGCTATTTTCAACTGCTATACATTTGCAAGATATAGGAGTGGTCTGTTTTACTATCATGTGTCTGCAGTCCTGACTAACACCACACAAGGTTTTATAGGGGCATTATATGGGCTATTTATTTACCTATATAGTCACATTTTAAAATTACTATATATTACTATAATTACCTTCCATACATCTCAGTATTTACCTATTCATATTCGATATAGTTTTAAGTTAAAAAATTAAAACAAAACTTTTTTAAATTTTCTTTATTGTAAACTTACAATCAATTGCATTTTTGTTATAATGTTATATAATTACATCATAGCATTGTGGTTTCTCTTGTATTCCATAGTAATATTTAATCTTTACAATTTGTACCAATTATAATAAGGATGGTAGGCACCTACTACACACATTCAGAGCATGATATTCATTGTGCCATTGTTTATAGCTGGAGGCTTGTCCTTCACTTTTGTAATTTAATAATACTTATCGAATTTCTTGATTTCGTAATAACTTATTCACAATTCTTGATTCGAACTGGAGAAACAGGTTACAATTGATTAAATGTTATGACTACTTCCTTCTTTTGCAATTTAGATTCACTGAAATTATAATCATATGTGAAATACCTTATAGGTATTTTACAATAGACCGTTTTTTATGAATGTTATGTTATGTTAATTTACTACTGTAACAAAAAAATATACTTAGAGGAACAATATTCTAAAATCCCGCCCTTTGTATTTGACAAATCGATCACTATGGTCCCATGGTACGTTCCACTTGCGTGAACGAACGCGGCGCTAACAACCTTGTGGAACGGCAATTGTCACAGTTGGGAGCGTGGTCGGCGTGGGCTACAAGTGGAACGCACCCTTTAACGCTCGTTTGAACACTTAGTTTGCAAGCGATTAAATATCGCCTACGGCGATTTATTCCAGCGCTGCAAAAAAATCGCTCGTGCGTACGGCCCCTTAAACGTATAGATTGGCAAAAAAGCATGAGTAAAACGCGGTGATAGTTGGAACTAAAAAGCGATTAATAGGGCAACACTACTTCACGGTTCCCAACTTAGGGGTTTTCCCTCGAATTTAGGGGGTAAACAAATGCGTTGGGATTTTTTTAGGGGCGTTATATTTTTAGGGGTATTATTAGAGATTTTTGGCTTCTTGTACTTTTTCCTATTATTTATTTCTTATTTTTTTTTATTAAGAAAAATAAAGGACCTGGAGTAACGCAATCTAGCCAATCATATTTTTTGTTAACCTAGAGGCTTATCGACAATTAGTACTATTTTCTAATTAGTAAGATGGGGAGTTGAATGAATAACAAATGTCACCGTAGTGTTGACCATAAACATAGGACGCAATATTTTCGCCGTAATATCAAACATTTAAACCATTCATTTTGAAATCAAGGCAACAGATCTTGGCCCTATTTATAATTTTTTTAATAATGTTATTTTATTAGGGGGATTTTTGACTTAGGGACATATATTTTCGAGGGTTGGTAACACTGGCTTAGTCTGCCTGGGATAGAGAAATGTCAAATGCAAAATTTATTTTGTCAAAAAAATATTCTTGAAACTGAAGTTTAATTCATAAATACAAATTCCTATTTATATGGTTGTTAGTTTAAAATAATTCAATGGCATCTCGTATCCAGGTAAATTTAAATGATTCAGAAATTGCATTGATGATTTCATCATACATACAGATTGGTTACATGGACATCATGCTATTTGACGCGTTCATTTTTTCAGGCTACTGCGCGTCAGTTATCTAAAACGTTTAAGAAGAGAGGCAGATTTGAAGTGGGCATAGCTTCTGAACTACCAGCGGCGTACAAGAAGTTTTGGCGTGAGTGGAAAGTGTTAAAGCCTGTTGCAGTGCACTATATCCCTCAGGAAGGGAAGTGGAAACGTGATGACATTACAGGCGAAATATTGCCAATACAGAACATCCCTATTCCTTTGAAATATCCAGCTGAAATACACGATGGTATATGGGGTGGAGAAGCAGTTGTTAAAGGTAAGTATCATTAATGTAAAATAACTAACAACTTTATTGTTTTTGTCAATATGTTACCTGTGTTTGTTGACTTCATTATATAACACACGAGGCACTATACTATATATCTGCCATCTTAGCCATCACTATGGATAAGTAGTATTTGCCACAGTCTGTGTGAGGTTGGTGACTGTCTATGATATATTCAAGCCTCTCCATGCCCCAGAAAGTATGCTCAGCTTTTAGTCATGGTTTCCATTTCATGTCATTAAGTTAAGCTGGAAACCTGAGGGGTAGCTTGATAAGTTCCAACAGCAGGAAGCCACAAACCTGCCTTCTTAATCCACACTAGTTCCTTGTATTCCAGTTTCATTCTATTTACCTCAATTTGTAAGTCAAGGCCTTTGCCTAGCCATAGGATAATAGAAACTGGTTTATTATTTAGTAATTATTTTTAGGCTTTCAAAAGCGTGACCCGAGGCGGCGTAGGGTACCTCACTATTGGGTACCTGTATTGAAAAGAACCGTAGTAAGATCAGAGGTGCTTAACACCCATCTGTCGGTGACGGTTACGGAACGGACAATTAAACTAATCAATGATCACTACGGATTTGACCATTATTTGCTCAAGACTCCAGCATGCGACTTGGTGTCCATGTTAGCTTTGAAATTGAAGAAACAAATACTGATGGAGTTAATGAATGGCTGTCCTAGATATGCATATGATCCTCAGAAGCAAAAGGAGATATATGAGGAATATAAAACATATTTATCATCTGTAAGTATTATCATCAGTATTATATATAATTTTGCATTTTCATATATCCAGTAGTGCTCGTCGCACTGTGTGAGAGCACTCATAGCATTGTGCGACTGTGGTGTTCTTACCGATCACCAAGGTTAAGCAGTGTCCGACTCGGGCGGCCTAAGATGGGTGACTGTTTGACTTTTCATATTTGAGCATGTCCGAGCCTGTGCCGTTGGTCCTGGCTACCACTTAATGTGGTAGTCGTTAAGTAGAGTGGGAAGCCTTATAGCTGGCTTGATAAGTTCCAACAGCAGGTGGCTACAAACCTAGCTCTAATCCACACTAGGTCTGCATGGTGGAGTATGACCTAATCTCACCTTGATTTGTGAGAGATGGCCTTTGCCCAGCTGTGGGCATTATAGACTAATATTTTTATATATTTTATTTCTTATAGACCTCAATGATGTCTGCAATGTATTAAAACTGATATCTACACAAGCTGTACCTACTTCTGGTACATGTATGTTATATAATGTTTGAACCCTTAAAAATATGTATCTTAAAACATAAACACTGGCAGTGACTACCATGTGAACCCAGAGAAGACCATGCTATCGGGATGATTGTGAACTATTATTTTGCCTACAAAAATCACAGTTTTTTCGAGTTTGGGTATTTCATGCAAAAACAGCTATGTTCATTAATTCAATGCTATAAAATCTATCACTAATGTGTCTCCTGTAAAACTGTTTTGCAACACAGCGATTTCTGAAAATACAGTGATTACATTGAGGAAGGATTTTATCTAATTATTAATGGAATTAAAGTGAATTATATAATTATATTTACAGTATACTCCTGAAGAAATAGAATGGTATGGTCTTTCATGGTACGAGGCTCTGTGCAAGCTAGCCAAACTGAAAGAAGCAGCGAATAAACCCGTTCCTCTGAAGAATGTCTATAGGAAGAATCTAGTGGAGAAATTGAAAGCTGCTGGTATTGAGGGAACCAATACTTCTACTGATGAAATATCGTAAGTACTTTATACCTTGATATAAAAACAACAAACTGTGACAGTGGAGAAAGCAAGTGGTCTATAAGGAAAGAACCTGTTAAACTCTGCACTCTCTGCCTACCCTGCAAGGGATTTGGCGTGATTATATACAAGGTGTAACACAATAACGCAAGACCAGACTCTAGTTTGTTCCAAATCGATAACCGAATTGATTCCAACAATTTTTAATGTATATTCCATTTTTTTTAAACTTGCAAAAAAAATGCTGTTACTCCTTTATTTGTGAAGCAATTATCTAATCGGGGTGTCTGAGGTCTTGCGATATTTACGATACAGCTTGTATATAGATAGAAACAACATCATTTGTGAAATGTCTCATCCTATGATAAGAATTCCTATGAAATTCACATTCAGCTGCCAACATTTGGGCAATGTAGATCCAGTGAATGATGTTATATAATGAGTTTGCTGCATCAAAACAACCTATTCATCTATCATGTTAATGGAAAGCTTGGGATCCTATGAAATTTTAACAACCCTATAAATTGTTGTTTACGAATGGTTGTGATTTAGACAAAACTTTAAACAAGGAAAAGTAATATGCACCAATTAATTTAGGCGTAATTTTATGAACAACAAAGTAGAGAGTAAAGAAAATTACTATAATAAAAAACACCTCTACGCAACATTCTCCAAACAGAGGTGGCAGAGTAGTATAACCTTGGTTTACCCATATTTCACAAATGACAGCTCAGAGCGATGACAGCCACGCCAAAACACTGTGTCATTGTCCAACGGGCGCAGTACACATTTATTTAATTTTAGCGAGTTCCAAGTTGGATCATTGTTTTGTTATGCATATTGAAATTACAGTCCATTGTTTAGTATAGAGCCTAAATTTATTTGCTACCAACACCCGTAGGTGTCGGTGAACGGCAATGGCAATGCCTATCGTTTCCACTGTCCCACCTAGGATTGGAACTCAAGGTTTATTATATACTGGAACATTTTATAATATGAATGATTTACATTACAAATAGTTTATTTTATTTACAGATCTACTACATCATGGCTATCAAAAATGAATCCATTTGGCAAAAAAGATGAAGCATAATGACCTGTTGAAATTCAATAACGATACTATCAAATTGTTGTGTTTTAGCAAATGTAATATTGAAGTAGATGTGTTTATTGCCCAATATAAGAGTTTAATTTAGAATAAAATAGATATAAATCAAGTAACTCAGATCGTATGATTCCATAATAAGTAATTTAACATAGTATGAGACAAACTGCTTTCTCATCATTTCTATTTAACTAGCAATTTTCGGCGACTTCGCAGCCGATTGACAACAGCTCTGTTACTTCTGAATAATGGTAAAAGTATTATTAAAATCGATTCAGTAGTTTCAGAGTTTCAAACAAACAAACACCTTCCTCTGAAGTGACTCTAAAGATAACAGAAATAAAAAAACATATTTAGGGACTATACTAATTTTTTAATGCATATAAAATAATTAACGAGTTATATTTGATTATTATAATATTCTTTGCTGTAAGCAGTTTAACAAAATGTTTAACACAGGTAGAAATTTGAGATTTTAATAAAAAAAAATATTTCGTATTCTACACAAACGCAATTATTTCAAATGAAAGTACCAAGCGCACATGACACTGCCGGCATTGCTGGGATTGTCCATTCTAGAAGTATATTTGGCCTTAAAAGTACAATTCATTCCTCTTACGAACTTAACATTATGAGTAATTAGGACAAAAATAAGTATCTATACTACTATCTCACAGATTAAGTAGATTATTTCTATAAAAATATTTAATTGAGATTATTGTAAACAATTATGTAGGAAGTGCTACACAGAATTGATTTTCCTGTGTTGTAGCATATACATGCCATACAGCATATCTCATGCTGAAAGTTAAAGCAGGGAATTAGGCCTTAAAGTTGCTAGCTTGCAACTGATCAGTGAAGGTAAACCTGGCTAAAAAATATGAATGGTTTGGTCCAAATAGCTGGTATCAACAAGTTTCAATCGTGATTCTCTATGTGTAAGCCATGCAAACAGGGTATTTTACCCACACCAAATACATAATACCTGGTTTAAATTATGCCACTGCTGCCAATTCCCGCATTGAGCATTGAGCTGGAGCAGCGTCGATTATTCACAAAGTCACTTCGCTCGTGTTCATATATTTGTGGGAATTCCTAGTATCCGAATATTTTATACCACCAATGAAGGAAGCGGCCGCCGAGCAGTGAAAGTGGAAAGGGAAATAGAGTATATGTGATACGATTATACGATCGAGCTTCCCTCATTTTAGACAGAAGTCTGCAATGTATAAACCGTTGTAAGTGTGAATTGCTACTGCCCCACCTGTGTCGTTAAGCGTTAATTAACACGCTAACAAAGAATCGGAATCAGAGGTTTATTTTTATTTGCAAACATAGGTATACAAGTTCTATTTTATGCTCTAGAAGCATAAAAATATGTGAAATAAAACTATTTTTTCGGATTTTATCGCGGTTTATTTTGATTTTTAAGTTCCCGACGTTTCGAGTGCTTTGCAGCACCCATGGTCACGGGAAGGACTGAGGTGTTAGACGTCCAAAAGGCATAGTTGTTCCGGGGTACCCTCAAACTTAATAAGGGAGGCGGTTATCTGATGGTGCACTCGATGGGCGAGTCTAGCGGTATGGTATCAGCCAGCAGTACCGCGGCGGCTCGCGCTAGGCAGGTCACGGTGGTGAAGCTGTGGGCGCCCTGTCGTACAGGTGCTGACGCAGACATTCACGCAGGTGGGGGTAGTAGTATAAAGTAAGTAGTTATGTGATGGTGCACTCGATGGGCAAGTAGCGGCATGGTATCAGCCAGAAGTGCCGCGGCGGCTCGCGCTAGGCAGGTCACGGTGGTGAAGCTGCGGGCGCACTGTCGTACAGGTGCTGACGAAGACGTTAACGTAGGTAGGGGTAGGAGTATAAAGTAAGCGGTTATGTGATGGTGCACTCGATGGGCGAGTCTAGCGGCATGGTATCAACCAGTAGAGCCGCAGCGGCTCGCGCTTGGCAGGTCACGGTAGTGAAGCTGTGGGCGCCCTGTCGTACAGGTGCTGACGCAGACATTCACGCAGGTGGGGGTAGTAGTATAAAGTAAGTAGTTATGTGATGGTGCACTCGATGGGCAAGTAGCGGCATGGTATCAGCCAGAAGTGCCGCGGCGGCTCGCGCTAGGCAGGTCACGGTGGTGAAGCTGCGGGCGCACTGTCGTACAGGTGCTGACGAAGACGTTAACGTAGGTAGGGGTAGGAGTATAAAGTAAGCGGTTATGTGATGGTGCACTCGATGGGCGAGTCTAGCGGCATGGTATCAACCAGTAGAGCCGCAGCGGCTCGCGCTTGGCAGGTCACGGTAGTGAAGCTGTGGGCGCCCTGTCGTACAGGTGCTGACGAAGACGTTAACGTAGGTGGGGGTAGGAGTATATATAAGCGGTTATGTGATGGTGCACTCGATGGGCGAGTCTAGCGGCATGGTGTCAGCCAGCAGAGCCGCGGCGGCTCGCGCTAGGCAGGTCACGGTGGTGAAGCTGCGGGCGCACTGTCGTACAGGTGCTGACGAAGTCGTTAACGTAGGTGGGGGTAGGAGGATATATAAGCGGTTATGTGATGGTGCACTCGATGGGCGAGTCTAGCGGCATGGTGTCAGCCAGCAGAGCCGCGGCGGCTCGCGCTAGGCAGGTCACGGTGGTGAAGCTGCGGGCGCACTGTCGTACAGGTGCTGACGAAGTCGTTAACGTAGGTGGGGGTAGGAGTATAAAGTAAGCGGTTATGTGATGGTGCACTGGATGGGCGAGGCTAGCGGCAGGGTATTTAACCAGCAGAGCCGCGGCGGCTCGCGCTAGGCAGGTCACGGTGGTGAATCTGTTGGCGCCCTGTCGTACATGTGCTGACGAAGATGTTAATGTAGGTGGGGGTAGGAGTACAGAGTAAGCGGTTATGTGATGGTGCACTCGATGGGCGAGTCTAGCGGCATGGTGTCAGCCAGCAGAGCCGCGACGGCCCGTGCTAAGTAGGTCATGGTGCCGAAGCTGCCGCTGGGCGCACTGTCGTACAGGTGCTGGCAGACCCCGCCCGCGCCACCGCATACTAATGCACCGCCGACAGTACCTGTAGTACCAGCGCCGTGGCTCTTCGCGCAGCATAGTGTGGCGTCGCCGTTGCACCGCATCTGGAGTGACGGGTTAATTAGGAGTTCTTCTGTGACCAACACAGTTTCGGAGTTTATGCGGAAAATCGAAGAGTGATGTCGTCAATTTGTTTTAATTTCCAAAACTTGAGTTATTTCGAATTAGAATGTGTAATGTTCTTGGAATATTAACCACTATGTATTCTGATATGTGCATGAGTGAAGGTAATTGTAACAAAGTGTTAACACCTGCTTTTTCGATTTCCCACAAAACGCCTTCGTAATTGGTATGTAAAATATCCATCGCTTTACTATCCAGGGTGGGGCAGTTACTTCATCAATTTGATATTCATCGTTGTCATCAAGTTCATCGGGGAGTTAAATTAATTTAGAAATAAATAGTTATATTCGTAATACTTGACATTGGCAAAATAAGCGACGTCGTGATACCATAAACACAAAAAAAATATAGTTCAGTGGCCGCCACTGAGTGGCGAGCATTGCCTACAGTGAATATCTCATAACAATTTAAATTTACTACTTTTAAATATACATAAATAAAATTGTATCATGAAATAAAACTATTTTTTCGGATTTTATCGCGGTTTATTTTGATTTTTAAGTGACTGGACATCGAAACTGACCATAGTTTCATTGTCAGTGAGATGTAGATTTTTGATCTCACTAACAAAATGGTATGAATCCTTAACATGTGCTCTTGTGTGTCCTCTGAGTGGCGAAAGCACTTTCGCTACGTGCTGAGCCAATCTGTAGGTTGGTGTGTCGATTTGGCTAACAATTGGACGTAGGGGAGCATTCGGTTTATGAATTTTTGGGAGCCCATACAGCTGCCGAGCTTCAACATGTCAAGCAAGTCCTGCACGACAATAAGCTTCGAGTCCCACGCCAACGTCACAGTGACCGAGTGAAACCAGCCACAGTCGAGCGTCTCCCTGCTGTACTACCTTACATAAGAGGAGTCACAGACAAGATTGGCTACATCTTGAAGCGTGCTTCAATTAAAACATTTTATAAGCCGCCAAAGAAGATCAGTCAGTTTTTACCATCTGTCAAGTGTCACATCCCTCTTCAAGATGCAGGAGTATACAAGCTTGATTGTGAATGTGGTCTCTCTTACATAGGACAAACAAAAAGACCAGTAAAAACTCGGGTTAAAGAACACATAGCTGACCTAAAACACCGTCGCTCAAAGAAGTCTGCAGTCTGTGAACATGTCCTTGACCGCACCCGCCATAACATCAGATTTGATAGACCACAAATCCTCGTGAAAGAACACCGATTCCTACCAAGGATGGTTCGCGAGGCTATTGAAATTAAAAAACATCCTAATTTCAATAGAGAAGATGGCTGGGTGCTTCCATCGTCTTGGGATCCAGTAATTAATATAATCAAATCTAAAACCAAGCATAACACTGCAAGACCTCAAGACACCGTGAGCTCATTCTGCGTAGATCGGACCAACAAAAACAAAAATAATTAAGAAGTTTGAGGGTACCCCGGAACAACTATGCCTTTTGGACGTCTAACACCTCAGTCCTTCCCGTGACCATGGGTGCTGCAAAGCACTCGAAACGTCGGGAACTTAAAAATCAAAATAAACCGCGATAAAATCCGAAAAAATAGTTTTATTTCATGTGTAATATTCGCGTAAATCTAAGAACTCAGTATAAAATTGTATCAATAATCATATTTACTTACGTATGATAATTAATAACGTATACCTACATTTATACCCGTATCTATAGACATTTAAGTATTTACTTAACCGACTAATGTGTTTCAAATTTTTTAATCATTTATTTCACTTCCTTTATGTGCGTATTAAAAATTAATTATCACTTGCTTTAACGGTGAAGGAAAACACCGTGAGGAAACCTGCATGCCTAAGAGTTTCTCGAAGGTGTGTGAAGTTCGCCAACCCGCACTAGGCCAGCGTGGTGGACTATGGCCTAAGCCCTCTCAGTTTGAGAGGAGGCCCGTGCCCAACAGTGGGACAGTTTTCTTAACAGGGCTAATATTATTTATTATTATATTATTTCACTTCCACAAAGGTGACTTACAGTAATGCTTACAATATGATTTAAATTTAATCCTTTGTAGGAGTCTGGTATCCGCACTAGGAAACCCTGTCACACAGATTACCATACTTGGCTAAGAAAACTAACCTTGAAATTTCTTAATTTTGGCATTTTCTCAACTATAGAATAAAAATGATGTACTAGGTATATACTTGACTAAAAGTAACTACTTAGATATGTTTATATGTAGATACGGGTATAAGAATGTTATAATGAGGTTGGCACTGCTTAATTGCCTATATGCTATGCACGCCACTGTATAGTGTGGAATTATAATGTTGTTCTTTAGCATGAAGATTCAATCGCACCAGGGCCTCTAGCCAAGTGCCTGCAGTCGTTAACTCTAACAGAAAACAATGTACGGAAATGAAACGACACTGTCGAAAATTGCCCCAGAACAAACAAACATTTGACCCATGCCGTTATTATTTATCTGTTTTATTAAAATAATGGCAAATATCCGTATCTAACGGATAATCGGCCATCTAAAACGAATATTTCATGGTATTGCGAGTACTTATATCAAAGTCGCCGACATCTTTACTGAATGTCAACACACAATACCTTATTTATTTCTTTCTAAAATGTCTTTTCTTCAATATTGCAATTCCCCCGCTTGTCCGTTTAATAATAAATGCCTTAAGAGAATTTAAACAATTACCAGTGAAAAACCGGAAATAACTCAATCTACTGATTCGTATTATTTGTCGTTAAGGAGTTCTCTGGTGTAGTCGCTTAAAAATAGGTAGTTATAAATGCTCCTTATTAACGTATAACACTATCTCTGATTGTGAATCGTACTGATCGTAGTAATAATAAAAAAAAAGCATACATACACCCGAACATAGAACCTCCTTCTTTTTGAAGTCGGTTAAAAATAGTATTTATCCACAAATAAAATGACTGCAACTCACCTGATCCTCTAAAAATATTTGATTGGCCTTATGCACCAGTTGTTCCACCTCTATGACACCTCCCAAATGCGCCACAGCTTTATACTCCACGACTAGGGTCAAAACCATGAGAGCTTCGACCACCAGCTGTCGGTATTCCGGCTGCGGTATTGAGTTCAATACTGTTTCTACCGCAAGCGCGAACTTCAGCTCGCCTGACGTCATCTCCTGAGTGAGGTTCGGTTGGAGCAGTTTCCCTTGGATTATTAGGCCTTGACACTGCAATTAAATTTATTAACTTAGCATAGTGATCCATTGTGATGAAAAGAGTTTTTCGTAATTATACTTTGATGAAATGTCTGTAGAGAAAATGTTTTTAAATCAAATAATAAGGTGAACAACGGCCATATATAGTAGGATACTGTGGGCCACAACAACGTTGGAAAAAAAATTGTGCGGTGGGGGACCCCCGTCAGGAACGAAATTCCTTTTTCATTCCGTAATTTTTTCAACTGTAAACGTTATTAAATATATGGATTTCTATTGATTATATTAGTGTATTTTTGTTACGCGCTCTCCCTCTCCCTCTCTCTCTCTCGCCCACACACACACACACTCACTCACTTACATTTTTTAAAAGCTACAATGTTAAGGATTTAAATCACATTTAAGTACACAATAATGATTTATTACACATTAAATATGAAAATGTGCATTATTATGTATATAATAATAATAATATTGACATAATTTGATGTAGAGTATATTTTTTTACAGGTAAATTGGTTATATTTACATCACATAAATGAGTGAAACATCTGTAACCGATCTAGGCAGGGCCTCGAACAGAATTACATTTCATATTAACCTTGCATTCAATATTACCCATAAGTTTATTACAACAGTAAATTTTATTTTATTTTAAAATAATGTAAGCTGCATGCATGCCCTCTCTTTGTGTTGAGTGAAGTGTACGTGAGTGAAGTGTGAGACGGTGAATAAAAGTGTGCAGGTGTAAGAAGTATAGGTAGAACTGGAACCATTTGGAATAGTGAGTATACTATCAGTAAATGTTTGTGGTGTAATATCTAGTCAACATAGTCAATGAGTTACATTTAATAAGAGTTCAATGTTTTCATAATAGTCTCTGAAGGTATTCGCATAGTTTATTCTTGCATTGTGCTTTTGTAAGGGGGTAAATATTTATAGATTTATTTATTTTATTGTAAAAACAGAACCGATGAAGTGGATAATACGTCACTCTATCGCAAACCAAATCATTTCTACGCTTTGTGAGAATAGTGGATCGTATGTGAGTTTGCTATGTTGCAAGAGAATAACACTAAGTATAAACAGTTAAGAGACGGACGATTTAGCGCAGTGGTTAAGAGCTTGAGCTGCTCCGCCCACTGTGTCGAATAGTCGCGGGTTCGATTCCCGCACGGGACAAATCTTTGTGTGATCCACAATTATTTGTTCCGGTTTGGGTATTTGTTTGTGAATTTTCATGTTTGTAAACGCACCCACGACACAGGAATAAATCCTAGTGTGGGGCTACGTTTTTTAAAAAGAAGAAGAAGAAGAAGTTGTCTAACTGTTAGAACGTCGCAAATTCGATACATTGTTGTGGTAGGAAAATAAATAGGTTTAAAGTTAGTCACTTTAAATATAGGACGTTGGGAGATCTCGACAGGCTTTTTTTTTTTTTTTTTTTTTAAAAGCGCCTCCCCAAAAGCTCTCGTTACCTAAAGGTAACAAATTTAAAAATCTTTGTTTCCACATTGTTCGCACTTCTTTTTTATTGAAAATGTTATGACTTGTCATTTTGACGTAGGCTCCACGCAAATTTATCGGTTAATATTTGTTTATCTAGTCAAAATAAAGTGTACAAGAGTGTAACTGATTACGATAGATTTGTCCCTTCTTATCACTGATATGACAAAAGTGTAAGCAGTGCAAATATATAATCTTGTAAATGCTTCCTCTATGTTTCTAGTACCTCTATGGGCCGTGCCATTGTTTACCTTTTCCAAAACCCCCCAAACGCGCGGGTAGAAGTCTCTCGGCACGCGGTTGAGCGCACCGTCCAGTCTGCGTCGGCGCAGCCACTGCCCCTGCCGGTCTGGCTCCACGATCGGCGCTGCGGGTTGAGTGTTAGTTAATACACTTCAGTATTTAATTAGCACAGTTAAATTAAGAAGATACACTGTTGCTGCATGTTCTCACGAATGAGAATAAACTTCAAATAAGATTTTAGCTATTGGAAGAGACTTTAATTTTCAGAACTTAGAACTTCTCTGTAGGATATTGAGTACTCACATTTACTTGTGGTCCTATGGGTCAAACCAAGAATTTTACCCGTTTTTCCCCGGAGTCCGATCAATCGGATTTTAATAATCTGTGACTCCCGTTTGTCTGATAAATCGGATCTTTAGGGAAAATGTTCACGTGGTCCGATTGGTCAGACTAAGGAGTCGAAGCATGGAATCACAGGGGCCTTTCTCGGTAACTACAAAAGGATTACTAGTGCTAGCGTTCGGAATAAGAATCACGCAGAAAGACACACGCCCTATGTGGCTTCTCGGCAGTGGCGGATTTACACATTTGCCGCCAGTAGGCTATTCAATTTTACCGCCCCTACTAGTGTTGTAAAAACGCTCGAGCCGGCGCTTCAAACGCGCGCGTCTTCTGTGTTTCAACGTTCGTGAGCGATTTTTACAACACTAACCCCCTACTGTCCTCTGTAATGCAATACTAGGGTATTCACAATGATATTAATTGCATTTTCTTTGTCAATGAAATTGGAATTTTATAGTTTGTGCTTTATCGTCATCATTACATCAGCTTTTTCCCGTTATTAGTATGATTGTGAACTAAGCAATTGTTGTGTCAGTTCGTAGTTTATTCTTACAACTCACGATTTAGTGGAGTTTACACAAGAGCCTTCGGGTATATTTTTGAGCTAAGAAAAACTCAATCATGTACAACTTATAATTTTTTTTAAATACTTATTTTACTTATTATATTTTTTTTTTAAATGTGCCGCCCTGGCTCCAGCCTACTTAGCCTGCTGGTAAATGCGCCACTGCTTCTCGGAAGTGTTTAGTAGGTATTACCCTCTGAGACCTGTGTTATTAGTAATCCATCTATACTATCCATCTATACATCACGCCAGTTCCCCTGCGGGGTAGGCAGAGAGTACAGGGTTCCAACAGGTTCTTTCCTTACAGTAGTAATCCATCATTAATTATATTTTATAAAGGAATACTGAATATACTCACTATCGTCAATACCGCCTTGTAAAGACTGTCCTTCCAAGACAATCTGTGATTTCTTGCCATATCTGTTCGACTTGTTGCTTACTATTGAGAAGTTGCCTCGTCCTACTGTAAATTGAAATTGTATTATTAATCTCATATGTTCTATATTTTGTATACAACATGGCAATATTTTGTTAACCTTATTTTTACTGCGTTGTGACTATATTAATAGAATTATTACCAACAGTAATTGGTACAGTATAATTTATTTCTAGTCCTGTACCCCAAATTACTTTTTCGTCCATAATAAAAATCAAGTCAAAGTTAATCCTATACAACTAAAACTTATTTTAAATTAGTTTTTAATATTAAGACAAATGTAATGATATCAGTAATATTGAGTTCTTAGATTTACGCGAATATTACACATGAAATAAAACTATTTTACGGATTTTATCGCGGTTTATTTTTTTATTTTTAGTTCCCGACGTTTCGAGTGCTTTGCAGCACCCATGGTCACGGGAGGGACTGAGGTGTTAGACGTCCAATAGGCATAGTTGTTCCGGGGTACCTTCAAACTTCTTAATTATTTTTGTTGTTGTTGGTCCGATCTACGCAGAATGAATGATTTTATCGCGGTTTATTTTTTTAAAAATAAAAAAATAAACCGCGATAAAATCCGTAAAATAGTTTTATTTGATATCAGTAATATTTTATTCAGAATTTATATTACAAAAAAAACTTAAATTAAATCGGTATTCATGTCCAAAATAAATACATTTATGCATGCATATTTTACACATTGGTCTCTGATGGACGTGGTCTCTTACTATAGGTCTCATAAAAAAGTTCAGAGTTGCTCAGCGAGCTATGGAGAGAGCTATGCTCGGCGTTTCTCTACGTGATCGAATCAGGAATGAGGAGATTCGTAGAAGAACCAAGGTCACCGACATAGCCCTTAAGATTAGCAAGCTAAAGTGGCAATGGGCGGGCCACATAGCGCGAAGATCGGACGGGCGATGGGGCAGAAAGATTCTAGAGTGGAGACCACGTATTGGCAAGCGCAGCGTGGGACGACCACCTGCCAGATGGACCGACGATCTTGTGAAAATCGCAGGAAGTCGTTGGATGCAGGTGGCATCGGACCGGTTACGCTGGAAAGCGATTGGGGGGGCCTATGTTCAGCAGTGGACAAGTATAGGCTGAGATGATGATGACGATGATGATAATAATTTATGTCGATTGATTTAGTTTTTATCTCAACACTAGTCGTATTAAGCTGGCAACATTATTTTTTATGGTTTTACATTTGAATCTGTTATGTTGTCCGTGGATTTGTGAACAATTGTTTACAAACTATATAGTATATAAGGGCCTTACCTTGTCGAAATTATTACGGTGTACTACCTATGTCGAAATTATTCAATTCAGCTTAAATAATTATTTACAAACATATACTAAAAGGATAATGTCGCACTATTTTTATAGAACATAACACATGAAAAACATACAGAAGCACCTCGAAAATATATATAGACGTGTAGGTTAAACACATTTTCATCGGACAACATCGGAAAACATAACTAGTTATGGCTTAGGTATGTATGTATGGATTGTAAAACCGCTTATTTAAACAGTGCCTATTTATTTATTACAACGTTTTTGATATGTAACATCTTTCCTCTTGGTTGCTGGATATTTTTTGTGGGAGTGATTTTGGAAAAGGGACGGAAATGTGGTACAGGAAACGAGGAAGCGCGCGCTATATTTCATCTAAATTTCACAGTAGGATAACATTTTATTTTATTGTATTCGGAAAACATAGTTATTTATAACATATGTAATGCCTTAATCGAATCTATGCACCATTAACATGTTTTCACATATGTTTAATAACATGCTTGTTCATTAATGAAAAGATAAAAGTAAGGTTATACAATGAAATAAATGTTCAGCTAACAGTTTGAGAACCACTAAACCAGGGTTTCAGTAATAATTGTTTAAAATGATGCGGCTTTGAGTTAAAGATATCAAAGATGACCAATTTATTTAACTCTTTGGCAGATCTTATAAAAAAATGGTCTGTAGTTACATGCACTTAAAGGAATATCCAAATATACAGGCAGTCTTACAGTTCTATTTGGGACTTTAAGAGTAACTTTTCCGAGAAGTTCCGGGGAATGTATTTGATTTTGGCCAATTTTCACCATAAAGACATTGTCCGCTATCCTTCTTCTCTCTTGTTATGGAAGAATATGGTGTCTAGAATACCGATCTATGTAATTCAAATCAGAGCCCCCACACCTATATTGCAAACATCTTAAAAATCTACGCTGTATTGACTCAAGTCGATCCACATACATATTATAATGTGGATTTATGTCAGATGTTATACATCATATGCGACTACTGTAAGGCTCGCTCGTTTTGTATTAACGCTTTCTTGTCTGTGTGTCTGTTCGGTACAAATTTTGCAATAGATTTTAAGTTAAATTTCTGATAAGCTAGAGACTTGAAACTTTAAACATAGCTCAGTACTAGATAACAAATTAACATTGCAAAATTAACTCACTTTTATTGTCTAAATAGGTATTTAAAAAATGGGTGGAACCTCTTT
Source organism: Phalera bucephala (assembly GCA_905147815.2). Taxonomy (NCBI): domain Eukaryota; kingdom Metazoa; phylum Arthropoda; class Insecta; order Lepidoptera; family Notodontidae; genus Phalera; species Phalera bucephala. The sequence goes on from LR990615.1 coordinate 21,897,420, forward strand.
TTTCAAGAAATTACGCATATACGACTAAAAAGCAGAAAATCGAGTTTTTTTACTCACATATAAGTGGTTTCGATGGGATAATTATCCTTTTATACAAAAGGATAAGGATAACGAAACTTCAGAAATCAGCCCAACTTTGAAATATATTATTTATTGAGAACTAAAGTATCCATGTGATACTTTCTAAATCATATAGTTTTGACTAAAATTAAAATAGGCATATTATAATAGGCGGATAAGAAATATCAATCCAACATAACATTTATGTAATTAACATTGCGGGGTTATGACATAAACACACACAAGCAAAATGTCCGCTGATAGCGGACCCACCTTTAGTTTTATCGATTTTATCCTTTATTACAAACTGCGAGTTTGCTGCAAATAAAAACGGATAAATATGGGTAATAATATAAATTACACTTTAAAACATAGCAAATAAATATATAATAATATTAGCCCTGTTAAAAAAAAAGGATGTGCGTATTAAAAATTAATTATCACTTGCTTTAACGGTGAAGAAAAATATCGTGAGGAAACCGGTATGCCTAAGAGTTTCTCTAAGGTGTGTGAAGTTCGCCAACCCGTACTGGGCCAGCGTAGTGGACTATGGCCTAAGCCCTCACAGTATGAGTTGAGTAATGTTCAGCGACTATGACAACATAATATGGTTGTAGGAACCCTAAAGGTCCACTTGAAAACATAAAAATATAGTAAGAATATAGCTTTCATAATAATAATTATTTTCTAAATGAACAATACTCATGGCACAATATAAATGTCCCTATTATTAAATAACACGGAAGTTTATGTTCGAATTATAATCAGCCTTTACTACACCACCTCATCTATTAACAGAATATCATTTGTGCGAGCCTCTTTAATGCTGGCCACACACTTTACGATAAAACACTGCAAATCTGTACATCCTATTAATATTATGAATGTGGAAGTTATTTGTTTGTTACTCAATCACGCAAAAACGGGTGAACGGATTTAGATGAAATTTTGCAGACAGATAGTTGATTACCTGGATTAATGCATAGAATACTTTTCATCCCGGAAAAATTTAAGGTTTCTGCCTCAAGTCAACGCGGACAAAGTCGCGGGCAGAAACTAGTAGTACATAAATAAATAGCAGGCACTCTATTCAAACACTCCGCATGCACCCAATAACATTACAAGGACGTTATCCAATAATAACGGAAGTCTAGTCAGTCTTCGCGTTTTCAAGACCATTACCAATTCACGTACTATGTTCTGGGTCTGTTATTCATTGTGGCCAAAATTGAGGTCCCTCAAAAAATCTATACCTATACCTCAAATTTTTAATAATATTAAAAAAAAAATCGTATTTACCGCTGTTGATAGCAAACTCCTTTCCGCTAAGAATATGATATAGTAGATTCTTCATCTCGAAGGGGGATAGATTCAATAAATGTTCCGATGCTTCTTCTCCATTACAGGACAACGTTCGGGAAAGTTCGGTTGCCATTACCTACAAGATAAGATCTTAAGATTAAATCACATTGTTGTAATGTTTTAAAAAAAAACTTTAGCTTTTTGTAGTGATTGTGCTACCGACTTTATAAAAAAAATTAAATGCATTATATTATTAATAGGTTTTAATATGAAAACTGCTTTTTTTTTCAATCCTTAATAGTCTTAGACAAGTAACCCTATAATATGTATGTTACTATAATATGTAAATTATATGATATGTATGGACATGAAATGTTTGTCTCTGGGAACAATCAATTTTCGGTAAATTCGCGATTTTAACTTGCACCTGTTACCATGGTTACCAGTATATCTTCAGTCAAAAACGATATCAATTCGCGAGATGAAGTATGATCGACTGCCATTTTAACGTCCTGACGACACAGGGACGATATTTTCGTAGTAATGGCATGTCCATATATATTAGGTCATTGATAGAAACGCATTGTCAAAATGGCGGGGCGCCGGCGGTTTTTATTAGTTCTTTAATAGAAGGGATTGTTGTATCAATATACTATACTATACGATATGTACTAATTGAATTAGTTCATAGGATTAGCAAGCTGAAGTGGCATTGGGCGGGCCACATAGCGTGAAGATCGGACGAGCTTTGGGGCAGTAAGGTTCCAGAGTGGAGATCACGTATTGACAAGCGCAGCGTGGGACAACCGCCTGCCAGATGGACCGAAAATCTTGTGAAGATCGCAGGAGTGGTTGGATGCAGGTGGCATCGGACCGGTTACGCTGGAAAGCGATTGGGGAGGAGGATACGTTGACGATCGTTCTGACACATTTACATAGCGCAGTAAGACAAACTTTAGGATAGGTCTTGGATAGGAGCAGATTACAGCAAAACATACGACACAATTTTTCCATCGTTCCATTTAATATTTCAAGTTAATTTGGTATACAAAATCAGTTTAAATGTAATACAATTATATTCTTACCTGTATAATAAGACCGACGCGCAATCGCAACATCTCTAGGAACAGTTGGGGCTCCGTTCGGATGAACATGGCAAGATATACCAACAACTCTTGTGTCAACATCGCTGTACTCTCGTCATCACCATACGCCTATTGTAAAAAAACATGCAGTTTATCTTTGAATACGATAAATATTATAATAATTGTAGGACGATTTAGCGCAGTGGTTAAGAGCTTAAGCCGCTCCGCCCACTTTGCCTAATAGTCGCCGGTTCGATTCCCGCCCGGGAAAAATCTTTGTGTGATCGACAATTATTTGTTTAGTCTGGGTATTCGTGTATGTGAATTTTCATGGTTGTTAACGCACCTACGACACAGGAATTAATCCAAGTGTGGGGTTACGTTTAAAAAAAAAAAACAATAAAGAAAAAGAACGACCGTTTAGACTACTGAAGGTTACACTCGTATCTGTACACGTACGCGAATAAAGCCGGAATTACATAATTTTGTGTGTTACGATACATCGTAGTATATGGGTTCGATACTTTTTATATGATTAGAATTACATTACTGAAGTTTTGAGCGACGATTTAGCGCAGTGGTTAAGTGCTTAAGCCGCTCCGCCCACTGTGTCTAATAGTCGCGGGTTCGAATCCCGCACGGGACAAATCTTTCTGTGACTCACAAGTATTTGTCTCGGTCTGGGTATTTGTGTATGTGAATTTTCGTGTTTGTAAATGCACCCACGACACAGGAATAAATCCTAGCGTGGGGCTACGTTAAAAAAAAAATAGTGCCACGCGTCAAGACGAGGAACTTTAATATATGGATCCGAAATACTTCTGACACCCCACGATATGCCCAGACATAATAATATATGGTGCGACAAGGATATTTTGATCCGTGGATGACATTGAAAACAGAGTTATCTTTTAGTAAATTTATTCTACTTCCAAGTAAATATTTCAACAGGTGGGTCCGCATGGTATTTATAAATAGAATTTGGGTAAATTTCATAGCAAACGGCAGCTCTGCGACTGTTATGAAGTGACATTTCACCCGATGACGGCGTTAGTTCCGATTTTGGCTGCGGGCAACAAAATCCTTGTATTACTGTAATTAGGGCTTAAGGAACAGGCAATCTTCATAAACCAATCGAATAACCCAACTCTTACACTCATTTAAATACAGTACCTAGGATACCTGTGCGTCGATATGCGCGTTCTCATAAATTTATATATATAAACAGGTGTTTGGGCCATCGTTCGGCAATGCATTGCCTAAATATACAGGCTTTATATGGTCTAAATATTTACGGTTGATATTTATTTGTACATAAATTTTGATAATAATAGCGAAAATAACCATAATGGCGGAGTATCTAGTAACTCACATGAATTCTTATGACCACAAACGTTCGCAACTGAAATTTTCGGGTGTCATTTATTTTGGGGTTATAATAATGATAATACCAGACTTTGCAGTTTCTAGGAAATACTCCAGATCACTTATTAAAAAGAGAGATATATATATTTATGGATCTCACATGCTAATTACCTTGTTCTCTTCATGCCCATGTTTTTCACGATGAAATGACTGCATGCAACAAATAGTAATCTGATATTGGAGCGGTTGTATGAATACGGGTATTAAATACTATTTTCTAACACAAAGTAAGTATGGTCAGAGGCTAAATGTAAATTTACGGTTTTTAGCCTATAGCTTGGATATTTCCTGTGTTATTTTAATAATAATATGTTGTCAAATTATTTATACTGAACATGTCACTGACTGAATCTGTATACATATAATGAAACTGTAACCGAGCCTAATCTGTATATTGAATATTTTTGGAACATTTTTATTGGGTTTCCTTATCGATATAAAAGCCGAAACAATTTTTTTTGGAATTATTGTCTGTCTGTGTCTGTCTTTTTGTGTTTCAATCACGCAAAAACTACCTAACGAAACGAAATTACAACTTGCAATAACTTATTCCTTAACTTAAAATAATAAATACTTATATCCAGAAAATATGGATTATCCTATCCAATCCAGAATTATCGCAGGATAAACCATGAAACTTTATTATTTTTATTATTGTTAGTCGCAAGCTGCAATGTTACGTTATAATGTGTGATTTTGCCTATACATGAATTCCTCCATGAACTGATAATGGTCTCGGGTTCGTCTCTTCATGAAGAAACTCTTCAGTGGTTAATAGCACGCACCCAAAATTGTTCATACACATTTGATTGGGATACTCAGATATGATTTCTTGCATGAACCGATGATGCAGTCAACATTGTCTCTACGGGAGTGAACCCTTTAATCTATACTAATATTATAGAAAGGAGAAAGAGGGGAAGATTTGTATTTTTGTATATTTGTAACGAATAGACTCAAAAACTACTGGACCGATTCCAAAATTTCTTTCACCATTATAAAGCTACCTTATCCAGAAGTAACAATGTTGTCGACCGGGTACGAAATCGCGGGAATCTGCTAGCGATTAATAATCCGAACACGAAACTTTGCATTTTCGTTTGTTTAATGAAAAAAATCTTTTATAAAAAAAGGTAAACCGACTTCAAAAAGCAAAAAAATAAATATTTGAAGTCGGTGCTGGTTGGTGCAGTCGGTTACTTGGCACCGACTTCAAATATTTATTTTTTTGCTTTTTGAAGTCGGTTTACCTTTTTTTATAAAAGATTTTTATTTTACAATTTTAAGTGACCAGTGAATTCTATAGTAGGGTACCTATAGGATTGACGTAATACCCATAATATCGCAATTTACACATGCCTATTGTTTGTCGTTAAGGAGTTCCCTGGTGTATCTTCTAAGTCCAAAGTCCAATGTCAATAAAATTAATATGGGACCACCTTGGAGATATACTGAACCCAATGCAAAAAAAATTATCAAAATCGGTCCACAATTGACGGAAATATCGCTGAACATACATAAAAAAAAAAAAAAAAAAAAAAGCATACATACAACCGAACATAGAACCTCCTCCTTTTTGAAGTCGGTTAAAAAGTACACTTGAAGTCGGTTAAAAAGTACACGATTCTTGCGGGATAGCTTTTATTTCTCCATAATATCACAGGACGGATGTTAAAGATACGTAGTATGGAGGTGTCTTAGGTCAGTACAGGAACTGTGCCATCCCGGAAAGGCCGGTCTACTTATGTCAAATTACAAAATAAACGCGTGCGCAGCCGCGGATAACAGCTAGTCTAAAACAAAGGCTAATCGGAAAAAAGTGATTATTCAAATAATCACTCCAACAATTAATAAGTTTGAATTTCCTTGTTCTCATTCATTAATGAACCACACTGAAAATTATGTAAATAAATAAGTGACAAAGCAAATTCAAAAGTTGGATTGAGGAGATGTGCCCAAATGCAGTATGCTGCTACACTGTCAATTCTCCTAGTACGGTGCTAATAATGTGTAACCTCTCGGCCGCTTTGTTACGGCGTTTTGAGGACATTTCGCGTGTTTTCGGAACCCACAATTTTAAAATTAGACTCACCAAATGTATCAGCTGTCTCAATTCATTTTCTGGCAACGGTGCAGTGATCGTATGTTCGTTGTTGGGCGGCATGCCCACTGTGATCTGTTTCTGTCGCACCAGCAAGTCTGTGACTGCCTTAGCCAGGTCCTCCACTCGCTTCCCGAGCATACCGGCCGTGTGGCGGACGAGACCCCACAGCTTTTGTGTGCAGGCCTTCTCGTATAATACTTTTAGGAGATCCTTTACTGTGACTACTTTACCGCTTTCTTGCATACCTGGAGGAGGAAAATTAAATTTCCTATTAAATGTAGCTCCGAATCATTCCTATAAAATGAACGTTAATTGCTTACGATGAGTAAACACCCATATCCAAGAGAATTTAAGAAGTCCTTGTTGATATATATGTATAGCAATATGCCGCCCTAATCTTTGATGCTGAGTTTAGTTCTGACCATTTGAACATAAACGTCACCTAAGTATAGCTTGAGTGGCGAATCCGACAATGTTTGTATGGTATAATTTACTTTAATAATAGTCCTGTTGGAACTCTTTGCCTACCCCGTAAGGGATCTGGCGTGATGGTATAGATAGATAGATAGATAATAATAGTCATTTTCAAATATTAATAACCAACCGTATGTCTTCTACGTTTGCGACTAGACGACAGTAGGGTTCTTACCCTACTGTCGTCTAGTTGAAGTTACCTGAGTTGAAGTCGAGTGCGTGCGTATCAACCAAATACTGCAATATGTCACCCTTTTCATTGAGAATGTCTCCCGCGACATGGCTATGAGTTCGTCCGTCTCATTTTCCTTATAGTTACTATTATATCTAGAGATAGAGTTCTTACCTGTGTTGACGTCGAGTGCGTACGTGTCAACCAAATATTGCAATGTCACCCTTTTCATTGGGACTGTCTCCCGCAACATGGCTATGACTTCATCCATTTTGTCCATGTCGTCCGTATATATACTATTGTATCTAGATGTAGGGTTCTTATCTGAGATGAAGTATCAACCAAATACTGCAATATGTCACCCTTTTTACTGAGACTGTCTGCCGAAACATGGCTATGAGTTCGTCCATTTCTTTTTCCCTATAGATACTACTATATCTAGTAGTAGAGTTCTTACCTGAGTTGAAGTCGAGTCCGTGCGTATCAAACAAATACTGTAATATGTCACCCTTTTCACCGAGTGTCTACCGGAACACGGCTATGTGTTCGTCCGTTTCATTTTCCGTATCGATACTATTATATCTAGAGGTAGAGTTCTTACCTGTATTGAAGTCGAGTCCGTGCGTGTCAACCAAATACTGCAATATGTCGCCCTGTTCATCCAGGCTCTCTGTCTCCCGCAACATAGCTATGAGTTCGTCCGTCTCTTGCTCCGCGTACACAGAATTCTGAGATTCAGATGTGGTGCGACTGCGTATTACTGACGTTATATTTTTATTTATTACAGCTGCAATCAAATAATTTATTCGAATTACAAAATTGAGGTATGAAGTTATAAAAAAATCTGACATTTTTAATATACGAAGTGAATGAATTGATAGTTGATATGGTGATGATTGATAAATGCTTTCACTTATTATGTCCAGAAAGCCAATTCTCGTATTTGATTGCCACTAAGACTGAATCTTTACTGAATTGAGATTTAATTAATTGACTTACATTTGGTATTCTGCTCCACTAAAGTATCGATCCGATTTCAGTATCATCTCAGTCTAATTTCAATATAATGTTAAGTTGTTTAATTTAAAATATATTGTAAATTATTTGTTCATTACATGTTAATCGCAGCTGCAACAATCTAAATAAAACACATCTAACTGAAATCTTCAATTTGACGATGTTTTGTATATTTGTTGTTCATCTTAGTACAAAATTTTATCGGAATACCGTTTACATTTTGTTCAACTTTCGGTCCGATTTCGATTTGGTCAATATTGATATTTTACGGGTATTCTCGTATTTGTGAGATTTATGACATTGAGATTAGATCGAAACTGCATTTTGAACACTTTTAATTACGAGAATTGGCCCCCTAGGGCAAACTATTAATTTATGTTTATAATACTCACGCTCATCTTTTGGAGGCGTTGGCGATTTTTCTTTAGAAACTTCGATAGTAGGTGCTGCGGCTCCTAAGTTTGTTGTTGATGTACCCCTAAAATATAAATATTAAAAAAAAGAAAGAAAAGCTTTGGGAAAGAAATAAATTATCATCTCTTGAGCTTTTATTAACAAGTTAATTAAATTTTACGTACTTGGTAAACGCCTTCTTCTTTGCGTCCTCTGGAGATGGGCTACGCCCGTAAGTTATCGGGTCCACGTCCAGCCAAGACGGCTTACGCTCCAAAGGCGGACCGACATACTCGCCTTCCATGCCTAATGTTTCAGCTGCAAAAGTAAAAAATAAATATTACGTTGTAACTGTTAGTATTGTGGGTACACACTCTATATTTCAAAATATTTGCCTTACTAATTTCTAAAAATTCGCATGGATTTTTGCGAATACCTAATGCGAGTATCATAAGATAGGAACATTTATTATGACTTTGGGACATTTTGCCAGAGTATGGTATAGATGGCACTCTGTTGCGAGCCGTCCAGTCCACTTATGTGGACTGCAAGGCATGCGTACGGGTGGGTGGTAACAGGTCACCCTGGTTTGACGTTAAAATCGGCGTCAAGCAGGGTTGCGTGTTGTCCGCTAGACTGTTTATAATATATCTGGACAAACGTCTTCAAAGACTGAAAGCGATGAATGAAGGTGTACAAATGGGTGACTTAGTGGTAAACCATCTACTTTATGCAGATGACGCGGTTTTAATAGCGCCAACAGCCACTGATCTGCAAACACTAGTCACAGTTATGAAAGACGACTGCATGATCAATGGCTTACACTTGAATGTGAAGAAAACCAAGATTATGATTTTTGAAAGGAAAGAAACCAGGACGAATGTAAGGATTGTGGTTGGTAACGATGTGCTGGAGCAAGTGAATGAGTTTGTATATCTTGGATGCGCCTTCAGTAAGGATGGGAAATACACCGCCGACATAGAGAGAAGAGTGAGTGCAGGGAACAGAGTGAATGGTGCGATGGGAAAGCTACTCGGGAGCCGGCACTTAAGCCATAAGGCGCAGCTGGCCATACATAACGGAGTTCTTGTCCCAACGCTAACAGCGTTGGGACAAGAACTCCGTATGGTAGCGAGAGCTGGGTATGTAAGAAGGAGAATGAAAGTAGGATAAATGCGGTAGAAATGCGAGCTCTGCGGAAGATGTGCGGAGTGAAGCTGACCGACCGCATTAGCAACAGCATAGTAAGACAGCGAGTAGGTATGAAAGATAGTATCGGTGTAAAGATGAGAAAGGGCATGCTCCGTTGGTTCGGGCATATAGAAAGAATGCCAGAGGAAAGAATGACAAAACGGATATACAATGTGAAAGTGGAAAGATGCAGGTACCGGGGACGACCTAGACTATCTTACCACGACCAAATAAACCGAGTCTTATCTGATGGAAAAGTCAAGAGTCTCCGTAACCGGCGAGCGTGTATGAGACGAACTATGAGAGTCGAGGAAGCCAGAGAGGTATGTAAGGAAAGAACCTGTTGGAACTCTATACTCTCTGCCTACCCCGCAAGGGATCTGGCGTGAGGTTATAGATAGATAGATAGATTTATTAATATATTGTTTACATCACGACTAGCACGAGAGGCAAGTTTTCACGCGGCACAAAAAATATTCAGCCCGCAATTAGAGGTTTGTACGCAAGTCAAAATAAGTTTTGTAAGCAAGTCAAAATAAGTTTTGTACGCAAGTCGGAATCAATTTTGTACGCAAGTCAGAATTAGTTTTGTCTGGTTTCCTTGAACGAGTTTTATCGTACTAATGTTTTGCAATGGCACGTTATAGCACGTAAGACAAAATAGATGTCTCACGCTTAGGGAGACAAAATCCGTGACGTGTGTTGTAGCGCCTCGTGTGTTAGCCCTGGGGGTTGCCACATCCTCTTTAGTTAATCTACTTTAGTCTTACTTTGCCGTGATAGATACAGAGCTATAAATTACGTATATTCATATCCAGTTGCGTTGCATATACGCGATTAAACAATGCTTACCTTAATATTATATACTGAATGTAGGTATACGTTATTTTATTTATGTATTAATATTTTAAGGTAGTGTCATTGTCTCAATTCTTATGAGGCAGGCATGGCTTAATTGCCTATAAATGCATGCAATGCGCGCCACCGACTGCAAGTGAAGCCTATATATTACTGAACTGCCCTCCTAATGGATAATACGCACAGTCGACATTGATGGAGCGCGTCTTCTTGATGGCGCCGCGCACGGACATGCGTCGGCGAAGCGCACGCGCGTGTTTTGTGCCGGCCGGCCGCGCCAGCAGGCTCAGCTTGTGGCTGAACGACTTCAGCAGGTGCTCCTCCAGGTAGCTCTGCACCTCCGGGTTCAGCTCTGAAACAAATGGGACACTTAAGCAACTAATTTATTATTTATTTATTATATATTAAGGTAGGCGCTCGTAGCGCTGTGCGACCGCGGTATTCTTACCGATCACCAAGGTTAAGCAGCGTTCGACTCGGTCGGCCTGAGATGGGTGACCGTTTGTGGCATTTTCATATTCGAGCGACTCCGTGCTTCGGAAGGCACGTTAAGCCGTTGGTCCCGGTTACCACTTGATGTGGTAGTCCTTAAGCCGAGTTGGAAGCCTTAAAGGCGGCTTGATAAGTTCCAACAGCGGGTGGCCACAAACCTGCCTCCACCAATCCGCACTGGGTCCGCGTGGTGGAGTATGACCTAATCTCTCTCACCTCGATTTGTGAGAGAAGGCCTTTGCCCAGCAGTGGGCAGTATAGGCTGATATTATATTATTATATAAGGTAGTACTAAATGCGTGTTTTCGCGTGTAATGTAATAATAATTTTGATTGTTGTCACTTATCAGTCTGCCCATAAACCTATCAGCTTTAAAGCTTTTGCCACATAGCCGACCGACCGGCGGACGGCTGCGCTGCGCGCTCGCACCTGTATTGGCATTAAGTAATGTCCGACCGGAGCTTCGGCTACGGCTTCGGCCAAAAATCGATCTTCGGTCGGACACTAGCGTCTAGTTCCCGCCGTGATTCGTTTGTAATCGCGTTGGGGGCAATGGCACACGGCGGCGATTGGATGCAACGGTAGCCGTCACACCGAACTGTTTGGTGTCACCCGTACAGTTCAGTACAAGTTGCGACGCCGTCCTGTTCCGCTCAATGTCCGACGTGGCGCTAAGGCGATAAGAGCACGTCCTGAATTTGAACTTTTTTTTTCCGATTTATTCATACACATTAATGTCCTCGCCACACGTTTGGTTAACTATGTGTTTCACAAGGCCGATATAACTTCACTAAAAAAATATATCATTCATTTTTCTAGTATAGAAAAGGTTATATTTCATTGTACTTACTATCAGGATATCCGTCTTCTTGACTCCCAAGGAAACTCAGGTTAGTAATAGCCGAGGTGCTCAAAAATTCTCCAAGATTCCCGAGCGTTACCCTCGTACCATTAATGTATCCAGACTTTAGTTTTTTCATCGTGGTTATCATTGCCATCGGGATCTTTCCCTGGTCTGCAATCAGTTGCCAAGATTATAATACTTACTTACTGTATAAACAAAGATATCCCATAAGCGTTAAAGCATGATGAATGAATGATGAGTTTCGTTAGTTTCAGACTAATATGAAAAGGGTGCGGAAGTTATAAAGTCAATTAAACACTTGTCTGTGTTCTTGTTATCATTGTGGGTAATTTGACTATGACAATATTTTTTATGTATTTCTATTAATAAACTGTTTAGAGGCCATATCTTATTATTTAGGTCTTGGGAAATTATATGTTAATAACAAAAACAGGAATATAAAGCCCACATTCTTTTATAACGTCGAGTGCGTAGTAGGTACAAGTATTATTGCCGTAAAAGAATATAATAGGAACGTAGAAGGTAAAATAGCTAAGGAATTTTAAAACATACATCGGTACCTACTAAATTATCTCTGGTGTTTTTTGAGCAAAAACTACAACAAACGGCAAGAACAGAGATACATACTTTTTATCAAGCTTAGTGTGAATATCGCGGCGAGGCGCTCGTAGCGCTGTGCGACCGCGGTGTTCTTACCGATTACCAAGGTTAAGCAGCGTTCGACTCGGTTGGCCCGAGATGGGTGACCGTTTCTGGCATTTTCATATTCGAGCGTCTCCGTGCTTCGGAAGGCACGTTAAGCCGTTTGTCCCAGCTACCACTTAATGTGGTAGTCGTTAAGCCGAGTTGGAAGCCTTAAAGGCGGCTTGATAAGTTCTAACAGCAGGTGGCCACAAACCTGCCTCTACTAATCCGCACTGGGTCCGCGTGGTGGAGTATGACCTAATCTCTCTCACCTCGATTAGTGAGAGAAGGCCTTAGTCCAGCAGTGGGCAATATAGGCTGATATAAAATGTGAATATTATACTATACATACACTATAGGCACAGTTAGGATACCTTCACCAATTTTATACTTAATACCTATACAAATACATATATTATACGCTTATTCTGAACATAATAATAGTATTTTGAGATGTGGTGAATACTTATTATTTCAAGTACGCCTTTGACGATAGTGGTAAGCGACACGGAAACCACAAAAAGGCGATGGTTTAATAGAAAACAGTCATATTAAGTATGTCTAAGTTGATTACAGTCAGCCCGGACCACGATAAGAAAATCTACTATAGTACGACGTCCCATTACGTGAGTCTACGCCCGTGGAATAAACTCATAAAGCAGATAACCCTATACAATCAAGCGTGTCACTGTGCGGGGTGGCGCGGGATTAAGCAGACGTTACACCCCGCTCACTTCTGATTTTGCTATCTAGATGAGAATGACAGACTGACGTAAACCACGCCCACCGTGATAACGTCAGGGCCCAGTTGGAAGACACACTGCACAGTCACTTAGGACGACGTGAGTACAACGACATCTTGTTACTACGCCTGTGGAATAAGCTAGACGTTAGAGGGCTACTTTGCAACTGGGAATGGCGGCAATTAAGACAATCGTATACCACATTCCTTTCTACTCCTGCGCCTCTGTTATAATACTGCAAGTGTAATTTCCCTTAATCAATCGCATTATATTAATATTAGCACACGTTCTATACACTGTCTCTGTTTAATTGATACGACGCGAATAAAGTCATCATCTAAATGAAGACACTGATATGTTTAACAGTTGTAGAGACGATAGGTAGCGTCAGTATTAAAAATTAAGGCTTGAGCACAATTCTGAATAGGCTGGGGCTATATGTCAACACGTGAGTAGCTGTAATGTAACTATACAGGAGATGACACATAGCTTGAAGAAGCACGACGGATGCCACCACGCCGAGCTGTCTGTTGCTTCCACCGACGCCCGTCCTTACGGATAATTTTAAAGTATTCACCACTTCTAAATACTAATACAATTTTCAAAAAGTAATATACCTGCAGACATTTATAAATATATATTAAACATTTAATAGTATTTTACCTAACAAATACTGCGTAGCTAGTAACGTGATCGTCGGTCTGCCTAGCATTTGCTTCCAACTCATGCCAAGGAACGCGACGTTAGCCGTAAACGTGCTCGCGAGCAGCGCCGGATCGCGAGACATGTAGTATTCCTCGTAGTCGAAGTTCTACGGCATACCACACCCATGCTATATGTTATTATATTAAGGGGACATTTGGAGTGGCTGATTATAGGGTAGTCAAAACCGGGAAGTTCAGTAAAGCGAGCACGCACAGGTTTGCTATTATTCGTAAAGTCGAATATCCATTATCTGCTAATACCTTGAACATAAGGTAAATGTCAGTACTTGCTTGGTACTAAAACAATATAAACAGCTCATACTATAGTATTTCTCACATAGGATGGGTAGTGACAGTTCTAATTGCCAAACGAAATTATTATTTAATTCAATGGTGTTAAAGCATAAAACCATAAGTATAGAAACGGGTCATGCCTCTTATTGCCATTGAATAAAGTATAATTTCGTTTGGCAATTAGAACCCATTCTATGTCAAAAATACTATAATGCAGTGAAGACAACAGTAGAACAGCATGTTGCTGTGTGAAATGGAAATTCGACTTTACAGTAATCAGGAGTCATACTCGGATCAGTCAAAATTCCAGTAACCATTAAATAATGTAGTAAGTGCAAAGGCATCTTTTGGTGATGTAACATTTCACAGATTTATCGTGCTTGCTATAAAGAGCAGTTAAATACTTGTGGATTACTATCGGATACAACAAAAAATGTCTTACGACATCACTTTCTGGGGTTAGAACAGGGGGAGTTCTATCTTTTTACAGGGACTATTGTAGGTGAACATTAATAAACAAAATAACACACATAAATCACAAAAACCCAACATCAAATAACTAAAAAATTACCGCTAGAAATTACAACATTTACAGAAGAAACGACAAATTACTACTTTTTACAATTTAGCATTCACGACTATTCAACCCTTTTTACAATTTAGCATTCGACCCCTTTTACCTAGTGTGTCAATGGACAGTGTTATAAAGATACAAGTTATTGCTATAGTAGAATAACATGTTTTCTGCAGTAATCATATCTATTAAAAGCAACTTAAGTTATAAATTATACTTAGAAAACCACACAACTCGAATTGTATTAAGTTATACGGATCTACGATCAGCTTCATTGATGCAGGAAATTCAGCATAGGTGCGTGGAATATCCCAAATGTGCTCTTAAGGGATATATATATATATATATATATATATATATATAGTGTGATTTAGTGTAGAAAAAACCTCAGCAATTTTTTTCGAATCATAAGCTTGACATGCATCACCCGAAAACATTTTTATGTGTAATAGAAAAGAGTGATCATTTGGTTGTAATTCACATACCATGTTTAACTGAGAGTGGAATTCGTGTTTTAGAGGGTAACTAAAGCTCGATAGGCCAAAAATATAACTAGCTTTTTCTCTAATTATGAGTTGCTTCAGTAATAATATATATATATATATATATACACATACGAGGTGTAACGTAATTAACGCAAGACCTGAAAGTAGTTTGTTCTAAATCGACAGCCGAATCGATTCAAACTATAAAAAAAACATATGCATATGTAAGATTTAAGCCCAAAATTACTCAAATTAGCTAAAAATATGGTCACTCGTTCCCATTATATACATGCTAACACCTCAGGCAGCTGTACTAAAGAAAATTGAACCATAACTCAAAGCAATACGGCGATTTCCATCGCACTACAAAAACATTCTCTATAAGTTGAATAAATCTTACTACGATTTACTACGCGCACGCTAGTTTAAGGTAATTGCATCGTTGTTCACATCATATCCGATATTTTCGAAAAAAGTCAAAGATCACAGAAATATAGTGTTTACTGTAGTACTTTAAAATTTTAGTTTTTTAAAAGATCCTATTTAGAAATATTATTTATAAAATTAGACAACATTCTGTAAGTGTGTGTGTGTGTGTGAATGATGTACGCTGTTGGCCGCGAGGCCTTTACAGCTTCACCGGACTTAAAGGCGAGCGTGCAACCACTACGCTCTAGCCAGCCAGAAGGGCAAGAGGCGACATACTCGAGGGCGCCTCGAAGAGGCGCCCTCGGTTGGGACAGTCGCTGTAGGGGGACGGGTGCACTACTAAGTGCACCGGTCAACCGCCGGCTATGGGAGGGGATCTACTACTACGTCGTCGTCGTCGCCCGTATTCTGAGCGGAAAGAAGGGATGACAAAGCATCGGGGGGTCGGTGAGAACATGTCGCGGCCGACGGTGGCGGCAGGGGTCGGGGGGGAGATCGTAGTCGGCGGTGGCCACGATTAATGGATTTGCATGGGTAGATGCGTTCGTGAAGTGACGTGTTGACGCCTTTTTAATAAAGGCGCGAATAGGTTCGAGACCTAGATCGGAGTGGAGATTCTGTAAGTATCAGAGAGTATATGAATGAAATTAAAAACCCGTCGATACTGTTCCTAACAGGAAATTAATAAGATAAAAAAATAATAATGTGAGTATGTAAATAAATAAACCAGTAGCAAACAAAAGCGGCATCAAACAAATTCGACAATTACACATCTCAATACTCAATTAATAATATTTATATTGTTTCCATAAAAACCTAAATCAATTCTTAATTATGCGCATGTAATAAGGACAATATTAGTAAAACAGAACTACTCAACCTATCGATAGTCGAGAGAATGACCCGGTGTTCGACTGTGTGCGTGCGTAGCAGCTGCGCTTGTAGAGTGTTTATTTGTAGTGCGTCCATAGTTTTCGTAGTTAATTAGGATATAAAAGTTTTAACAAAAATGGTAGTTAACTATTTAAAAGTCGAAGTTTTGTTTTCGTATACAATTTGTAAAGCAATTATCTAAGTGAGGTGTCTGAGGTCTTGCGTTAATTACGTTACGCCTTGTTTATAAACTTTTAAAAACAAACGCTTAAGAATCACAAAAACAGAGGGCAAATTTTACAACAACCATTCTAAAATACTACAATGTTTATATTATATATGAATAGCCAACATAACTCAATTAAATAAATATGTATGGGCTCACAGCAAGCAACTTCCAACAAAAAAAAAACAAAAACAATACCTAAACGCATTTGGTTCAGACTTAAGACAACAAGCGGTCGACCGAGTAGGTTTTGCCAAGAGGACTTCAAGAAATTAATTTCAGCTTTGAGTGTATCGACCATCAGTTCAAAGTCGGAAGCGATGTAGAAACGTTTCATATCAGAAAACTATTGAATTAAAGAAAAAAAGTAGGTTTATTTTCGAATATATAAATATACGCCATCACGGAAACTATTTATAAATGGCGGTTGTTCTCATGCTGTCTCGTTTCTACTAAGAATGTTATAATAAATATTGTTTTTTTTTTAATTTGATTTTAGGGTAACAGCAGCCATTTTTTAATAATTTCTTTATTCATGCTGGTCAGACATACAGGTCGGAAACGAAAAAGTCTGTCCAGCTTGTTTCGTTAATTTAAAATATCATTTTAAAGTAAGAAAAAAACTGCGTCAATAAGAACTCCTTTATTAATATGGTGGATGGTGTTATTTTTATAAGTTCTTTTGATTATTTAAGGCATACAGGATGTGTTGTCAGTGTATATCATTTGTCTCCTATATATTATTATAATCTTTGGTGTTTATGATCTCTACGTGCTTTGTATATGGTGCTAGAAAACGCTCGAACTAATGGCGCAGAAATCAGTACGGACACCATTAAAGTATTAGACTTACGCACTTATTGAAGTGTGAAGTACACAATTAAACCCAAATCAACCCGCGCAAATGCCTCAACCCGCACCAGTTACTTGCACCGTGTAAAAGTGCCATAATAACGAAGTTGCTTTATGTAATTATTATCTTTTAATTGCCGAAATTTATGCCGGATAGACTTCGTTTCCAATATGTATATTATGTAATAAATAACCTAACTTAATTTATTAGGTACTGCAAACAAAAATCAATTCCAAGGAGTTTTTATGCCAAGTATTTATATAATCTCAATTTGTAGATTTTTCTGACAATTAGATTGGTACAAAAATATAATTTGGACATTGTTACCTACCTGCGGTGTGAAAGCGAAGATACGATCATTTAATGAGTACAATTTGCTGGTACTCAGTATACCAACGTCTCTTGACTTTCGCCCAGACAAACCCAGCTTTTTATTTCTACCTGGAAATAAAAAAGTAGATTTTAATACATGATTTTTCAATAAACTTGTTGGAACTCTATACTCTCTGCCTACCCCGTAGGGGTTCTCGCATGATGATTAAGATTTAAAAAAGAAGCAGTTTCAAACTAGGGATAAGCCTTAGTATAAGCATATATTGTAGGTGCGTTTACAAAAATGAAATTCACAAGCACAAATATCCAGACAGACACAAACATCTGTGGGTCACACAAACGTTTGGCCAGTACAGGGATCAAAACCGCTACTGCTCGATCCAGTGGGGGAGCAATTTAAGGTCTTCACCACTTGATCAAACAGTCCATCAACTGCTAAAAAGGTTGTGGTAACCCCTCCCCCCTTCCGAATAAAGCTCTAGCTTCTTAAGGTTTCGCCACATAGCCGACGCAGCGTGACGGGAGCTCGACGGTGGCGCACCTTGGAGAGTTGTAATGTACTGAAATGTACGGGAGACGACACACATCGTAGCCTCACTCGTCGCTCTTGTCACAACCGAACGTAGCCGAGCGCTTCCGTCGCACTCCGTCATTAGTTTTTTTATATTAGTCCATTACCTAAATATGTGTAAAGATGACTAAGAACTCTGGCCGGCTGGACTTCGATCGGTGCAACTTCGCTAATCGTCTGAACATGCAAGTCGTACTCCAACAGTTTATCCCTTATCTCATTGGTCTCTGCGAGGATCACAATCTGGACAACTACATCTGGTTTCTTTTCTGAACATAATCGCCTGTTGAGTGGGTCCAATTCACCCACGGCAAGGAAGCCCTAAAAAAATAAAAATAATTATTTCTCACACAAATCGCGTTCAGACAGAGCGACAGACAGCAAGACGCGGCGGGAGGTTTGTTAGATTCAAAATACAATAAAAATGTGTTGAGAAATTAATTAACGGTTCTTCGATACAAACTTTAATTGCACATTTTACCCCTTATAAGAGTTTAATATTCAAAAACTTTGGAATTGGACGCCGTATTTCTTTCTTCTAAACTAATGCTACTTCTATACATACTTTCAACTTCATTATCACTAGCTTAGAGACAGGATATCAAAAATCTTTTCTTAGTGGTTGCCTGTGTAAAATCAGTCAGTCAGAATAGATAGAAGACTGACAGATCAAAACTACTGTAAAATTTAAATGATCCATATGTTTAGTAATAGAGATAATTTAAATCTATTAAAACTATAATAATATCTCGGCACATTAAATTTGCCTGTCCCCTACTTCAGTTGGGGTTTCCCAATTACATTTATATGCTCCTATGACTTACCTCTTGCAACAACTTTCCCAGTATATATAAAGATTGTCCCCATATGAACGGGCATCTTCCAAGCGGTATACGCTCCTGGCTACCTGGCTCATTTTTCTCCAGGTCGGCCTTGTCCGCCGGCACTGAGTATAATTCAGGGACCAACTTCATCCCATCGTCTTTTCTTAACATCACCTTCTCTAACATTTGCATGTATTCGGTAACATTTGTCTTATCTCCTTGGAAGCAGTAATCAAGAATGAGGTAACAGAAGAAAAGAGGCCACTCACATTCTATATTCTCAAACATTCGTAATTCCCATGGTTCATAGTATAGCCTATTCGGATCTTCTCTTGGTGTCTTGTGCCCATCTCTCAAAAACCTTTTACAACCATACTTTCCTTGTAATTTCGTGACGATTGCGTCTCTTGTTGTGGCGATCAAATGAGGGTCATCTACAGCAAATGCCGGGTAACTTATTATGGATAATAGGCCCGAATCTAACTCTTTGCTATTTGATTCTCTTGGCAGCATAGATTGAAGCACAGCCTGACACTTTTGAGCTTCGTCTGCTAGCACATGGATTACGCTAGAAGGACCACCACGGGCACCAAATAAATCTAATTCGTTCATAGCTTCAAGAGCTGCCTTAGCCATGCCGATAGAGCTGGCATTGAGCTCTGGCAAACCATGATTGGTTTTGTCTCCTCTCTCCCAGATACCGTAATCTGGAGTGCAATAAGCCGATTCAATGTAGAAAACCAAGTTCTGTATGAATGCAACTTCATCTAATGAAAAGACCACTTGAAGACCAGAGGCAGTCATTTGTGCCAGAACGAGAAGGTAAAGGGAGATAGCATCAATCTGCAAATGTCCCCATTCATTGTCTTTGACAACTGTGCGTCCAGTTGTTGAGGAGTATTTGGCGTGGAGAGAGTCCAGCGGATGCTGTGTGGTTTTGAACTTCTCCACTTTATCTTTTTGCTGCATCATTGCCATTAATAGCCCTGTGAAATAAAGGATGTTTAAATATAAAAATGGTTTCACACAGTTTTAGTACTGCATACCTGCAGATGGCCTTATTTACCTGTTTATTGATATATAATGTCTATACATAATATATAGCTTGTATCACAACATAAGGAAAAATACAAAAAGATCATTTATTTTAAAAATGTAGCCTCTTACTAATGAATTACTCCTGTGTTGTGGGTATGTTAACACACATGAAATTCACTTACACCCAGATGACGGATGATTTAGCACAGTGGTTAAGAGCTTAAGCCGCTTTGCCTACTGTGCCTAATAGTCACATGTTCAATTCCTGCATGGAACAAATCTTTGTGTGACCCACAATTATTTGTTTCGGTCTGGGTATTTGTGTATGTGAATTTTCATGTTTGTAAAAGCACCCATGACACAGGAATAAATCCTGGTGTGGGGCGTATTATATATAACGCAAACAAATATATGTAGGAGGCATGTCGGTCCATTCTAAAAAAAAACGATTTTTGGATCAATTCAAATAGAACACACTAGAATCGATTTTTGATTAAATCAAGCATCAAAAGATCGATTCTCGATTTTAATGAATGTGCTGATAAAATGTAAATATTTTTTTAATCCTTCTGTTGGTACCATTTTTGGACGTGTTGCATTGTATGGTGGTGGTTATCAAATAGACAACAGACTTTAAAAATGTTTAGTTGATTACCTAGTATTTTTTAACAATATAAATGCTTTTAGATATTCTAAATGCTTGATTTACACAACTTGACTAAGTCATATTGTCAATCAGCATTTCAGCGCTTCAGATCGATCTAAAAAAACAATTATTTAACTTGATAGAATCAATTTTTAGATTAATCACTCAAAGATTTATCCTGTGTGGGGAAGGAAGTCTATGCCTATTTGATCTAATGGGTGAAGCAACTTAAACTCTTAATCACTGGAATAAGCCACCCATTAAACTGAGACAACAGAAACTAATTTACAGAAATAATGTGTAAGTACCGAACAAATAATAACAAATAGTGTAGCAAAAGTTTTAGCACCTACAAAAAGTTATTTACTGAATCTGCTTAGTTTGATGTGTGTGCCATGGCAGACTATGGAAGAATGTGGTATGAAAATTTGGACACCTCTACAAGTACTTCTTGGGTGTGCCATTGGTGTTAAACTAAACCTTTAATTTGCATCAACAAATTTCAAGTTTCAAAAACTTTGGGCATTGTTTTTCTAGTGAACCGCTGCTCTTAGATAAAAATTGGCAGGAAGCTTTTGGTCTCATTTCCATCTATTCTATGTATTAGGATAAAAAACTAGGTATTTCAGGGTTTTTTTTTTTTATTAAAAATATATTCCATTCGTACACTCCAACCCAAGAAGTATTTGTAAAGGTGTCCAAATTTTCATACCACATTTTTCCATAGTCTCCCTTGACATGTGATTCGTTAACAGTCATTGTTTCATAATTTACTACGTGATAAAATAATTAATACCACAAGTCATGTATCATCATCATTCATCATCTTCAGTGAGTCTGTATTTACTTACTGTTTATTACGGCATTTTTATTACCTCTCATTAATTTTACGCAGCTTTGTTCCAACTCATATGTTTTGGCACGATCTTCATCTTGGTCCGCAATTTTCTTAAACGCCATGGACAGCCCCCATACTGCCAGTATGCAGTACAGGTTGTCCCGGATCCACGCGTGATCATTGTGGGGGCTGGCGGGGAACAGGCCAGTCACAGGTTGCTGATGATCTAAAATTAACTTATGCACTACTCTCTGATAATAGTCCAAACGCACCCCAGAATTACTCCGGGTTCTCATCGTGCATACACTAGTTACGAAACAAAAAATCACTATTAACGTTCATAATAATATCATGAAATTGAAAGTGCTGAAATTATCACTGTAGACGTATGTATTTATTATTTATCATTATTTTTTGGAAGAAATATTTGACAATTTGTGTCATTTGAAAGTCGCAAACGTCAATCATCGCTATCAGCATTGCCAGTTTAAAGGTTCGAAATACCTATTTTGGTTGGCGATTTTTTTATTTTTTTTTTATAATCTTTTATTATTGCTTAACATGAGTATTACAGTTGCAAAATTTATAATATAGAATCATCATTACAATCAGCTGAAATACGTTCACAGCAGGAAAAAGACCTCCTCGAAAATCGCCAACGACGAACAGCTTTGTAGCATTTTTATTGCCTAGATTAAAACAACGAAAAGACGTACGCTACTTACCTAGCTAAAAGATACGGAAAAATGTACTAAAAACAGCAATTTTAATAAGTTCTGATAAAAGCTAATTATTATTTATGGGTTGGGTCTTTGGGAGAAAGTTCAAGAGTTATATAATCTATTTGTTTCAACTTCCATAACTTTAGACAGAAACTTAACATTTAACCGGCGTAAATTTTTAGTCCAAATCCGTTAGCCGTTTTTGCGTGTTTGGGTAACAAACATCTAAACATACAAACTTTTACATTTATAATACTTTTCGTCTAGTTTGGGGCTCTTAGATAATGTCACTTAGTTGCTAAGTCTTTTTAAACAATAAAATTATTCTTATTATTATTTTTATGTGTGGTTCTCTGTGTGTGTGTGTGTGTGTGTGTGGGGGGGGGTGTGTGCATGTGTGTGTGTGTGTGTGTATTAGAGTATATGCGTTAGCGAGCAAATATACGAGTGAACAGTTAAACGTCAGTTACTAAGCTGGGTTCTATGGCCATGTCTCTAAGCTATGGGGTTGATTCGACTGTGGTCCAACTTTCAAATAAGTTTCTCGGTGTCGTCGTATCCCATATTTAACAACATATGCTTTACAATAGATTTGCACGGCTACAAGGAACAGTGTGTGATGTTTATTATCTTGTAAATATTATTATAGTTGTTAACCAGTGCGTAGATAGGAACACGTCTGGCTATAAGGGAGTTAACCTCAGGAAGCGGAATTCTGAATACTCGTCTTGAAATAATTAAGTTATAATCATCCCTGTATTTTAAACTTTTGTGTATTTTTAAGGAAGTGGATAGAATGAAAAGCTGGCAGATTCTTAGCACTTGAAACTCATGATACAAAAGGTCAGTCGGGTATCGGAAGGGTTTCTTTAATGTGAATTTAATGAGTGCTCTCTGTGCCCTTTCGAGTTCAAGAAGATAAGTCTTACCTGCGCTTCCCCATACACTTATGCAATACTGTATAAGCGACTGAGCGAAGGCAACGTAGACAAGTTTCAGAGTGTCAGGGGGCACGCTGTTCCGGAGTTTGCGCATAGTGTGTATGATTCTTCTGACTCTACCAGATATTGCAGAGATATGTTTTTGTATACTAAATGTTTGTCAATAAGTATGCCTACGTATTTAATGCAAGGAGTGCGTTGCAAGCAGTAACATTGGGAACATGGGGAGGTTGCAGAGCTGTTATGTCAAGTATGAAATTTTAGTGACAAGGTTGGTGGAGGAGCGGAAACGGATGTCTAGAAAAAGCCATGTATTTAGTTTTGGTTCGATTTAGGGTTAGCAAGTTGTGGTCTAATGCATTAGTGAACCGGATGATACCTTCTTCTGCAAGACAGTGTACTTGCTTCCAGCTTTTATTATTAAACAGAACTACAGTGTTATCTGCATATGATATTACTTCAGCATTCTTAAAGTAAGGATTTAAAATGTCGTTGGTGTAGATCGTAAATAAAGTGGGACCAAGTATACTACCCTGAGGAATGCCAAATTTAATTAGTAGTTGGTTGCTAAAATAACTGCCTACTTTAATGTACTGTTCGCAATTAGTCAAGTAACTCTTAAACCAGTCTAAACAATTTCCTTTGATACCTATAGCTTCTAATTTCTTTAGGAGCAGCCCAACTGAGTCAGTGTCAAAAGCTTTTGCAATGTCGAGGAAAATGGCTATGCAGTTTTCACGGTTCTCTATGTACGATGATATTTGATTAACTAATAAAGCCAAATTGTCTATCAGTCATATTATTTTTATTCAAGTAAGAAACCAGGCGATTGTTTACGATCTTTTCTAGCATTTTTGACAGGACATTAAGTAGTGCTAGTGAAAAAGTGTAATCGTAATCGTTAAAGATTGCAAGATGTAATTGTAATCGTTAATCATTAATACACCATCACGTCTATATTCTCCAAGCGGGGTTAGTTAATCATTAATCTGATTACATTTTGCCCAACTCTGTATACAGGTATGTCTTCCTAATTTTAAAATCAATTTTTCGGAGCATTTTGGGGAAATCTTGACAGGCTGGCAGCCCTTATTATCACATAAATCTAGTGTCAGAATAGGATGATTAAAAACTGTAGTTTAATCGACTAAATCTAGAATGTATTTTTGAACAGTTTTCGTTTTAATTTTAGACGAAGCTTCTCATGTCAAATACTGGATATCACACGTCACTATTGACAGAATAATGTAATTTTTGTTGTTTTTGTGGCTTGTTTAGTTTCAGGATATTTTTATGTTTTGAAAACCTTTTATTAATAGTTGTTTATTATTTTTACATTATGTTGTTCAAAGTTTTATTATGTAATATGCTGTTCATTCCGTTGATTTATAGCAGTAATGCAACATCAACAAAAACAATATTGCCTACCAAGACACAGCCCATTGAATCCCATGTTGAGGAAAAATTGCACAGTCCAGCCGCTACGAAAATCCAAGTGTTAACCGAAGGCGGACCACAGTTAGATGAAACACCAGTGTTAACTATCGCAAAAGATGAACACAGCTTGCCAGCAAATGTCGATAATGAAATGGGTAATAAAAATGTCATAGAGCAGCATGTTAAGGGACGAAAAGGAGCAAATTTTTCCGATATTACCCTATTGAAAGTTGATAAAAACGTGTCCCAGGCAGAGGATCATACGAGTTCTGATAAAAACATTGTGACTCCAGTTAAAATAATTCCAGATTTAAAAGATTCAAACATGAATATAACAACAATTAAACCAGCCACAACCAATGCTGAAGTCAGTGCTAAAATTAATTCGACTACAGCGAAACCAGAACATTCAACTCTGCCACATAAGCCTACAAAGGTGTCATATGATGAATTGGAAAAAGCATCACTGAAAACCTCACCAGAAACTGCAGTTAGTCAGTTACCATCACCCAACAGAAAGGTAAAACTTCCAGGAAATGTTAACAGTCACCCGGGGATGGTGATGCCTATTGTTATTACTATACTATTGGTCCCTATGTTTGCTGTTCTTGGCTACATGGCCTTTAGGAGGGGACAGGAAGCCTGGAAGAATAGACACTATAAAAGAATGGATTTCTTACTTGATGGAATGTATAATGATTAGAATATGCATACAAGCAATAACTACTGAAATTATTTTAACTGTATTATCAAGTAATCTTTATTTTTTTAATGTTAATATTTTATTTATATTATCAAACTATGTATGTATGTAATTAGAGATTTAGTATCTACTAGCAACAGTCAAGTATAAAAAAATACATTTTTTGGAATCTATTCTTGTGTACAAATTAAGTGATGCAGTATTGATAAAATTGCGATTATAAGTTTTATTAATAGTAAGGGCTGACTTCAACAAAGACTTTGTTCAAGTACAGACCATAATGTTAAATATGACAATAATGTGGTGCTGCCATGTGCCTTATTGATGTTGAAATAGTTTAAATACAAACAAAGATTTTAAATGTATTAAAATTACTTGTTATAGTGAAAGTTCTGTCTTCCTTCTAGTTATAGATATTTATTATAATATTTTTGTGATATTATCAGAATTTTTGTAACTCAAAACAATTGTTGATATTTAAATGTAATGTTTATACATTAGTTACCAAATAGATATATTTTAAGATGATGATGTCTGATATTACTTTCGTTGATTCTGTTTCTTACTCAATGTGCTGATTTAACTTACATCTAAAATATGACCTAAATATTGAATTACTTCACTCATTAGCATTTTAGGTGGATGATAAATACCTTGCTATTTGCCTTGATAAAATAGTTATGCTGTTAAATTTTACTATCATCTGTATCTGTATTAAGTAGTGCA
The DNA here is from genome assembly GCA_905147815.2 of Phalera bucephala. NCBI lineage: Eukaryota > Metazoa > Arthropoda > Insecta > Lepidoptera > Notodontidae > Phalera > Phalera bucephala. Next base: position 21,923,502 of record LR990615.1, read on the forward strand.
ATATCTGTTTAATTTTCTACTGTTGTTTTTAATAAAAGCAATAATTTTGTAAATTTGTTTTTGCTTGGGTAGTGAAAATTACTTGAGGTATTTGTACTCCAGCCTTTAGACATGTCACATAGGTTTTACACATGGGCTTTCGTAAAGTATAGGGGTTTTATATACACAATAGGGTTTCAAGGGAGGGGGGACGTTAGGGAAATAAACATGATCTCATAACGACCATATAGTGAGACTAGTGAGTCAATAAACATTAGCGGGAAAAGGCGTATAATATTTAATTTAAGGTATGTTTCATACCTAGCTTTTGAAAATAATCAAATACCATAAGTATATTAATCAAATTGATTGAGTATAGGAAGCTAGAGGTCTATAAGGAAATAACCTTTTGGAACTCTGCACTTTTTTGTGTGTATGTGTGTGAATGATCTACGCTGTTGGCCGCGGGACAAGAGGGCGAGTGTGCAACCACTACGCTTGAGCCGGAAGGGCAAGTGGGCATCTAGCTCAAGGGCGCCTCAAGGAGGAACGGCCTCGGCTTGGGCAGTCGCTATGGGGGAGGGCGTATACTAGGTGTCTCGCCGTGGTGCTCTGCACCGGCCGGCGGGCAAGGGATTCTTCAACCTCGCCGGCGAGGTCGGTGTCTGATCCTGTGTGCGGTATCTGTATCCGAAAGAAGGAATATAAGGGCATCGGGAGGGTCGGTGAGAACATGCCGCGGACGGCGGTAGCGGCTGATAGGAGGGCAGTTATGTTCGTAGTCGGCGGCGGCTACGATTAGCGGATTTTTATGATTGGACGCGTTCGCGAAATATCGGGTTGTCGCCTTTTTAATAAAGGCGCGAATAGGTTCGAGACCGAGATCGGAATGGGGAACTCTGTACTCTCTGCCTACCCCACACGGGATCTGGCGTGATGATATAGACAGATAGATAGAAATTGATTGATATGACAATAGCATCGCCCCATTACGTGGGACTAAGAATCGTCAGCGAAAAGTGTGCGTATACAGTACATTAATTACTGCCAGCCTTATTAGGAGAATATAGGTATGATGGCGTTTTTAAATTAATTGTATATGGATGATGAACCAGTAGAAATAAACCAAAAGAAAAGGAATCCAACTTTTAAAAATACCAAAGTAAGAAACTTAAGTAAACTAATAAATGTTTGAAGTTGGTGCGATGAATTACATTAAAACAAAAAAAAAGTGTTTGTGCTTCACAATTACAATCGTTTTGGATGATAAGCCTTTAGCATTCTATACTATGAAGGTGATAGGATGTTTTTTTTTGCTTACATGTTACTCTAATTATCAGATTAGATGTTTAAAATTCTATTCGTTCAGTCTTTCTCAATGTAGGCGCTGGAGGCTCTCAGGGGGCAGTAGAAGGCTCAGAGAAAATGAAGGGGGCGTTTAACGCAATCTGGAGGGGTGACGGCTGACAAATTGTGTCTATAAAATTCCGACTTTAAAGAACCCAACTATGAAAACGATATAGTAATTTAAAAATTAACCATCGTCTAATATGTATGTTACCCATGAGAAACTTGTTACTTGTTGTTTGTACTACAGTTGTTTGATTTAACTAGGAATTGCTAATTCCTAGTTAAATCAAACAATAATAACAGTTTGTTTTACTTCCTATTTATGCGTTTTTACCAAAAAAAAACATTTATTACATGCTTGGATATTTACTCCATATAACTATCTTATCTGTGATTTACCCCTTTAAAACACTATTTCTGTCACAATCAATTTTTCAAACATTGCATAGAATAAATAACTTTGGTCTATTGGTTGTTGTAGTTCAAATATTTATTTTTTTATATTTGGAGTCAGTTTCTCTTTTTGTTATGAACAAATTATTTATTTCATAATTTTAAGTGATGAGTAAATTAATTATAAATATTAAAAAAAAAAACAAAAATTATATCCCTATATTATATTGTGATTGTATTATTCTGCCAAGTCCTACAATAAGGTATAGGATTGACATAATATGCATAATAACTCAATCTGCACATTCGTGCTGTTTGTTGTTAAGGAGTCCCCTGGTGTTTCTTCAAAGTCCACGATCCAATACCAATGAAATTAAAATGGGAACATTTCGATGCGATAATTAACCCAATACAAAAAGAATACATTTACATTTTTTACATTTGTTTCAGACATTCATTTATATGTTAGTAATTACATTACCGCTTGAAACTATTCTTAGTATATATATATAATCAAACAAAAAAAAAACAAAACAAAAAGAAATAATTTCATTTGGCCGCCCGGTTTGACGTCGCCACATGTGCAGTGGTCCAGTGCCGCAATATCGGCCCCTCGACCCTCTCCGCCACTGCGCGCAGGAGATTGTTGGGGCTGGGGCGCACTCGCCACCACAGGGACGCGATCCGCTTTCGAATTATCGCATAGAAGTCATCGATACGCGCTTCCGCGAACATCCCCGAGGCGCTGCAGTACCTTGGCAACCCCATCAATGCCCTAAACGCCAATTACGCTAATAACATTAATCGGTTCATAAACAAAGATGTTATAAAAATAAAACACAAACGAATTGTGAACCTCCTTCTTTTTTGAAGTCGGTTATTATTCTGCTCAGTTCTATGGTGGGGTACCTACAGGATTAACAATATAACTCAATCTACAGATTCGTATTGTTCGTCGTTAAGGAGTTGGTGTATCTTTAAAGTTCAAGATCCAATACCAATGAAATTAAAATAGATCCACCTTAGAACTATACTGAACCCAACGCAAAAAGAACCATCAAAATTGGTCCACAATTGACGAAAATACCGGTGAACATACATACATAAAAAAATCATCCTCCTTTTTGAAGTCGGTTAAAAACTGAGATTTATTTCCTCTTATTAAAATTTTATTTGATTTTCTAGTCTGTATGTTACACAGTTGATGTAAAGTTCATTATGCTATGTACAATCCTATCTTATATCTCTTACTAATATTATAAATGTGAAAGTTTGTAGATTTAGATGTTTGGATGTTGTTTACTCAATCACGCAAAAACGGCTAAACGGATTAGTTTGAAATTTAGCACACAGTTTATTAACTGGATTAACACGTAGGATACTTTTTATCCCGGAAATATGTAAGGTTCCTGTCTCAAGTCAACGCGGACGAAGTCGCGGGCAGAAACTAGTTTCGTTAAAAACAGTCTCTTCCATTCCATTGCGCGGGCATGTAAATTGAGCCTTGGTCATCCCATGGATTTATTTCTATCCATTTCATCTTACAGACCTCTTCCAGGCTCCTTCCAGGCTTCCTCTTATAGGCTTCCTCCATTCTCATACAAAAAGTGTACTTATAATATGGTTTCCCATCTTATGTATCATGTTTGGAGCGAGCAAAAAGAGTAGCGAACTTGCGGGTCGCTACTCGCTTGATTGTAAACTAATGAATAACTAGATATTATCTCTATATTACTATTTTGTAAACTATCACCGCCGCCCATGTTCATCAGCAACATCATGGATCGATGCGTGACCGGTCTCTTGGCACAAAGTATTACATTCTTATTTTTCTTGCCCTTCCCAAGGCAATTCTATTTTCGTACGTCTCCATACTTTGGCCATAACCACCTTTGGTCCAACTCACCTCACTCTCAACACTCATCAACAACAATTCGCACTGGGTCTGTGTGTATGACCTATTCTTTCTCATCTTGTTTTGTTAGAGAACGCTTTTGTCTAGTAGTTGGACAGTAGGTATAAGCTGGTTTATTATGTATCCTATTTGTAGATTGGCTTGAATAATTATTCGAATTTCGCCGTCACCTATATACATAGCATCGAGGTAAATATATATTCCTCTTTTCTTGAAGCGTCCTAGAAGCTTTATTGATTGATTACACAGGCCTACAATATAATTTTTTTTTGCTGCGGTCATACTCTAGTTTACCTTCTACCCTCATTTAAGTTTTTTCCCGGTCTTTTTCGTAAATAGTCCTTATTACAATAACATCGATTAACTTTGTTACTATATCATTATGGCTAGTACTTCCAGATGTTGTGTTAACAATCCTGATACATTTTGTTGTTTTTGTGGTGAATACATACTAAAAGATCAGAATCGTCTGTATTTTGCTTACTTCGGTATTGAAATTCGACACCAAGATAAAGTGTGGGTGCCTCATAGTGTATGTAAACTATGCGTTGAACATTTGCGACAATGGGAGAAAGGGACACGTAAGTCTTTGAAGTTTAGAGTGCCTATGATATGGCGAGAACAAACAAATCATTATGACGACTGTTACTTTTGTATGACTAATATAGTGGGCATCAACAAAAACAATCGCCGTAAATGGAAATACCCTAATATTTCTTCATCACAAAGACCTACTCCGCATTCAGAAAATGTTCCAATACCAGCTTTTCACCAGGTAGTGCAGCAATCTCGGGAGGAAAAAGCTGAAACACCTTTTTCTTCTCAAGTAGATGATGACTTTGAATACTGCGGAAAAACATCAAATCCTAAGCCATTTTCGCAGAATGAGCTTACTGACCACTTTAGAGACTTAGATCTTTCTAAGGAAGGTGCTAAGCTACTAGCGTCCAGATTAAAAGAAAAAAAATGCCTTTCCTCAGATGTTCGAGTGTCTACATATCGCACGAGAGAACGACAATTATTACAGTGTTTTTCAACTGATAAAATTTTTGTGTATTGCTGTAATGTGAGTGTGGTATTGAATTCATGGGTTTGACGATCTATCAGCCCAATGAATGGCTTCTCTTTATTGACAGTAGTAAACGAAGTCTCAAAGCAGTTCTTCTATATAATAGAAATAAATATGCTCCCGATCCAATTGCTCACTCAACATCTGTAAAAGAAGAATATAATTTCAATTCTTTTACAGAAAATAAAATATTTTGAACATAATTGGGTGATCTGCGTCGACTTAAAGATGGTTAATTTTTTATTGGGTCAACAGAGTGGTTATACTAACTACCCATGCTTTATTTGTCTTTGGGACAGTCGAGCCAAATCACACCATTGGACTCAAAAAAATTGGCCTATGAGAGATGCTCTTGTTGTCGGAGAAAGAAATGTTATAAATGAACCCTTAGTTTCAAGAGAAAAAATCATTCTTCCGCCATTACATATAAAATTAGGGCTGATGAAACATTTTGTTAAGGCTCTCGACAGAAATGGTCAATGTTTTCAGTTTATTTCACAGAAATTTCCTGGTTTAAGTACTGAAAAACTAATGGCAGGTATCTTTGAGGGAACACGTCAGTTAATGAAAGACACCACTAATTTTGAGACTTCTATGAATGATCTAAAAAGGCTTGCGTGGAAATCAGTTGCACAAAATTTCCTCGGAAATCATAAGGCTGATAACTATGTAGAATTAGTAGAAAAAATGCTGGTTCATTTCAAAAATTTAGGCTGTAAGATGAGTATAAAATTACAGTATCTCAATAGTCATCTAGATCAATTTCAACACAATTTAGGAGATTTAAGCGAAGAACAAGCAGAACGTTTCCACAAAGACATAAAAACGATGGAGAATAGATACCAAGGATGGTGGGACACCCATATGATGGCCGACTATTGCTGGGGTATCATGCGAGATTGCCCACGTCAGTCTCATTCTAGAAAATCACTTTAAAGGAAATTTCTCGATGTTAAATACCAATAAAAATTTTTTTTTCTGTACACTGTATTTTTTATATCTCGGGAACTCGAGCTGATAGAAAAAAACCGGTAACATTTTTGATATCACCATGTAAGACATACTTAAAATCAGGTCTAAAATCCCCGGCACCAAAATCGTTGTAGGCCTGTGTTATTTTTGTGATATTTAGAGAATGAAAAGATTTTTACCTAATAAGATTTTCTTGTCTATTTAGAACTACATGAAATCGACCAAAATATTATTACAAATTATTGTCTGCAATAGTATTCTTGTTATAAGATTTGAAGTTTTATAGGTATTGTACAGCGGTATCAGTTAGCTTTATTGCTGGTACAATGCTTTAGGGCAATATAACAAATTTCTATTTTTTAAGCTAAATTTTATTAATATCCACGTTAGGATTAACCAAATTCATTAGATTGATATTTATTTATTTAATTTAGTAAAATAGTCGATTATACATGGTTTAGTCGATTAAAGAAATGAGTTGATTTTCTATTGACTGAATGAAATGAAAAGAAAAAGTGTTTTTTTTTCATGATGGGTGGTCATGTTCACGTACGTGAAAAAATATTGGTTGTCTTTTGTGGATTATTTACTGTATGTCAGATTCATTTTATGTTCCTTCTGTCTTGAGATAAAAGTGTTAAATAATACCTTTATATTATAACGATAAACCTTGTGGAATTGTTTATAAATCCGTAACCTTGATCAATAAACGTCAAAGAAATATTCACGAATCAAGAATGAATTGGTAAGTAATTCTATAATTTACATATTGTTTTTTAATTCGCAAGCAATGATAAAATTGATTAATAAATTATCACCCATGATCAGAAACATTTGGCTAAATTTTAAGAATTTGCAAGTCTTTAAATTGTAAGAGGGTTTTCTGTTTGTGCTTTAATACATTACTTTAATACTTTACTACATTTTTGGATATGTATCTATATACATAATTATTTTCAATAAGCTCATTATGAATACATTAACAGGGATATAAATTGTAAACTTATTTTTTTTTATTTTCTTATAACAAAACTTCTGTGGAAATGGTAAAAAAAAATTTTAAATTTTAGATTAGAAGTCTGCTATTATGAACAGATAGAAAGGCTGTTTGTGCTTTAAATTGACCTATCATCTGCTGTATTTACCAGCATCAGTTAAGTTGGGGGCTTAGTGAGATGGTATTCTATTTAAATAAACTTACAGAATTAGTACATTTAAGTATATTGCACCTGTTGTAACTTTTTTTTAGATTAGATTGTGTATTATTATTATATATGGCAGGTATGGCATACTTTTATACACACAAATGACTTAAATAAATTATTTTTTAACAAATATTTAATTTAATCATATCATGGCAGTCTACAATCTTAATAAAGGGTGAAAAATGAAACTGAATACTCATAAAATAATACTTACATCAGTTAACAGCAGAAAATATATATTTGCTAATTAACATATATATGTTTATTAAGAAATTATAACATTAGCCATTCTAACCATTTGGAACTGTAGGTTTGATTGCCAATTATTTTCTCTTAAGAAAAATGCCTGTTGAAAGACCTAATTTAGCACTGGCTATTTTTTTTCTGTGCATGGCTTTGGTTCTCCCTGATATAGGGGTTTCATCAAGATGAATCAGTATGACAGTCTGAACTAACCGAAATATAAAGATTTGGTCTAGAGAACCATGCCATTAATTTCAGAGTTTATTGCTTATTGTATTGCTTATTGTATTTAAAGATTAAGAAAGAAGAAGTAAAATAGGTCTTGTAAGGAAATAACGCATTGGTACTCTGTACTCTCTGCCTACCCAACGAGGGATGTGGCATGATGATATAGATAGAGAAGTTGGACAAAAGAAAGTATTTTCGTTTGTAATGTACACTGTATTACATAAAAAGATTTCATCTTAAAATTTACACTAAAAACTATCACATTAAAAAAATAACTTGAGTGATACTTTTTTATTGTATTGGTTTAGTTTTCGGAGCTTAATGTACTGAATTGGAGGCAATAACTTAATGGTTGGTTGCTAGTAATGCATAGAGATACCTAATATATCTTTCAGTACTAAGGTACTCTTGATTCTTTTAAAGGGTTTTCGAAGTGTACATTAATATCACCAAAGCTCAAACTTGTTCATGCAGTAATCTGCATGTGAAGAAATGTGAATTGCGATGTGTTATTAATGTTATCATGCATATTAATTCATTAATAACATATCTCATACATATAACGTACCATGACCAGATAGATTGTGTCATATATGAAGGGCAAGTCAAGAGTGTTCTTAACTAGCGAACATGTATGAGACGAAATATGAGAGTGGAGGAAGCCAGACAGGAATGTAAGGAAAGAACCTGTTGGATCCCTGCAAGGGATCTGGGGTGATGATATAAATAGATAGAATTACATATCTACATTTTCTCTGTTCTCCTCTATGTAGAGCTCTATTAAAAAACATAGCTCCACACTAGGAATTATTCTTGAATCGTGGTTTCATTTCACATACATCAACACCTAGACGTGTACAAATATTTGTGGGTCACACAAAGATGGCGAAGTGGCCTAAGCTCTTTAACACTGGACCATGCCCTCCATTGATTCCTAATACCATGAAATGTCATCTCCTATGTTTCCAAAACCGATAATGGGGTTGGAAAACATCTCTGGGTAGACTGAATGAATACCCCCCATTACATGGGACCTAACATCGTCGGCGAAACGTGGGTGTACTTAGTGCACCTCTGCCACCCCCGCTTGTGGAATATAGGCGTGACGGTGTAGTGAATGAATATTATGTTGAGCCATAAGACATATAGTAAAAGTCTTCAGAGTCTTGGGCGAAGATTGAGTTACGTTTATGTCTGGTGAAGCTGTAAAGGCCTCGCGGCCAACAGCGTATATCACTCAAACACACGATTGAGTTACGTGGGACTTATGCAATATTAATAAAAATCCTGGTCTACTTCGATATGGCACGAGGATCCGAGATTTCCTTCATTCCTGCATTCATATCCGTCTTTCTTATCTCGTTTGGTTTAGCACATTTTGAGAAACCGTTATCGCTTCCCCCCACGCCCTCATAGTACTGACGTTACTGTGTAGCTACTCACGCCACATTCCCCTGGGATCGCTCCTTCAGCCAAAAGCTAACCCATAGCGGTTCTTGTTGCGATCCGTTCTTTTAAAACTCGGACAGCAGGACTAAAGCCCCATATTGGACTTGTTCCTTGTCTGATTAAATACCAAAGCGTACACGGTACTTTTAAATAAGTTGTCCAAACATTGTCTTTCGGAAGCTCGACGCTGCGACTGCACTTACTAAAACGCGCGATATTCATCCCGCAGTTGAATGCATAAGTGTCGATGCTCTCGTAAAATGGCTGATCAATGTTAAAAGAATCGCGAATTTTAGCTCCTTAGGAGGGACGGGATATGTATGGCGAGTCGAATGAATCTCCTCTCTCGGCCCCATTCTCGGCCTCGATTCTAGCATCCTTGATTTGCGTTCCGCAGCTGAGTACACTAGTCCACATATTAATAAAACGAAACTCAATGTCGAATCCGATATTTATGTAGAGGGGCGCGATAATTGACTCTGGACGATACTGTCGCCCTCGACGAATGTCAGATTCGCAATGTGGGCCGAAACCTTCGTAATTTGGTAGTAATAATTTAGGATTGTATAATAGTGCTTTGTAGATGAATCGGCGGGTGGGGTATGTTGCTAAACTATTTCGACAGCACCTTTGAAGAATTCTCGCCCACATAAGAACTCTACTGTAACCTGTCTGTCTATTTATCAACTGAAGTATGGCAAATCTTAAGCTTATAACTACATAAAAAAAAATTCTGCAAGTATTTTTATTCTAAGTTATAACAAAAAATATCTTTGCTCATATTCGTTGTAAATGAAAGTTAATAATTTCGATACAGATTTAAAACATGGCCAAAACTGTTCCTGTGATCTGAGAATGGGTAAAATGAAAGTGGTGGCCATAAAACAATGAGTGGTCCAAGTGGGTGCGTGAACTGCAGCGATGGGTCGCAACAGTTTGACGTCAAGCACGACGCCGAGTGTTCGGAAGGCGAGGACGCCCAGATCCGTCTGGCACCGCACGTTCAAGCTTATTTGGCACGCAATAACCCCACCACTAACTGCTGCGGACTCGCAATACCCATCGCCTTCGAGAGAGCCGCATCTGGTACCTGGTGGAATCCCAGATTCGATTCGGAAATCCTCGAAGGCCAATATAGAAGTAGTTCCTTTAGACAAATAAGACTAAGATTTAGGTAAGTCCGCCGTACAACGTCTCTATGTGTACCCTTGCATGAGTGTTAGTGTAAATTCTCCGATGAATTGCTTCGACACGATATTACTACAAATTGAACATATTTGATGTTTTTATTTTTTCTTCTTTCAGATTTGCACTTTTATACATTTTGATATTTTCTATATCATGGTTTGTCTACTTTGTGGTCCTTGGTTTGAATGGCATAACAGTTAAATGGCCATTTTTGTGTTCCATATTTGCTGGGGTCCTATTGATAACGTCTATCATGCTATTTGTTACATTTACAAATATTTATAAAGTGTATACATTCAAGCTATCCTTGATCATGGCACTCGCTCTGTGTACGCTCAGCCTATCACTGGTGACACTGACCACGCGAATAGAAACAGCATTTTCCCAGGCCGCAGACATAAGCCAATCGGGACACTTCACTATGTGTATCGAAATATTGCTGATTATATATACACTGACACCATTGCCACTCTATGCCTGTGTTATCATTGGACTTTTGTATTCAATAGTCTTTGAAGTACTGAATATTGTCTTACATTTGTCAGAACAAGAATGGCAGTGCCCTGGAATGTTTGTGAGAGTTTTACTTCAGCTTTGCGTGCACATAATCGGTGTACATATTTACCTTATGACATTTGTGAGAATGCGTGGTACATTTATGAAAGTAGGTCAGAGTTTATTGGTCAGGAGGCAGCTAGAAATGGAAAAGCAGCTAAAAGAGAAGATGATTCATTCTGTGATGCCGCCAAAAGTTGCGAACTGGTTGATGGAGGAGCAAGTTCTTGAGTCAGACACTACCCTGAAGACACACAATCCGCTGAACCCCAGAACTTCAAATCCGGGAGCGTCAGATATCAAGTCTCTCTTTCGGCCGTTCAATATGAGCTCCATGGACAATGTGAGCATATTGTTCGCTGATATTGTTGGTTTTACAAAAATGTCTAGTAACAAAGGTGCTGAAGAATTAGTCAATATATTAAATGATTTGTTTGAAAAGTTTGATGAGTTATGCCAAAATCACGGATGTGAAAAAATATCGACATTAGGAGATTGTTACTATTGCGTTTCCGGTTGTCCTGAGCCGAGGCCGGATCATGCTACTTGTTGCGTCGAAATGGGGCTCGGTAAGTTACTTCAAAGAACTCAATATTGCGGTTGGATGGTTAGGGAGATTGGAAACTAACGTCTAAGTTTCATTGCAACTTAGACTGAAGTTTTCCAGTTATATTAAAAGAGTTGTTGTATTTACAAATCTGAACATCAAGTGTTAATCTCAGATTTAATGCGGTTTGATGTTTTAGGTATGATAGATGCTATTAAAGAATTCGATAGAGTGCGCGGGGAAGGAATTAATATGAGGGTTGGGGTGCACACTGGAACCGTGCTTTGTGGCATTGTGGGCACGCGCAGATTTAAATTTGACGTATGGAGCAATGATGTGACGTTCGCCAACAAGATGGAGTCGACAGGGAAACCGGGACGAGTCCACATATCAGAGGAGACTAGCAAATTTCTCGGTGGTTCCTACGTTTTAGAAGAAGGCGAAGACGTTTTCGGTATGTGTATTTACAAATACGAACCTGCATGATTGGACATTTTATAGCACTGTTAATTGTTTTGTATTTGTCCAGGTCATAAAACCTATTTCATTGAGGGTCGCCAGTTGTATTCCCCCTATGAGCACGAACAGTGCTTGACTCCATCCAATCCTATCAACTTACGCCTGATTATATCTCCAGCAGCGTCCCCACAGTCCATCCTCTCCGCCATTCATTCCCCACTGCCGCTTCCCTCAAAGGACGGTTACCACGGTACCCGACAACCGGAGTCCAACAACTTTTTGTCCCCGGGCGCATTCCATTTCCGTACTAAAGCTAGCTCATTACCCAGTATATTGGATTCTGATACAGAGATGGATGAAAAGAGAGATAAGGATTTTCCGGAAAGAAATGACAGCTCATCGAAAAGTCCAACGTCTGTGGGTGAGTTTTTGTTTTTTACTGACAGTGCTTTATTATATTTGTAACCTACAAGAATTCATATTTATCTATATCCCTAAAAGTAGTAGTCGTAGGTATTGCAATCGACATTTTATAGTCGGTAGCACAGATCAAAGAATTGTTGGTAGTAAGTATCGATCAATTTTTATTGCCGTGACGATATACGATACATTTTCTGTATTTATTAGGTATATCAATAGTAATTTTCTATACGTTAATTGATTGTTAGACACTGGTAACCTGTTTACGCCCACATGCTACCTATACCGAAAAATTATTCCATTAGGTATAGATCGTCGGTCTAATATATTGTATGGTACTTAAACTTAGCTGAGCATTTAACCAAATAAAATAGTTAAATGCCACAAGTTGTTCTCCCTTGTGTAATTATTTTACAGTAATTATTGAGTTGTTATATGGAGGATAGAGATGATGAGGATAGATATAGAGTCCTATGGAGGATGGAAGGCATGATACATTTTTAGTTTTAGCTAATTTTAATTTTTAGTCATATCCCTAACCTGAGCCAATTTTAGCCAGGTCTTACCAGCTAATTTAACTACATCATCGACCCATCTTTGCACTGGCCTTCCTCTTGCGATATCCATTTTGTGGCCACCATTCGGTCAGAGACCTACTCCACCTGCCATCACCACTTCTTGAGCTTGATAAGCACAATGGATAAATTCTATCTATGTATCTATATCATCACACCAGATTAGATAGATATATAAGTTATATAAGTACATAGCTAAATTGGTTGTAATTGTTTAAAATATTCTGTTTCTGCGGAGAGAAAATCTTTTTTTTTTTTTTCATAATCATAATCTTATTTTCAACGCTAAAAAACCTCCACGGTGACCCTTGTCACGGCAAAGGAGTTCTAGGATCTCCAAATAGTAAAATCTATGATCAGTACAGTACACCATTTACGGAAGCTACGGTTACGGTTTAAGGAATTTAAGGGCGTAATGATACAAAAATGCAGGATTACGATCTGGTAGGTTGTATGATTTAAGTTTTCAAAGTTATTAAGGGTTTTCTTCTTGAGAGATGTGGGTTCAAGTGATGCTGCCGTTCCGTTCAGTCCGCCAGCCGTTCTGTACTATACATTATATAGATATGATGAGCCCGGTACGTGAACTGAACTAACGATTTGTATATATTTAGATACCTATTATCTACTTTGTAACGTTGAACGTGCGACAACGTGTGTCACCCATATTAACTGTTATGAAAAATATTTCATCATTAACCATTCGGCAATTAAATATTTACTATACCATTTTATTTTCCTTAAGCACATTAGAGAACATTTCTCAAATCACAACTGAAGGTCCTAATTTTATAATTGTATGAACAAAATTAACTGATGCACATATTTTGCTTAAACACAAATTTAAGAATGTTTGTTGGAAAATATTTAGTTTGTCCCATAGTAAAAGTCAATCTTCATGAAGTAATTTCGACCCCCAAAATACGATTAAACCTTTCTGTTTTATAACAGTTTAATAAGGCTAAATATATAATAAGGCTAATTACTAAATAATCATGTTTAACCAATAATTTATACTTCATTAATAAATTGGATTGTAGAAAAGTGTCTGTTATCATGAGTGTAAGGCACTCTGATAAGATATAAAGTGACTTTGTTATGTGAAGGTGACGCTCTCTGCCACAGATCACGACGCCTCGAATGGGTTCGCTGTTTAACAGACGGACGGATTGTAAATTTTAATTTAAAGATATTTTTACAAACTAGCTTTTATAGCCAATATACAACGGGGATAGGTATCTTGCTATAAATAGGTGTTCCTGTGGTCTGCCCGGCTCTATCATTGGACCTTCGACACCATGTGCCTACAGTACTCGTTGAGACAAATCCAACGAGCCCAAACACGGCGGGGTTACGTTGAGTAGTTGGGTAGTTCCATTGATTACCTTTCGGCTTTATCATCAGACCCTGAACACCATCTGGTTGTATACTTGTCAATACCAATCCAAAATGCCTAAGGTCGAGAGGGTTATGTTGTGTAGTTGACATGTTCCTATGTCCGGCATCCGGCTAATGGAAGCATATTTATTGCATTGTTACCGAACATACATATGTATGCCAAATTGCAGCTCAATCGGATAGCCATAAGTGTTTGAAATTATCCTAGAACCGGAAAGACAGCCAGTCAGACAGTCTAGTGCAAGTTAAATAAAACCATGTACAAAAATAAATAAATCACGTGACTGTTATTGCCGTAGGGGTACGCATGGGTATACAAATGTTTCACTGGAGTATTTTGCGATGAGGGCCTTGACAGGGCCCCTTTTCGCTATTACCAAACGCGGCCCGTTACGATATCTTTGTGAAACGATCGTGTAATGGTATCCTATATGCCACTGGAGTATCAATAACAATCATTTCACAAAGTTATTGTAACGCGCCACGTAACATGTGCAATTGGTCATAGCGAATAAGGGCCAAGTTGATTATCTGCAGTAGTTAATGCTAAAAGAAAACTGTAAAATTACGGGAATGACATTTTATAACGAAATGCCACGCGGTCAGCCCGTATTTTTTTTTCTATCTATCTATAACCTCACGCCAGATCCCTTGATCCCTTTTTTCATTTTCTATTATCGTTAAAGATTGTACAAAGTCTCGTCTCCAGGCACTGATGCAAGTGCTAGCGAGCAATTTGTTGCCATCCTTTTGGGCAGTTTTCACGTGTATTTCATATTCCTTATAATATTTTCCTTTACCATATTTTTTACGTATTTGAGGGATTCTCTTTGATCTAATATAAGTATCTTCTTCTTACGTTTTTGTTTAGAAATTGGTTCAGATAGGAGACCAAACTTTCCAACTATAGAAATCGTGAAGTATGCGACAAATGGCTTGCGCGTATTCTTTAAAACGATGGAACTGTTTAGTATAAAATATTTTTTTAAAAAAGAAATGGTATTATAGGAGACAACCTAACCTATGTGTACCCATGAGTTTGTAAAATTTAATCTGAACAAATGATTTGTCATTCGATTCGAACCCAGTAGGTGTTTGTACATAGTGTCAGTGAAGGTGCGAACTACATGCGCGGTCTACTGGCACAGGTAGCCCGCATGGCCAACATTACATATCTACGTAAGCATAGGGCGCCTATTAAACAAACAATTTTTCGAATAAACCACGCTAAAGCCAAATATTAAACGCCTTCCATATATTTTCGTATTTTAGTAGTATATAAAAACAATTAAGATTCAGTCATAGCGGAGCCTAGTTAGTAGAATGTCTGTACATGACGGCGCGATTAAGCTAGCTACATATTTAGGGGGACAACTATTTATATTTAAATTAACGTAACGTAGCCCCACACTAGGAATTATTTCTGTGTCGTGGGTGCGTTAACAAACATGAAATTCATATGAAACCATTGACACGAAAAGAAGAAGAAGTAGAATTAGGGTTCTGGACTCGCGCAATTATTTACTCGTGTTAAGTACTAGGCATGCCGTTTAAGTTCTGTCGTTTCCATATTTCCCGGCAATTTTGAATTTGGAACTGTTCTATATTCGAATGTGTTTAAATTTTGAATCTCAAAACAGTTAAAAGTATTAGGATTAATGCTATTGTTTAGTCACAGCGTCGATTGGAATCTGTCAGGTTACGTACGAAAATGAATCTTTCTAAGGAAAATGTTCGTGCAATAATTTTCTACAACTTTAGAAGAGGCCTGACACGGCTTCAGTATTTTGAAGAGCTAACATCTGTGTTCAGTGATGAAGCCCCATGTCTGCGGACTGTCGAATGCTGGTATTTAGAATTCCAGCGTGTACATACTAGTGTTAGTGACAAATCCCGCAAAGGACGCCCAAAATCCGCCTTCATTGAAGATAACATCATTGCTGTGAGACAACTAATTCTCGAAGATCGTCATGTGACGTATCGAGAGATAGAGGCTCTGTTAGGCATCTCAGGGTCAACCATTCAGAAGATCTTGCATGAAGCGCTTGGTGTGAGAAAGCTAGTTTGCCGTTGGATACCGCATCTGCTTTCCGACGATCACAAGGCGGCCCGCGTCAGATGGTGTAAGAAAACTCTGCAAAGGTTCAACCGAAGAGAGTCAAATCACGTCTACGACATCATCAGTGGTGACGAATCTTGGATCTATGCCTACGATCCTGATTCCAAACAACAATCTACAATCTGGGGTCTTTCAAGACGAGCCAAAGCCGACTAAAGTTGTTCGTTCTCTAAGCACTTCAAAGAAGATGGTGGCCACGTTCGTTGGAAAAACCGGCCATGTTGCGACTATTGCACTTGAAGATCGTAGAACGGTTAACGCAGAGTGGTATACCACAGTTTGTTTACCAGTAAGTCACCGCCGAACTTCGAAAATTTAACGCAAAGCGACGCATCATCCTGCACCACGACAATGCAAGCTCACACAGCGCTCGTCAAACGATTGAGTATTTGAAGCAGGAAAAAGTTGAAATTCTTAACCATCCTTCATACAGTCCTGACCTAAGCCCTAACGATTTCTATACATTTCCTAAAATTAAGAAAAGTCTTCCTGGTCAAAGGTTCCAGTCCGGTGAAGAAGCAGTCGACGCTTTCAAGTTAGCCATTTTGAACACCCCCACTTTAGAGTGGAATAAATGTTATAATAATGGTTTGAGCGAATGGAAAAGTGTATTAAGCTACGTGGTGAATACTTTGAAAAACAATAAAAAGTACTATAAGGTTCTAGTTGTGTTTTATTCTTCAAACGACAAAACTTAAAAGGCATGCCTCGTAACAAGCGCAAGTGCCTTACCGGTTACTTACATTGTGTACAAGCGCTATAACAATTTATGAACAAAACGTTTCGGAAACGCGTTCGCAAATTCTGTTGTGTTTTTAGAAATTCTCTTTTTATGACCGAATTAAAGTCGCTATACATTAGTTTTTTTTTATGTTAAGGTTGTAAATTAAACGTTTCTAGAAGGAATCGTAATGTATCTAGAACAATGTGAGCGTTAAAATAGCGGCGGATATACATCAAGTCAAAATAAACGAGTTAAAATCGATTCATTAATTAACAGCTGCGAAGCGATAATTTCTTTATTTATAGTGCAACCTAGATATTTTTTTCTACTTTCGTTTTGTTTTGATTAAGGTCCAAAGCATACTTTATATTATTAACAGAGATGATCTACGATTTTGCGATGGAAATGATGTTACATAACCTTTTGCGATCGAAAACAGTATAACAATCGCGCAGATTAACGACTGCGTTGGCAATGACGAGCTTTTAAAAAGCGATCAAATCGTCGATTGCTGATGCTAAAAGTATCATATGTACTTTACCTCTGAATAAAAACAGGTCTCATTATTCTTATACTATTTGACTAACTTTAAAAAACGATTGCATCCTTCCCCAAAATCAACTTTATTAACCATTAAAACCTATTGCAGGTAGTTACGGGAAATACACAAACAAACTGAAAAACTGGAAGGTACCGAGGTTCCTTAGGAAGCATTCAGATACGCCACTTCATGAAATTAAAAAACAGCGGGAGTTGAGCGAGAAAACTATCCAGTTCTTGGAGCGTGGGGACATCGCTGGCTTTCAATCCAACAACGGGTACCAACAAGTACCTATAGTGATAGAATCTCAAGACAATAAGACCAGGCCTGTGAACAGTGGAAGTAAGCTCAACATACCTTATTGTCAGGACATGGCATCATTCGAAAGGGAAATCATTGATATTAGATCGTATTTAAGCCAGTCCAGAAGCAACATGTCTCCGTTTGCAAGAAGCAGCAGTTATAGGTCGCAATATGGAAGACCGAATAATATTGAGGTAGGTTATTTTATATGTTTATTATTGGCTTTCACTTTGGATTTTTGAACTAGAATTTGGTTTACTTTATAGAGCACACTCATACCTTACGTGTACGAAAAGGTTTGTGACATATCTTATGGCGCTCATGGAAAATCAGCGCTGTATCTTGGCTTTTAACAGTGTTACGGATTTTAGATGAATGAATTTTTTACGCTGACTGACCGTATTCGCAACAGTGTAGAAAGAAAGCGAGTAGGTATGAAAGATAGTATCCGTGTAAAGATGAGAAAGGGTACGCTCCGTTGGTCCGGTCTTATCTGAAGGGTAAGTCAAGAGTCTCCGTAACCGGCGAGTGTGTATGAGACGAACTATGAGAGTGGAGGAAGCTAGAGAGGTATGTAAGGAAAGAACCTGTTGGAACTCTGTACTCTCTGCCTACCCCGCGAGGGAGCTGGCGTGATGAAATAGATAGATAGATAGAATTTTGGGCCAGGTTTAGGTAGCGACATAAATCTATATTTCATTAGTTTTATATTATTATTGTTTATTTGTTAGTTGGTTAGTATAAATAAGTTTTCTTTCTCTTTCTTTCATATGTGTGTATCCATACGTGCGCACGATCCTACTAATATTATAAATGTAAAATTTTCAGATGATTGGATATTTCTGACTCAATCACGCAAAAACGGCTGAACGGATTTGAATGAAATTTGGCACACAGTTTTATACCTGAAATAACACAGGACACTTTTTATCCCGGAAAACAAAGGTTCCTGTCTAAGGTTAACGCGGACGAAATTGCGGGTAGAAACTAGTTAAAATATAAAGAGAACATGTTCGTGGGCGATTCTCATGTATGTCGCGTGTACAGGTGGAATATCACTAAGGGTGATTGGAGACGTATGGAATAGTCTGTCCGAATGTCCACATTTCACTTTAAAAGTTAGTAGTCTAGATGTTCAAAAACATTTTTAAACATCTTGACGTAAACTGTTAATCTTTACTCTCCTTCAGTTAATATTTCATTGCCGAAAATAGATAAAGATTTATTTATAGATTGAAAATCCGTGTTTTAATATACTATACAGTAGTACATAAGCCAAGATTTTGCATGGTTAGAACTAATTTGTTATTAAATATCTCTCACGTTTATTAAATCCGACGGGTAACGTAGAAATTCATTTAAGACTAGTTGACCCGGCGAACTTCGTACCGTCAAAAAATAAAATAGTTGTTTTTACTACGTTCCTTGCAATTTATTTTATCACCTTTTAAATCTTTCTTGGACTTCTACGAATATTTCAAAACCGAAATTAGTCAAATCAGTCCAGCCGTTTTCGAGTTTTTGTGATACTAACAAACGTCAATTCATTTTTATATATAATATAGAATAGCAAAATGAAATAACATCCCAAATTTGGTAACACTCACTGAGCAAGTGTGGGCAATGTAAACGCTCGATCAGGCTCGCGCTCTCACTCCATGACTTGTTTTTTTTTAGAAATCCATCAAGGGAAGGGAATGACAGCGCGAGTGACTACTTTATATTATTGAATTTCCTGGCTTTCCGCGCAAGTCGCAGAATATAAATTAGGTATTACGAAAATGAATTGTTATTTACTTTTCGTCTGCGCCTGTTTTTCTTTAACATTCATACTAGAATAAGAATAATGTATTGTTCAAAAAAGACTTACTAAGTAACATTTTATGATAAGCCCCAAACGAGAAAAAGTCTGTATCTTGGGACTCGTTAGAGTTAAACTACAAGTAAACTTATAGTAAGTTTACTTATAGTACAATTATACATAGCTACAATTTCTGACGGGACGGCAATTTACCGCTAGTATTCTATAATAGTAAATAATTAAAAGAAAACAATAAAACAAACCACCAAACCGCCATATTTGATGATATCTACCGAGATGATCAAATATAGTAGAACTTGCGTCCGGGACGCCTTTAGGGTCCATGCAAACCTTTGCTGGAGGACCGGTAGAGTCCCTACAGATTGGCGCCGCGCAGTCATAGTAGGTACCCTTGTATAAAGGCAAGGGCTCACAATATGACTGCGTCAATTACAAAGCCATCAGTTTGATCAGCTTGGCAGCTAAGGTGTACGGTAAAATTATTGAACAGAGAATGCGCGAGAAGTCCGATGGAATGTTGTGCGAGGCACAAGCTTCAGGTCCGGAAGAGGATGTTCGGATCAAGTTTTCTTCCTCCGCAACATCGTAGAGAAGCATCTGGCAGTGGGCCGGAAAGTTTTCTGCGGTTTTGAGGATCTGGAGAAGGCGTTTGATAGAGTTGTGCGAAAGAGACTTTGGGACATTTTACCATAGTATGGTTATACCATTTATAAAATGGCACTCTATTGTGAGCTGTCCAGTCCACCTATGTGGACAGCAAGGCGTGCATAGGGTGGGTGGTAACATGTCACCCTGGTTTGCCGTTGAAATATACGTCAAGCAGGGCTGCGTTTTGACCGTTAGACTGTTTATAATATATCTTGATAAAAGTCTTCAAAGACTGAAAGCGATAAATGAACAAATGGGTGACGTAGTGGCAAAGCATCTACTATATGCAGATGACGCGGTTTTAATAGCGCCAACAGCCACTGATCTGCAAACACTAGTCACAGTTATGAGAGACGACGGCATGAGCAATGGCTTACAATGTAAATAAAACCAAGATTATGGTTTTTAAACGGGAAGAAACCAGAACAAATGCAAGGATTGTGGTTAGTAAGGATGTGCTGGAGCAAGCGAATGAGTTTGTCTATCTTGGATGCGCGATCAGTAAGAATGGGAAATACATCGCTGACATAGAGAGAAGGGCGAGTGCAGCAGAGTGAATGGTGAGATAGGAAAGCTACTTGGGAGCCGGCACTTAGCCAAAAGGCGCAGCTGGCCATACATAACAGAGTGCTGTTCAACGCTGTTATATGGCAGCGAGAGCTGGGTATGTAAGAAGCAGAATGAAAGTAGGATAAATGCGGTGAAAATGCGAGCTCTACGGAAGATTTGCGGAGTGAAGCTGACCAAAATGCGTTGGAAATGCGAGCTCTACGGAAGATTTGCGGAGTAAAGCTGATCGACCGTATTCGCAATAGCGTAGTAAGAAAGTGAGTAAGTATGAAAGATAGTATCGGTGTAAAGATGAAAAAGGGTATGCTCTCTTAGTTCGGGCATATAGAAAGAATGTCAGAAGATAGAATGACAGAACAGACATACAATGCGAAAGTGGAAGGATGTAGCTACCGGGGAAGACCTAGACTATCTTACCATGACCAAACCGAGTCTTATCTGAAGGACAAGTCAAGAGTCTCCGTAACCGGCGAGCGTGTATGAGGCGAACTATGAGAGTGGAGGAAGCTAAAGAGTCATGTAAGGACAGAACCTGTTGGAACTCTGTACTCTCTGCCTATCCCGCAAGGGATATAGATAGATAGCCTACATAGTACGTACTCATATAGCAGGTAATTTTATGCGAGTGCGGCTATGTGTATGTATCTCCGAAAAGAATTTATTTAACTTTTATAGCTGAAGTTGGCGAATCTCCTCGGGGCGAGCGCGTTAATAATAGAACTACATCTCAACTATCATGATGTTTTGTTTTTATTGCATCTTATCTGTCCAGTTTCTATCTCTACAAGATTATCAAAGTTTTCGTTACAAAAACATAAACTTTTTAACCTCGCCCTTGACTCGCTCGCAACCAATGAAAATCGTAAATGATAATGGATACTGCTTACGTAACATTGTAAAATAACGTCGTATAAACATTTTAAGCTCTAACGCTGTTTGTGTTCATTTGGACGTATTTATTTTTATTGAAATAATGTACTGTTTAGATAATCAGTATAAATTGGAAAAAGTTGCATTATTTTTTAAAGATTCGTGATTGTAGGAAAATGCGTAAGTTGTATCGTAAAGAGATATATGGGAGGTTTCTAAATTGTTTATGTAAAAAGAGCACCGCTTCAAAACTGCTCGAATGTCTAAATCCAAATGCAGCTAAAAGCCTTTAGTTTACGGGACTTTTGCCTAGCTGACTGAGCAAACTTGCTTGCCTAGCTGAATATTCCCAGATAGTATATGCATACGATCTCACAGCTGGCCGAAGGATTAACAACGAGGTCTCACAGAAATCGAGGTGATAGAGAATAGGTCATACTCCACCACACGGACCAGTGCGGATTGGTGGTAACTGGTTATTGGCTTCCTGCTATTGTTACTTTACTATCGAGCCGCCTATAATGCTTCCAACTTGGCTCAACTATTACCATATCAATTGGAAACTGACAAATCAATTTGACGGACGATTTACCGCAGTGGTTAAGAGTTTAAGCCGCTTCACCCACTGGGTCTAATAGTCGCGGGATCGGTTCCCGCACGGAACAAATCTTTGTGTGATCCACAATTATTTGTTTCAGTCTGGGTATTTTGTGTGTGTGTGTGTGTGTGGGTGTGTTTGTGTGTGTGTGTGTGTTTGTGTGTGTGTGTGTGTGTGTGTGTGTGTGTGTGTGTGTGTGTGTGTGTGTGTGTGTGTGTGTGTGTGTGTGTGTGTGAATTTTTATGTTTGTAAACGCACCCACGACACAGGAATAAATACTAGTGTGGGGCTATGTTAAAAAAAACAATCATCCCTGCCAAAGCAAGGAGACGCTTGATAATTGGATGCCACAAACGGTTATCCAGCTTATGGCAGGTTTTTATATTTGACTAAAGGATAGGTTTGCCTACTGCAGATAGAATTTTTAACATATTTTGAATGGAAAATCTGTCAAAATTCTACTGCCAGTAAGCAAAGCTATCCTTGAGTTGAATATTGGAACCGGCCGGTTAGACTGGCGCTACGAATATCTCGAATAGTTAATTTAAAATCAATACCTATACACGTTTTTAGCCAGACCAATGTTAGATCTATCTAAATGCTCATTATATATAGACTAACTCCGTACACTTTTAATACAGCCTAGTAAACTAGTCTAGCTCAGTAAATAGCAAGGATCGTGCAATTTAAATTACTATATATTAATTACACTGTGCTCTTTGTTAAAGTAGATTCTTGTTTGTATCTCCTTTTGCGTAATAAACGATATACAATACACCACAAGCACTCATATTCCGAAGTAATCTAAAAATCCCTGTTCCAAAGATCAAACTCTAACTAACTTAAACAATAAACAACTATTTTGACCTCCACTCCGAACTCGGTTTACCTCCACTCCGATCTCGGTTTACCTTCACTCCGATCTCGGTCTCGAACCTATTCGCGCCTATATTAAAAAGGCGACAACTCGACACTTCGCGAACGCATCGACCCATGCGAATCCGTTAATCGTAGCCGCCGCCGACTACGATCCCCCCGACCCCTGCCGCCCCCGCCACCGCTGGCTGCATATGTTCTCACCGATCCCCCCGATCCTTCGTCATCCCTTCTTTCCGTTCCGAATACGGGCGACGACGACGACTAAAACGTAGACCCCCTCCCCTAGCCGGCGGTTGACCGGTGCACTTAGTAGTGCACCTCCTCACCCCGCAGCGACTTTCCCAACCGAAGCCGCCTCTTCAAGGCGCCCTCGAGTATGTCGCCTCTTGCCCTTCGGGCTTGAGCGTAGTGGTTGCACGCTCGCCCTTAAGTCCGGTGAAGCTGTAAAGGCCTCGCGGCCAACAGCGTACATCACTCACACACACACACACACACACACACATGACTATTTTGGTCCAAAGATTGTGGGGGCTCTCTTATTTTTTACCATCTCTATCTATCTATATCATCACGCCAGATCCCATGCGGGGTAGGCAGAGAGTACAGAGTTCCAACAGTTATTTTTTTACCATCATGTATATTTGTATATTATCTCGCCAAGATGACCTGAAAGACCGTAGATTAATTTTTGTGCTTAAGGCTGTTGGCTGGTCTTTGCAGCTTCTCCGAAGACATTACAGTGTAGTATTATCCCAACCTCTTAGATGTGGTCTTTACGCGTGTTTTAGAACTTTAGAAATCTAAACTACTATTATAAAGAGGTAAAGTTTGTGAGTTTGGATGTTCGGGGTAATCTCCGGTACTACTGATTCTTTCACCATTGGAAAGCTGCCTTATCCAGAAGTAACATATAACATAGACCCGGTAGGTGGCGCTGTTGTCAACCGGGAACGAAGTCGCGGGAAACTGCTAGTATATAATAAACAGCCAAGTTTGTACCTGGCGTATGCGTTAGGGGCACTGCATATCTTTCATACAAAATATGAAGTACACGGTGTTGAGAATCTGCCTTATGTTATGATCCACAGTGAAGGTTCCGAATGGATACTTAGACACAGTTCTGATATAAAGTAGGAATTTTCAGCAACAGGGTCACCTCTTGTCTGTTCTTTGAGATTATTTTTGTGAATTGTGGACGAATTTGCGAGAGAATTTTTTCTCCAATAATAAGCATATATTTGATAAAGCTGAGGTCTAGACCATAAGAGCTTAAAATCATATTATGTTTTATATACGTCCATTTTCTGTCGTCTCAGGTGCCAGTGATTCGCGCAAGGAGTTCCACTCTTACGACACAGGATGAGTTAATTCGCACAAAAGACCGTCGCCTCAACTTGCCGCTGTCCTCCCCGCAGCCTTCCCGCCCGCCGGATGACATAATCAGCCTCTGCCCCTCTGTAAACAGTCGCAAAGATTCAGGAATTAGAAGCACCAGTCGCCGATCCAGCATACAACAACAGGTAAGGCTGGTTACACACAGCGCGGTTTTTAACATCACCCTCCGCGGTTGTGGGACGGGTTGCTCTCGGTTAAATTCCCGCAGATTCAGGGCAATTGCAAGGTGGTCGGTTTGTATTTGATTTTGCGATCGATTTTCGGTTTTACCAGATGCTACCTATTTATTGCAGCAGAAAGCAGTAGTACCCACGTAAATAGTTAGTGCTGGGACAAAAAACGCGTAATAATAATAATAAATCATTTATTTCAGGTAACTGTAGTTTCACAAAAATAATTATGTGCAACTTACAGGCCCATAGAATATATACCTTACAGACTAACATACGTATAATATATAATAACTTCTAAATTAAGACACATGTGTTGACGGCGACATGTTGCGCTGAGCAGGGACGTCTCGTAATCTTCCTCAAAATCTCTTGGAAGACGATACCCTTCGGCCAGAACTCCTCGCTCATGAAGGTCTCTAGCTTGGCGGTGGGAACTCGCACAACAAAGGAATTGAATGCCGTATTGTTTTGCGAGTTCAGCTTCTTGACCCTCAGAGTATAGAAGGTCTTCTTACGGGCGTACTCCGCAATGTCCTCGAATGTAATGATCACAAACAAATTTTATTATAAATAAATATGCTGCTTATTGGCTTCAGAAAGCAGGTTAAGCTCGACGTCCAATTGATGTGGTAGTCGGTTAACAGGCTTGATAAAACAGCAGGTGGCCAGAAAACCTGCCTCCGCCAATCCGCACTGCGTTCGGTTGACCTTTGACATGTGTGACAAAGATTAATTAATTTATGCCTTCTGTGCAAATTCGGCGAATGCGAGTAAAAATCGCCATGAGCAATCTACCCTTTATTTGATATATTTAACTCGCGCGAAACATACATAAATTACCGTTGCATAAACATCGACTTGATTTTTTTTTATAAATAAACTCGACGCAAATTTGAGCGAAGATTTTTCACGAAATGGTAACTAGTCGTAAACATGCTTTTAATAAATTATAAACACGTTCTCCTAAAGCTACGTGTTGGGATCGTAAACCATCCCGTTCGACTATTGTTAAGTAATTTGTAATAATTTTCAACTCTAGGTAGAGTTTTTAAAGCTGAAGTTTGTACGAAATTTCGTTATAAACTGAACAAGTTTTTTTTAAGCATAAAGCAAGATATTATATGTAGCATTATAATAAAAGTGAATCTACATTAAAATAGTGTAGGTAACTCTTAAACGATCAGGTTACGAAACGCGTAGGTATCTAATCAATGGATCCTGACGTCATTGAAAGAATAAACGCTTGAAGTGTCGCATTTCTGCCCGAATGGAATGACATCACATCAATGAAGTATTTATTGGAGATTTATTTATCCATTCCCACAATTCTATTTTGAGGATTGGCTCTTGAATCAGATTCTATTCGATGTTGATACCTTTCGAAAGCTGTTTTACGGAATAAGGTGTAAGAAAAATATAGAACTGTATCTACAGGATTAAGCTTTTTTCAAACTCAAACTCGAATAATTTATTTTGTATAAGCCCTGCGGCGGCGCTTACAAATAGTGAATTTGCATTTTTTTTTAAATCTATTTTAACTACAAATCTACCACCGGATCGGAACGCGGCCTCCACTGAGAAGATCCGGCGAAGAAACTCAGCGGGCTTGTCTTTTTTTATTTAATTCTCTTTCTTTTTTGTCCTTTCAATTTGTTTTTATCATATTGTGTGGATACAATGTTTAGGTTACAATTAAATAGCTTACACTCTAGCTCCAGTGTGATGCCGTACGACCGAGATATGAGACTAATGAAGTTATTTATAAAGAGTGTCTAAAGGATTCCAGATGGACCAGTCCCCACAAGCAGCAGCCGTTCACGATTATGACTACTGGAACAGCCATTTTCATTTTACAATACATTCATTCATGATACAATACTTGTAGCGTTATTAGGCCGATGTTCAGGTCATGTCAGTTTTATTTATACATAAACGTATTTACTAGACGTACTTTGCAACCCCTTTAAATATTAATTTAAGGGATAAATTCAAGTGTCTTACATTATTTGTTCTAATATTTCATCATAATTTTTGTACAGAACATTCTTCTGATGATTTACAAAATTGGAACCTTGACATCATGATATTTTTTCTTATAATGTTACATAAGAATTCAAGACAAAATTATGATATAACATTCAATAAAATTGGACCATATTTCAAGACATTTTACCCTGTAGGTATGTTATTTGATCGGTATATGAATCATTTTTTAACCGCCGTAAGAAATTTCCACAAATGTGCCTATACCGTTGTTGTCGTATTTATCTGACAAAATTTTGTCTGTTTTGTTCGTATTTTAATTTTATTCTCGGTTATGCAGCTCTAAATCAGTTGTACAAATGAGTTTGAATATCCAATAAAGTTTCGCAATAAATTACTTGTCATAATTAACAGTATTGAAAATAACGATTTGTAGTAATTTGTCGCATCTTTGAAGCCGGCCTTTGGTTCACAACAGATTTTAAGTTAAGCGGTTAAAGAATTTTTTTTTTTTTTTTAAGGAATTGATCAGTTGTCTATGCATTAGGTTGCCAGCTCATTATATCATGCGGATGGGATACCCACCAGTGTTGGGCACTAATTGTTTAATTGTTCAATTGTAGGACCAAACAATTGAAATTTCAATCGCAGAAAAAATCAATTGCAATTGACGATTGAAAAATTAATTGTTAATTGTAGGGTTCACAATTAACAACTGATCAATGGTAATTGTAAAACGTTGCAATTACAATTGATCAATTGTTAATCGTTTTTTGCATGTTTACGATTAAACAATTAACAATTAAACACAGGACAATATATTTTTAACACATCCAAGATGGCGGACGTGACCTTTGAAGTAAAATGGGTGTCATTTTTGGGGTTTCAGGGAATACTGATTGCAAATATGGCGTGAATTTTTGGATCTAAGTAAAATACGACGATAAGACTTTTGAAGTAAAATATGGGAGTCACATTTTTGATATTAGGGAATGCTGATTACGAATATGACGTTAATTTCTGGATCTAAGATGGTGGATGTGACTTTTGTAACAAAATCAATATGCATGTCACTTTTATGGTTTTGAAAGAAGTTGATAACGAATATAATGTTAATTTTAAAATCCAAGATGGCAGACGCGACTTTTTATGAAAATCGAGATGGGTATTGATTTCGGGGTTTTATGAGATGCTGATTACGAATATGACGTTAGTTTCTGGATCCAAGATGGCGGACGCGACTTTTTATGAAAATCGATATGGGTAACGATTTCAGGGTATTAGGGGATGCTGATTACGAATACGGCGTTAGTTTCTGGATCCAAGATGGCGGACATGACTTTTGAAGTAAACTCAATATAGGTGTCACTTTTAGGGTTTGAGGGATGCTGAGTAAAAATATAACGTTAATTTAAAGATCTAAGATGGCGGACGCGACTTTTGAAGTAAAATCGATATGGGTTTTATTTTTGGGGTTTTAGGGGATGCTGATAACAAATACAACGTTATGAGATGCTGATTACGAATATGGCGTTAGTTTCTGGATCCAAGATGGCGGAAGCGACTTTTGATGAAAATCGATATGGGTATCGATTTCAAGGTTTAGGGAATGTTGATAACAAATATAACGTTAATTTTAAAATCCAGCATGGCGGACGCGACTTTTTATGAAAATCGATATGGGTATCGATATCGGGGGTTTAGGGCATGCTGATTACGAATATGGCGTTAGTTTCTGGATCCAAGATGGCGGTTGTGACCTTTTTTGTAAAATTCGATATGAGTTTCATTTTTGGGGTTTTAGAAGATTCTGATAACGAATATAACGTTCATATTGGAATCCAAGATGGCGAACGCGACTTTTGAAGTAAAATCAGTATGGGTGTCATTTTTGGGGTTTGGGGGAAGCTGATAAAGAATATAGCGTTAATTTTGAAATCCAAGATGGCGGATGCGACTTTCGAAGTAACATCAATGTGGGTATGTCATTTCGGGGGTTATGTCCAAGAGCGTGCTCGTTGCGACCCCTGCCAGCCATCTAGGCTGGGTCGTCTCCCCGAGGCGACGCGTGTAGTCTAGGGTACCACTGAGTGGTCGTGCCAGCAAGGGGGTGGGTATCTTGCTGTCCCATCGCCTGGCTTCTGGAGTGAGAGACTATGGCCTGTACTATGCAAGATTCTCTGAGTCCGTTTAAATCCTAAGTCTCACTAGGGTATTTTTGGATGCAGCATACGCTTCCGTAAGCTTGTCGACACACCAGGAGCTTGAGAGTTTTGGGATAATGTCAGGGAACTTTTGAATCTGACTGATGTGCAAATGAAAAGGTGATTTTGTGCGACGACCTGAATAAATGGGTGGGAACCAGGTGGCAATCTTACGACGTTGCTCTAGGTCCTTATGGTGATAAGAGAGTAAATGATGCGGGTAAGCTCATTGTAGATGCATGTTTGGAAAGAGGCCTTCTTGTGTCAAATACGATATTCCAACATAAAGCGATTTATATTACGTGGAGAAGAAATGAACAGAAAAGCATGATAGATTTGATCCTAGTAGATAACCGTCTCCAGAGCAAACTTTAAGATATCCGTGCATATAGAGGTCCCACTCTTGAATCGGAATACTATCTCATAGTTACGTGGTTTAGTGGTTTGTTTAGAAGAAGAGGTAATGGCGAGAGCATATACCCTTTCGAGGCCATAAAAGAATTATAATTGAAAAGTTGCAAGAGTGAGAAGAATGTATAAAGATCTGTTCATACAGACTCTGGTTCGGGAGAAGCTTTTGACAGCAGGTACTTCGGACTCGAATATAAATGAATGCTGAAATAGCCTAAAAGAGAGTTTGTTAGAATCCGCGAAAGAAGTATGTGGTTGCTCAAAAAAGCAAAGCACAGCGGAAGTTGGGACGGAGAGTTACAAAGCTTCGTACAAAGTAAGAAGAAAACGTGACAGGACTGTGTTTCTTCTTTGAATGTAAATGACAGTATGACAGAGCTGAAGAAATAAATATACGGCAATGCAAGAGTGCCACCAAAACTTTAGTGAAAGAAATGTTTGAAAGAGAAGAAAGGCGATTGGAGAAGAAAGGCTCGAGGTGATTCGTCAGGCTTAAGCCAAAAGGCTTAGAAAGCCATGCATTAAGGAGAGCTTGTCCTAACGCTGTTATATGGCAGTGACGGTTGGGTATATAAGAAGAAGAATGAAAGTAGGATAAATGCGGTCGAAATTCGAGCACTGCGGAAGATGTGCCGTGATTGACCGTATTCGCAATAGCATAGTAAGAAAGCTTGTAGGTATGAATGATAATATTAGTGTAAAGATGCAAAAGGGTATGCTCCGTTGGTTCGGGCATAAAGAAATTCGGAAGAAAGAATGACAAAACAGATATCAAATGCGAAAATGGAAGGATGTAGGTACCGGGAAATATCTAGACCATCTTACCCCGTTTGATTGGTTATGACGAGTACTATAGACCCTAGGAGTTCCGTTGGCCACCTTCCGGATCCATCATCAGGACGTGGCCGCCATCTGAGTTTAAAGTACTGGTCAAGACAAATCTAACGATCTAAAACACGACGGAGTTTCTAAATCTCGAACCAACCGAGACATGTTGGTCTAGTTTTTTCGACCCGCAAAGTCAATTTGTCTTCTTATGACAAATTGAATTTGTCATAAGAATTCAAGATAAACAATAGCAAACAAGGAGCAACAATAGTGTTAAATAAATATACAACGAAAAATATTAAAAATCAATTTTTATTTAAATTAATGTTCCGATTTAATGACACATAATTAAAATGTTTTCTGTATATTCTTTGAATAGGTTAAGTTGCACTTCAACACGACTCTCTTTTCAAACATTTGATCTGATAATCTATGACTGTTTGGTGAATTGGTCATAGTAGCAAAAGAAAACAATCTTTCAACTGCTGCGGAAGCTGGTAATGGCGTATTAAATTTTATAAAGACTCTTTTTATTTCTGGGTATTTGTTCAGCAGACTTAGTTCTTCACTTTCTTCAGCAAAAAAGTGTAGCATTAATAGCTCAGCCATTGTTATAGGCATGTTAGTACTGGCAGCCGCTGTAGGTGACACATTAATATTACTATCTGAGTCAGCATCAGATTCAAAAAAATTTTCATTACGACTTTTAGTTGCTATAATTTGTTGAGGCTCTTCATTGAGTTCTTTTGAACTAAGGGTTTTAAAAAGATTCTGTACCCTAGTTTGGTCTTGATTATCTAAGCGAGAAAACCACTTATTTTTAAAACAGGGATACGATACAGCAGCTATTGCTGCATGTTCTGCCTCAGCAGTGTTAAGGTTAAAAAACTGTTTAAATCTCGTTTCAACGTTTATTCTATACGCCTCGATTAAAGGTGCACAGTACATCAAATTGCCTCTCCTTTCAATTTTTTGTATTTTTCTTATCAATGCAAACAGACATGGCAATAAAATGCCATAATAGGCATTGGTTTTACTTTGCATAATATCTAGTGCTTCTGCTTCTGGTGCAGCACATGTCAAATATTCTTTCAAGTAATCAAATTCAACATCTTTTATGGGATTACTAATATTTAAAGCTCTATGAAGCTGAAATTTTTTTTTTTGATTTGATAAAATTTGTTGAAGTGAATCATATAGGCTATTCCATCTGGTTTCACCCGGTCGACTTAATGTGTGTTGTAATAAATCTTGTATAATTTCAGCTGTTTTTGGACGACCAGCTGCATTCCATAAAGAGTTGCATTTTTTTAATGCGGTGGTATGTATATGAGATAATGGAGTACCTTTGTCATTTAAAACTTTATTGGCATCAACGGTAGCACATAAGCTTAATGTATGCGCACAGCATCTTATATGGGCACGCAAATAAAATCTTCGGATTCTTCTTCGTCCAGACTTGAGTCAGATTCCACATCTATTTCTTCAAACAAAGAATCTTCTGGCTGACTGGTTTTGTCACAACTGATGTTTGTAAGTTCCACGCCAAAAGCGCGAAATGCTTTTAAATAATTACTGCCGTTGTCAGTAATGGTTGCGACTACCTTATTACTGTTTAAGCCAAATTCTGTATAAATTTGTTTAATTAAATTAGTAATACGATCGTAACTATGAATGCCTTTGAACCGCTGACATGCTAATGCTACTGAAACACGTTTCAAATCTTTTGTGATCCAATGTGCAGTCATACCTAAGAAGCTTCTCTTCTTTCCCGACCAGATATCAGTTGTAGTGCACACGAAATCAACAGCCTTTAGTTCAGATTTTATGGCAGACATTTTTCTTCATAATATATATTTATACGGCGACTCAAACTTCGACGGTTACAACTTTCAAATTCTTATCGGGTATCTTCAAGTTGCTAAACATCTCTAATAAATATAGGTTTTCTATAGCCCCCAATGGGATCATAGAATCAATCAAGAAGTTTATCATATTTTGTGCAAATTTTTCTGGTGTATATGGCTGGACCTCTTCAACTTTTCTTAAGCCCCTAGTCGGTATTTTTTTTTAAATGTATGCACCTTTTTTAATATTTTTCTTTGTTTTTATGTATCTTTTATATTCATTTACATAATCTTGTCCATGTTTCCGTTTGAGGTGACTCAGAAAATTGGATGAACAGTTGTCGAATCCTCTGATTTTAGTAGTGACGGGCGAGCATTTAGTACACAGAGCTGTGATTATATGTGCTGTTGATTCTTCTGGTAAATATTTGTAAAATGTACCGTCAAGTAGTGCAAGACGCGGGGGTGAAGATATCGACGTGATTGAGCTCGGCCCTGAAGACTGCCCATCTCGATCTAACTGTTCATTGATGTCCGTGTCCAACGTGTTAACTGACATATAACTATATTCCTCTTTATCCATAATGACTATAATGTCCAAAAAGTGTGGAATTATTCGTTGAAATATGCGAATATACTTAATAGAAATGAATTTAAGCTCCTACAATATTCCTGTGTGCGCACGATTCACACTCACTTTCTCTATGTTTGTGGAAATTAGTTTAGTTTAAACAACTGCTACTAAAAGTACACACACAAAAGTACTCTGAAGTGAGATCGTGTCGAAATATACGCGATACTTTGCGCTCCGCAAAAAAGTTATGACAATATTTTCGTCCTAAATCCTCAGGCCGAATGAACAGAGAAACGCGGGATCTCAGTGCTCGGGGTATGTGGTGTGCCCTACCACAGTGTAATATAATACAGTAAAACATCTTAGTACTTATGGTCCGAATTAAACTCACGCACACAGACGCGTGCTCTACACGTCGATAGTTCTATTGATATTTAGTAAGTCATGTGGTTTTTAACAAATATACTTATATACAATTTCCGAGTAATCCATCATAAACACTCTCAATAACTATGAGATTCGAGAATACTTATATATAATGAGAATACTTATACGTAAAATGAGAAAACAGGTTTCTTGAAACAATTTTTGAAAGACGAACGATTTAGCGCAGTGGTTAAGAGCTTAAGCCGCTCCGCCCACTGTGTCTAATAGTTGCGGGTTCGATTCTCGCACGGGACAAATCTTTGTGTGATCCACAATTATTTGTTCCGGTCTGGGTATTTGTGTGTGTGAATATTCATGTTTGTAAACGCACCCACGACACAGGAATAAATCCTAGTGTGGGGATACGTTTAAAAAAAAAAACGAAAAAATTGCAATAAAGGTAAATAATATTTAAGCCTAAACATTAAAATTATAAACGTTTTCATTATGCTGTTTTTACACAGTCCCTGTGGTTAATTGTATTATGCTGGACTTATACGAAAAAATACAGGCTTATAACCACTGCAGTAAATAAGTTTTAATAAATGAAAAAAAAAGGTGCTAACAACGTTCTGACGGGGAGTGTTGGTAATTATACCACTAAAACGACTTTGATAAGTTACTGGATAGATAGATACTGTGGCATTACCGACCGACTCTAGTTACCTACGCACGTGCCCTTTGTCGGCTCGTGCCGGTGCCGAAAGGCGACGAGTAACTAGGGTTGCTACCCGTAGTTTATTATAAAGTACGTATCGTGCGTTATTTAGGGTAAGTATATCTTGTACATTATGAGAACTGTAAAGTACTTTTAAGATTCATTATACACAAAGTAGATGAAGTCTGGTGTTAAAATCCGAATCTATGGTACTAGATTTAAGAAAAAAACATTATTACATCTAACTTAAAGAAAATAGTAAAAACTATAAGCACTTCTTAATTCTTACTAATCTATTCAAGTTATTATTGACTGTCAACATGCTGTGAAGGTGTTTAGCAATGATAACAATGACTGAAAAGTTCTAAAAGTAATAATAAATATGTTTTTAAACAAAATAATAAAGTGAAATAAATAATACTTTATTTTGATACAATGTACTTTTTTGCCTACCTTTAAAAACCAATGTACTTAATTTGCTCAAATAAAAGGTGGCAACCCTACTAGTGACGCGCGCGCACTTGTCGGCTCGTGACACTGCCGAAAGGCGAAGTGCGCGCGCGCTTCTTTAAAGTTTAGGTACCTTTTTATAAACAAACATTTGGTTACCACGGGGGGTTGGCAGAGGGGTGCAGTGTATTGGCCGAATTTTGAATGCTTTATGGAACGGGAACTTATAAAATATTCCATTTTTATATGGACAAAATAGAATACTTATTTTTTACAAGCTTTTATTTGCTCCCTGCCTTACTACTGCTTTCTACCTCGTTGGTCTGGTGGCAAAGCGCATCGCTTTGTGATCACGAGGTCCTGGGTTCAAATCGTAGGTCAGACAAATGTAGTTTTTCTAACGAAAAATTCCCAGTAGCAGTCCGGAGTCTGGAATTGTGCCCGGTATATGGCAATAGGCTCGCCCCCTATTACATGGGACCTAACATCGTCGGCGAAACGTGAGTGTACTCAGTACACCTCTGCCAATCCCTCTGGGGAATATAGGCGTGACGGTGTTACTTTTATTTAACTTGCACTGTTCATATGTCTGTCTGTCTTTCCGGTTCAACTCTTCTGATCCTTTTCTCAAGCACTTACGGTATCCGATTCAGCTGAAATTGGCATACGTATGTAAGTTTGGTGACAATACAATAATATGGTACCATGGGGATGGTCTGATGATGAAGTTGGAAGTTGGCCATAGAAACATGTGAACTGGACAACATAATCCCCTCGTGTTTAGGTTGGTTAGTTTGATATTCACAAGTACAAGTAGATTGATATTGGTGTTAAATTAATATGGATATCATTTTTGGGGTTTTTGCGAATGCCGATAAAGAACATAGCGTTTAATTTGCGCGATATTCGTAATCAGCGTACCCTTAAAACCCAAAAACGATGCCCATATTGATTATTCATAAGAAGTCGCGACGCCATCTTTGATCCAAAAATAAACGCCATTTCAGTTATCAGCATCTCCTAAAATCTCATAGATGATTATGTCTTCTTTTGTCTTAAGTCTTTTTAGAAGGCAAGCATTCACTCAAGCTTCGTACTCCCGATTCAAGCCTTACAACACCAGACAGAAGTGTACATTGTATACTCCCACATTGCGCATACGTTAGGTGTGCTTTTTTTTGATGATTAATTGTTAATTGTTTAATCGTAAATGTGCATAAAACGATTAACAATTGATCAATTGTAATTGCGTTGTTTTGCAATTACAATTGATCAATTATTAATTGCAAAACATTGCAATTACAATTGATCAATTGTTAATTGCATAACACTGCAATTACAGTTAATCAATTGTTAATTGTCAATTGTTTAATCAATTGATTTTTGCCCAACACTGATACCCACTTGCACTATGCTTCCCGTTCTCTTTAAAGTAGTGATAGCCCATTGGTCGAAATTCGACCTACTCTTTCATCGTTTGCTGGTTATGTTTGACATTCAGTAAGACTATAGACAAATAATATTAAAGACACGCAATATTAATCTATTCTCAATTTGACCACCGCCTTTACAATAAACAAAAGAGTATATATGCGTGTGTGTCAAATTCATGTAGTGTGTGTAATGTTTTTTTTATTGATTTAATGTATTTTTATGCATAATTATAGAAAAATATTAGCATTCTGCACTCCTCCTCTATATAAACTATAAGTGTGGGAAATTTCATACTCCTCCGTCCGCGCAAATGTCGTAAAAAGGGATACAAAGTTTTTGCTTCACGTATTAATATAATGATGTGTTGGGGTACGGCCGAACCAACGCGTTCAGCCGCGGCCGCGGTGGCGTGCACGGTAGCGATCAGTTTCTGAAGTAATATTTGTATGGAAATATTCACACCAACGCGTCCTGCACGCGCTATCTGGGCGGCGTCTGCACGCGCAGGACTGGAGATACTGATCGCCACCGTTACCGCCACCGGGGACGCCACCGCGGACGCGGCCGAACGCGTTGGTTTGGCCGTACCTTTACTGCAGAAGGACATAAAATACTTTCGGATTTCCGATTAAATGATGTCACCGGAGAAATGTATTTATGGTGTTGACGTGTGTGGTATGTTATGTCTATCATAAAAATGAGCAGCTGGGTTATGTAAACTTTAATTGCCCGCGCAGTTCAGTGTCACATTGACTTCTCTGCTCATTGCATGCAAGGGAGTTGATTGCAAACGAGGGTTTAAGAAGGGTGCACTCCGGGAAAAAGCTTGCATACCGTATAAATATGGTGTGCGAATATGACATGAATATGAATTTGATTTGACGGACGATTTAGCGCAGTGGTAAAGAGCTTAGCTTAAAGAGCTTGGTAAAGAGCTGCCTCGTTGGTCTGGTGGTAAAGCTCATCGCTTTGTGATCACGAGTTCCCAGTATGAGACCGGAGTCTGGAATTGTGCCCGGTATATGGCAATAGGCTCGCCTCCTATTACATGGGACCTAACATCGTCGGCGAACGTGGGTGTACTCAGTACACCTCTGCCACCCCCGCTTGAGGAATATAGGCGCGACGGTGGTGTAAAGAGCTTAAGCCGCTCCGCCCCATGTGTCTAATAGTCGCAGGTTCGATACCCACACAGGACAAATCTTTGTGTGACCCACAATTATTTGTTTCGGTCAGGGTATTAGTGTATGCGAATTTTTATGTTTGTAAACGCACCTACGTTATAAGAATAAATCCTAGTGTGGGACTACTGGATTTTTTGGTAAATATCTCTAAATCTAATATCAAAAATTTGTTACGCTAATATTTCCTCAATAATTAATTAATATTGAAATATTTCAAGTAACTGCACTTCCTTGTTATTATTTACAGATCTTCGCACTCAACCACATAGCGACCTCCCACGCGGACATGATGCAGCACCGAGTCTCTGGCTACTACACGTCTAGTCAGTCGTCCCTCAACGAGCCTCAATCCCGGAGCCGCCTCCCTCCCCCCCTCAACGAGGAACAAGTGCAGTCTCTACAGAAACTCCGCAAACAGTCCGACTTGCAACTCATCCGCTGCGTACAAGACAACGCCCGCTCCGGTATCAACTATTTCGTACAACCCCCAATAAATAGGTTCATGCTTTTCTTCAAATCTCCAGAAATGGAAGTACACTACAGGGATAAAGCAC
Organism: Phalera bucephala; assembly: GCA_905147815.2. NCBI lineage: Eukaryota > Metazoa > Arthropoda > Insecta > Lepidoptera > Notodontidae > Phalera > Phalera bucephala. The sequence continues at coordinate 21,960,642 of LR990615.1, forward strand.
ACCGAAGCGATGACTCCGAAGATTTCCCGCCGACGCTCACCACGTCGCGGTTCAACACTGCCTTAGACATACTCGTCTCGGCCATCATTTTCTTAGCCGTGACCGCGTCTATATTTATACTGTACAGTGACTGGAGGCGTTCCATCGGTTGGTTCATATTTTTCCTGTTCTTCGAGATCGTAGCTATGGGACTCTGTTTCTATAGACACTATTTGAAATGGAAGACTAAAAATGAGCCGATTCTCACGGCTAGTGTCACTAGGTCTATAAGAATATTTAAGCAATTGACCACCTGGTACCCTTGGCATCTATCTGGCAGTTTCCTTATTAGTTTGCCTATATTGGCTGTACTCATAAATTTCTCTTGTGAGAACACAACGATGACCATTCTAAGAGGCGAGCAGTCCTTCTATGTATATTTACTTTGCATAAGTATCGTGCATTTTTGCAACTTCACCCAAATGAACTGGCTCGTGAAAAATACTCTGGTGACGCTGTACGCAGGTTTGTTCCTATTTTTTGCCGTGCTCGGTTGTCACGAAGCGAATACTCAATTGCTAGCTGCTGATATTAATTTAAAGTTAGACCCTAGAATGTTTGCTCAGAATATAACGGATTACGATATCATGAACGGTTCGTCGATCGATTGGCTGGGGATTAACAACGGAACCGTGAGGTACGATATCGCGCTCCACAAACTGCATCTGACCGAGCTCTACTTGGATGTAGCACTGCTGTTAATGCTGGTGTGGTTTTTAAACCGCGAATTCGAAATAAGTTACCGCCTCAGTTTCTATAGTAATGTCGTAGCTAATCGGGATAAGCAGAGAGTGCAGAACATGAGGAACCAGGCCGATTGGTTGCTGCACAACATTATACCGCGTCACGTCGCCGAGCAGCTAAAGAATACAGCAAAATATTCCGAAAACCACAAAGACGTAGGAATTATTTTTGCTAGCATCGTTAACTTCAACGAAATGTACGACGAATCGTATCTAAAAGGGAAAGAATACTTAAGGGTACTCAACGAGCTGATAGCGGACTTCGACGAGTTGTTGGAGAAACCCCAGTTTCAGCATGTGGAGAAGATAAAAACAATTGGCAGCACTTTCATGGCAGCGAGCGGCCTCAACCCCGACTTGAGGCACGCGTCGCGCGGCACTTACGACCACCTTTACCAACTCATGGAATTCGCTATAGAAATGCAGAAGGTGGTCGAGAACTTCAACCAAGATTTACTCGAATTTGATTTTATACTAAGAATCGGTTTTAACTTCGGTGATGTGACGGCCGGTGTTATAGGCACTACGAAATTGTACTATGATATTTGGGGTGACGCTGTGAATATAGCTTCGAGAATGGATTCTACGGGGGTGGCTAAGAAGATCCAGGTCGGAGAGGCTTGTATACCGGTCCTATCCGGGCGGTACGAGTTCGAGCACCGCGGGAGCGTGTACGTAAAAGGCAAAGATAACATGAACGTTTATCTCGTCGTAGGCAGAAAAGATACGTAGATAAATGAAAATATTTATAAAGAAACATAGAATCTGTGATTTAATTATTTATATTGGTGATGTGAAGATATGAAAATCTTATTTATTGCGTGCAGTCCAATGAAAGTGAGACGTAAGAGCTTGAAATACTCGGGGTGTTAGACAAGCTATTAATTTATTGTTGTTCTGGCTTTCGTGAGTGATGAGTGAGTGTATGCGGATATATAAACTTTGGGTGTGTAATGGAAAATTACTAAAATCTCCTTGCCTATACCGAAAAATCTGTGACCAGTGTTCTAGTCTTCAAATTTACATGGGAATGATCCAAGTTTTATTAGGGTTTAAGGGTTGTATGCATATGAAGTCCTAAGTTAAAATGGGGCTTTAAGAACCAGAGTCGCCCATTAACAAAACTGACATAGGTTATTCTAGTTTTGTTACATATTTTGGGTCAAAATTCGTTTTTTTTAACCACTCTGCAGCTATGTCGTGGTCTTTTAAGGCGATGTCGAGTGTTTCCACAATCTTAAGGTTGATATTGGGTAAGCCACTTTGGTTTTTATGGCCTCAAACGGGAATCGAGCTCAGATAAGTAAGGCAGCTACTGTTAAAAAATTGGATCATCGCCATTTATACGACTTGTATATTCAAATTTACCTTCTTTATATTACGGAAAATACATTTATATTTGTATATAAAAGTGAATATTATCCCATTTGGGCTAGTAAATAATGTTTTATATTTATTGTAATTAAATCGATGTGTCTAGTGTTAAGTAAATGGTACTAATATTTTGTAGCGAGTAGAGTATGTTTACATTATGTACGTATGTAGTGGCGAATCGCTTATTGTTGCGATTTTACATTTTTCTGTCAATTTTGTAGTTCGGGTTCCGTAGGTATTTAGGGTTCGTTGCAATACGTTTTTTGATTATAATAAATGACGAAATTCTCACGTATTGACTATATTTTTGACGCAAATGAATGAGTTATCCGCACTACATGTGTTGCTTTGTTGGTTGCCAAATATTATAAATTATTAATATTGGTATATTATGTAAATTCTGTTAGGTGGTTCAGACTAGTGTTGTAAAAATGAGCGCTGAAGTCTAGCGTTTAGCGCTACATCGACGCTAACGAGCGTTGAAACACGTAGAAAACGCGAGCGTTTAAGCGCCGACTCGAGCGTTTTTACAACACTAGTACAGACACCTTTTGCAAAGGATTCTTTCTAATGAATTGTACTATTAAATTGTTCCCTACTGGACAGGAAGACAAGAAAAAAAACGAGTGCTTAGCCGCTATGTTACTGGAGGGATTCTTAATACTTTACTTACGGGATCTTTCATACGTTTGCTCACTTTCGTACAATACTTTTAGCACAAACCAATCGTTTGTGATTAGTTTATTTGAATAATAGCAGCTACTTCCTCTGTAATACACGACATTTCCTAATGTTTGCAAGATCGCATTTAGCATAATTTAACGAAGTATTTTTCTAACAGTCCTGTATTGTCCATACGATATATTATAAAGTATATATAACAATATTTGCCATATAATGTTGATATAGTAGTTAATCTTCAAACTTATGACGAAAGCCTTAAAAACTATACATTCCACTGTGTATTTAAAGTATATGCCTTTGAAATGTCTATTTTCTACTTGTAAATGGCGTATATAAAGGTTGGCAGTTTTGTAATGAGGTGAATTTGTATTTTTTACAGAGTGTTGGACCAAAACTGGAATTATTGTAAGCCTAAATAGCTCTCTTCGGAATTTTATCTCTTGAGTACATTTTCATATTAAATATTCGACGAAATAATTATGTATTTGTGATATAAGTAAGAGTAATATGTAATTATAGATACCTGAGCGATATATGTATATATATTATAGCATTTGCGATTGTTCTCTCTAAACAAGATGTTAAGTACCCGCTGTATAAATACCAATGTTTGTTTATTGTATATTTTTTCATAATGTGCTATGTGCAGGCTATTTTCGCGCGAAAGGAATATTATAGCTAGATTTATCGTGACCCTCGTTGGTAAGACTTCAAGATAATATTGAATTGAAGTTTTGAGATACTCATTATAACAATTAAATTATTAATTACTAGCAGTTTCCCGCGACTTTGCACCCGGTCGTCGTTGTTATATAGCCTATGTTACTTCTGGATAAGGTAGCTATCTAATAGTGAAAGAATTTTTGAAATCGGTCCTGTAGTTTTTGAGTTTATTCGTTACAAACATACAACAATACAAATCTTTTCTCTTCATAATATTAGTATAGATTTAATACTTAATTATTGATACTTCATAAATCTGTCTTATTCAATTTCAATGGATTTGGGTGAAGATTCAAGAATCAAAACTCGACAGAAATCAATTATGTCAATTGTATTTATACAAGGTGTAACGAAAATTAAATAATATTTAATAAGCGGGATCTAATCAGAAACGAGGAGCTCCGCAGGAGGACCGAAGTCACTGACATAGCACTCAGAATTGCTAAACTTAAGTGGCAGTGGGCGGGGCACATCGCTCGTAGAACTGACGGCCGTTGGGGCAGAAAGGTTCTCGAGTGGCGACCACGTATCTGAAGACGGAGTGGGCAGGCTCCTTACAAGATGGACCAATGACCTGGTGAAGGTCGCGGGTAGAAGTTGGATGCGTACAGCACAAAGCCGGTCGTTGTGGGGGTCTTTAGGGGAGGCCTTTGTCCTGCAGTGGACGTCTTTCGGCTGAAGAAGAAGAAGCATGAAATGAATGTCAGCTACTTTGATTTTATGAAAAATTCCATATTCTATTACACATCTTGATTAGAATTCAATGTCTATGTAGAGAAAAGCTGATTAATTTGTTTCTTCTTATTTCCTTAGACTTTAAATGCCTGAAGTTTTACACCTTGTATATTCGTCAACGTGGGTCACACATAATATGTCAGTTAAGTCGCCATGTTGAGGCCTCGGAATGTTCTGTACTTGTGTATGTATAAAAAAATATATATTTAGTAAGAGCAAAGTGTTCATGTGTTCCGACTTAGATAAATTCAATCCACTATACCTATGGCTTTAGTTTTTGATTACAATAAAAAACATGCGAAATAAATGAAGTCTATTTATTTATATTTTATAATTGTACAATATAGAATTACATTGGCACACTTTTTTTTTGTGGCGAGTGCGTTTACATTATGCCATTGTACAAAGTTTATGAATATACATTTTCAAATTAATTCAACTCCCCAATGAACTTGTGACAAAGATGATAATGAAATTGATGAAGAGCCCCACCCTGGATAGTAAAGTGATGGATACTTTACATACCAATTGCGACGGCAGTTTTTTGGGAAATCGAAAAGGCACGTTTTATCACTTTGTTACAATTACCTTCACTCATGCACATATAGGAATACATAATGGTTAATATTCCACCAACATTACACATTATAATTCGAAATCACACAAGTTTTGGAAATTAAAACAAATTAACAACATTACTTTTCGATTTCCCGCCAAAACTCCATAGGCACACTTATGGTAGTTTGGCATAATTACGTATATATCTATGCATAATTATTAGGTATATGTATATGCTATCAATCTAGATTACTATAGTATTTTTTCATGTAAGGTGGGTACTCTGACAGTTGTAAGTGTCAAAGAAAATTACACTTTATTCAATGGCAATAAGAGGCACGACCCGTTTCTATACTTATGGTGTTTCATTTGGCAATGCTCGCTGAGGCGCTCGTAGCGCTATGCGACCGCGGTGTTCTTACCGATCACCAAGGTTAAGCAGCGTTCGACTTGGTCGGCCTGAGATGGGTGACCGTTTGTTGCATTTTTATATTCGAGCGTCTCCGTGCTTCGGAAGGCACGTTAAGCCGTTGGTCCCGGTTACCACTTAATGTGGTAGTTGTCAAGCCGAGTTGGAATCCATAAAGGCGGCTTGATAAGTTCCAACAGCAGGTGGCCACAAACCTGCCTCCATCAATCCGCTCTGGGTCCGCGTGGTGGAGTATGACCTAATCTCTCTCACCTCGATTTGTGAGAGAAGGCCTTTGCTCAGCAGTGGGCAGTATAGGCTGATATTATTATTATTATAATTAGAAATGTCACTACCCATCCATGTGAAGAATATTATGGGTATTTTATTGTACAGGGTGTTGATGTCATAATCTTAAACCTTCAACCGCCTGACTTTATATCTGTTGCCGTGCCCCTATACGGTGCCAGTTTCATAAATTGGCAAATTAATACAAAAAGGTTTGTTGGATACAAAGAGAATATAATCACTACGTAGTTGGATATTCTAACTCGAATTAACTGTTTTAACACCGTCACGCCTATATTCCCCAAGCGGGGTTGGCAGAGGTGTACTGAGTACACCCACGTTTCGCCGAATAGAAGGCGAGCCTATTGCCATATACCGGGCACAATTCCAGACTCTGGAATGTACTGGGAAGTTTTCGTTAGAGAAACTACACTTGTCTGATGTAGGATTTGAACCCAGGACCTCGTGCTCCCAAAGCGATGTGCTTTGCCACTAGGCCAACGAGGCAGGAAGGCAACTGTTTAAACACAGGTAAATAAACGAGAAAAGCATAAAATACAAACGATAAATTAAATTTTGTCACAATAATACAACCGCGGCGGTACGAGCACGAGAACATTTGTGGGATAAATCTGACTGGGGCTGTTAAAAGTTTTACGCTGGTGCCTATACATTGGATTCAATAGAACGTAAACTTGTTTACTACTGCATAACTATGTAATGTCTGTAAACTATTATAAAATTATAATGGAACTATTTTTGTAAGCAGTGATCAGTCAGAGGTCTCGGGTTCAAACCCAGGCACGCACCTCTGTCTTTTATAAAACATGTGCGTATAAAAAATTAACGATCACTTGCTTTAACGGTGACGGAAAACATCGTGAGGAAACCTGCATGCCTAAGTTTCTCGAAGGTGTGTGAAGTTCGCCAACAATGGGCCAACGTGGTGGAACCCTCTCAGTCTGAGAGGAGTCCCGTGCCCAACACTGGGACAGTTTAATATTATATGTATCTCGCTGAGATTCACGGGCTTTACCCGGACCTTTGAAAGGCTTGCATGGGGACATGGGTCCAACACGTAGAGGCCCTTTGCGAGAAGTTAATGATGTTAGCCACTTGCTGAGATCACTTGCTGAAAATGAAGAAACATAACATTTTGGACTCGCCGTGCTTACGCAGTGCGGTGTGGACGTGTATCGCGAACGTGCCACAGGAAATCAAGTCCTATTTTACTATTGGCCTATTATTATTTTTCAAATTCTCGTTTCCTCTTGAAGTGTTTTAATGGCCAAACTCCGCCCCACGTAAGAGATAGAATACTGTTTCACTGTTTGCATACTAGTTGATAAATTGTGCTGGCTCGTGACTGGTGCCTGTTTCGGCGCGGGATTTGAACGTGGTTCCTCGGCGCCGCCCCCGGCTGCTTTAACCGCCTGACAAGTGAAAGGGTGCGAAAGTATCGGATATATCGGGTCTGCTACGCGCTACACGCTACGCGGCCCATTCAACTCGTCTCGCTGCGCCCGCACAGTGGACTGGTAACAAGTTTATTCTTTAATAGATTGTTGCGTCGTGTTTCGTACTTTTGTCTATCCGACTACTGGCTGCTGATTCTCCGATTTTACCAAAAAAGTAAAATGCCGCGGGTTCAACGTACCCCTCCCTCTACACCTGTCTCAGACACCCAACAGGTTGATACTATTATGGACGATGATCCTCAAACCTCAAATGTTTCTCAAAGAAACAAGCCTAAACGTGTACGAATCAGTGACTCACCCCATGAGACTGAAGAGCAATCCTTTGAAGTTCGTATTATGAATATGCTTAAGACATGGAAAAAGGACCAGAACGCTATTTTACAGAAATTAACATCGGACATTGCGGAAGTAAAGCTTCAAAACACCAATATTCAAAAATGTAACACTGAAATCGAAAAATCCATGGAATATTTTAATAAAGAATATGAAAACATGAGGCAATTAATTGAAAAAATGGAAAAGGAGCGAACCGATCAACGTAATTACATATTTGAGCTGGAAAAGAAGCTAAACGATCTCCAGCACAGCTCTCGATCAGCATGCGTTGAAATCCGTAACGTACCTGTTGGCGAAAAAGAAACTTATAAGGATCTCACTGCTGTTGTCCTCAAAACCTGCTCTGCAATTCAATCCTGTGTTAGCCAAGCGGATCTGCGTGATGTCTACCGCCTTCCCGGAAAGAAAGGGGATATTAGACCAATAGTCACGGAATTCCTTACTGTCCAACTGAAAAACCAAGTACTTGAGTCCTCTAGAGTCTTTAACAAGGGCCTACCATTTGCTGAAAAATTAAATACTGAGCATATTGGTGTGGACAAAAAAGTCCGATTTATATCTCAGAATATCTTCCAGCGACCCAGAGACAATTGTTTTTTGAAGCACGAAAATTTGCAAAGTCATATAAGTATAAGTTCTGCTGGGTACAAAACAGAAAAATATTTCTTCGTCAAACGGAACAAACAAAATCAGTGCTTATTACTTCAATATCTAGTCTTAAACAATTACATAAGCCTGAATAATAAGTGGAACTCCTACTTTTCACTTTGTATGTCGCTGTTATTTAGATTTTGTACTAATCATTCACTAAATATTATTTTACATTTGCTTGCATTATGGATTAATTACTACCACACTTGTATTTTTTTAATGTTTTTTAGGTTTTTGAAATACTTTATAATATCACTTACACCTAAACTAATGTATGTATTCAGTCTTGAGTTGGTGCTTATTCTTGGTATATTGCATAACCTGGTTGAAACCACCAAAACAAATTTGAAATTCCTACATGAACTTCGTCGTAGCCATAATAGTACCTCTGTCCCAATTTCGTATGTTCATTTTAACCTGCTCCTATGTCAAACTAATTTATTTAAGGTCACAATTTATACAATTTCCATATTTATAACCAGTTCTAAACCTATATCTTGCTTACTGTTTTTAATGTTTCGTGTTCGTTATGTAAGTTATTATATATACTGCATCTACCCAATAAACCTAGTCAATTATTTTACTTGTCAATGTTCAATATTAATTTTTAGTTTACAAATATGCTCACATTAAATTACATTTCTAATGAACTTGATGAGTTTGGTACTCAACTTTCTCGATCTTGTAAGCCAGAAGAATGTATTAACTTTGTAACAAAGAGTATGAAGGATTTAAAGATACCTCAACTTAATATTCGTAGTGTCAACCACAATTTTGAGAAACTTAGAGCTTTTCTTGTCAGTATTCATGTGACTGCAGACGTCATTTGTCTATCAGAATGCTGGATTAACAAAACTCCGATAATTCCTGTTCTAGAGGGATATTCATCATATCACACATTGAGTAATAATAACCAGAACGACGGGGTTATTATATACCCTGCTGTCTATAAAGAAATTTCTAATACAGATTTCACCGATGTTTTGAAATCCAACGACGCGAACTGGGCCACTAGGTATTTGGTTTCCACAATTGACCAAATTATAAAAAAACATTCAAGAACTGTTAAAACATCATCAAAATGTAGGCTCCTTAAACCGTGGATTACTCCCGGATTGCTGAGGTGTATCCGAAATAGAGATTCTATGTGCCGTGCTTTTACAAAGGAACCTAATAACTACTTGCTTAAGATTACTTATGTTCGTTATAGGAATTTTTGCAATAAATTACTTAAAAGATTAAAACGCGCTTATGAAAAAACCGAATTCATGAAACATAATGTAAAAGCTACATGGAGAGTAATTAAAAGCATAACTGACTTGCATCGTATTGCTACACCCCCTGTAGAACTAATTAATCATTCAGTGAATACAATTTTCGCGCTTAACCAGATTAATAACTTTTTCTCTAATATTGGTAGAGACCTAGCTGAAAAGATCCCTCCCACAACTATACCTAATCCTCAATTTTCTCAATCACAATCATTTGTAAACTCTTTTGCTCTACTTCCCACGGACGAGGTCGAAATCAGGGAATTAATTTCTGGTCTACGTACAAACTCTGCGGTTGGCTGGGATGGTGTGTCTCCTCAGATCATTAAGGCATGTGCACCTAAACTGATTCCATTCACTACTCATATTTGCAATATCTCAATTGCCACGGGCACCTTCCCTAATATGTTTAAGAAGGCTATTGTTTATCCCGTTTTCAAGGGCGGAGAGAGAGGTAGCGTGAACAACTATAGGCCAATTTCTGTATTACCTGCCATCTCGAAAATATTGGAAAAACTTTTAAATACTCGTTTAATGAAATATTTAGAAACACATAATATCCTAGCACCTAATCAGTTTGGGTTCCGAAGCAAGAAATCTACGGAAGATGCGGTTGCGGCGTTGGTTGAAAGCATTGTTGAAAAATTAGACTCTAGAAAAAAATGCCTTGGAATTTTTCTAGACCTTACTAAGGCCTTTGACACCGTCTCTATTCCCCACCTTTTGTCGAAAATGGAAGGACTTGGAATTCGAGGCAAAGGACTTGATATTTTTAAAGACTATCTCTCAAACAGAACCCAATGTGTCAAAATAGGTTCACACATCAGTAATACTGTGACTCTCACTTATGGTGTTCCACAAGGCTCTATTTTAGGCCCTACACTTTTTCTCATTTATATTAACTCACTTTGTCAACTCTGTGTTCCAAACTGTTCCATTTTTACGTATGCTGATGATACAGCATTACTCATTCATGGAAAGGACTGGATCGATGCATTTTCCCACGCTGAGTATGCCCTTGGCCAAGTTATGAGCTGGCTTTCCCACAACCTTCTCACTCTGAATTTAAATAAGACCACCTACCTGACCTTTGCCCTAAAGCAAGCGTTGCAACCGAAACTGGACTCTTTTATACTTAAAGCGCACTCATGCTCAATCTCTCCTCCATACACTGGTTGTAGTTGCAGATCGGTGAAGAGGTCTAACCAAACCAAATATCTTGGTGTACAAGTTGATAGTCTTTTAAACTGGAAACCACAATTAGAATCGCTAACGTCTCGCACAAGGAAACTTATCTTTATCTTTAAAAAACTGCGGTACTCTGCAGATATCGAGACACTAAAAACTGTGTACTATGCACTTTGTCAAGCCATCTTATCATACTGCATCTCTGTGTGGGGGGTGCATCTAAAACCATGTTTTTGATATTGGAGCGCGCTCAACGAGCGGTGTTGAAGGTCATGACCTCTAGACCTTTCCGATACCCAACTTGTAAGCTGTACACCAATTGTCAGGTCCTTACTGTGAGACAGTTATTTATTCTCCATACGATCCTAAGGAAGCACTCTTCTCTTAAGTTTGACAGCAACGCCTTAAAAAAGCGACGAGCATATAATATTTGTCCATCAACAGCTTTTAGAACGACTATGACCAAACGACACTTTAAAGTCATTGGAAATATTATATATAACAAAATGAACAAAATGTGTAATATTTATCCTATGAACAGGCATCAATGTAAAATAAGTGTAATTAAATTTCTTCTAACTAAGAATTACGTTGAAACAGAGAATATGCTCAAATTTTAATTATTCCTACTGAAACTATAAAATAAAACTTTATTTATAATACTTGCTCGCAAGTATTTGTCCACACCGTGCACTTTTTCGAGAACACATTATACATTCTAATAAACTCTGCTGTGATGTCATAGTTCTAGCTCAACTTTCTAAGAAGCGAGGACTGGTGTCCATAACACAAGTTAATTCTTAATTTGGGCACCTGAGTTCAATCAAACAGTTTAAAACAAAAATATAATGTCATTTGATCTATTACTATTACTTGTATGCTGTAATCTGTTGTGTTTCATTGTACACTATTTTTGGTGAAATAAAGTATTATTATTATTAAAAAAAAAAAAAAAAATAACCAGCGAACTGACCCAGGTAGGTGCAAGGACTATTGTAAATTATGGAAAGAAAACAAGGGCTATGTAAATGAGGTTTGATGGACAAAAACTGTACTATTTCAAAGGGGACGGACACATATTATATTATTATTATATTCTGTAAATTGAGTATACCTTCTAGAATGGGATCGAACATTTGGTGGGCTATTAAAGAAAAGAGGTTACGCTATCTTGGTTGTGTTCTAACATATTGCAGTTTTTGAGTTAAATCTTAAATGTATGTCTTTCAATGCACTACGATTACAAAACAAGATGTGGACATTTTTAATGTGATAGTGAATTCATAGGGTTGTCGCTCCACGCGAAGTCATCGTTGGCCAAAGCGTACACCATCCAGTAGAACAGATTGAGTAAGGCGAAGGAAGCCGGGAATAGGACGCGGGCAGCCCTGTCTATGTGTGATACGCTGTTGATATGGCCGCGGTTACCTGTGGATAAATACGATATTTGTTACCAATTAAATATTCTGGTTTGATAATGCGATGTCCGCTTGATCAAGTGTATAAGCGTAGGCCACTCGACTCTCTGGAGCAAGGAGTTAGTACGGGTTTGATGCCGGCATGCATCGATATAATATATATCGATGCCCGCACGGAAAACGAGATAATAGTTTTGCGCATCAATGCTTGAGAAACATAGCACATAAGGTACCTAGGTATTGTTGGATATTAACTAAACGAATGCATAGCCACAGAATAAAAAAAGACAGTGTATTTCTGACGAATCACGCGAATCGCCATTGGCCTTGCTCCATGCCCATGCAATATTCTTTACGCCAGAGCCATCTGTCGGTAGAACGAAGTCATTTTTATGAACACTACTATACAACCATCAGCCCTGGATCTACGATTTTTTCGAACCGGGGCAGAAACTTGATAGTGGCGCCCCGCTCTACAGTGTTTGAGATAAATTGCTTAAAAACACTCACAAATATGTAATGGTTGGCATTTTTAGTGAATGGGACATTAAGAACCCTTTTTTAAATTTGTACTCCTTATGATCTATTACCTAATAACTTTTTCATTTGTGTGACATGAAATTATATACCCGGGATTTTGGCGCCCCTTAAAACTGCCGCCCGGGGCGGGTGCCCCGGTTTGCCCCCCTAGATCCGGGGCTGACAACCACGTATACAAAACACGCTGTTCAGAGCAGCCTAGAAGAATATAAGCCGTACTGTATACATTCCTTAGCCCTGTTAAGAAACTGTCCCACCGTTGGGCACGGGCCTCCTCCCAAACTAAGAGGGTTTAGGCCATAGTCCACCACGCTGGCCTAGTGCTGGTTGGCGAACGTCACACACCTTCGAGAAACCTATTATTTTATACATTCCTTACCAGCCTCGCGTTGCCTTTGTCGCCTGTACCCGTCGTCCCCGGCGAGGCAGTACATGAGCTGTCTCCATCGTGGCACTCTGATCTCGGTCTGCGTGGTCCGCTCCATGGTGAGGCGCACCGCGGGTTGTTCCGACTGTCTGGCCGGGCCGGCGTCGTTGCCTTCAGTTGGGGGTAATGTAAAGCTCTGGGAAGTATCAATAGGACATGTAATGTTGTTTATTTATTATGTTCATGTTTCAATGCTCTAACACGCTATCTGAGAAACGCAGATGTAGACAATATGTAATTCGTTAATTGATATGTGGGATACCAGGGAACCAGTGACGTTAGAACTTAAACGCTAATGTACGGTACATACTAAGACGTATAAAGTAGCCAATCGCTTTCGCGTCATTTGTTAACGACTTATTTAAAACAAAATAGGCAGGAATCGACAGTTACAATAATTCAGGTAGAGTTGGAGCATGAAACTGCTTCATTAGTCGTCTGTGAAGATCACGCATGCGGCGGCGATTTTTATGCGAACACAAAGCAGAGCTCAATGTAATTTTAGTCTGTATTCATCGCGTATCGTGCACGAGCTACTAATTCTGTTGACATGTTTGTCACGTTCATATGGAACTTCGAATAAATATAATACAGAAGCCGCGTCCAGTTGTAATTGCGCGCCGCGCGGTGAAGTCAAAAATTTAGCTAACGTCCCGCACTTCCCACCCGCGTAATGTTGGCAGCCCAGAAAGATTACCACTTTTTGGGGTAAATGTTGATGACATTAGAGTAGATGATGATAAAATTATTGTTGCGGTAACGTGTACTTTTAAGCATATTAAACTTAAGAAATAGATATACTTGAACTATAAAGGTTTGGGGCAATTTTATTGAGGGAAAATAAATTTTCATCATCTTAACTAAATGTTAAGATCAACTACTACATAATGATTCTAATACCAACTATTTTAATAAACTATATTGATACTATTTAATACTAGAACTAATAAATTCCTCAGCATATAAAAGTAGGGAAAAATTAAAATGTTATACTAGCAACACTAACAAAATAGACGGTTCGTTATTTAAATAATACGGCACCTGAATGCGCTAGTTAGGTATGAAATATGATCCCATCATGTTTCTTTTTGATCTCAACAGCATTTGACAGGCAGGAACGACACAAGACGGCATATCAATTTAATATGACACACGCAGAACACGTTATTCCGCACAACGATCACAGAATGACTACTCGCGTGAACGTGTGACTACTTGCTTCGCAGGTAGTAAGTGTTGCTTCAATTTGATGCGCGCACGCGAATTCTAAGATTATATATATATTTTTTTTTTTTTTTTTAAAACGTAGCCCCACACTAGGATTTATTCCTGTGTCGTGGGAGCGTTTACAGCCATGAAAATTCACAAACAAATACCCAGACCGGAACAAATAATTGTGGATCACACAAAGATTTGTCCCGTGCGGGAATCGAACCCGCGACTATTCGACACAGTGGGCGGAGCAGCTCAAGCTCTTAACCACTGCGCTAAATGGTCCGTCAATATTACTTTTATTATATATTATTCTAAGATATGGAAATGGCGGCCATTCCCTGTTGTACCGTCTCCATTAGAGAAGTTGCAGATGCATGTGCATAGCACAGTTGGTGCGCGAATTTAGTAAGAAGCATCTGTGCCAGCATGTAGATATTCTTTACTTTGAATGGAATAGGCGAAAGTAGGTACAGTTTTCCTCTCAAATTGAGACCATACTAATGTTAAATTTGTGTTATGGTGCAAGTCAAATTGTTCTTGTAGGTAATTGACCCTAAGATACAGGAAAAATACTAAAGCTGGGATATGTTTACGTAATTCCTACCTGTATCATTGGCGGGGTTAACGTAACGTACGAGATATTAGGTAAGAACCTTCATGATATTTAACAGTAAAAAGCGTGAATGAAACGAATTATGAGAGCGAAGGAAGCAAGAGAGGTCTGTAAGGAAAGAACCTATTGGAACTCTGTACTCTCTGCCTACCCCGCCCCTCGCTAGAGATGTTATATAACATTACATCAATCTATTAGCGAGAGTATTAATAGTTTCTATCCGTAAAAACCTCTTTGCTTCCATCGCTCTCATAATTCGTTAATATAGTTTTCTAGTTATAAGTGTGTTATATGGCAGCGAGAGTTGGGTATGTAAGGAGACTAAAAGTAGGATAAATGCGGTCGAAATGCGAGGTCTGTACGAAGAGAGGTATGTAAGGAAAGAACCTATTGGAAATTTGTACTCGCTGCCTACCCTGCAAGGGATCTGTACACATATCTATGAAAAGAATAATTTCGTCTTAGATGATTTCTTACGAAATTCGTGGCAGAGCGTGCTGAGCTACGGCGGCGCACGGCCAGCTGCCGCGCTGCATACGCGTCGCCACCGACCTCTTCAATCAGTTCCTCCCACTCTGAGTCGTCTATTACAATTTCACCAGAGCCAACCTGAAATGAATAGTTCGATAAGTGTGATGATTGTGCAGTAAGCAATAGGGACCATAATAGGTACGTCGTTCTTCAAAAGTAATACAAGAAAATAAAACCAATGAACTCGTAGCGCTTTGTAATTGCGGTGTTCTTGGCGACCACCAAGGTTAAGTAGGGTTTGGCTCGGTTGGAATGCGATGGATGAGCGTTTCCGTGCTTTAAAAGGCACTTTAATCCGTTACTCTCGGTTAAGTACCACTTTAAGTGGTGTCTTTAAGCCAAGTTGGAAGTCTTATAGGCGGCTTCATAAGTTCCAACAGTAGCGGGCCCCAAACCTGCTTCGGTCAATCTGAACTGGTGCGGAGTGGAGCACTACCTAATCTTTCTCACCTCGATTTGTGTGAGACGGTCTTTACCAAGTAGCGGGACGGCTGAGGTTGATTGGTGAAAAGGGCTAGTACGCAGTCCAGTTTCTCGAACCTTAATAAAAATATAAGAAGCACAACACACGCACCTTTGTAAAGTAATGAACACCAGCGAACTCCAGAAGCGTAGCAATGCAGTAGAAAAAGCTCATCAATAGAAACCAATCGAGCGCCGTCGCATACCGCACCTTGGGCAGGTCGGTGCGCGAGTCCAGGCTTATCGTAGACAGTGTCAAAACGGTTGTGATGCCTAGCCCCACGCGGTCCGAAGTGGCCTGTGAAAAATCTTTCTGATAGTAACAGGGTTCTACATTCTTTAAATAGTTAGGTGCATTTGTAGCACCAGTGGCTCTGAAGGGCTGATGCAGTCACCATGGGGTTTTTATTGTAAGTTGTCCAAAAAACAGTAGATACAACTACTTCAATGGTGTGTTAACGTGTCCACGCTGCGCTAGCATTTTAACGGCCTAAATTGCATCCATCAGTCACTGGAGATTACAGCAAAGGGCAGACCAGAATACCTTTACACCAATGAAGTCGTCACGCGTGCCTTAGCCTTAACCGAAATTGACTGATTGATTGATTTAGTGTATCTTAGAATTTGTATTCATGGAAATCCAGCGCTGTGGTCAGGTCATTATTATGCCTTGTCATAACATATAGTTGAACGGGGTCGTTTTCCGCTGGCGAGAGTCGGGTATTATGTTACTGCAAATTTTTTATTTATGTGTGATTTCTCCAGATAAATAAATGTGTTTCCTAATCTCTGTTCCTGATTTAACCCGTATAAGAAAATGACTAAAAAATCTTTAAACATAATTTTAGTGTACATAACATAATATCACACGTCACGTCGTCACGCCCATATTCCCCATGCGGGGGTGGCAGAGGTTTACTTAGTACACCCACTTTTTGCCGACGATGTTAGGTCCCACGTAATAGAGGGCGAGCCTATTGCCATATACCGGGCACGATTCCAAATTCCGGACTCATACATACTAGGATTTTTTTGTTAGAAAAACCATATTTGTCCGACCTAGGATTTGAACCCAGGACCTCGGGATCACAAAGCGATGCGCTTTGCCACTGGATCAACGAGGCTGTCATAATATACTCAACATGATATTCTTGACATATTATTAGATATATGAGCCAGATACCGTAATTTCCTTACAAACATAATAAAAAAATATTACGGAGGCGTGTACTTCCAATCCAAAATGTTCTTATCGTTAAATTTAATAGCGCCTTAACGTAAAACATACGGGTAGCTACCTACTCTTTTGTATTGGGGGCTTTTAAAATACTGAATGGCTATAGAAATGCGCGAGCTTGCATTACCTCGCGATGGATCCAGAAAGACACCCACGAAAGCACCACGATTAGTATGCAGGGCACATACACTTGTATGAGGAAATAGCCCGTGTGCCGTTGCAGATTGAAAGACACCTGCAGTACTGAGAAATCACCTGCAAACACAAAATCAAAATTGTATTCATTTTGCATTTTGAAGGCCTAATTATAAAAACAATAGGTAGGTAGTTAATAAGTTTTGAATAGGTACATACAAAGTTATAATAGTTTATATCGTTTAAACTATTACTTTCAACTTCAACAGTATCTCTTAGTACGTCTTGTGGGGGTGTGTGAGTGTGTGTGTGTGTGTGTGTGTGTGTGTGTGCGTGCGTGCGTGCGTGTGTGTGTGTGTGTGTGTGTGTGTGTGAGTGTGAATGATCTACGCTGTTGGCTGCGGGGCCTTTAAAGCTTCACCGGATAAGAGGGCGAGCGTGCAACCACTACACTCGAGCCAGAAGGGCAAGGGGGCAACTAGCTCAAGGGAGCCTCAAGGAAAAAGGGCCTCGGCTTGGGCAGTCGCTATGAGGGAGGGCATTTACTAGGTGTCTTGCCGTGGTGCTCTGCACCGGCCGGCGGGCAAGGGATTCTTCGATTTCGCCGGCGAGGTCGGTATCTGATCCTGTGTGCGGTATCTGTATCCGAAAGAAGGGATGTAAGGGCATCGGGAGGATCGGTGAGAACATGCCGCGGACGGCGGTAGCGGCTGATAGGAGGGGAGCTTAGCACGTCTCTCAAGGATAGTTACTTGTATATGTATAATGTAGTCATATCCTTTAATCGCCACAGGATCATGATATTTTGGGGTTAGTAAGCTGTTTCATGTCCAAACCAACATAAATTAAATGGTAAAACATAATCTTTCTTAGGTATATTCACCAAGCAGGGTTGTCATGTGTGTATTGTGTATACTGGTATTGGGTATTATTCAATTATTATTTTTATTATAAAATCAATCATTTGAAATTTCAATTGCAAGTAACAATAATATCCCTAAGGTACTTTAACAATAACAATGACTTTTGGACATCAAACGCCTCAGTAGGCCTCAGTCCTTCACGTGACGGGTTTTGTAG
Source organism: Phalera bucephala (assembly GCA_905147815.2). Taxonomy (NCBI): domain Eukaryota; kingdom Metazoa; phylum Arthropoda; class Insecta; order Lepidoptera; family Notodontidae; genus Phalera; species Phalera bucephala. Next base: position 21,978,777 of record LR990615.1, read on the forward strand.
AACACTCGAAACGTTAGTAACTTGAAAACCAAAAATAAACCGTGATGAATTCCGAAATTTTTGAATTGCAATTTACTGTTTATATCAAAAATATTTTGCCAATCTTTGGTGTATGCCTAAACTAGCGTAATATTTGCTCGCAAATTAATTTTAGAACCCGGACAGCAGCTGAGATTTTTTAAAATAGAAATCAACACTAGACGTACTATGTGAGTGGAGGAAGCCAGAGAGGTATTTAAGGAAAGAACCTGTTTGAACTCTGTACTCTCTGCCTTTCCCACAAGGGATCTGGCGTGATGATATAGATAGATGGATAGAACACTTTATTGACCTAAGATTCGTATCCATTCGTATTTTATAACGTTTTAGTTACACACCTCGGACAAGTGTTATTGAGTTATTCTTTAGAAAAGTTTTTAACAGGGGTCCGTAGGGATTGTGCCCGGTATAATCGTAGGCAAAAGACTCGCCCCCATCCATACATTGGGACCTAGTTTCTTCAGAAATACATAGTACATTTCTACCACATCCCATATAGCAGTATTTTTTAAAGTTGACTAGACCGCGACCCACCTAACAAAAAATTACAATTTCGGGACTCACCTTTTGGTTTTCATGTAGAAAAAAGGGGCAAAACTATATGAATGGAGGTTTGTTCAATCAAGAAAAAAACATATAGTTACAATTAAAAAAAAATTATACTTAAATACAAGGAGTGCTATATTATATTGAGAAGGATGCATTTGTTTTCTATTTTTTGTCATTATAGCTTTAGCATCAATTTAAATTATAGTTACTTTTAATCTGAATGATTTAGATACGTCCAATTTATTTCGGTATCTAGTTTTAATATTAACCACTGCCGAAAATCCCGTTTTACACAGATATGAGGTTCTGAATAGAAGGAGGGCTTTCATAGCTTCATCAAATAGAGAAGGATAGTTGTCATCAACTGCTAGCCAAAATTTCGTTTAGGACTTGCTATTCAAACTCATTTTCAGTGATGTATCGCCCGTCCGTTAGCCGGGACGTTCGTATCGTCCAATTTTTTTTCAGGGTCCACCCTATATTCGCGCCAGTAGACCGCGATCCATACTTTGGGAAACGCTGTCTTAGAGAATATACCCGGGCGTGTTGGTGTTTATTTTTTATACCAGTACCAGTGCTTATATCTTAACGAAAATAAAAAGCAATGCCTATGTAGGTACTTAATGCATAACATCTGCTGCCATTTGCACGTAAACTGGGTTATAGCGTAAAAGCCGATTCGTGTCATCGACGAGCTTCCTAACATGCCTGTTACTTGTGTTCGCCCTCGGGGCCTCAAAAAATCGAAATCATATTTGTAGAGCACTTGAGGCCTATTTGGCAAAGTAATTTATGGTTAAATATCCTAAAGTGCATGGAGCGTAAAAATATACCTACATAAAAATAAAATATGACTGTGTAAGAAAAAGACAGGTTGGTAGGAGCTAGGAGGCAAGAATTTATATGCTTTAGTAAAACTTCTTTTGTAGATGTTAAAACGATTCACTTGCGAGTCCAGTCTTATTTGATAAATCTCGGAAATGGTCTATTCGTGGTTCTTTTTTCATAAACACGTAGTCCCACATTGGCAATTATTACTGTGTCGTGTGTGCATTTTCAAAAATACGAAATTCACATACACTCACACTCAAATCGAAATAAATATTTGTGAGTCACATAAAGATTTGGCACGTGCGGGGAACGAATCCGCGACTACTAGATCCAGTGGGCGCAGCGGTTTAAGCTTATAACCACTGAACCAAGCCTTACGTCGTATCTTCGTAAGAATAGGTAGAATACACATAATCTGCAAACGTACTGCTGACGTGTGAGTCCGTAGAGGACGCAGTAATCGAGTTATCTAAGATACCTACGAAACACTGTGCTTATAAAAATGATGAAAGATGTCATTCATTGTAAAACCTTAAGTGCACGCTTCACATCACTAAAATATTAGTTCTGTATCTCGTTACAGAAAAGCATAATAATTTACCAAATATCGCGGATCCGATAACTTCCGGTCTATCGCACGATATAAAATGCGGATGTAGTCTTTTCGTAATTTCCATAAGAACAGATAAAACACACATAATCTGTAATGAGACTGCGTAACATCTTGAAGGCCATCGTGAGAGTTAAATTCGAGAGTGTACTTATAAAAATATGTGAGCATTCGGTGTAGACGCTCAAGTTCATAAAGATTAGCACAATATTTTGTTACAAAACAGTGTACTAATTTACGCAACATCGTGGATTCGATAATTTTCGATCTAAGGATTATTCCTTATTCCTAAATTCAAATAAATTAAAATATTTTATATCATGTTAATAATATTTGTGGATCATCAGAAAAGTAACAAAGACTCTACCATCACTTCGGAATGTCATTTCTTGTCATTGCACGAGATAAATTCTGGAAATAGGCTTTTAGCATTTTATTTAAATTTTAATTTATTTGGACAACATAATGTATTAAAGACTATCTATCTATCTATCTATATCATGATGCTAGATCCCTTGCGGAGTAGGCAGAGAGTACATAGTTCCAACAGGATCTTTCCTTACATACCTCTCTGGCTTCCTGCGCTCTCATAGTTCGTCTCAAACTCGCTCCCGGTTACGGAGACTCTTGACTTGTCCTTCAAATAAGACACGGTCTATTTGGTCATGGTAAGATAGTCTAGGTCTTCCCCGGTACCTGCATCCTTCTACTTTCGCATTGTATATCTGTTTTGTCATCCCTTTCTCATCTTTACACCGATACTATATTACAGTCAGTACATAATTTACAAATTACACATAAAATATAGTTGATGAAGACACGTCTTCATCTAAGGTTGCAATCTACAACATACAATATTTTGAAATATCATGACAAAACAGTGCTGAGCTACTATTTTAATCATAATTACAAATGGTATGTTTAACAATTTAGTATCAAGATTTTTCTTCCATAAAAATAGGCGCAATACATAAATGTGCAAACCCATTGTTTAATTTCGAAAACATGAGAGCAAAACTCCAGAGTGCTTATAAAAAGATGCGGGATGGCATTCAGTATAAAAGCTTAAACAAGCTAAATTCACGCTCTATATCTCTAAAAGATTAGCTCCCTTACGATTTTACACAATACGCCGCATAAATCAAAACCGCAGATCATCAAACTGCATCACAGAAGTTGAAATTGAATTTTGCAGTTTGCCGAGGTTCAGGAGCTACGTAAACTAAACTTCGGGGATGTTTTCCATACCCGGGCCGTGTGCACGGGATCGTATTAAGCGGATAAAGCTCTCGTAAGTCGCTACGTGATTACTGTAGATAAATATCTTTACGTATTATGAAAACGAGACGATTCAAGATCCCTTTAAACGAATTATACTCACACTTCAATGGTACTTCAGACATCTTTTGGTACTCCAAAGGGTATTATTGATGTAACGTTTATCTCAAATTCTGACACCTATTGGCTTTTGAGAAGTAGAAGTATATGTATGATTTTGTCATTGGCTGGTAAAGTATCATATTCTTAAACGTTCTCCGTAAAGTACCTACTATCATTAAACTAAAACTTTTTGTTAGTTGTAATATTGTTATATAATTTATGATTTAATTTGGCCTAAAGTCTGGTAGCCACAGAGTTATAGGACAGCGACGTTAAGTAGCTAGCTATTTGGTTATTAACTCAATAGCAGATTTGTAAAGTTTACACGCAAGGTAGAAATCTCGTGAGGTTTGATGGTGGTAGGTTAACTATAATAACGTTATCGCTTACCGCAAACCTTTATTACCTCTTCTATGGATTTATAATATATATTTTTTTTTAACTAATGCCTCGTTAGGCAATTAACATTCTATTACAGCATATTATAGCACGGTACGGAATTAAAAATCAGATTCGGCCAATTACAATATTCAGTGTAAAGTCTATTTACCGAATCTTAAGGGACAGAGCATTTTTTCGTTATAACGAAAAATTCGGAGGGAAGAAGGAAAAATAACCAAATTTCACCAATAACAATAATTTCATATTTTTATATATTTAAATAGGCAATGAAATTATTCAAAACACATAGATTCTAGACTATCTTACCATGACCAAATAGACCGTGTCTTATCTGAAGGGCGAGTCAAGAGTCTCCGTAACCGGCGAGTGTGTATGAGACGAACTATGAGAGTGGAGGAAGCCAGAGAGGTATGAAAGGAAAGAACCTGTTGGAACTCTGTACTCTCTGCCTACCCCGCGAGGGAGCTGGCGTGATGATATAGATAGATAGACATAGATTCTGTTAAATTTGCCAGACGTTTTTTCTTAGGCGTTAGATACAATGTAATCCAAGAGTAATGGCACACGTGTCCCAATAATAAAAGCAAGGCAGATGTTTTCGACATCAGGGTGTCTTTCTTAGAAATTTCGGCACCTCAAAGATTTAGTCGGAACCTTTTGTAAGCTGATTATAAAAACAATTACACATTTAAATACTTCTGTCAGTATTTGCTGGCGTCTAAATATAAACATATTTCTTCGTCATGAAGAATAACTGTTGCGCTATAAAGAATGTATTAATGTATAGGTTTTGACGTAAACCAACCAAAGTGACCTAATCTCTATGTTATAGGAAGATTTTCGTTACAACGAAACACGTTATAAGGGTTTACACTAAGATAAGAAGTTCTTTGTACTCATAACCTTGTAAGACTTTATGACATTCAACTACTAAAGCACACCCCTCCCGCTAAAATTTAATAAAACCAGATAATCTTTGGCCCTGGTTGCGATCTTTCAATATGGGAATAATATCGTGACGTATATAAGTAGAACATTATATGATACACACATCATCATACGTACATTTCTGTTGGTACAGGCTTCGTAATAAGAAAGGTTACTCTTGTTTGCGTCAGACAAATTTTCTTGCTAAATAAATGTACTTTGTGCTTAATTTGTGTCACGCGTAACTTAATAATGTTCTTATTTTGCACAAGACTAATGAGAGAAAAACGGATTCTATGAATGTTATTTTACTTAAACGCCCCACACTTGGAATAATCGCTGCATTGTGGGTGCGTTTATAAATACGAAATTCACAAACAGCAACGCCGAACAGATATTTGTGGGTGTCACAAAGATTTGTCCTGTGCGAGGATCGATCCAACCCGATAACCCCATCCAGTTGGTGGACCGGCTTAAGCTCTTAACCACATGACCAAGCCGTCTCTACTAATATCGACTATTGCTAAGATCTTAATTACTTTCAAATTGTTTTCTACATCAGTGAGCCATGTAGAAGCGAAAGATTTTGCTTCAGCAAAGCAATTTTCCCTTTCAGTTTATAGGCGTTGGTACGTTACCGCAACATTTTTAGAGATACTATCATCTTATAGTAACACCGTCACGCCTTCCCCAAGCGGAGCTGGCAGAGGTATAAGAAAACCAGCAACATTCATATCGATTAATATGGATGTTGCTGGTTTTGTTTCTACTTGACTCGTCTTATAACGGATTTACATTATGCTACTGCCGCGACTATCCGTATTGTTGGTTCATATTCCCTTCGTATTTGATCGAACGGCTGATGTAGAACTTTAGGCAGCGTACTGTTTCTCTTTATGTTTATGGGATCTTCCCACATCAGATTATTTTTATCCGAAACTACATACATAGTTATCTCATAGCAATCTATATCATTACTCTAGATCTCTAGCAACGTAGACAGAGCGTTCAGAGTTTCAACAGATTCTTTCCTTAAAGACTTCTCTGGCTTGCATTTAAATAGTTCGCCTCATGCACGCTCGCCCGTTACGGAGGCTCTTGACTCTTATAAGTATGTAAGTACTTAGTTTTACCCGCGTTATATGTATAAGATATAAAATAATTCAAGTATCTCACCTTCTCGCCTGGTAAAAGTGAAGTTCCGATAAGGAAAACTGATAAGGTCGAACTGCGAGAGAGTCATGCCGGGCACGAAGTTGACGCTCTGCGAGTTCTGCCACTGATACACCAGTTGCTGATTCGAGTACGCATCTGTATTGACGACGATTGTATACATATAAATACATTCTTAGTCGTTGTGTTGAGTTTGGAAAATAATTGGCTCCCATTTATCTAATCAATAATCGATCCCTCAACAATTTACCCATTGTTGAGTGTAGGCCTCTCCTCTATCATGCCATTCGTTCCGGTCCCGTGCTAGTCTGTTCCAATTATCTTCGTCACAGATATAAAAAAAAATGTTGGTTCTAGATAAACCCAAACACGTCCACTGCAGGACGAAGGCTTCCCCTAAAGATCGTCATGACGACTGGCTTTATGACGGACATATCCGAGATATTTAACCGAGACCTTCACCAGGTTATCTGTCCATTTTATAAAGAGCTTGCCGTCTTAGACCTTCCGATACTTGGTTGCTACTCAAAATCCTTACTGAATATTTGTTGTGAAAAATAATTCATAGAATAGTTAATAACTTAAACTGAGTATACTTACAGCTTCCAAGAATCAAAGGACACGATTGTCGGTCCATCGGAAAATTACGAAGCTCCATCGGACATTTTGCTTTGATCGTCAACCTAAAATAAACAATATTGTTACGGTAAAAAATAAAATGAGGGATTAAAATAACACAAACATCGCTTTACTTTAAGGCTAAAGGGTTTCAAACTATATTCATGTGCGTTGTCACGATCGACGTATTCAGACTTAAAATACCTACCTTAAGAAGCCTCGTTATATAACGAGGCTTCGGTATATACCTAATCTTGAACAAAACTTCAAGAAATTTAACAACGAAAATAAGTTAGTCGAATCGTTAAAATACTTTGTTTTATTAATAGGTTTTCCATTTTGGGAGTAAAATAATTTTTAGTGATAAATATCTATCCAGCTGTAAAGGAAAAGAATAGAAAAGAAATATAGATTGATTAACATTATTATGGCGTATGGCGAAATTCTTATAAAGAGAATAATACCAGGCCCCTAGCCCCGGGCGGCCCTGTTCGTCCTGGCTAAGGTAGATGCCATGGTAACGACAGGACAAGGGGTGCGAAGAATCTCTGGCAGAGATTCGGCTACCACCAACAAAGGAAATTAGACCTGGTGACATACAACGCACACACGTTGAGGACAGATGAGAAGCTAGTTGAGCTAGAAGAAGAGAGGCTGGCCGGATTTCTGGCAAAAGTGGAACTTTTTATGATAAAATCTTTCTTCCAGAAGGCGCCTCATAGAAAATGGACCTTGATGAGCTCTAATGGTTCCACTAAAAATGAGATAGACTTCATCATGAGCATCAAGCGACAAATATTTAATAATGGCTCCGTGTTTAACAGGGTAAAAGCCAGCAGTGATCACCGAACGGTCAGAGGCACATTAAATATTAATGTCAAAATGGAAAGATCGCGTCTGACGAAGTCTACACTCCGACCTTATAATGCAAATATCCAAAAGCCCGAGGACTTTCAACTCGAATTATCAAACCACTTCGATTTGCTAGACAGTAGCGCATCAGTGGATGATCGCAGTATTTTAAGCACCACCGTAAAAATAGGCCCCAAAGACTATCCGTCTACATCCCGGACCTCATGGCTGAGCGATGTTCCATGATCCCCCTAACTTCGCATGATGCTAAGTCCTATAGGCAGTTCAATGGACAGATATTGAAGTCCTTGCGACACAACATACGGTCTTTTAATACGAGACGTATTGAGGAGACAATAAAGCAAAACAAGGGCTCCAAAGTGTTCGCAAGAGACGCGTCTATTCGGCAAAACCAGTTGACGAAACTGAAGACGGAGGACGGAAACAAAACGTCGAATAGGTCAGAGGTGCTCTGGGAAGTAGTTAGGTTCTATGGGCAGTTATATATCTCAAAAGTTGAACCTGTAGACTTGGTATAACACCTCTTTGAAGAACTATAGGCCCACCAAACTACTGAGCCATGTTTATAAGTTGTTTTCGAGCGTCATCACGAATCGTCTCGAACGCAGGCTTGATGACTTCCAGCCTCTCGAACAAGCCGGTTTCCGAAAAGGCTTTAGTACCATAGACCACATGCATACGCTGCGGCAGATTATACAGAAGACTGAGGAGTATAATCGGCCACTATGCTTGGCGTTTGTGGACTATAAGAAAGCCTTCGATTCGATCGAGACTAAGGCGGTTCTGAGATCTCTCCAGCGATGCCGCATTGACTATCAGTACATTAAAGTGTTGAAGTGCTTGTATTATAACGCCACTATGCCAGTCCGAGTACAGGGGCAGTGCACGAAGGCGATCCCCATAAAAAAGGGAGTAAGACAAGGAGACGTCATTTCTCCGAAACTGTTTACGGCCACTTTGGAGGACGCCTTCAAGCTCTTGGAATGGCGAGCATCAATATCAATGGCGAATTTATCACTCACTAATACAATACTCACCTTTGATTTGCCGACGACATTGTAGTCATGGCAGAATCGTTGGAAGATCTAGGACGAATGCACGGTAACCTAAACAGAGTTATCTAACAAGTGGGTTTAAAAATGAACATAGACAAAACAAAAATAATGTTCAATGTCTATATCGTACCCACCGCACTCACCGTTGGGAACTCTAAACTTGAAGCTGTCGACGAATACATATACCTGGGACAGGCAGTCCGGTTAGGTAGATCCAACTTTGAGAGAGAGGTCAATCGACGAATCCCACTCGGCTGGGCAGCGTTCGGGAATCTGCGCAACGTCTTCTCATTCAAGATACCTCAGTGCCTCAAGACTAAAGTTTTTAGTCAATGTGTGTTGCCAGTGATAAAATACGGATCAAGAACGTGGTCTCTTACAATAAGTCTCAAAAAAAAGCTCAGAGTTGCTCAGCGAGCGACTTGGAAAGAGCTACGCTCGGCGTTTCTCTACGTGATCGAATCAGATATGAGGAGATTCATAGAAGAACCAAGGTCATAAATAAAATATAGGATTAGTAATGTAAAGTGCCAATTGGCAGGCTACATAGCGCGAAGATCGGACGGGCGTTGAAGCGGAAATATTCTAGAGTGGAGACCACGTATTTGCAAGCGCAGCGTGAAACGGCCACCTACCAGATGGACTGACGATCTTGTGAGGATCGCAGGAAGTCGTCGGATGCAGGTCGTATCGGACTGGCTGCGTGGGAGAGCGATTCGGAAGGCCTATGTTCAGCGGTGGACAAATATAGGCTGATATGATGATGATGATATCAAAAGTGGTTTCAATCGATAGGAATGTAATTGCTGTTAATATTACCAGAAAGATTTATGTGTGTAATTATTATAGATTATTATAGAAAGATTTATGTGTGATATTTTACACTTGGTTGTATTGGTAATACAACCAAGTGTAAAATATCACCTGTCCCGCTTTCCGCCGATACCGTAAAAGTGATTAAAAGGGGAGCTACGGTAAAAAATTATATCAAGGACTTGGGGCTTTTAAGTTAGTTTCAATGAAATATGAAAACAAAAGGACAAATCATTAGGGTTTCCGAATTTGTTTCGAATTATTATTATTATGGACGGATAAAAACGTGATCACGATCTCTCACGTTCAAATCCTAGGTCGAATATTTCCAGTATCAGTACAGGGTCTGGCATTATGCTCAGTACAATGGCAACAGGCTTGCCCTCTATAAGATAGAATAACATCGTAGACGAAAAGTGGGTGAAGACAGACTGACGGACGATTTAGCGCAGTGGTTAAGAGCTTAAGCCGCTCCGCCCACTGTGTCTAGTAGTCGCGGGTTCGATTCCCACACGGGACAAATCTTTGTGTGATCCACAATCATTTGTTCCGGTCTGGGTATTTGTGTATGTGAATTTTTAGGTTTGTAGACGCACCCACGACACAGGAATCAATCGGAGTGGGGGGCTGTTCTTTTTAAAAAAAAAAAACTTTAAAAAAAAAGGAAATCGACTTCAATAAGCAAATAATAAATATTTGAAGTCGGTGCTGGTTGGTGCAGTCGGTTACTTGGCACTGACTTCAAATATATATTTTTTGCTTTTTGAAGTCGGTCTTTTTGAAGTCGAACACCTTTGCCACCCCTCTTGGCGAATATAGTAGTGACGGTGTTTATTACTATTTTTACATAGAAAATATACCGAAAAGCTATAATCTGATTATCAGCTCTTTCGGTAATTAAGTTAAAAATGCAATCTATAAAAACATTAGGGCAATCCTTTTCCAATTAAGCTTGAATTTAAACAGTGCCGTTTTCGTCGGCCATTCACAAATTGCGCTGCAATGTTTATCTGTGAAGGAGGATTAACTAAAAGGCTTGTGGGTGCATGTTGCGTCCAGTGGAGCAGTTCTGCTGCCGATTGCACTAACCCGATTTACGGACGGACACCCAGATATTCACTGGCAAAAATAACGTTGTTTTTACTATGGTCGAACATTGAACAGAAAATTACCTAGGAATTAATAACACCTGGCTTACATTCAGTATAGTGGCGTTTGCTATTTTGAATCAATATTCATTTAATGAAATTAATTATTATCTTATATAACATAGGTATGTAGAGTTGCACTTGCTTGTTTATTACTGAAGTGAAGATGACTTTACTTTATTTGTCAAATTCGCTATAAATACGTTTTATAAAAATATTATTTTTTATACAATAAACTGCGATCAATACGGGTATGCAATTTAATTAAATAAAAATACATAAATTATCTATCTATCTATCTATCTATAACCTCACGCCAGATCCCTTGCGGGGTAGGCAGAGAGTACAGAGTTCCAACAGGTTCTTTCCTTACATACCTCTCTGGCTTCCTCGACTCTCATAGTTCGTCTCATACACGCTCGCCGGTTACGGAGATTCTTGACTTTTCCATCAGATAAGACTCGGTTTATTTGGTCGTGGTAAGATAGTCTAGGTCTTCCCCGGTACCTGCATCCTTCCACTTTCACATTGTATATCTGTTTTGTTATTCTTTCCTCTGGCATTCTTTCTATATGCCCGAACTACTCGCTGTCTTACTATGCTGTTGCTAATGCGGTCGGTCAGCTCCACTCCGCACATCTTCCGCAGAGCTCGCATTTCTACCGCATTTATCCTACTTTCATTCTCCTTCTTACATACCCAGCTCTCGCTACCATGTAACAGCGTTGGGACAAGAACTCCGTTATGTATGGCCAGCTGCGCCTTATGGCTTAAGTGCCGACTCCCGAGTAGCTTTCACTCTGTTCCCTGCACTCACTCTTCTCTCTATGTCAGCGGTGTATTTCCCATCCTTACTGAAGGCGCATCCAAGATATACAAACTCATTCACTTGCTCCAGCACATCGTTACCAACCACAATCCTTACATTCGTTCTGGTTTCTTCATTCATAAATTAATTATATAAATTAAGATATGAAGCAATACCTAAGCAATGAATGATAACTTTGAAAATGATTTATGCACCTAAGTACATAAAAAGATTAAAGTTATCATAACACTTATTAAAATAAAAACAAAATAAAAAAGGAGTGGACTGCTGGGAATTACAGAAAGGAAAATAAAAATGAAGCACTAAATTAATGTACGTGGTTACAATACACCTAGTACCTAATAATAAAAATGTAGCTCGTAAAAAGATCTTGACAAATCCTAAATGCAAGCAATATCTCAATGGTGGTGAGATGTCAAGAAATGAGCGGGAATTTGCGTCCTATGAAAAACTCAGCGGGGTAATTGGAGCACGGGTATTTTTCATTCTGCCAATTAAAAAACTTGGCCGCTTTAAACGTCTAACGGGAAATTAATTGAATTTAAAATGGTGATTGGAAAGGCGTTTTTGAAGGGCTTAAAGGAGTATCTAGGGGATTTTTAATAGATTCTAAATTAAAATCTAGTTTTAGTGTATGTTAACTTTTGTTTAAAATTGCTTCAAAATATTTGCAAAATAATGAAATGAAGCCATTCTATTTTATTATATTCACTTATGGACGTACACGATAGTTAATTTTAAGCATGTACTTTTACGTATATTTTTGTTAATAATCAAAAATATTTTTTTTAACTATATTTTTAATAATATAATTATATTTTACATTCGCTGTTTTTATTAACCATGCGTTCTTACTACAAATGTACAAGTACTTCTTACCTCATTGAATACAAGATGTCTCCATGTTGGCTGATCCTCAACAATTTGTTAGGCACGGTGATTGTATGCACATACGAATGCTTGCCGTTATAAAAATATGTGTCCGGCCGCCATATTCTTTCTAGCATCTTAATGGAAAGCGACAGAGAGCGGATTGGGCCAAGGAACGAGAGACGAGTGTCCCGCCAGTACTGCCTGAAGTAGCAGTCCATTGAGTAATCCTGTTGAACAACAGAAACACAGAAAAATCAGACTTATAGGGCCTGTACTTTTAGGGAAAACTCATGAAGTTAAGTATTTTCTGGGCTGCATTACTGGTGCTAAACTGTAGAAAAATAAAAGTGAAAAGGAATTTTATAAGATATCTAATAAGGTGCGTTCATTATAAGAATTGAATATCTCATAATTTACAAAGAACAGTAACAGAGGGCTTAGCACGACAACTTTGACATTAGCCTGGCGCTAGCAAGTAATCGTGCTGTCACGTTCGTGTTTATTTAGTAAATGTGTAGAGTGCCGAGGATAGCATATTAACTCTATAGCGCCGCGATAACGTTAATGGCTTCATGCTAAGCCCTCAGATTAGCATACTCGTAACATTAATATTTTAAACTTACCATGTCAAGTTCGGAAACTGGGCCCATGCTTCTGATCAAAATATTGGTTTGCACAACCGTGGGGTAGCCTGAAACCAATCCATAAGTATAAGTAACTAGTTATATCAATTAATGTGCAGCTGAGCTTAAGGACGTTCGAATTACTGCCTTTATTTTTTGACGATTCAAGCTAAACTGATAATCTAACAGAGACACCAGGAAACAAACAAAGTCATCGACTGGTTGGACTGCCCAAATTCACTGTAGAATTGGCTACAATAATGGACGATCAATGTTAATGTAGAAACCACGTCCCTATAAGTTTAGTGATATTCATTTCGTACTGGATGGACGGTAGACCAATAATTTGTTAGTTGGATGGAAATATGTAATTGGATTCTCCATATCTCTCCCATGCAAAATGAACAGAAATCTTTAGCAATCACACTACGATTCTTGTACTTCGCGTATTCGCTAGGGGTGCAGTATATTTTTTATATAAATTAGAAAATCGTACCGTAATGATGTAGATCGTCTAAGCGGTTAGGGAAAAGGGTGGGGGCATCTTCCTGGATTGAACTAATTGCCTTGAAACTAGTAATAAAACTACTGCATTGTAGATGAGAGAAAGCAAAAGAGACAAGGAATTCGGTTAGTAGTTGAAACATGTAGGCTGATGACGATATACAATAACTCACATTTATATCATTTACATATCGACATCCGAACATACCTTTCCCATGCGTCGGCAACTGCGAATTCTCGTAATTCTTCAACAAGTTCTCCAGTACCGACGTAATGTTTTTAGAAACCGCATCGTTGATGCTTCTCTTTGTATTCTGTTTCAACATGTACGGATCTACGTCATCGTACGTCGCGTTCAAGTAATTCGAGAGTAGTATCTCGTCAGATATGTCCCAGTAGTCGTGTCTGCCTTGTGACAGATTTTTCCCAGCGGCGGAGAGAATCTTCGGAGTGTGTTCTGATGTAGCGGCGTCCTGCGCCTTCAGGCCTGTCAGCGTTATTGGGAACGTTCCATTTTTAGTTGTCAAGTAGATTGCTCCTTTCGCGTCGGCTTGTAAGATGCTGTAGAGAAATTTTAGAAATTTATATTTTAGTTTTAGAAATGGAAGTTGAAAGTGTCCTAACCGTAAGAGCCGGAGTTGTCGTAGCGCTCCTCGTTTGGGTATAATAAGGGCCCAATAGGATAGCATGTGACGCTTTTCCAGGTTTTAAGTCAAGGGAAAAAATCACAATTTTTCAAATTGCGTGCACACTTTTATTTTTCTTCATCTATTTATATGTTGCTAATATTTGGTTTTGACAATGTTCGCCATAGGAGTATTACCGAATTTGAAAACTGAATGTGTCACAGACTGTACCTACTTGGGGGGCTTAAAGAAATTAAAAAACACAAGAAATTAAAACTACTAGAATGAAAAGTCGCGTTACTATTGAATATTTTCTTGTTACAGCAAAAAGAATATAATGCAGATAGAGCACACTCTTAGATATCGTCATTTTCCTGAAGTTTCAGCTTTAATTGCTTGAATATTAAGCAACGTGGGGTCGTGTCAAGAGTCGCCGGGTCCCCCGGCATTTATTCCGGAATAGGTATTTTATAAGACCGATATCTTGGCATCGAGCCCGCGACGCTGTTTTGTTTCGGCTTATGTTAAAAAGGGTTCCATAACAATGTTATGATTCCGAAGTTAGGTAGTAAAGAGTTTTCTTGCCATTTGAAAAGAAACACAAACATCTTCACGGCTATGTTCCCCAAGCAAAGGTGCCGGAGGTGTACTGTGTACAACTATTAAGGCCAACGATGTTAGTTTTCAATGTAGGGGCTATTGCCATTATACGGAGCACAATTATACACTCCGAACTGAAAATAAACTGTAGTTAATTACATCGTTCACATCATCACAGATTACCTCGTTGGTCTAATGGCGAACTGTTAGCGTATCACGGGTGGTTGAATTCTAGGTTTGACAAAGTGTTGTTGGTTTTGCTGTCGAAAAATTCTCATAGGCAGTCCGGAGCTTATATTATATATCACTTGTTTGATTACCAGATGTCTAATAAGTACTTATATTGTTATATAAGCCAATTATTTATATGTATGGGAATAAAATATCTTTTGATTCGGAGACAAAATTTTATACACTAAAAATTGACAAAAAACCGGATTTTTTAAACCTACGGGGTTTAAGCTACAGAGCGTGCCACAGAAGGATCATTACCAAAATCCCCCACTGAGCATCCTTTCTGGTGAAAATGTACAAACACTTAAACTTTGATATCCTTCTAGAGCTATCTGGTAACTTTACTCTCACTACAGCTCCCAACCACATTAATGGACTCAAGCTACAAGTTTTCTAATAATGTGACGTAATCAGAACATCAGTCAGGGTCATTGGCGAAGGCAGACGCCTCATTTCCTACATCGCATCCCAGCTTCCGAGCGTTCGACATCTGTTTGTAGCTCATGCGAATATCTTTCGGCCATTCGTATTTGCAGAATTTCATGTTAGGCCAATCAATATCTCTGCCGCACTGACCTAGTCAACTGGGATATACATTTATGTCAGTAATTGCATCTCGACATGTGATGATTGCGCCTTCTCGACAGCTGATTTGATTGCTAGTTCGCTGCCTGTCGGTATAACTAGCCTTGCTTCACTCAAAACTTGCTTCATTTAAGGATAGCTATTGATGTAAGGATGAGAAAGTCTTTTTGAAGTTATACTAAGTTAAATAAACTTTGGAAATTAGACTTTGCTGTTTTATCAATAAATTAATGTCTTCTTTGTTCAACTTTGTTGAATAGTATGCCTAACTGATATTTTTGTTAAAATTAGATAGGATCGCATTATTTTAAAAGGCTTTTACGTGGGTTTTACTATTCAACATATTCTATTTTAATAGCACAAAGTATGAAATATTCTCCAAGTTCAGTGTAAGAACAAATTCTTAGTACCTAATTAAAATGGCATTATTTAGAAAGCATAACAAAGGATGGCAAGATAGTGCATCGAAAGCTTGGAGCTTACTTAGAAGCTAAAAACGGCTGCAAGCGGCAGCTGCATATAAAGATTTAAAGATAATGTTTGTGTTAAGGAAAGAGTAAACTGAGATATTAAGACAAAGAAAGTAAAAAAATAAAGACTTAAAGTAGGTATTATTATAATACCTATTTAGTTTTATTAATCTTTATTTTGTTAACACGACACGACACACCTATTATTTGCTTAAAGTGTAGATAAGGGCACTGAACATAGTGCGGAAATGTACACGTCAGAAGTAACGCATTTTTTTAAATATTTTAGTGTGTGAAGAAAAAAAGATCACTTTAGAAATGCGATTAAGTACATACATAGAATCTTTAATTTTTCTTTCCTCGAAAATGATCTTAGCGCTGCGGGACATATTTTCTACCGATTACCAAGAATAAGCTATTTTCGATATAGTCTGTATGAGATTGTTGACTATTTTGACATATGCATGTTAGAGAGTCTCCATGCTTCGAAAGACACGTTAAGTCGGTTACCACTTCATGTGGTTGTCGTTAAGCTAAGTTGAAAGCCCTTCAGGTGGTTTGATAAGTTCCAATAGTGGGTGACCAAAAACTGTTTGCATGGTGGAGTACGGCCTATTCTCTCTTACTGCGATAGGGGAGAGAAGGCCTATGCCCAACAGTGAGGAAAATTGGTTGATTTTGTTTTATTTTTATAGTTCAATTCCCTAGTTCGTGGGTAGGTAGGATACAATTTGGGCATGTACCTCGTCGATCAAGCTAAAGGCTTACTACAGCTCTTGGGTACAGCTCATTCAAAAAGCTTTCATTTCAACGTGCCCCATTTACGTTATTTTATTCCCCAATCTTCAGAAGGCATATCGAACTTTACAGATGTAGAATGTTTTCAATCTTATCGGTTTGATGGATGGGAGAAGTTTTGGAACAAAGAATTATGAGACATTAGATTACGATATTGTTTTATAATATCTTTAGCAATTATTTTTAAATAGAGATCCGAAAAACGTAATAGATTAGAGGCACGTTCTTGTTTAAAAGTTGTTAAATAAGAGGAGGAATGTGCACAATTCAGTTTGTGAAATAATTTCATGGCGTTATGGCAGAGGGTGAAATAAATCCCAGTTCTCAAATAACGGTGTCAAAATCGTAACTTAGAGATGCCTTTGATCGCAATCGGAATGAATGATCAAAGGTAATAATGTGGGCGGATATATGTGAGATAATATGAGGTGTAATACAAAGCTATTTCACTGCTACGCGAAGGTTTTTTCCCTTAAATCGCGCGAGAGAGATGAGATCATACTCATATGCACATTCAGTGCGGTTTGATAGAGGTTTGTGACGAACAGCTGTTGGAACTTATTAAGCTGCAATATTGCGTAAAAAGGATTAATGAATGAATAAGACCATGAAATTAAATTTTTAGAGGAATGTAACCGAAAAGTCGACCAAATTGGAGTTCATTTTTAAGCAAGTACTGCACTTAGCGTAATTACTACCCAAAGGGTAGAACGGTATTCCAATTTTCTTTGCTTAGTTGAGCCGTCAGGTCCGGCGTGACGGGTCCTGAATGAACTTCATCCACCTAGCTTTAGTCATTGCTGCATGCCTGGTGCCTGCGATTGCCGCTAATGGTAATTATTTTGCTGATGGCTAGACATTTTTACATAATGGTTCATTAATTTTGAGCTAAAGTTTTGTAACCAGCCGCTATAATGATTGTACTACGTAACTTCGAAATAAGGAAATGTTAGCCGAAATATATATTTAGCTTAATAGTAGTAGCGAGTAGGCTAAATTTAAATCATATCTTTTCATATTTAACTGGACTTTTTCGGTGATTCATTCGATGCCTCGAAGAATCATTTGCCTGCTGGCCGGTGTAAAGAATGACGGCTAGACACCAAGTTTATGCCTTCTCCCATAGAGACTCCTCAAGCCAAGTCCTTTCCTCCTTGAGGCGCCCTTAAACTAATTGTACCCTTTGCTTTACCTGCTGGAGCGTAGATGTTGCATGTTCGCTGGCTTCTCTAGTGAAGCTGTACAGTCCTCCTGACCAGCATACAAATTCACACATTAAACTTTTTCTTACCTCTGCCTCTCAGCTCAAAACTTCTGCCTATTCCTTTGAGGATAAATCAAAAAATGTATTTATATTCTGTTCTATATTGTCCCAGAGCTCATTCTATGAATACCTTTATCAGTAGTTCGCTAGGTGTCGGTAGCTCAAAGGAGGTCGCATCATAGGGCCTTATCAATGTGGAGGGTCGATACCGACGCGATTGATTGAAGAAATGGAGGATTTATGTACCAAGCTGTCGTAGGAACTTACATATGTATTCATTCGGGTAAGTAACATATTTTATTTTTGAATACGGTGTGCTAAGCACGGAAAGTTTGACGTTAGCGGGACGCTAGCGAGCAAGAGTGCCGACATGGTCATATTTGTATAGTAAATTTGTAGTGAAACAAGGATAGCACATCAACTCACTAGCGTCACGTAACGTAGTCTTTCGTGCTAAGCCCTCAAAGGATTCCGCGAGTTACGCACTCAACAGCACCCGTAAGGTTAAGGGCCTACCGCGATCGACCATTTATCGACCGGGAGAGTGACAGTGTAGCAATTACTTTACAAAAGAATGGTAAGAGACGGATATATTGACGCGCGCTCGGAAATGAACGACGTATGTGCAAAAACAGACTTTATCATTTTCTAAAAAACTACACTATGAAATAAAAAAACTGCATTACAAGGATTTTGTTACAATTATTTGCTATGTTTTAAGTAAATTCTATACATTAGTTCACAAGCATTTTGCGTTGGAATCAGAAATAGTAAAGCAATAGAGATGACTTTAGATATTTTGTCTATCGAGAAAATTTGGTTTAATAGTGTATTCTTTTTACCAGTTTCTAAAATATACAGTCAAATATCATGTCTAAATATTAAGTCCAGATCCATATACTTCTTGAAGTGCAGTACACTTCTTGAAGTGGAGTGCAAAAGCACGTTTTGTGCAAAATCATTATGTGCTCATCTTTTTGTGCGGTTCACAAAACCAAAACTTAGAAGAACTAGGTGGTCGTGTTTTTAGTTCGATTATGGTTAATCTAGCTGAATTCGTTTTTTTTTCATGCATGTAGAAGCAGTACTTAGTCTTCGTTACGTGCGAAGAATAAGTAAAAAAATACAATCATAGCTAAAAATTAATAAAAACCGTCACGCATGACGGACGACCATATTGCCTTTTTATCGGGCACGGCTACTGAGAAATTTTCGATAGAAAAGCTCAGTTCACCTCAGTCCAGTCCCAACTCAGAGCTTGGACTTAACATCTTCGACGATATATCGTAACCGAGTTTTATTTGTCTTCTGTAATCGATCGTTTTTTTATGGAACTAATCTCGCCACATATTCCTACCATCGTAACTCCTGTAAGCCAGGATCCACAATGACCTCCTTAGATGACGCCAAGGTTTGAACGATGGGGTGTCCCGGGAAGCGCTTTAATTGTCTTGGAACCCGCAAGGAATTTAATTATAAAGAAAACAGGTGGAGTAGGAAAAATAAAAATTCCGCTTCCCTCCTTGGCAAAGCGGGAGACACAAAAAATTGGCAGATCAGCCATAGAGAAGGAGACTACAACTAGGATAAGCCCAGTTGTAAAGCACCACGGATACGAAAAAAATATTAACAGGGCCTATTTGTGAGCCTCATGTTTGATTTCAGTAATAGGTAATCGGTCTAAGGAATCCAGAGGACTCGGGTTAGAAGTAACGGCAAGTTAGTAGGACAGCAATGGCGGGCCACACACCACCAAATAAAGAAATACGGTAAAAACTCTCATTAGGGCGGCCACTCCCAAAACATTGAACTTTATCTTGTAACTGAGTACTTACTTTTTCCTTCACTAGTCGTCGTTATTGTGCGAATATGTTGGACGCATGGAGACCCTTTTAGATCTAAATTGTACTTCTTTGTTTTGTTGTAAGGTAATGGAAGGTAAATAAAGTATTAATGAGAAAAATAGTCTCTTAATAGTCTCATAATCTTTAGCTCTTACGCGAGTTATTCCCAAAGGAATATCCTGAGTTTTGTTCATAATTCCTATTGACCTATTTTAGATTTTTCGACAACATTCGAAACCTAAAAAAAATGAAATAGGTTCTACAGGACACAGACGTCGGGGATATGAGCCCTAATTTCTACATGGCGGAACTAAGGAAGACAGCGGTGTAAAGAACTTTGAAGATGCGAGTCGACCGATACATGGTGTTTTACTTAATCGGTCAAATCGAATCAAATGAGGTGTGAACAGCATCCTTGCATTGCGTTTGGATCTAAGTTTGGATACCACGGATCCCCTCTGCCATGCCAAAGGATGCTGCCGCGGCAGGTTATTGGTATGGTATGTAAAGTCCCAATATACTTGTACTGGAAGCTTATGCAGATTCTTATGCAGAATCAATAAGAAATAAGTTCTTTAAGACATGGCAAATTCCCCACAGGGTTTTCCTTAGATGTTGGTAATAAAAGATCGCACATAGATATGTGCGTGTGTTCAGTATATCGTTATGATATCAATAAATATGCTTTTACCATAATTTCTTATTGATTTTTATGCACTCTAAAAACACCAATAGATTAAAGCTTAAGATCATACGAATACTTTGCAGATTGTTAAAATGATAGCAAAGTGACTCGTAATCTCGACGAGAAATTGTATAGTTTGCGAAATAGTTCGTTATGATACCGCTAAAAATCAATAGCTTTGACAGTTGAGATCATGTAGAGACTCATGTTAGAGACTACCAAAATTTCGTACGAATGTGTTAAAACTTTGAGACTGTTATAGGTAGTGGGTAGGCACAGTCAACAACATAAGTGGCTTAATATTCTCAGTTTTTCAAATCGCTTGCACATTTTTGTTTTACATTAAATGCATTATTTTTGTTGATCTATCTATCTATATCATCACGCCCATAGTTCGTCTCATACACACTCGCCGGTTACGGAGACTCTTGACTTACCCTTCAGATTCGAGACACGGTCTATTTGGTCATGGTAAGATAGTCTAGGTCTTCCCCGGTACCTACATCCTTCCACTTTCGCATTGTATATCTGTTTTGTCATTCTTTCTTCTGACAATCTTTTTATATGCCTGAACCAACGGAGCATACCCTTTATCATCTTTACACTGATACTATCTTTCATACTTACTCGCTTTGTTACTACGCTGTTGCGAATACGGTCGGTCAGCGTGACTCCGCACATCTTCCGCAGAGATCGCATTTCGACCGCATTTATCCTGCTTTCGTTGTCCTTCTTACATACCAAATTCTCACTGCCATATAACAGCGTTGGGACAAGCACTCCGTTATGCATAGCCAGCTGCGCCTTTTGGCTTAAGTGCCGTGTTCCAAGTAGCCTTCCCATCGCACCATTCACTCTATTCCCTGCATTCACTCTTCTCTCTATATCAGCGGTGTATTTCCCATCCTTACTGAAGGCGCATCCAAGATATACAAACTCATTCACTTGCTCCAGCACATCGTTACCAACCACAATCCTTGCATTTGTTCTGGTTTTTTCCCGTTCAAAAACCATAATTTTGCTTTTCTTCACATTCAAATGTAATCCATTGTTTATGCAGTCGTCTCTCATAACGGTGACTAGTGTTTGCAGATCAGTGGCTGTTGGCGCTATCAAAACCGCGTCACCTGCATACAATAGGTGGTTTACCACTAGATCACCCATTTTTACCCCTTCATTCATCGCATTCAGTCTTTGAAGACTTTTATCCAGATATATTATAAACAGTCTAGCGGACAACACCCAAACCTGCTTGACGCCGATTTTAAGTTATGATATCAATAAATATGCTTTTACCATAATTTCTTATTGATTTTTACGCACTCTAAAAACACCAATAGATTAAAGCTTAAGATCATACGAATACTTTGCAGATTGTTAAAAATGATAGCAAAGTGACTCGTAATCTCGACGAGAAATTGTATAGTTTGCGAAATAGTTCGTTATGATACCGCTAAAAATCAATAGCTTTGACAGTTGAGATCATGTAGAGACTCATGTTAGAGACTACCAAAATTTCGTACGAATGGGTATAACTTTGAGACTGTAATAGGTAGTGGGTAGGCACAGTCAACAACATAAGTGGCTTAATATTCTCAGTTTTTCAAATCGCTTGCACATTTTTGTTTTACATTAAATGCATTATTTTTGTTGATCTATCTATCTATATCATCACGCCCATAGTTCGTCTCATACACACTCGCCGGTTACGGAGACTCTTGACTTACCCTTCAGATTCGAGACACGGTCTATTTGGTCATGGTAAGATAGTCTAGGTCTTCCCCGGTACCTACATCCTTCCACTTTCGCATTGTATATCTGTTTTGTCATTCTTTCTTCTGACAATTTTTTTATACGCCTGAACCAACGGAGCATACCCTTTATCATCTTTACACCGATACTATCTTTCATACTTACTCGCTTTGTTACTACGCTGTTGCGAATACGGTCGGTCAGCGTGACTCCGCACATCTTCCGCAGAGATCGCATTTCGACCGCATTTATCCTGCTTTCGTTGTCCTTCTTACATACCAAACTCTCACTGCCATATAACAGCGTTGGGACAAGCACTCCGTTATGCATAGCCAGCTGCGCCTTTTGGCTTAAGTGCCGGGTTCCAAGTAGCCTTCCCATCGCACCATTCACTCTATTCCCTGCATTCACTCTTCTCTCTATATCAGCGGTGTATTTCCCATCCTTACTGAAGGCGCATCCAAGATATACAAACTCATTCACTTGCTCCAGCACATCGTTACCAACCACAATTCTTGCATTCGTTCTGGTTTCTTTCCGTTCAAAAACCATAATTTTGCTTTTCTTCACATTCAAATGTAATCCATTGTTTATGCAGTCGTCTCTCATAACGGTGACTAGTTTTTGCAGATCAGTGGCTGTTGGCGCTATCAAAACCGCGTCATCTGCATACAATAGGTGGTTTACCACTAGATCACCCATTTTTACCCCTTCATTCATCGCATTCAGTCTTTGAAGACTTTTATCCAGATATATTATAAACAGTCTAGCGGACAACACCCAAACCTGCTTGACGCCGATTTTAATAACAAACAAAGGTGACATGTTACCACCCACCCGTACGCATGCCTTGATGTCCACACAGGTGGACTGGACGGCTCGCACAGAGTGCCGTTTACACCATACTCTGGCAAAATGTCCCAAAGTCTCTTTCGCACGACTCTATCAAACGCTTTCTCCAGATCCACAAAACCGCAGAAAACCTTTCGGCCTACTGCCAGATGCTTCTCTACGATGTTGTGGAAGGAGAAAACTTGATCCGAACATCCTCTTCCAGACCTCCCTGTCCATCGGACTTCTCGCGCATTCTCCGTTCAATAACTTTACCGTATACCTTAGCTACCAGGCTGATCAAACTGATGGCCCTGTAGTTGGCGCAGTCATATTGAGAGCCCTTGCCTTTATATAAGGGTACTATGACTGCGCGGCGCCAATCTGTAGGGACTCTACCGGTCTTCCAGCAAAGATTTGCAAGGACCCAAAAAGCGTCCCGGACGCAAGTTCCACCATATTTAATCATCTCGGGAGATATCATGTCTATTCCCGCAGCTTTACCATTGTTCATACTTCGTATCGCCCATTTAACTTCTTCCATAGTGATGTTTGAAGTTACGTACATTTATATACCTATATATATGTTTAATATATAGAACAAGGAAATTGAGATAAATAACCCGTCGACGTGTGCCGATATATTTACGGCACTCATTAATTTGGGTAAAGTGTTGTGTTGGGGATGAAAGCCCCGCGTTACTGGACCGCGATTAATCCGCAATCCCACACAAAAATGATTTATTTCCCTTAACACGTTTTCATTGTGTTTCTATCGTTTCGAAGAAATAGGATTTGTACTACACCAATCAAATTTTTTTGTACCGAAGTCTATTCTAAAAGCGCGATTGACTTTTACATCGTACATCACAGAGACCTGCCCTTTTTCTGTTTTGATATAGGGAAGTTACAAAACTGCTTTAGTTACTCCACCAAAAAACGCGATCCCTTCATTCCACCCTTCCGATGACAAAAAAGGGTTGGTAACAAAACTCTTCAGAGGAAAAGCACTCATACAAATTGTTCAGGCATCAGGTAACGAAGTTGTTCGGTATCAAGTGACCTTAATTATTTTTTTCCTTTGTGGCAACGACAAAAACTGTGGCCGTGAGGCGTCTGAGGACTGGAGGGCTCTCGGAGGGACGAGAACTCTTCGCTAGCTACAAAATGTGCCAAATTGTCAACTCAGGCTTCGATCGCACTTCTGATATTGCGGTGCATGATTCGCACTTTGATTATCGATAATTTTATTGTGAAATTATTTTCTTTTAAAAGGAATATTTGATAACAGAATTGTAGACACTTTTTCGCTGTGCCTTAGAAGGTTTTGTTTGTTTTTAGGTTGTAAAAAACTTAAAAGAACATCGACTTTAATTTTATATTGTGTTATTAAAAATTAATAGATACAAAAGATGTACCCTTATGATAGGTATGTTAGGAATTATATAATAGATGAATTGAAAACGATTTTCAAATTTCAAAAGTAACTATTTTTAACCTTATGATCTATTGGATATACGTATTGATATGGACTCGAGTGTACAAAAGTTAAAAATGCATTCCATGTTGCACATTGGCAATATACAATCATGGATGTTATCTTTGTCAAATGTAAGCTGTCATAGGTGCCATAAAATTGAGCTGCCTGGTAAGGGAATATGGAGTGAAACTATTTAGTTGTTAATGATAGCTTAAGCTATTCAGAGACTCAATTTGAGATTACTTACTCAATCTTGGAGTTATAAAGCCTGCCTCTCACCAATTTAGTTAGACCACTGCAAAGTTTTTTGTTTGTGTTACAAAATCCTTATTAAGTATAAATGACAAGCTTTATTGTCTCCAGAAGTTTGCTTAGTCAATGGAGCGGAGGAGTTTTAATTTTCTTGCGCCAACATAATCACGTAGTTAATTAAAATTCACTTACACCTAAACCTCGTTCCATTAATTATCCGTTGCAGGCGTTTATTTATTACTTTATAATTTGACCCGCACTGCGCCCTTATTCGCTATGACCAATGAACACGTAACGCAACGCCTTACGATAACTTCGTGAAATGGTCACAATGGTACTCCAGTGGCGGACAGAATACCACATTACACAACCATTTCACGATGTTATAGTAACATGCAGCGTTTGGTCATATCGAATAGAGGCCCTGAACGTTGGGCCACGTGAAATTTGACGGCCGACCGTGGAAAGGTTAATTCATTTCGTGATACATAATCTGCTGTTTTGGATTCATGAATTTTAACGTAATTATCCTTAACGATCATATCCGTACACGATCCTATCACATGACCCATATAAATAAATGGATATAAGTAATGCCTTTTTATCATCACGAGGAAGATTATTACGCGAGTACTTAGTGGTTTATTTCGGATTCACATCGACGTTCTATAGTGGTAGGCCCACACGACTTCTTCCTATCAAGAATCTTATTTGACTTTATTTATACGGAATCAATCTTGATAAGATAAGAGCAGTGATAGCCTAGTGGTTAGACCGTAGGACTGCATCGTCGGAGGTCTCGGGTTCAAACCCAGGCACGCACCACTGTCTTTTCGAAAGCATGTGCGTATTACAAATTAACTATCACTTGCTTTAACGGTGAAAATAAACATTATGAGGAAACCTGCATGCCTAAGAATTCCTGGATGGTGTGTGAAGATCGCCAACCCGCAGTGGGCCAGCGTGGTGGACTATGGCCAAAACCCACTCAGTTCGAAAGGAGGCCCGTGCCCAACGGTGGGACAGCTTCTTAACAGGGCTAATATTATTATTTATGTTGATAATTGACGCTTATCATGAAAGTTCAGCTTAGAAATTGATTGTTACAAAAGTTTCTAAATAATAAATGTACAGTATAAGGAATAAAGGTTTTTAATCAAAAGTTAAAAAATATATCATAGAAAATTAAGATTGCATTTTTTATAGTTTTATAAATTTTGAAATGAATATTTAAAACCCCAATCTCAGCTATTAACATTTTTGTGTCATTTATTAACTGTTATCTATTCGGGACCCCAATCCAATCCCAAAGTTAATACCATCTCATAGAGGAATACCATTACATTGCTTAACAGGAATATTAAATTGATGATCTGAATATTGGGCCGGTCGGGAGAAAGCATGCGAGGGTCTGACAATACGAAAATGTGGCCAGCCAGGACCACGGCACTTGGCAGCGGCGGGGACACACTTTCAAACTGTTCCAAGATATATCCAAGAGTCATTATACAGTGCCCAATATACGGTAGAAATGCAACAAGCACATCCCACATTTGTGTGTAATCCTTAACCATTGCATGGCGGCGTACGCGTTTGTTGGAAGGAAGACTTTAGCTCTTGATACTCTCCGATGATAGACAGGATATTTGCAACAACGAAGTAGCGGTTGGTTCTGAAGTCTCGGCGGTAACGCTTGAAGTAACACAAATCCTCTACGGCAGTCAGAGTGTCGGATATCATCGATAATATATGTCCGAACAGTATGAGAAAATTGGCCATGAAACAAGGACAGTCATCGCAGAATGTCTTCCCGATGATGTATCCGAGTACTATAATAGAATTTCCGATTATGGCGAAATAAAAGTCGATAGCGGACATAAAAAATGTCGACACTGTGGACCGACAGTTTTCTTTTGCCGCGCGACACTGAGCGCATAGTGATTTTGGAATGCAAATTTTCATTTTTGACGTGATTCCATTAGGGTGAGGCACAGGTACTACTTTATCACAGTTATTTTGAGTCTTTTACCCATTTTTTACTATGTATCCATATAGCTGAACCAAACTATGGTAATAAGTATACTTGTCACGTAGGTTTCATCTTTAGTCATTTACATCCAATGACACCAATAATTTATAAACAATTTCCTATGTAAACTCCATTATTTTGGTTATTTCTTTGACAGGAGTCAGACAGCCATGGAGCATAAATTTCATAACTGATCAAAGAAGTTTTTATCACAAAGATTTAAGGTAGGTCTTATAAAATAATTCTGAAGATAAAATTGTTTCAAAAGTATTTGAATTTTGTTTGGCGAATAGAAAGAAAGTTTGTTGGGAATTTTTCTCGGCCTCTGCAGTCATTGTTGGTGAATATTATTGGAATATTATACAGTTTGTGGCAGACAGGTAAACTGGCGGACATTGGTATTTGTTTTTAGTGAAGAAAAGGGTAAATTCCTTCGGGAGTGGAGCGTCTCGGCGCGGTATCAGATACGTGGGACTGTATTGGTACGTAAAATAAATTATATTTTAGACTGAAGTATACAGTGGAGCTATATTCGCGCGACGTCTTATTTGCTTTTAATAAAATCACAAATTTACAATGTATTTCAGAAACATGTGGTGCTGAGCAAAAATAAGCCCAATTTTTTCTTCTTCTACCAACCAATCTTTTTAAACCAATTAGGTGAATACCGCCGACACCTTTATTTAATGAAATTATGAAGGTTGAATTGCAAATAGGCTTAATTTTCTTCATGTTTTTATAGGTAGGTTTGTTTTATAATTTGATATTATTAAATTCATCTAATTATCTATAATACAGATTTGATGTAATGACAAGATGATGCAGATAGGATATAGTACTTATTTGTTTTAGTACTCGTATATTTTGGAACCTAACTACTCTGAATTCTTTAAAAATAAAATCTGTCGTTATATTATGGTCTATAGAAAATTAAAGTGTAGTTGACATAAGGGCGAAGAGGATGCACTTCCCGTAGCACTGGGGAAGACGAAAGTATTAAGAAGCTACTCTCAGGAACATAAGCAACGTCAACGACTTTGATATCAGAATCTATGATCTGCCAGACCCCATACAAAACTTTAGCTCCAAAATACTATTTAACCCATGGTATAGTTCTTGGTGTATTGATGTATCTTAACATGCCTTCTGAAGTACAGAGACGCTCGGAAATGGAAATACGATGGTTATCCATCTCAAACTGATCAAATCGAACGTTGCTTAACGGAGATACGAGCGCTTCGAATTTTAAAGTTATATTCTCCATACTAAGATCTGATTTCTCCATACTCCTACGTTACTTCCCATGCTCTGCATTCTGCACTTTTCAATCAGGATTCCTGGTATTAATTGGATATAAATCCATCGGCGAACCAACAACGAGCTGAAAGAGGCTTAACTATGATTGTCTATTACCCAACTACGTTATAATGTGGTTATCATATTGGATAGATCGATCATGACTTGTTATTGTATTACCGCATGTTTTGACCATGTTTTGACTGTTAGAAATCTATGTTTTTATTTCATTTCATTATCACTGGTCAGTGGGATGCGTTGGAGTCTCATTTATAAAAGTAACCAGATAAACAGTTGTACAAGGATGAATGTCATCAAGTGAAATGTCACTTCATGACCGTCGCAGGGTTGCCGTTTGCTATGAAATGTACCCAAGTTCTTGTTTTAATTAGTGACCGTGTGGGCCCAACTGTTGAAATATTTTCAAATTCAAATTCAAACGTTTACTGGTTTCCATAGTGTTTATAGATGGATAAAACATTAATTTTGTACATTTATGGACCCTGTCAGGCGCAGCAAGTTAGAAGAGAGGAAGAGCGTCGATTATCTCAATTGGGACTATTATAGAATATATTATATAGAATAATTTACATTTTTTATTACTATTATTTATTATATTTATTGTTTAATTTAAACTTTATTTATTCTTACTTATAATATATTATCGTCGTTAATTTTAATTAAAATTTATCATTCAGGTATTCATCTATAGTGTAGTAGGATTTGTTTATTAAAAATATCTTTAACTCCTTTATAAATGTAGTGTATTTATTATCTTCTTTAATGTATCCTGGCAATTTATTATAAATTTTGATAGACGTCACAAAAGGACTAGAAGAGTGCATTTGTATTCGTGAGTTTGGGAGGTTTAATCTATTTTTGTATCTTAAAGTATATTTTGTGGGGAGGTCGTCGCGTCTTGAGTAAAAGTCAGGATGTTTGCGAACGAATTTGCAAATTTCAAAGATATATATACATGATAGGGTTAAGATTTTACTGGAAGTAGAAAAATTTTACTAAATGATAACTCTAATTTTACACCAACGTCCCCATTGATGATATACATGATAGGGTTAAGATTTTACTGGAAGTAGAAAAATTTTACTAAATGATAACTCCAATTTTACACTAACGTCCCCATTGATGTAGTATAAGATTTATGAACGTCCCTGACAATCCACGGGCCAAAATATCCTTGTCGCACTATATACCGCAGTTTCGTCTGTCAAAACTTCACACGTCTTTAAACGTAAATTTTATAACAAAATTCCAATTGACGTCACTAAACTTAGTGAAAATAAGTTCAAAGCTTGTGTAAAACGAACACTTTGTAAGCAAGCTCATTATTCAATAGAAGATTATTTAAAAGAAAAAAAATGCTTGGGTTTATGCTATTCCAGCTCCACTTGAGTCATGACAACCTATTCAACTGTTGTTAGTTAACATTCCCTCTCTTCCTTCTATTAATTTTAATGACATTTTTTTTGTACTTTTATTTTGTAAATAAGGGAACCATGTAGCTATTCTCATAAATTATACTTAATTTGCTTTTTTAACTAAGACTCACCTGATGACCAACCTACATTGTTCCGCCATTCCCCACAACAAGATGTAGATGAAAAAGTTTTGTAATTTTTTTATTTTAAAAGAGGTACCGTTGAGTTTCTGGCCCTTTTTCTCCAAAGGAATGACATTCCGAAGTGGTGGTAGAGTCTTTGTTACTATTCTGACGATTCATAAATACTGTAATGGTTTATATGAATAAAACATATTCTGATTCTAATTCTGATTCTATACTTTTAATAAATGGCAAATTCAAAGGTAAAACTTCGTTGAATCTTCGTCGGCACTTGCAAATTGTCAATTTATTATCTTTAGTCACGCTTTGGTCATTATATTCACTAGTAGAGGTTGCAGAAGTGTACTTATATTGTGTAAATCCACATGTCGCCGACGTTGTTAGGTCCCAATGTATGGTTAAGGAAGGGGCCACATTTCCATACTCCGGACTCCTACAAATTTTTTTTCAATTGAATAAATGCAATAAAAACTTTGTCTGAAGTAAGATTCGGAACTAGGAGCTTGTGGTCGCTAGCAGCAACAAACACCACTAGACCGACGAGGCAGTCAAATACTTACCGTATATACATTTTGGTATTATAGGTAATATAAGCTTTAATAAGAAAAGGTAATATGAAGTCGTTATTAAAGAATGACAAAACAGATATACAATGTGAAAGTGGAAGGATGCAGGTACCGGGGAAGACCTAGACTATCTTACCACGACCAAATAAACCGAGTCTTATCTGAAGGAAAAGTCAAGAGTCTCCGTAACCGGCGAGCGTGTATGAGACGAACTATGAGAGTCGAGGAAGCCGAAGAGGTATGTAAGGAAAGAACCTGTTGGAACTCTGTACTCTCTGCCTGCCCCGCAAGGGATCTCGCGTGATGTTATAGGTAGATAGATAGATAGTTATTAAAGAAAGAGCACATCTGTTTGCAGCCGGCATACTAAGCTCCATGCAATCAAAATTGCAGTTTCCAACTAATCTATGTAAATCACCCTTGGGCTCTTATTCGCTATAGCCAAACGTGCCATGTTACGAAAAATTTGTGAAATGGTCGTGTCATAGTATTCTGTATGCCACTGGCAGTACCACTACAGTATTTTTATGTAAGTTGGGTACTGTAACAGTTGTAAGTGTCAAAGAAAATTAAATTATAATTTATTCAATGACAATAAGAGGCATGACCGGTTTCTATACTTATGGTTTTATGCCTTAACACAATTAAATTAAAAATTAATTTTATTTGGCACTTAGAACTGTCACTACCCATCGTATGTGAAAAATATTATAAACGATTATTTCACGAAATTATCGTAACCCGCCGCATTATGTGTTTAATTGGTCATAGCGAATAAGAGCCCTGCAAGCCCTACGTTCCAATTTCAAAATTAATTTTAATAACAGTCATTCAAGGATCTTCTTCTTCTTCTACTTCTTCTTTGGGGAGTCGAATTAATTTAAACAAACACGATTATATATCTCACTGGACACTGGCAAAATACACTTATAATTAGTGTGAAGCCATAACTTAGAGAAGTAGAAGATGAAGACTACAATTTTAAATGGAAATTCATGACTCATTTTATAGTAGCTCTTTATTTTGTCCTATGACTGTGGATCTAAGCTATGTTATTAGGGGAAAAGGGGGTAATGGGAGTCAGATGGCAATGGTGGTCAGCGTACTAACATCTAGACGAAAGTACCTAAACAAACGAATATCGTGCTAAAAGACTCGTTAAGTGATAGCTCGCGCCCCTCCGATCGCCCGTTCAGCACGCGTTCATCGTTTGCATAGGAAGGCTGCTGCGCAGTTTCGCGCGCATTCGTAGTAATTTTACGTGTGCACGAAATAAGTGGTAAGTACATTAATAAATGAAACTTAAGCACTTAGAGTAGGTTATTGTTTGCCTATAAGCTTAAATTATCGTTTAAGAAAACATTTGTGATATTTTAATAGAAAATTATATTATAGTTTTCTTTTTATTTTTTACACATTTGGTATGATCGGGTAATAAGAGTCACTGCAATGCGGGCAATAAGAGTTGACTCCCATTGCCCGCAATCATTGGATAATATAATTAAATATTAATTGTCATTATTTATTATTTCAGAAATGCCGAAAATACGTCCCAGGTCCACAAATAAGGCTCAGTGTTCATCTGACACACTATCAAAAGCTGAAGCCCTCATGAGTCAAGGCCACTCTATGAGGAGTGTTGCTAAAACCATGAATATACCCTTTTCAAGCCTCCAAAAGCGGTTAAAGAGGAACGATTCATCGGAACCACGCCTCGGTCGACCTTCTGTGGTTACAGCAGATGTAGAAAAGATTTTTTCAGACCGGATAAAATACTTATCTTCAATTTTTTATGGGGTCACAGCGATTCAAATAAGGAAGGCAGCATACCAGTATGCAGATGAACTTAAAATTTCACACAATTTTGACACGACTGCTAAAATGGCTGGACATGATTGGCTAGATGTTTTTTTGGAAAGACTGTTTAGGGCAGTGGTTAAGAGCTTAAGCCGCTCCGCCCACTGTGTCTAATAGTCCCGGGTTCGATTCCCGCATGGGACAAATCTTTGTGTGATCCACAATTATTTGTTCCGGTCTGGGTATTTGTGCATGTGAATTTTCATGTTTGTAAACGCACTTACTCCGGAACAACTATGGTACCCCGGAACAACTATGCCTATTGGACGTCTAACACCTCAGTCCCTCCCGTGACCATGGGTGCTGCAAAGCACTCGAAACGTCGGGAACTAAAAATAAAAAAAAAAACCGCGATAAAATCCGTAAAATAGTTTTATTTCATATCTTATTCTTTGCCTGGTTTCGTTCTTATCCGGAATGATCGTGTCTGCGGTGGGGGTGGTGGTGTTGCCATCTACCTACGAGCTAATATTCCCTTCACTGTTATAAGCAAATCGCCACAGACACCGCCCGTCAATTCCGGCGAGCGAAATTGTTCTCTCCTAAACCAAAATTCTTCTTGGAGTCTTTTATAGCCCTTCTTTACGTGTAAACTATTTCTCCTCTTTCAAAAATACTCTTGTGGATCTTCTTCCTTCATATAGTCATGCGATTATTATGGGTGATTTTAATACATGCCTTCTTAAACAGGATATCCGATTACGCTCTCTAGAGTCCCTTGTTAAGTCTTGCAACATGCAATTACTTCCCCTTAATGTTACGCATCATTTTCCAAACTCCACTCTCTCGCTTTTAGATATTATAATGATATCTTCTCTACAACATGTTGCTAAGCATGGTCAATATCCTGCCGACTTGTTCTCATATCATGACTTAATTTTTCGTATACAATAGGCCTTCCTAAACCAAAACCTCAAGTTATTCTGCAACGTAACTTTAGTGGCATGGATCACGACGCATTTCTTGATGACGCTAGGAAGGTAGATTGGTCTCCAGTTTACGATGC
Organism: Phalera bucephala; assembly: GCA_905147815.2. NCBI lineage: Eukaryota > Metazoa > Arthropoda > Insecta > Lepidoptera > Notodontidae > Phalera > Phalera bucephala. The sequence continues at coordinate 22,011,778 of LR990615.1, forward strand.
ACGTACAGTGGATGAACAGATGATGAACAGGCATGATGTTCATGCACCCCTTCGAGCAATTAAAATCAAGCATCTTCCAGCACCCTGGCTTACTGATGGTATCAAAGCACTTATGCTCAAAAAGGCTAGAACAAAAACACGATATAAGCTTAAACCTACTGAAGCCAATAAAACTAATTACATCCAGGCTCGAAATCGCTGCAATAAGGTGTGTAGGAATGCTTTACGCCGCCACGTCCATAAATCTGTTGAGGACGAGGACCCGGCTCGGGTTTGGAAGTTCCTCAGGTCGTTAGGAATTGGAAATCACGTTAGGACTCCATTCTTAGAAATGTTGATATTAACTCGCTCAATGCACACTTCTGCTCTTCTCCCGACATGCTCGATTCGGAAAAAATGCCACATTAAATCACCTTTCTGCCTTTGCTTCCGCCTACCATCCCTCTTTTGTATTTAAACGGTTCACTGATTGTGACGTTAAGAGAGCAATGCTGTCTATCACCTCGAATGCTGTTGGTGACGATAGTATCAGTCGAAATATGTTAATCCCTATACTTGAATTCATTCTTCCCGTTCTCTGTTGCATCTTCAATAACTCTGTTTTCAGTGGTGTCTTCCCGGCTCTTTGGAAAGATGCTCAAATCTTACCGTTGCCTAAAAAGCCTAATCCCAAGTCATTTTCTGAATACTGACCTATATCTATCCTTCCTTTTCTATCTAAAGTCTTAGAGCGACTTGTACACAGACAACTTAGCTATTTTCTTTCCAGTAATAATCTTCTTAACCACTTTGAATCCGGCTTCCGCTCCGGTCATAGTACGGTTACTGCGCTTGTAAAGATTACTGATGACATCCGTCTAGGTATGGAAAAGGGGCAGTTAACCGTACTAACATTATTGGACTTCAGTAATGCTTTTAACACTGTTAACTTCGACATTCTCCTTGCTTTGCTTTGCTCTATTAACGTATCTCCATCAGTGGTCGATTGGTTTCGCAGTTATCTGCTTGGTCGTCGGCAGCGTGTTCGCTCGGAAGAAACTTTCTCTGCCTGTTGTTACACGACAGCTGGCGTACCACAGGGCGGCGTTTTATCTCCTCTCTTATTTGCTATTTTTATTAATTCTAATATATAAATTTGTCACCTTTTAATTTTATATTAATTAGTTTGCTCTTTATTTTAATTGTACGGCAAAATTTATTGAGAATTTTGTATACACCTATAATAGTGTTCCGCTTTAGGCGTAAATTTGTGTATTGTATACATTTTGAATGATTCGGCGATAATGCTGATGGTGTATCTTTTTAAATAAATAAATAAATAAAAACGTTGCGATCAGATTCATATACGGCTTGCGCAAATATGACCATATGTCTACATTTCGTACTCAACTCAAGTGGCTGCCCATTCGATTACGCCGGAATACTCATATTCTTTCCCTCCTTTATAATATTTTGTTTAACTCTTCCTCTCCGTCTTATCTCAAAGAATGTTTTGAGTATTTCCAAAACTCTGGTACTCAACGTCTAAGGTCCTCTGAAAATCTAAGTCTAAAGATGCCCTTGCATAGTAGCAGTTTCTATCATAGGTCTTTTGCTGTCCAGGCAGTCATACTCTGGAATGCTTTGCCTGTCATTATACGGTGCGCGACGACTTTAGAACGCTTTAAAGAACAAGTTAAGGAATTTTACTTTTCAGACCGCTTACCAGATCCGTTATTAGCACCTTCATCATAATTACGCGTCACTTCTTAAATATGTATTTGCTTATCCTACTATTATTAGTATTTTGATTAAGATTTTATTTTACTTAGCATCTTTTTGTTGTTATTGTATTTAAGTAATGTTAATATTCTCGTTTCTGTCATTTTAATTTAGTTCACCCCCATACATTCCTATCACTTGAAAATTCTCCATCCTAAGGTTGCCTGGAAGAGATCGCTCATTAGCGATAAGGCCGCCCTTTGTGTTACTTGTAATGTTGTTTATGTCCAATGACTATTTATTACATCATTGGTGCACAATAAAGAATTTATCTATCTATCTATCTAAGAACACATAATGGTTAATATTCAACCAACATTACACATTATTAGTCGAAATAACACAAGTATTGGAAATTAAAACAAACTGACAACATCAGTCTTCTACTTCCCCTCAAAAGTCCCTACAAGGATCTTTTGGCCCGCGGCCAAAATCGGAACTAATGCTGCCATCAAGTGAAATGTCAATTCGTGACAGTTTCTCTTTTTAATTAGTAACCGTACGGACCCACCTTTTGAAATATTTTCCTGGAAGTAGGAATATTTTATTAAATGATAATGCTAATAGGGAATATGCGTGTATTTTTTTTATATTTTTATACGATAGATTACATCAATATATAATTGCAAAAAAAAATTTAAGCGTCAAAAAAAAATGTTGAATATAGCAAACAGATAAGAGCACTTTAAACGCCCGCCATTTTGGCGCGCTTGGCGTGACGTCGAAGTTTATATTAACAATCAATTAGTGAACAGCTGTAGAAGTATTTTATTCTGAAATTTATTTTTATTTTGTATTTTGCGACTATTATACAATGGACTATTATACGTGAAGTCCGATGGAATGTTGTGCGAGGCACAAGGGGGTTTCAGGTCTGGAAGAGGATGTTCGGATCAAGTCTTTTCACTCCGCAACATCGTAGAGAAGCATCTGGCAGTGGGCCGGAAGGTTTTCTGCGGTTTTGTAGATCTGGAGAAGGCATTTGACAGAGTTGTGCGAAAGAGACTTTGGGCCATTTTGCTAGAGTATGGTATAGATGGCACTCTGTTGCGAGCCGTCCAGTCCACTTATGTGGACTGCAAGGCATGCGTACGGGTGGGTGGTAACAGGTCACCCTGGTTTGACGTTAAAATCGGCGTCAAGCAGGGTTGCGTGTTGTCCGCTAGACTGTTTATAATATATCTGGACAAAAGTCTACAAAGACTGAAAGCGATGAATGAAGGTGTACAAATGGGTGACTTAGTGGTAAACCATCTACTTTATGCAGATGACGCGGTTTTAATAGCGCCAACAGCCACTGATCTGCAAACACTAGTCACAGTTATGAAAGACGACTGCATGATCAATGGCTTACACTTGAATGTGAAGAAAACCAAGATTATGGTTTTTGAAAGGGAAGAAACCAGAACGAATGTAAGGATTGTGGTTGGTAACGATGTGCTGGAGCAAGTGAATGAGTTTGTATATCTTGGATGCGCCTTCAGTAAGGATGGGAAATACACCGCTGACATAGAAAGAAGAGTGAGTGCAGGGAACAGAGTGAATGGTGCGATGGGAAAGCTACTCGGGAGCCGGCACTTAAGCCATAAGGCGCAGCTGGCCATACATAACGGAGTTCTTGTCCCAACGCTGTTATATGGTAGCGAGAGCTGGGTATGTAAGAAGGAGAATGAAAGTAGGATAAATGCGGTAGAAATGCGAGCTCTGCGGAAGATGTGCGGAGTGAAGCTGACCGACCGCATTAGCAACAGCATAGTAAGACAGCGAGTAGGTATGAAAGATAGTATCGGTGTAAAGATGAGAAAGGGCATGCTCCGTTGGTTCGGGCATATAGAAAGAATGCCAGAGGAAAGAATGACAAAACAGATATACAATGTGAAAGTGGAAGGATGCAGGTACCGGGGAAGACCTAGACTATCTTACCACGACCAAATAAACCGAGTCTTATCTGATGGAAAAGTCAAGAGTCTCCGTAACCGGCGAGCGTGTATGAGACGAACTATGAGAGTCGAGGAAGCCAGAGAGGTATGTAAGGAAAGAACCTGTTGGAACTCTGTACTCTCTGCCTACCCCGCAAGGGATCTGGCGTGAGGTTATAGATAGATAGATATACAATGGAACAACATTGTGTTGTGCCTAGGTGTAAAAATACAATAATAAATGCGCCCGATAGGTACGGACATAAGGAGAAAGTGGTGTAAAATCAGAAAAAAAAGAGACATGGTATCTCCATCAACTTGTTTATATTGCTGTGAAGATCACTTTAACTTAAGAATTAACTTAAATAATTTAAACTAAAATTTAATCTTTGTGTAAATCGACAACAAAAAATAACAATAAAACTAACTCAATAGCAAACATCCAACAAATATGCACTTGTTGACAGCTTGGATATATGCTATTTCAGCTCCACTTGAGTCATGAGAACCTATTCAACTGTTATTAGTAAACATTTTCTCTCTTCCTTCTATTAATTTAACATAATGACATTTGTTTTGTAAAGAATGGCAACATCCATTCTCATAAATAGTATAATTTGCTTTTTTAACTAAGACTCACCTGATGACCAACCTACATTGTTCTCCCATTCCCCACAACAAGATGTAAATGAAAAAATCTTGTAATTTTTTTATTTTAAAAGTGTATCCGTGGAGTTTCTTACCCTTCTTCTCCACAGGAATGACATTCCGAAGTGGTGGTAGAGCCTTTGTTACTTTTCTGACGATTCATAAATACTATAATGGTTTACATGAATAAAAAATATTCTGATTCTATACTTTGATTAAATACCAAATTCAAAGGTAAAACTTTGTTGAATCTTCGTCGGCACTTGCAAATTGACAATTTATTTTCTTTAGTCACGCTTTGGTCATATTCACTAGTAGAAGTTGCAGAAGTGTACTCATATTGTGTAAATCCACATGTCGCCGACGTTGTTAGGTCCCAATGTATCCTTAAGGAAGGGGCCACATTTCCATACTCCGGACTCCTACTAAGATTTTTTCAATGGAATAAATGTAATAAAAACTTTGTCTGAAGTAAGATTCGAAACTAGGAGCTTGTGGTCGCTAGCAGCAACAAACACCACTAGACCGACGAGGCAGTCAAATACTTACTGTATATACATTTTGGTATTATAGGTAATATAAGCTTTAATAATATGAAGTCGTTATTAAAAGAAAGAGCACATCTGTTTGCACCCGGCATACTAAGCTCCATGCAATCAAAATTGCAGTTTCCAACTAATCTATGTAAATCACCCTTGGGCCCTTATTCGCTTTAGCCAAACGTGCCTCGTTATGAAAAAAATGTGAAATGGTCGTGTCATGCAACCGGCAGTACCATTAAACGAGTATTTCACAAAGTAATCGTAACCCGCCACGTTATGTTTAATGGGTCTTAATTAATAAGAGCCCTGCAAGCAGGGGCTTTTAGGGGCTACAGTTCAATTTCCAAGTTAATTTCAATTACAGTCATACAAGTCTCTTTTAGCCCGCGGCCTAAAACGGAACTAACGCTGTCATCAAGTGAAATGTCAATTCGTGACAGTTTCTTTTTTTAATTAGTAACCGTACGGACTTGGTACGGGCCCACCTTTTAAAATATTTTCCTGGACGTGGGAAAATTTTACTAAATGATAACGCTAATTTCACACCAACGAAACCAAAAGATTCTTGTCTTGATCACTATACATTCAATACTCGAAAAAACTTTTCAATTCTAAATTCGCGCTAATGATCCCTCCACTTACATTTTGATTTTCGAAATAACTTAGTAATTGAACACATAGGTATCAACTTGAAAAGTATTTGTTCTTTAAGGTGTTGAGTTTTCGCGGGAGATAGAATAATGATCTTGTGATTTAAGTTCATCAGAATCCGATGGTGGAGTGGCCAGCTTTTCATTTATAAAAAGCTGGCCAATGTATGCCAGTTTTGATTAAAAAATCGAGTTTTAAATAAAAACAGTAATCTTTTTACAGTTTTTCAAAATCATAATGGACTTGTTAATAGTTACTATAGTAGCCTTAATTCGCAATCAAGATACAATAATAGTTCCTAGTATGGAGCTCCTTTAAAAAAAGAAAAGAAAAAGAATATACCTACGAAACCTATTATATAACCTATTATAATTTATAGCTTTAAGATGGATGGATATTGTGTGCTATATTTCCATGTCGATAGGTAAGGAAGTCATCGGTCACACGAAATATTTGCAAGTTGTCCGCTGTCACAGACCACAACGGGTGAGCGATCACTTTCCGACGATGTTTTCTTCTTTTATCCAATTATAATATAAGTAAAAGTCGATATAATCTAAATATAACGGTAGACAGTCTCCTTCAAGAAAATACGGGTGAGGTTTTAACTACTAAGGTATATAAGTATGGTAAAGAAAAAAATAAAAGCATTCGAAGATAAAAAATTACTGAAAATAACAACAAAGTTGAAAATACAAAATAAAAACAGCATAGAATAGAACATATACAATACATAATATAAAATAACACAACGTAAAAAATACTTTATTCCTCATTCCTAATATTATTTTTCAATTCTTACTAATAAATTACCGGCGAGCGTGTATGAAACGTACCATGAGAGTGGAGGAAGCCAGAGAGGTATGTAAGGAAAGAACCTGTTGGAACTCTGTACTCTCTGCCTACCCCGTAACGGATCTGGCGTGATAATATAGAGGTTTCCGTAATTTTCACTGTAAAATATACCGTACACAACCTCGTAAAATAGGGCGCTAATGCAACTTTCACTTTCCGGGTCTCGGCATACGAAAGGCTAAGACCAATTGTCCTATTTGATTGAAACTGAGACCTAACATTGACTGCATTGAGGTTTACTTATGAATTGACTCACATTTGGCATTCTGCTCCACTAAAATATCTATCAGATTTATATAAATATTTATCATTTCAGTCTAATTTCGATATATAAAGTAAAGTTATTTTCTTTAAATGTAATTTTGATCACATGTAAATCTCAGCTGCCGCAGCCTTAATAAAGAATATCTAATTGTATTTTTTGGTTGTTTCAATTTAAAATTTTATCAGGATACCGTTTAAATTTAGTTCAACTTTCGGTCCGATCTCGATTCGGTCGATTTTGATATTTTACGAGAATGCCATTTGTGAGATTAATGACATCAAGACTGCATTTTGAACACTTCCAATTACGAGAATTTGCCTTCTCTTTTCTTTTGTACCTTAAAGAAATTATATTAAATAAATAAAAATATATATGCTTTACTAAAAAGTTCAAATAGTAGAGTATCCAACAAACGTTTATAATACATTAGAATGACTTGTATGAGACGAACTATGAGAGTGGAGGAAGCCAGAGAGGTATGTAAGGAAAGAACCTGTTGGAACTCTGCACTCTCTGCCTACCCCCCAAGGGATGTGGCGTGATGATATAGATAGATAGACTAATAAATTAACACCGTCACTCCTATATTCCCCAAGCGGGGGCGGCAGATGTGTACTGTGTACACCCACTTTTGCCAATAATGTAAGGTCCCATGTAATAGGGGACGAGCCTATTGCCATATACTGGGTACAATTCCAGACTCCGGACTGAAACTGGCGGTTTTTGTCGGTCAGGATAATGTAGAAAAACTACATTGGCCCGACCTAGGATTTGAACTCAGGACCTCGTGATCGCAAAGCATATTATTCGCCACTAGACCAACGAGGCACTCTTACTAATTTATTTATTAAGAATCTCCAACAAGAGATATACACAATGGGTACATAATTGAGCGATTTCATGTTTATAGCGTGTGCACTCCTTCAATTATAGGAAATCTCAGCATGCACGTTATAATAAGACAACTAAACAAACTTAATTATAATTATTACTAATGTATCTATTATTTCATTAATAGAATACTAGCGGTCAATTTCTGTCCCACGTAAGTAGTTGTAACAAAGAATAACTTTACTTATAGTTTCACTCTACCGAGTCGCCAAGATCAAGGCTTATCGACTTAATTTCGACAACTCTTTTTTAACTGTAAACTTATACTTCCTTCATTTTTATTTTTTTACAATAACATCTGGTTGATATTATAGTATTGAAATGTCTTCTAAATGCAAAATATACCAACAACATTTTATCCACAAGGTTTTCACAATTTACTCGAGAACGTTGTTCCGCAGACTGCAAGTCAAAGGAGCGTATTGTATGAAAAATGCATTCCTGTTTACGCAAACAACGCCATCATGGTTATTTCCTGCTCATAAATAAACGTAGCGAGCTGCAGATATCTTTTAAAAACCAAAAATATACAGAAGAATGTGTTTTATGAGAAATAAATTTAGTATGTATAAGAATACAAAAAGTATTGTACTCGGGTATATAAACAGGTTCTAGACACAAAGTATATGATGTAATTAATATTCCAAATATTGCACAATTGTATACGTTTAAAATTTCGCAATAATATGATCTGAGAACTTATGCATTACCTAGTGATTAAATAGTCATTTTCACATCTCTCGATGTTAAAGTAGGTAATTTTAATATTATTATTGTACTGTGATCGGTTTACATATCTCACTAGTTTTGGGTCCTTTATTTTTTAAATAGTGAGGTTAGTTTTTAAATCATATATGATTTTTTTACACGAAGGACGCCTTTTATTCTTCAATGCTCCAATCTAAATTGGGACCTCAGCTCTCATAAGTGAATCGTCCTAAAAAAAACTGTAAGGAAAGTTGCTCTTGTATTTCTAAAAAATTCTAACACGTCTACTAAACTTCTATTTGACTACTAAACTTGTGTTCTGGGCCTCAACGCTGCTATTTATACGTAATTTGTCATTATTACAGGCTTCAATAACCATTCATTTGATATTGTGCCAAAAGTTGGTACATTATCAGTAGTATTATATACGATTACGATTTGATCGTATTAAAAAGACTTTCATTACATTTAAGTTGTCAAAATAACCGTCGAATACCGAATAAACAAACAATTAAATTGTCATTGTTTGCCGGATTACCAACTGACCACAATTTTTTAAAATGGTATGCCTATGGAAACCCACCATTAAGTTATAGGATTACAAAATCTGTCAAAAATCAACAACTTTAACGTCAATGAACTACATTTTAGAAGTTTTGGTGGGAAATCGAAAAGTGATGTCGTCAATTTGTTTTAATTTCAAAAACTTGTGTTATTTTGAATTATAATGTGTAATGTTGGTGGAATTTTAACCATTATGTATTCCTATATGTGCATGAGTGAAGGTAATTGTAGCAAAGTGATAAAACGTGCCTTTTCGATTTCCCTCAAAACGGCCGTCGCAATAGGTATGTAAAGTATCCATCACTTTACTATCCAGGGTGGGGCACTTCATCAATTTCATTATCATCTTTGTCATCAAGTTCATTGAGGAGTTGAATTAATTTAGAAATGAATATTCGTAAACTTTGTACAACGGCATAATGTAAACGCAATTGCCACAAAAAAAAAACAACTTTTTTAAATGGTATGCCTATGGAAACTCATAGTGACACCATTTAGTTCTAGGATTACAAAATCTGTCAAAAATCAACAACTTTTATGTCAATGAACTACATTTTAGAAGTTTTGGTGGAAAATCGAAGAGTGATGTCGTCAATATGTTTTAATTTCCAAAACTTGTGTTATTTTGAATTATAATGTGTAATGTTGGTGGAATATTAACCATTTTGTATTCCTAAATGTGCATGAGTGAAGGTAATTGTAACAGAGTGATAAAACGTGCCTTTTCGATTCCACTCAAAACGGCCGTAGCGATTGGTATGTAAAGTATCCATCGCTTTACTATCCAGGGTGAGGCACTTCATCAATCTCATAATCAACTTTGTCATCAAGTTCATCGGGAAGTTGAATTAATTTAGAAATGAATATTCGTAATACTTGACATTGGCTAAATACGCGTCGTCGTGAGGCCTTAAAGAACTACATTTTATTTAAAATAACAATAGAAGAGTTATATGGAAAAGTATAGAGGAATAAAAGCTCTACCACCACGTGACGCAATGATGTCGGTGAAAGTATGTGAAGAGTTTATCACCCTAGCGTATTCTAAGTGTGCATCGAGGTGTTCAACTCGCGGGTAGATTGCCTGACTGGATCTTAACAAGCACCCGTTATGCCGTCATAATTTATTGCAGGAAAATATTAAGGGTTTGTTTTCACTTTATAAGCATCTTGGTAGTGCTAACCTGTTTTAGCGAGTTTTATACAAATTTCCGCTTGTTTAAGATTACCTATGAACTGGAATCTTCCAAATTATCAGAACCTGAATCAGAAATCATTAATTGTTTGAAAAACGTTTATTAGTTGAATATACAGATTATGCCTCGTTGGTCTAGTGGCAAAGCGCATCGCTTTGTGATCACGAGGTCCTGGGTTCAAATCCTAGGTCGGACAAGTGAAGTTTTTCTAACGAAAACTTCCCAGTACGAGTCCGGAGTCTGAAATTGTGCCCAGTATATGGCAATAGGCTCGCCCCCTATTACATGGGACCTGACATCGTCGGCGAAACGTGGGTGTACTCAGTACACCTCTGCCACCCCCGCTTGGGGAATATAGGCTTGACGTTTTTTTGGTTGGATTGTTTTATAAATTGAATCAGTCCTGAATAGTTGTGTGTCTTTGAGATTGATTGAGATACCAAAAACTTTCAGTGGATAGATTAGGGTATAAAAATCATTGACATAATTATGATTTTTTTATTTTTCTTTCATAACTCTTTTTACAACAATGCTATGATATTCTACCGATTCCATATAGTTTCCTTTTAAAATTCTCTAAGTGGGAAAATAAAAATAGCTTTTCCGAGGTCAACCTTGCATATTAAGCTGACCCGTTACGACCTAAGTGATAATGAATGATGCGAGGGCTCATTGACATTGGCATCATCACGGCGTTGGCGGTCGATAGTTGGCAGGCCTTCAAGATTTGCCCTTGTGATTCACTGAGGCTTGCCCTTGCGCTGATGACGTACCTTCGTTATTAGGACAGTGTCTTAGGTTGTCCAGTAAATGGGTAAGTATATGTACCACAAATTCTCATAGTAGAAGTGCTCGTAGCACTGTGCGACCGCGGTATTCGACTTGGTTGGCCCGAGATGGGTGACCGGTTGTGGCATTTTCATATTCGAGCGTCTCCGTGCTTCGAAAGGCACGTTAAGCCGTTGGTCTCGGCTACCAATTAATGTGGTAGTCATTAAGCCGAGTTGGAAGCCTTAAAGGCGGCTTGATAAGTTCCAACAGCAGGTGGCCACAAATCTGCCTCCATCATTTCGCACTGGGTCCGCGTGGTGGAGTATGACCTAATCTCTCTCACTTCGATTTGTGAGAGAAGCACTTTGCCCAGCAGTAGGCAGTATAGGCTGATATTATTATGTTTCACAAATTATCGTGGGTTTGTGTGGTTATATTTTGTCGTTTTTTTAATATTATTCTAGTAGAGGCCCTATGAGAGGATCTATTCAAGGGTGGTCATTGAATACACGGTGTTATTTCAGTCGTCCTGTAGCAAACACCTAGATGATGTATCCAATGTCTACTATTCATCGGTACTAAAAAAATGGAATAAAAAAAGAACACTTTAATAAGTAACATTTTCATAATAATACTAATTTTAATGTAATTGTTTCACAAGAAGATAATATTTTAAAACATATTTACAACTTAAAAACTAGGTATAAAACAAAAAATAAATAAATAAAATAATAATAAAATATGTACAGACTATTTACAATAAATAAATCTGTGCCAAATCGCTGTCGCTTGGCAGTGTGCCCAGAAGGCTGGCAGCATTACTCCGTTGAATGGCAATGCTTATTCTTTGTGCGAGGTATGAGGAAGCCCTCTGGTAACCTGTTACTTCGACCTGCAATTTGGCCATATGCGATGTGCACCAGAACCCCACGGACCCAGAGTGTCTACCCCAAACGGCTCAAAGATATAACCTCTATCGAGGTTGCTATACCTACTTGCGCCGTTTGAGGGTTTCGGCAGATGCGGCGGCTGCTCCAGCCCTAACGATTGATTCGGGAAGGCGCTAGAGTATCGACGCAAGTGGCGTCACATACTAAAGGCCGTCCCATCTTCCAGGGAATAAGAATACTTCCGAGATACTAATTTAGTTCATTAAAAACACCTATACCAAGCTAAAAATGAAATTGAATGCTGGCGTGGCTCGTTAGCCAGATTTTCACCTTAGATATGAAATTCGAATAGATCAGTAGGTAGATGTTACTTATTGAAATGGTCTTTTTATTCATTTTTTTATTTATATTTAATAGAAGGCATTGGATACATGCCTTGGGCTTTCGCTCCACGACGATTAAAATAACACCGTGTATAAATAAATGTGGAAATCCCTCATTGATCGAGTGGTGTAGAGTGCAAATGGCGATCACGAGGTTATGGATTTAAATCCTAGTTCAAACAAAGTACCTATAGATTTTCTATCGAAACATTTATCAGTATCAGTCCAGAGTCTGGAATTGTGCCTGGTATAATGTCAACAGGGTTGCTTTTTTTACTTAATTATTACAATCTACGGAATAGTAAATACGTCCACTGCCGTTGGATAAGTTTTCAAAAAACCATGCCTAAATACACAATGCCACTCATAAAACTTGCCAAATATGCGCTTAAGCAGTTTCCTTTGAAGCGTTGATGTATCCTAAAATAGTGTGAAAATGCATACGACGACGTGACATAGTGACAAATTGTTCAAACTTCATAGTCGAAAAGGGTTATAAATTATCCTTTATTAAGTACAAGAGTCTGGAAAGTCTAGTAAACAATTTCTTTAGAAAAGGTCACAGGGTCTACCTATTAAACTTCTCTAAAGAAATTGTCTTATACATTCTAGGGTATTTAGTATAATTTTTGATTTTTAGATATAATGTTGGGAAGTACTTAAAAGGTTAAGAGCCTCTTTTACAAACCTCGAGTAAAGTCTGAAGTAGACTAATCGACAATTAAAGTTGCAAGTAAGTCTACCTAGAATCTCATCATCTCTGAGTAGGTAGCCCTAACCATCGGTTAAACAAGGCATTTTATTGCCGACTAACACTAATTGAGAAATAACTAATCAGCACTTCACTTAAGAGTTGGGAGGGGCTCTAAGTCTCTAGTCTTAATTCTTCACCTTTAGGGGATTTAGGTCGCAAGCCTAGGACTCCCAGCCTAATGAGGGGCCCAAAATGCTAAAATTTGTCAATAAAGCCCACCGATCCAATCAATATCCCCGTAGATACCATCAAACAACGTAACCAACTTTATTTTCGCACTTCAAAAGAACGCTGCTCATCACGTCTTTAAGAAAGGAGACTCTAAATCTCAATACTTTTAAAATGTATAAGGTCGAGGTTGTACGTATGAAAGGGTACTCCACGCTTCGTCAGTCGCGATAAACACGTAGGGGTTGAGATATTTTTTGTTAACACCCTACTGGAGGACAGATAGACGTGTTATTGGATCTGTATGCAGTGAGACAAGTAAACTGGAGTGACGGCTGTGTCATATTTTGTTGGATTTTGGTAACTTTTTATTTTAGAAAAAGGTATAGTTTTCAAGGTGAATTATATAACCTTCTAGAATAGAGACAGCCAGTTTTAGGATTTATGTATATTGTATACGTATAGTATTATAATAAATCTTCCGTCCTAAAGCTGGGTAAAGAAAAAGTAGGTTCTACGCACAGACAATAATAATTGTTATGATTTTGTGGCTCTGCGGAAAAAACTGTGGTCATATTTTACCACGTACCACATACTATGACCAAGTTCTGTTAAAATATATCAAGTCGCTTTCATCTTGACCTGGGATTCGATCCCAGAATCTCGTCATTGTCAGCTGCACTATACGCTACTAGATCAAAAAGGGGGTCAAACAACAACTGAAGATCCTAAGTGTCTGCGGATGCTACCCCGTAGGATTTCCAAAGCCCTGAAAGTTTATATTTTATGGAAGAGGGGCAAACGAGCTTGCGGGCTACTTAATGGTAAGCAATCACCGGCACCCATAAGTTAACATCAGCAACATCAGTTACGGATGCGTTGTCGGGTTACATAAAATATCACGGTCCTTTCTTGGCTATTTTTTTTTTGAAATTGTACCTCGGCAAATCGAAAAAATGTGCTCGCAGAGCTGTGCGACCGCGGTGATCTTGTTGATCATCACGGTTAGGCAGCGTTCGGCTCGGTCAGTCTGAGATGGGTGTCCTTCATATTCGAGCGTCTACGTGCTTCGGAAGGCACGTTAAGTTATTGGTTCCGATTACCACTTAATGTGGCAGCCGTCAAGCAAAGTTGCAAGCCTAGTCACCTTCACCTTTATTTGTGAGGAAAAGCCTTTGCCGAGCATAGACCATAGTACTGGGTGATATATTATTAAAACTAAAAATGGCGTGCAAGCGTGCGTGCGTGCGTGCGTGCGTGTGTGAATCAGAAAATGAATACACCTGATGCGTGCGTGTGTGAATCAGAAAATGAATACACCTGATATTATTTTTAAATTGCTACACTTCCGTTTTTGCATATTTTTTCTTGTTTTACAATCATTGTGTGTGTATGGGTGTGTGTGTATGTGTGTGTGAATGATCTATCATTGGCCGTGTGGCCTTTACAGCTTCACCGGACAAGAGGGCAAGCGTGCAACCACTACGTTCGAGCCAGAAGGGCAAGGGGACTACTAGCTCAAGGGCGCCTCAAGGAGGAACGGCCTCGGCTTGGGCAGTCGCTATGGGACGGCATATACTAGGTGTCTCGCCGTAGTGCTGTGCACCGGCCGGCGGGCAAGGGATTTTTCGATCTCGCCGGCGAGGTCGGTGTCTGATCCTGTGTGCGGTATCTGTATCCGAGGGATATGGGATGGAAGGGCATCGGGAGGGTCGGTGAGAATATGCCGCGGACAGCGGTAGCGGCTGATAGGAGGGGAACGAAAAATGGTACCCTGTCATGCTGTTGGTAATGCTCTTTTAAAAGCACGGGCCTCTAAATCTCCAAGTAGAACATCCATATGGCATATAGGTAAATAGGTTATCCTATTGAATACGACGTGTGCAATCTGCAGTGCATTCGCGTGATGCTATTTCCCAATCGTTGATGGGTATTGTGTCTGCGACCGGACGATGCGGCGGCCTCATTTGGGTATACCTAATCTATTTCATTTAGCGATGCATGAAATCAGTTACAGTTTCAAGCGGAAAGTCCTTTAATTTTGTAAGAAAAATAATATAATAGTAAAGATTAGTTAATATTACCGTTTTGTATTATTGTTTTTTTAATGCATGTCAGTTAAAGCTGATCAGTACCACTATTAGTAGTAGTTTTAATCTACCCTTATATATGAATCCGCATTTTCACAGTGAAGTTGCAGAAAAAAATGTTGGATTATGAATTTTTCTTTACGTTGAAAGTATCTTTTGGAAGTTAAAGAGGTCGCCCCGGCAAGGCTGGTTACATGGATTCGTTTCAGTTTTTCCCGTTAGGCCGTTATGTTTCCAAAATGCGCAGAACACTTAATTTCTTTTCGTTATTGCATTAGAAAGGCTGTTTATATTTACTGAGAGTGTGAGTACGACTCCTGAATATAACTCCTAGATCGCACAAAGTGTAGTTTTCTATAAAAAAATCTCGGTAGTAGTCCGAAATAAGTTAGTGTGAGACCTAAAATTATTGGCGATGAGTGGATGTACACATTACACTTCTACCACCCTGCTTGGGAGATATAGGCGTGTCATTGTTTATATATGTAAGATAAAATGTAGTGTTTTTATCGAAATAAACCAATTCCCGTAATTTAAAGTGTTTAAAATACAGTCTCGATCTAAACCCAATGTCACAAATGGCTCGTATTCTCGTAAAATATTGACCGGACCGAAAGTTGAACAAAATGGTGAACGGTATTCCGATAACATTTTGAACTGACATGAATAACAAATATACAAAACAAACTTCAATTTAAGAGATTTCAGTCGGCTATGATTTTTTAATTAAACTGTGGCAGGTGAGATTAATATGTGATCAACACATGATTAACTATATATTTTAAATTAAACAACTTGGCACAATATCGAAATTACACTGAGAAGATATTGAAATCGGATCGATTCTATAGTGGAGCAGACTACCAAATGTGAGTCAATTCATCATTTAATGTCAATTCAGTCTATATTCAGTCTCAGTGTCAATTCAACACGAGAATTAGCCTTCTGAAATCTGAAAAAGGTGTTATGACAGTAGGCTCGCTCCTTTTACATTGGTTCCTAACATCGGCGATGTATTGTGTACGTTCACTTCTCCACTCCCGTTTGGAGAATATAGGCGTGACAGTCTTTCTACCTGATAAGTAGGTATGTTTATTGAGTTCTTATTTTCAGAATCAGACACCGACCTCGCCGGCAAGGTCGAAGAATCCCTTGCCCGTCGGCCAGTGCAGAGCACCACAGCAAGAAACCTAGTATACGCCCACCCCCATAGCGACTGTCCAAGCCGAGGCCGTTCCTCCTTGAGGCGCCCTGGAGCTAGTTGCTCCCTTGCCCTTTTGGCTCCAGCGTAGTGGTTGTACGCTCGCCCTCTTGTCCTGTGAAGCTGTAAAGGCTCCGCGGCCAACAGCGTAGATCATTCATACACACACACGAGTTCTTATTTTATGAGTACGTATATTTATATATTATATACATTATCATGTTCGGATCAAGTCTTCTCCCTCCGCAACATCGTAGATAAGCATCTGACAGTGGGGCGGAAGGTTTTCTGCTGTTTTGTAGATCTGGAGAAGGCATTTGACAGAGTTGTGCGAAAGAGACTTTGGGACATTTTGCCAGAGTATGGTATAGATGGCACTCTGTTGCGAGCCGTCCAGTCCACTTATGTGGACTGCAAGGCATGCGTACGGGTGGGTAGTAACAGGTCACCCTGGTTTGACGTTAAAATCAGCGTCAAGCGGGGTTGCGTGTTGTCCGCTAGACTGTTTATAATATATCTGGATAAAAGTCTTCAAAGACTGAAAGCGATGAATGAAGGTGTACAAATGGGTGACTTAGTTGTAAACCATCTACTTTATGCAGATGACGCGGTTTTAATAGCGCCAACAGCCACTGATCTGCAAACACTAGTCACAGTTATGAAAGACGACGGCATGATCAATGGCTTACACTTGAATGTAAAGATAACCAAGATTATGGTTTTCGAAAGGGAAGAAACCAGAACGAATGTAAGGATTGTGGTTGGTAACGATGTGCTGGAGCAAGTGAATGAGTTTGTATAGCTTGGATGCGCCTACAGTAAGGATGGGAAATACAACGCTGACATAGAGAGAAGAGTGAGTGCAGGGAACAGAGTGAATGGTGCGATGGGAAAGCTACTTGGGAGCCGGCACTTAAGCCATAAGGCGCAGCTGGCCATACATAACGGAGTTCTTGTCCCATCGCTGTTATATGGTAGCGAGAGCTGGGTATGTAAGAAGGAGAATGAAAGTAGGATAAATGCGGTAGAAATGCGAGCTCTGCGGAAGATGTGCGGAGTGAAGCTGACCGAACGCATTAGCAACAGCGTAGTAAGAAAGCGAGTAGGTATGAAAGATAGTATCGGTGTAAAGATGAGAAAGGGCATGCTCCGTTGGTTCGGGCATATAGAAAGAATGCCAGAGGAAAGAATGACAAAACAGATATACAATGTGAAAGTGGAAGGATGCAGGTACCGGGGAAGACCTAGACTATCTTACCACGACCAAATAAACGGAGTCTATCTGATGGAAAAGTCAAGAGTCTCCGTAACCGGCGAGCGTGTATGAGACGAACTATGAGAGTCGAGGAAGCCAGAGAGGTATGTAAGGAAAGAACCTGTTGGAACTCTGTACTCTCTGCCTACCCCGCAAGGGATCTGGCGTGAGGTTATAGATAGATAGATATACATTAAAGTTGGTTTATATATGTATTTTATTATGACGTTAGTAGGACAGTAGGTACGGGAGCTTGCACCGGGTTCAGAGGTACGAATATCAAATAGGTACATATTCGTGATAGCAATTTCCGCCCAACGCGTTTATTACATAGAATTTCTTCCATTCACTGTGATCGAAGCTATTTTCGTGCGATCACTATGGTATTATTACGGTTTAACAATGCGAAATATAGAAAAAGGAAAATTCTTTGTTGAATAGTTATTTATTTGCCGTTCTACGGATTTATTAAATGAGGGAATGGTGTTAATAGATTTTTATTTTTGTCTTGTTGAATATTACAAAAGTTTTATGTATCGTATATAATAAAAATGGAGATAGTATAATAATTCCTATCAATGTTATTGCGAGAGTTTGTGTCGATGGATGTTTGTAACTATTTCACGCAAATACTACTGTGAACGGATTTTCATATAACTATACAGTAATATAGACTGCCTCGTTGGTCTAGTGGTAAAGCGCATCGCTTTGTGATCACGAGGTCCTGGGTTCAAATCCTAGGTCGGACAAGTGTAGTTTTCCTAGCGAAAACTTCCCAGTACGAGTCTGGAATTATGCCCGGTGTATGGCAATAGGCTCGCCCCCTATAACATGGGACTTAACATCGACGGCGAAACGTGGGTGTTCTCAGTACACCTTTGCCACCCCCGTTCGGGGAATAAAGGAGTGACGGTGTATACAGTAATATAGCTTATACATCAGAATAATATGTAGGCTATAATTTATAAAGATACATAGGCAGATTAAGTCGCGGGTGGTTATTAGTAATTAATATAGTTTATGCCATCACTAACTTATCACGACTAACTGTTCAAACAAAAGTTGTTTTGGGAACAACATAAATAACAATTAAGTTTTAAATGAAAATACATTCTTAAGAAAAATCTCAAAGACGACGTTACACCACCCTTTCCTATGGACCTGTCGAAGAAAGTCATATATCTATTTTTTTTTATATTTGGAATTTTATGACTTAATTCTACGGACCTCAAAGGCCTTCCAATTTTATATTGGGCATATAAGATTTCGTTCGACCGTCGTCAAAGTCGTGTATACGGATGTTTATATTTGGCATATGCGATAATATTTGACGAACTTCGAAGTCGAATATATATTTGCCTGTATTTAGCATATTGTCAAAATAAATAAGTTTATTTTTGATGGGCTTCAAAGTTACCGATTATTATATTTGGCAAATACGACGCTGTTCAACGGAGTTCTAAGTCGTATATGTAAATGGTTATATTTAAGTTTTTTCTTCTTTTTATACGATTTTATTCAACGAGCTTCAATGTCGTACATACCATCGTTTACATCTGTCGAATAATGTCGTATTTGCCAAAGCAAATACGACATTATTCGACAGATGTCAAAGTCCCATATTGTTATTTCTTCTTCTTCTTCAAGATATGGCTTCACACTAATTATAAGTGTATTTTGCCAGTGTCCAGTGAGATATATATAATCGTGTTTGTTTAAATTAATTCGACTCCCCGGTAAATTTGATGACAACTATGATAATGAAATTAATGAAGTACCCCACCCTGGATTGTAAACCGGTGTATACTTTACATACCAATTGCAACGGCCGTTTTGAGGGAAGTCGAAAAGGCACGTTTAATCAATTTGTTACAATTACCTTCACTCATGCACATATAAGAACATATAATGGTTAATATTCCACCAACATTACACATTATAATTCGAAATAACACAAGTTTTGGAAATTAAAACAAATTGACAACATCACTCTTCGATTTTTCGCCTAAAAACCCCCATATTGTTAATTATTATATTTTGTACATTTTTGATCAGAATAAATAGGTAAGTTTTCTTTCTTACTTCTATGAAGTTTTGTTTGCCGAGCTTCAAAGTCCTATACGCCACAGATTATGTTTGACATATATTATACATGACGACATACATAACTTTGTTCGACGGACTCGTCGACACGTACACTACAATACGTGACCCCGTCGGAAGCTAAGCTACGCATCCTCGTCCCAGCTCGCGAACTAAATTCCGGCTCCACGAACCAACTATTACACTAGGCGTCTGTTTTCATGATATGAAGCCCCTAATCCGTTTACTTGCCGTTTGCAAAGCAATTTACTAGAGAAGCTCCTTAATCCTCCATTCTGGGAAAACATAATTGTATAATATTCTGGAGACTAAATTACTCTAGTGGAGATAAAACTTTATTCGATTTTTAAGTGATTACCGTTAAAATTCTTAGAATAGTAATGGCGGGGCAAGGACTTAGTTTGGTATTATTTTAGGAGGGAAGACCTTTTTTTAATGTTATAAATAGAGCGTTTTGATTTTTTTTTTTTTTAAACGTAGCCCCACACTAGGATTTATTCCTGTGTCGTGGGTGCGTTTACAAACATGAAAATTCACAAACAAATACCCAGACCGGAACAAATAATTGTGGATCACACAAAGATTTGTCCCGTGCGGGAATCGAACCCGCGACTATTCGACACAGTGGGCGGAGCCGCTCAAGCTCTTAACCAGTGCGCTAAATCGTCCGTCACTATTTATAGATATTTATAGAGTTATTTATAGATTAAATAACTTTTCATTAAATAAATGATACCTCCTTTCGAAATTAATATTATTAATATCGTAAGAGGTCACATGATTTTATTACTTGTAATGACTATGGATAGGGTGAAATTTGAAGAAAATAGAATTTTTGAAAATAATATTATAATTTATACAACACGTGAAATTATTATTTTACATTTAGATATCTTTGTAGGTAATTACTTAGCTTGATTATCAACTATTCTTAAGGACATTAACTATAAAATCTATCACCGTCACCGCCTTTATTCCCCAGCGGGGGTGGCAGAGGTGTACTGAGTACACCCACGTTTCGCCGACGATGTTATGTCCCATGTAATAGGGGGCGAGCCTATTGCCATATACCGGGCACAATCCCAGACTCCGGACTCGTACTGGGAAGTTTCCGTTAGAAAAACTACACTTGTCCGACCTAGGATTGGAACCCAGGACCTCGTGAGCACAAATGCGCTTTGCCACTAGACCGAGAGACGAGGAAAAAATATCAATTGGAAAATACATACAGCTACCTACCTAACATACGTAATACCTACGGCTTTAGTAATGATTATTTTCACAAATCCATTACACAAAGCTTATACGAACTGAGTCAATCGTTTTCCTCACAAATAGTTTCATTCTTGTTTTATCTGGAATGATTGATGCGTAAGCTTCGTAAGAAATGTTTTAGTACTGGAATTTCCAAATTGATGATGTCGACTAGATTAGAATTTCAAACTATCGCACTTTCAGAACAGTAGTGGCTTATCTCAAAAAATCAAATTGTTGGGAAACTAATCGCGTCCCTTTAGAACCGAGCGGCGCGGTCAGAAGGAGGGAAAGTGAAAGAGACCGAAGTATCGTAATTTTTAATTCAACTATAAAAACGCCGCTGTTTTAATATTCAATTTCTTAAATTTTTGAGTTATGTCTATACCGTTCTGAAGGTGCGATATAAATAAAACATTATGAAAGTATTTCATTACTAAGCTATTTCGTTGTTTATCGTAATTTATACACAAAATCTTTAAAAATAATATAGCCCCACACTAGGATTCATTTCTTTGTCGTGGTCGATTACAAGCATGAAAATTCACATACACAAATACTCAGAATAAATAATTGTGGGTCACACAAAGATTTGTCCCGTGCGGGAATCGAAACTGCGACTATTCTACCCAGTGGGCTGAGCGGCTTAAACTCTTAACCACTGCGCCAAATCGTCCTTCATCATTAATATTGTGGTAAATATGTCTATCTCTATCTATCTATAACCTCACGCCAGATCCCTTGCGGGGTAGGCAGAGAGTACAGAGTTCCAACAGGTTCTTTCCTTACATACCTCTCTGGCTTCCTCGACTCTCATAGTTCGTCTCATACACGCTCGCCGGTTACGGAGACTCTTGACTTTTCCATCAGATAAGACTCGGTTTATTTGGTCGTGGTAAGATAGTCTAGGTCTTCCCCGGTACCTGCATCCTTCCACTTTCACATTGTATATCTGTTTTGTCATTCTTTCCTCTGGCATTCTTTCTATATGCCCGAACCAACGGAGCATGCCCTTTCTCATCTTTACACCGATACTATCTTTCATACCTACTCGCTATCTTACTATGCTGTTGCTAATGCGGTCGGTCAGCTTCACTCTGCACATCTTCCGCAGAGCTCGCATTTCTACCGCATTTATCCTACTTTCATTCTCCTTCTTACATACCCAGCTCTCGCTACCATATAACAGCGTTGGGACAAGAACTCCGTTATGTATGGCCAGCTGCGCCTTATGGCTTAAGTGCCGGCTCCCGAGTAGCTTTCCCATCGCACCATTCACTCTGTTCCCTGCACTCACTTTCTCTCTATGTCAGCGGTGTATTTCCCATCCTTACTGAAGGCGCATCCAAGATATACAAACTCATTCACTTGCTCCAGCACATCGTTACCAACCACAATCCTTACATTCGTTCTGGTTTCTTCCCTTTCAAAAACCATAATCTTGGTTTTCTTCACATTCAAGTGTAAGCCATTGATCATGCAGTCGTCTTTCATAACTGTGACTAGTGTTTGCAGATCAGTGGTAAATATGTAAGGTCGATAACTTCTCTTCAACCTTTTACAAAACATCACTGAAAAAGCGAATGTATTTATTTTATTATACTCCTCGAAACCAACATGGGTCGTTACATAAATCCCCTTGTTAAGTTAATTGAAAACTTCTAACAAACAAATAGTTATTGACCAACAAGTAGTTACAGATTTGGGAAAACCAAATTTCCGGTGGAAACAAAGGGACCACACGATAACTTCGCACCGAGTTCAGGGTGACAACTTTTGTTCAAACTTATCACTTAATGAAAAAAACATGTAAATTTAAAATTAGACCTTAACACTGTATCACCATGTAAATATAGCCTTACGTATTATGTCGATTATTTAGAACATTTTGGTTATTTGTTATAAAAATAATAAAAATATTAGCCCTGTTAGGAACTGTCCCACCGTTGGGCACGGGCCTCCTCTCAAAC
This sequence comes from Phalera bucephala, assembly GCA_905147815.2. Taxonomy (NCBI): domain Eukaryota; kingdom Metazoa; phylum Arthropoda; class Insecta; order Lepidoptera; family Notodontidae; genus Phalera; species Phalera bucephala. The sequence continues at coordinate 22,034,617 of LR990615.1, forward strand.
TGAGAGAGTTTAGGCCATATTTCACCACGCTGGCCCAGTGCGGGTTGGCGAACTTCACACACCTTCGAGAAACTCTTAGGCATGCAGGTTTCCTCACGATGTTTTCCTTCACCGTTAAAGTAAGTGATAGTTAATTTCTAATATGCACATGCTTTCGAAAAGACAGAGGTGCGTGCCTGGGTTTGAACCTGAGACCTCTGACTTTGTAGTTCAACGGTCTAACTACTAGGCTATCACTGCTATATTTGTTCTATATTTGTTTGTTTGTTGTTGCTATATTTGTTATCGCGCGAAGTTCTCTCTGTCTCTATCACCCCATTCAGAGACCAAGCTCATTAAAATTATTAATTTACTGCTATTAAATTTATGGATAACTAGCTTCTGCCCGCGACTTCATCCGCGTTGACTCTAGACAGGAATCTAACATTTTCCGGTATAAAAAGTAACCTATGTGTTATTCTAGGTCGTGAATAATCTGTGTGTGTGTAAATTTCATTAAAATCCGTTGAGCCGTTTTTGCGTGATTGAGAAATAAACATCTAAATATACAAACTTTCACATTTATTTTATGAGCAGGAAAAATGATAAGTCAATAAATATTAGAATAATTTCAACCAATTGCAAAAAGTATCCAAAAATACCAGAATTTTAGATGTGAAATAAAAACTACAATTGTCGCATCTCAAGTGAAAGCTTATTTAGTGGTTTTCCAAAATAAATGTACATTGGTCCGGCGCTATTAGGAACCGCAGTCGGTGATGCATGCTGACGAATGACTTCCGTGGCTTCCGTTATTATTGGTTAACCGCAGCTTCGTCCGGCAAAATCGGCATGTAGATTTTTTCGATCAATTGAAATGTCAGATTCTGATTTGATGATCCATTTTTTTGGGGACTTTGTGTATATAAAGTAATGTTAAAACTCTCACCTACCTACCTGTACCCACGTTTTAATGAGTACAACACATCTGGTATGTTCTTCTTCTTCTTCAAGTGATGGCTTCACACTAATTATAAGTGTATTTTGCCAGTGTCCAGTGAGATATACATAATCGTGTTTGTTTAAATTAATTTGACTCCCCAATAAATTTGATGACAACGATGATAATGAAATGAATGAAGTACCCCACCCTTGATAGTAAAGCGGTGTATACTTTACATAACAATTGCAACGGCCGTTTTGCGGGAAGTCGAAAAGGCACGTTTTATCACTTTGTTACAATTACCTTCACTCATGCACATATAAGAACACATAATGGTTAATATTTCACCAACATTACACATTATTAGTCGAAATAACACAAGTTTTGGAAATTAAAACAAAATTGACAACATCACTCTTCGACTTCCCGCCAAAAAGCCCTGGTATGTTCATATTATTGTTTTAATGCTTTAGTACCAAAAGGTGCATTCATAAGATGTGAAATTATTCACTTGACAGGGTTTTCTTGTATATTTGATATTTACTGTTCTGAACTATGAAAGGTGTATCGTAAATAAGACAAGACCTCAGACATCCCGATTTGATGATTGCTTCACAAATTCAATACGAAAACCAATTTTCCAAATTTAAAATGTTTCACCGCTTTTTAAGCACTTTTATACCCCAATTAACAATTAAACTTGTACGTGTATGTGTGCGTATTGAGAAATACGTTTTAGAAATACATTTGAAATCTCCGTATTGCTTAGAATCAAGAATAGATTTAGTTTATTATAGCGCACTAAAGGATTAACAGTATTTTTTGCAAATTAAAAAAAAATCATATTCATTAAAAATTTAAGGTTCAAATTCAGTTATCAATTTAGAACTTACTTTACACCTTTTCAAGTCTTGCGTTTATTATTTTATACCTTGTATATGAAATATGTAATTTTAACCGAGAGAATGGAGGACTTTCGTCGGTGGGGGTTGCTTTCGTGATGTTTAGAGCATCTGCCTACGTTTCGAATACCTCAAATTTACGCTTATAATTTTACTAATAACATTGATAGTTTAACTATTGTCATCAAATTAACCTACACCACAAATTCATAATCACTTTTCCACTGCTTGGTGAAGATCATATCTTATAAATTACGGTGAGAACTATTGAAACAGTGAACTATTGTTAATAATTTATCAAGGTTATGTGAGAATATGTCCCTTAGCCCCGAGTTCATCTTTTCACATTAACACAATAAATTTATTTAATTAACCGTTGCAAACGTTGACGTAGGAATTTGTCCCAAAGGGAATCCATTTATTAGAAATGTAATCATTCACCAAGAAGTATCTTTTAGGAAAATCCAGTTTAATGCACGGTTGTATGCGCGACGGTAAATATTTTTGTGTCATTTAAATTGTATGTTTGAATAATCTGAAATTCTACCATGAGCTATTTACTAAGTATTTTACATTTCGACTTAGAAGTCCAGTAATCACCATACCATATTGTTTGGGGCGTTCTACAATTTTTATTCACAAAATTCTAACCGAGATGGATATCGAGAGATAAGTGTGGGACTCATGGTAGAGCTATTGACTGGCCTATAGCTTCTAAAATGTAGGTCTGTAATTATTGTTTTATTTTAATACCGAGTTTTGAAGCAATAATCAAAAGTATGAGGTTATCAATTCAAATTAAATAAAAAGGCATTATTGTAAATAATTATTTCGTGATAATGTACTTCGGAGGTATTCATTCCTATGGCTGTAGCTTTCTACATAATTATTATATTAAGTAATCTTGTTAAAACATTATGGAAATCAAAATCATGCTGTAAATAGTTAATTAGTGTGCCTCCAATATCTGTTAAACATTTAAATCATTTAGTAGATTACCCTTAGTAATTACCCTTTCAAAGAAATGGGGAGGATTCATTTTAGAGCGGGATTAATAGCCTGTAAACATTTATTTTAAGTAATTTTTTGGGCGAATTTAAAGATAGCATACGGAATAAATTTAGAAGCAATAACTACCTAGATACAACAATATCGTTGGGGTTTTTTTGGCGGGAAATCGAAGAGTGATGTCGTCAATTTGTTTTAAATTCCAAAACTTGTGTTATTTCGAATAATAATGTGTAATGTTGGTGGAATATTAACCATTATATATTCTTATATGTGCATGAGTGAAAGTAATTGTAACAAAGTAATAAAACTTTCCGTCAAAAGATTTCCCTCAAAACGGCCGTCACAATTGGTATGTGAAGTATTCATCGCTTTACTATCCAGGGTGGGGTACTTCATTAATTTCATTATCATCATTGTCATCAAATTCATCGGGGAGTCGAATTAATTTAAACAAACACGATTATATATCTCACTGGACACTGGCAAAATACACTTATAATTAGTGTGAAGCCATAACTTAAAGGAGAAGAAGAAGAACTACCGCCAGCAAAGAAAATGTTTTTTTAAGTTTTTTTAAAAATGAAAATGTATGCAACACCAATAACACCATCAATCAATTATTGATTGATGGTGTTAGTGGTGTAGCTTCAAGATAGGATCTAAATTACCAACAAATCCATATATAACTGATTTAGTTTCAGTTTAAACAAAATAAATTAAAAAATATTTAAAAATGTATAATCGTACGTATTACACGACGTTGGCTTAGTCCTCTAATAAAAACATACTCGTAATGAAGCCGTAAGTCGCGCAAGAATAACAGATAATAGTTTTACCCATCATAGTCTTTATAGTCTTTTTTCAATCAAAATTAATCTAGATATCAAAAAACAAATTTAATAATATAAAAAAATATTAGCACAGTCTATACGAGGCATGCCTTTTAAGTTCTGTCGTTTCCCGCTTATTTCCCGGCAATTTTGAATTTGGAACTGTTCTGTATTCGAATGTGTTTAAATTTTGAATCTCAAAACAGTTGAAAGTATTAGGATTAATGCTATTGTTTAGTCACAGCGTCGATTGGAATCTGTCAGGTTACGTACGAAAATGAATCTTTCTAAGGAAAATGTTCGTGCAATAATTTTCTACAACTTTAGAAGAGGCCTGACACGGCTTCAGTGTTTTGAAGAGCTAACATCTGTGTTCAGTGATGAAGCCCCATGTCTGCGGACTGTCGAACGCTGGTATTTAGAATTCCAACGTGGACATACTAGTGTTAGTGACAAATCTCGCGAAGGACGCCCAAAATTCGCCTTCACTGAAGATAACATCATTGCTGTGAGACAACTAATTCTCGAAGATCGTCATGTGACGTATCGAGAGATAGAGGCTCTATTAGGCATCTCAGGGACAACCATTCAGAAGATCTTGCATGAAGCACTTGGTGTGAGAAAGCTAGTTTGCCATTAGATACCGCATCTGCTTTCCGACGATCACAAGGCGGCCCGCGTCAGATGGTTTGAGAAAACGCTGCAAAGGTTCAACCGAGGAGAGTCAAATCACGTCTACGACGTCATCAGTGGTGACGAATCTTAGATCTATGCCTACGATCCTGATTCCAAACAACAATCTACAATCTGGTTCTTTCAAGGCGAGCCAAAGCCGACTAAAGTTGTTCGTTCTCGAAGCACTTCAAAGAAGATGGTGGCCACGTTCGTTGGAAAAACCGGCCATGTTGCAACTATTGCACTTGAAGATCGTAGAACGGTTAACGCAGAGTGGTATACCATAGTTTGTTTACCACAAGTCATCGCCGAACTTCGAAAATCTAACTCAAAGCGACGCATCATTTTGCACCACGACAACGCAAGCTCACACAGCGCTCGTCAAACGATTGAGTATTTGAAGCAGGAAAAAGTAGAAATTCTTGACCATCCTCCATACAGTCCTGAGCTAAGCCCTAACGATTTCTTTACATTTCCTAAAATTAAGAAAAGTCTTCGTGGTCAAAGTTTCCAGTCCGGTGAAGAAGCAGTCGACGCTTTCAAGTCAGCCATTTTGAACAGCCCCACTTTGGAGTGGAATAAATGTTATAATAACTGATTTGAGCGAATGGAAAAGTGTATTAAGCTACGTGGTGAATACTTTGAAAACAATAAAAAGTACTATAAGGTCCTAGTTGTGTTTTTTCTTCAAACGACAAAACTGAAAAGGCATGCCTCGTACATAGTATGTATAATATACATGTGCTTTATTAAAAACGAATAAAGCAATTTAGCTATGTTTACCAATTCGAAATATTTTACTGAATACACAATTGAAGCTTCAATCAAGTGAATTGGAACCAAAATACAGTAGCAGCAAACAACGAAACGCTGAATGTTAACAAATAGATAAACACGAACGGAAAATCAAAATCAGCCTCCGATCTTGGCTCTGTAATGATGTCGGCAAATATTTACGTTAAAATGTTACTGTAGTTATACGTAATAGTCTATAGTTTCAGGCGATTTCAAGTCGTCAGCGATTTTAAAATACCTTATGCTTAAGAATTTTATTAAGATTTTTATAACCTTATCTAGAGCGCTGCTACTAAAATTTTTTTATGAAACAAAAGCGTTTTGTTTTTCTTGAAAATTGTATAATTCTTTGCTCCAGTATTATATATTAGTCTATGGTTTTGCTGGTACAGGTAATAATGAAGTATGGTGTATTGGTGTATTGAAGATAGACCCAAAATGGTACACCAATCACACAAACCCAAAATAAGCATTTTTGCGCTAAGATCTTTTCAAATTTAGAACCATAACGTAGTTTTATGTTTCATATATCGCACACATAAATTTAAGATAACTCGTTAAATCTTTTAAACATAGAATAAAAAAGACATAGCGCATTTCGTAAGCCCCGCCATAAGATAAAACCATGTACATATATTCAACGTTTAACCTTTACCATATGAGCTTCAACTGATATAAATATATCATACAGTAGTGATGTATCGCTCACATTACATGGTAAATAAAGCAGTCATTTTATTTAATGGCAACACATAAAGGTAATTCTCAGGTATCGCTCGAGGACAGGAGGTTCAGTGTGAGAAAAATATACGTCGGTGTGTGGATTTTAAAACTATCCAATTAGGTACTTAGTTGTTCTGTTTCTAGAAAAAACATCACCGATGTAACCGTATATATACTTTGATGAGTAGGTACGTAAAAAATAAAAATAAAACACCGTCACGCCTGGATTCCGTCAAATGGGTGTGACAGAGATTTATATATATATAGCATGTGCCACTGTGCCGACTATATATATATATATATATATATATATATATATATATATGTATATATAGAATAATTATAAAAAGAAAAGTCGAAGCTCTATAAATATAAATACCACAAAAGCAATCCGTCAATACGCGAACAAAAGACCCGAACATATAGTAATCTAAGCTTTATGAAAATATGTCTATACAAATATTTTGGTCCCTAATGCCGTTGAAGTTGCTTGACTATGAATAATTGGCGTTGTAAAAAATATGGGACGGAATCGATGGAGCGGAAAGAACGATAGGAATGGCGCGTGGAGCATCCTTATACAGGTAAGTATTCAGTGATATTTAAAAGTTGAAATGCGGGGTCTTATTTTTTATTCGTCAACCTATTTTGAATTTGGAGTAATAATTTCTGATATTTTTTCTTTTTAATTTATACATTGAGTTATTACTTACACCTACTTCTAACAAGAATTAGCGCGCAGCTTGATGACTGCGGAGTTAGCGGGGATGATTGTGTTTTCACAGATAATAAAATCGTATATTTCTTGAGTTGTTTCAATAGTATCTCAGTGCACATGAAGTCATATTTTTGAAGTAAAACTTAGCATTGCAACATGGTACGGTGCGGCAAGCACCTGGCACAGAGTGGAGAGCTGGAGAGTGAGTTAGACAGAGTGAGCTACATAATAATTGAATCCTACTAATCTTATAAATCACGTCACAGTATGGATCCCTGAAGACGGTCACAGGTGTCGTGGTCGACCGAGACGAAGATGGCGTGACTACTTGGACACTTTTGCGGGAAAGACATGGCTACTACTAGCCCAGGATCGATCTATGTGGAGACGTCAAGGGGAGGCTTTTGCCCAATAGTGGGACACAGGATAGGTTATTAAAAAAAAAGAAATCTTATAAATGTGAAAGTTTGTATGTCTAGATGTTTGTTACTCAATCACGCAAAAACGTCTGCACGGATTTAAATGAAATTTGGCACACAGATAGTTTATTACCTAGATTAACACAAAGGATACTTTTTATTCTGAAAAAATGTTAGGTTCCTGTCTAAAGTCAACGCGGACGAAGTAGCGGGCAGAAGCTAGTGAATTCATAAATGTTTTGTCCGGAGCATTTTTTAATCTAAAATAATAGGTATATATCTACCCAATATTACACTGTAAAGATGTAAAGTTGGTCTTGTTTTTGGTGTTATAGAGTATAACTTATCTTTTCAATTGTCGCCACTAATTTATTCTCCAAACAGAGGTGGCTGTAGAGTATTGTGTACACCTATATATCACCGACCATGTTAGGCCGCAATTTAATAGGGGGCGACTATTGCCTTTATATTACACCGAAGATAAAATCCATATTGTGTAATAATGCATTCGATAGAAAAACAACACTCTTTCCGGTAATTCAGGGCCTTGTTATTACTAACCGCAATATATCCCACCAAACCAGTGAGGCAGGCAAGCAACTTTTTCAAATCCATTCAAGACTAAATAGATCGAACGGTGGATAATGAATTATTATAACCAGAACAAATGCAAGGATGGTAACGATGTGCTGGAGCAAATGAATGAGTTTTTATATCTTGGATGCGCCTTCAGTAAGGATGGGAAATACACCGCTGACATAGAGAGAAGAGTGAGTGCAGGAAACAGAGTGAATGGTGCGATGGGATAGCTACTTGGGAGCCAGCACTTAAGCCAAAAGGCGCAGCTGGCCATACATAACGGAGTGCTCGCCCCAACGCTGTTATATGGCAGCGAGAGCTGGGTATGTAAGAAGGAGAATGAAAGTAGGATAAATGCGGTGGAAATGCGACCTTTGCGGAAGTGAAGCTGACGGACCGTATTCGCAACAGCGTAGTAAGAAAGCGAGTAGGTATGAAATTTAGTATCGGTGTAAAGATGAGAAAGGGTATGATCCGTTGGCATGTAGAAAGACTATCAGAAGAAAGAATGACAAAACAGATATACAATGCAAAAGTGGAAGGATGTAGGTACCGGGGAAGACCTAGACTATCTTACCATGACCAAATAGACGGAGTCTTATCTGGGACACGTCGAGGAAAGGACAAGTCAAGAGTCTCCGTAACCGGCGAGCGTGTATGAGGCGAACTATGAGAGTGCAGGAAGCCAGAGAGGTATGTAAGGGAAGAACCTGGTGGAACTCTGTACTCTCTGCCTACCCCGCAGGGGATCTGGCGTAATGATATAGATAGATAGACAGAAACCGGTACCTACAACTACCATTAGGATTTTCATGAAAACTAATTCAGCTATAAAAGCAAATTCGTAATATCGCTACGGATTCGGAACATCCTGGCAAACTCGCAGAGGCTCGACTTAGTATGAAATGCTATATAATCCTAGTTGCCGCTAAGCCACTAGCACTATAAGAACTCATCTCCATTTCCCCCTCTCATTTACATAAGTGGGGATGTTACTCTCCTTGAATTTATAATTCCTAAACAAAATTAATATGCAGTGTAAAACTATGGCAGGTTAAATCAAGGTTTAAGTCATTCTCATTAATCATCTTTTATTTGAAAATATGACATTAGACGAAGATAGGGAAATGATTGTATGAACGAATCATTGTTAAAAATCCCGTCAAATGCGAATTAGATTCGCATTATACCACATTTTTTTCTGTCTATTTCTCTTGCTGTACCGGCGCCCTAATGCGTTAATTCACACGTTAACTAAGACATTTAAAGAGTACCCAATATGTTAATGCGTTTATTGGGATGTGAAAGCATGTTATTCTTTTGCCATTTGACACATGCATTAATTAACATTAACGTTGTCTCAGTTGGAGCAGGAGCAATAGACAGACAAACAAAAAACAAATAGTAGAGTGTGAATCTTAATTTTCATTTGACTGGAGTTTTTTAACAATGATTCGCTTTAACAATGTGTTAAAGTGTAGCGTTTAGCAACCCCAAATAGACAGTTTAATAGTTACCAAAGAAGCAATTAAAAGTTTCACCGTGTCGTGATGGTTAAGCGCCCCGAACGGATCTCTTTAATGCTACAAATATATTACATATAAGCCAATTGGTAGTATCTCGCATGGCAAATTTTACTGATTTACATTTTCGAACCTTTTTTAGAACGACGTAAGCTCTACAACGCGTTCATGCATAGACAGTTCTTTCGCTCATTATAACATGAACTTGAATTATATTTTGAACAGCGTATTGTATATATACAAGATATACTCTCATTAAAGGCTTTAAAGAATGATGTAAAATAATTATAGTAATGAGTAAACGAGGACATAAAATAAAATAAAAACGATTTCAACCTTTACCAAAATGCAAAAAAAAAACCTATTCTTTTTGTTGGCAATCGGATTGCCGATAATTAATTTTGTAAAAAAACACCGTCTCGCCTATATTCCCCAGAGGGCGTGGCAGAGGTGTACTGAGTACACCCACGTTTCGCCGACAATGTTAGATCCCATGTAATAGGAGGTGAGCCTATTGCCATATACCGGGCACTGGAAATTTTTCGTTAGAAAAGCTACATTTGTCCGACCTAGGATTTGAACCCAGGACCTCGTGATCACAAAGCGATGCGCTTTGCCACCAGACCAACGAGGCAGTCTGTTGGTGTCCAATGTTATATTTTAATATATTAAAAAAAATTGTTCATTAATATAAAATAATTCAAAGGTTCGCGTTACTTCCTACAAAGCATTACTTCTGCCTCAATAGTTTTGGTATTAGCGACCCTCTTATAGGCAGTTTAATTGTTACCAAAGGAGTAATTAAAAGTTTCGTCGCAGCGTCGGTTAAGCGAGTGAATCTGCTTTAGACAAACACCTGTCGTCGGTTAACTTTAAACATAGTTAGTGTCTGCGTATATAAAACATTCCTGTTGAGATCAGCCATTAAAATAAGGCACTACGTTTTCAAGTATTATTATTTGATTAATGCCAGGTTTTTATATTTAACTCCAAGACTAGCAGAATTTTGACATATCTTATATGAAAGATCTGACAAAGTGCTACTGATAGTGAGCAAATATATCTATAAGTTGAATATCAGAACACAATACTTTAGGTAAGATTATGGTTTAAAGGAGCGATACTGAACGTGACGGAGTCAAGCTTTCCCCCGCGGAGAACACAAGTTATTTGATCATTTTTTTCCGCGAATACTAAAGCATAAAACACTAGTTGTGGCTTTTCACGTATCACGGTTTTCATGTTTCACATGGATTTGTGTTTCTATTAACAAAAAAGTACGTATTGAATGTTGAATTTTAAACCTCAAATTATAAGGCGACCGCTTAAGAAACTATTTAGGACAAATATATCGCACATCCGTTTAAATAGTACCATAAGCAAATCAAAGCGTCCTTGGAGAAAAAAGCTCGGTAATTTTATTTTATTTTTCAGTATTTGGATCCTAAAACGTAATATAGCAAAATTAACTAAATAGGTATTTTGTGCACGTGTTTAAGATAATAGTAAAGATAGCAAGTAAGGTGTAAAGTCATGAAAAAAATACTGAGTATTCGAGTTATTTTTTAATTAAATTTTTCGCAGACCTTTTCTACCTTAACTCATGATCATATTGATGACGTAATGTTTATTATATTATTCTAGCTTCTCCCCGCGATTTCGTCCGTGTCGACTATAGAAAGGAACCTTAAATTTTTCCGGGATAAAAAGTATTCTAAGGGTTAATCCAGGTAATAAATTATCTGTGCGCTAAAGTTCATCCATATCTGTTCTTTTGTCATTGAGTAACAAAAATCCAATCGTCTAAACATACAAACTTTCACCTTTATAATATTAGTAGGAAGAGTCCCGCAAACGAGTCAGGAAATGATTGAGCTGCAATTAAGTAATTCGACTTCCAAGTGCCATAATTTCATTTTAGCCATAATTAGTTACCTGTAACGTCAACTATATCTACATATATAAACCATCTCCGTCTGTATGTGCGTCCATATTTATAAGTTTGGGGTTACTTATTTAAATTTCATAATATGGTTTCCTTTACGACGTTTAATTATAAATTTAGATTTGAGTTCTGATTCGCTGAGTATTGGTTAATATACATGAATACATAGCTTAATGATGTATCTGCAAAACGGTGGAAAATTCTTTTGAAATATTACCGTAGTCTGAATATATAATCACGTCATCAAACCGATTTTAAGCAATCCAGCTTATAGAAGGCAACTCATGTCACTACATGGGAGAATCAGTACAATAGCAAGCGTAAAGCAGCAGAAAGGATTCTGGAAATTTGGTAAAACGGGCAATGAATTGAATAAAACGAAATTCTAGTTCCAGTTGGGTATTTTATGAGGTATTTATACCTCGTCGTATGGTCTCGAACCTATTCGCGACTATATTAAAAAGCTGCAACCCGCTACTTCGCGAACGCGTCCAACCATCAGAACCCCTTAATCGTAGCCGCCACTGATTCCCTTTCTATCAGCTGCTACCGACGCCCGCGGGATATTCTCACTGACCCTCCCGATGTCCTTACTTCCCTTCTTTCGAATACAGATACCGCACACAGGATCAGACACCGACCCCGCCGGCGAGGTCGAAGAATCCCTTGCCCGCCGGCCGGTGCAGAGCACCACGGTGACACCTAGTATACGTCCTCCCCTATAGCGACTGCCCAAGCCGAGGCCGTTCATCCTTAAGCGCCCTTGAAGTAGTTGTCCCCTTGCCCTTCTGACTCGAGCGTAGTGGTTGCACGCTCGCCCTTTTCTCCAGTGAAGCTGTAAAGGTCCTGCAGCCAATTGCGTAGCTCACGCACACATATACTAAGGAAAAAAAACCTATTCCTTTTATAATTAGATTTAAACAGTTTTGGATGAATATCGTGACGTTCGTGTAAGGTTTGATTGCTTCGGGAAGCTTTAATATTTAACTGGTTTATACACAATATTGGTAATAAGTGAGCAAATGATTGAACCTTGTGTAAATACATCTATAGTAATGAACTTGACATATCACACCATTCAAGTGCAACATTAGGTACTAAAGGTTATATAATTGCCACGCAAATGGGAGCGGAAAGCGACACTTGATAAGGGTCTTTCATTAAAAATAATTTGAATTCCTTGCATTTATTACATTTTGTATAAACAACTCGTGGAATCACTGTCTTAACTTTCACCTTATTACATTTGTGATTGCAGGACATTGAACGATATAAAAATATATTACTGATGAAGATTTTACTCATAAATAATAATTATGCAATAATGCGTCAACCATTAAAATATTCTATTGTTTATTTAATTTTATCTTATAATTGTAAAATATCATCTAAAAATACACTTTGGCACGTTTAAGATTATTTATGTGTACAACACATCATTATACAAATAAAAAAACAATAAAATGCTATAAAATTAAAAAATAAACAGTACCTGAAACTAAAATGCAAATATTTTTAAATATAGAACTCACCCAATAAGCACTATGACGTACCGCGCGAATATCATTTTCTGGCAATGTTGTTCTGAATTTAAAAAAAAAAAACCACTTTCTATGGCTATGTTAGTGTTGTTATTAACCGCGTTTAGTTATTGTGGCGTGGTTGTGGCGCCGCGCTCGGCTTGCGGCGGGGATGTTCGGTGTTTTGTTGGAGTTCGCGCGCTTCAGCCCGCGGGAACAGCCTCCGAAGATGCTGCGCGCATGCGTCGCCCCTACTAGAAACAAGGAATGAGAGAAAACCGCTGAAGACAAGTTTTCATAATGTTTATAGATTATGGACTGTTTATTGGTTTCGAATTTTTATGGCTTTGAACTGAGGTTTTTGATAATTTAAAGGCGTTAAGGGTAACTTTGCATATATTTTGTGTAGGTAAAATAAAAATCATTTATCATAGGTTGCTTAGTTGTGTTCTAAAAGATACGTAGGTATTTACATATGTTTGGAAGAACAAACTTCTTTATGCTTCAATATAATAAGGATGTTAATAAAATGGAAGACCATATTTTTAACAATATTATAATCATATAATCATTTTGACGGACGATTTAGCGCAGTGGATAAGAGCTTGAGCTGCTCCGCCCACTGTGTCTAATAGTCTCGGGTTTGATTCCCGGACGGTATAAATCCTTATTGACCCACTTTTCGGTCTGAGTGTTGGTGTACGTGATTTTCATGTTTGTAAATGCACTCTCTATGATAGAAATAATTTCTTAATGGGGTAAATATTTTCTTAAAAAAACAAAACACAAGGTTTGGAATTTCTGACATAAGTTTCGCACGGTATCGAATTTAACTGGACCAAGCAGCCTGGCCTCATTACTAGACCATTAAAAGATTAATTGATACATCATAATCTCAATAAATTAACCTCACCCGTAGAATCATTTCTAAAATGCAAATCGGGTTTGGTACAACAATGGCGGCAAATAGCGCGACCCCAGAGACCGCGGCTGATTGCTTGCGCGCGAACATCGCATCTCCACGTCAATTTTAGCCTAATGGGATCTCTCAATCCACTGGTTGATCAATTGTCTTAGATCATCCAGCTTGAGGGGGGTATTTGATTATAAACAACGATCGATTTTGAATTAAGGTACCATCTCCTCAAGTTGTATTTCTCATATCTAAAGGGTCATGACCTCCACCTTCCAGAAGTTTGGCTTGTATGATATTTCGCAATTTCCCCTACCGTGCGAGATGCAGTAGACATGGTAAGAGTGCCTCACTGTTCAGATTCAATCGTTTGTATCTAAAACAGATCAAGGATTTGAATTCCGTTATCCCTCATTTGGAATATTTGAATCAGCTGAATTCAAGCTCAGTCTGCCCATTTACGAAAACGTCGCGTATTCGTTCGTTCTGTGAGACGGTAAGCTTACTGAATGTCAGATCGAGATTCAGATTCAGATTGGAATGAACTATGAAGCATTTTGTTTTTTCTGAAAGATTAGCGCCATTGTGTTGTGACTGGTGAATGTAAGATCGAGATTCAGATACAAATGAGACATTTTTTCATATCACTATATGATATCAGTAAAGATTGACACATGTCTAATATGCAGCGTGTTGTAGACTGTAGTGTCCAAAGTGGTAGGAATCTGGTCAGACAAACGAGTCGGGCTGCGTCCTCGAGGTCTGTGTCCATCGACATTCCCAGTGACCATTAGCTTTTTCAGGCTATCATCGCCTTATGGTTCGCTTTAATCATAAGTCCTATGGCGTGATAGGGGAGAGGCCTACACTCAACATTGTGTACAGGCTGATTGATGATGAGGACTAAAGTCGTACACCCTCGGAGACTCATCACTTGCCCTTCAGATAAGACAGGGTGTACTTGGTCATAGTGAGATAGTCTAGATCTTGAGACGAACTATGGGACTGGGGGAAGCCAGATAAGTCTGTAATAAAAGAACCTGTCGGAAGTTTGTGCTCTTTACCTACCCCACAAGAAATCTGGCGTGATGATATATTCGAAAGGCAGTAGAAATTGTCGTTATTTCCCTATTCCCCATCTATCAAAACTGTCATAAATAATTAATGTTGAAAGAAGGAATTTTAAGAGGAGATTTCCCTCTAGTAAAGGACATTGTCGAAAATAGCCCCAGAACCAACAAACATTTGACCCATGCCATCATTATTCATCTTTTTTTATTAAAATAATGGCAAATATCCGTATCATCATGTGCAATCTAAAACAAATATTTCAAAGTATTGTAAGTACTTATATCGAAGTCGCCGACATCTTTACTAAATGTCAACACACACAAATAACCTCATATGTATTAATCGCTACTGAATTATAACCTCAAAATCGAATAATTTCTGTGCAATATTCCAATTTCCCCGCTTGTCCGTTAAATAATAAATGCCTTTAGAGAATTTATGGGTGATTTGAAATCATACAAGTATTTTTTCATTGCTTTTGGTTCTGGGGCAAATTATGTATGGGCAACATAGCTCAGTTTAGTTTTTAATTAATTTGTTTTCTGTAGATTTTTAATGTTACTATAACATTTTTTTTGTAAGGAAGGATTATGTTGGAACTCCGAACTCTACCTACCCGTTCTAGTAGCGACTAATGCCTTTTGCGATCAAAAGGTCCGGGGTTCGCATCCAAGGTCAAAAAAATGTAGTTTTTCTTTCGAAAAATTCCCAGTATCAGATCGGAGTCTAGATTTGTGCCCGGTATATGGCAGTAAGCTCGCCCCCAATCACATGAGATCTATCATTGTTGGCGAAAAGCGGGTATACAATATACCTTTGCAACCTCTGCTTGGGGAGTAAAGGGGTGACGATATTTATTTCCAATAAGATGTAAGATATAAGTTTAAATCTACAATCAAAAAACCTATAGGTAAGAATAAAGTGCAATTTCAAATATCGCCTTTATCTGCAAAGACTATTGATCACTACATATAGTCTTTGATAGAGATCATCATTATGTTCTCTATCAATATTCTAAAGAAATATTTTAACGACGAAAACATTTACGTAGCCATTTCGTCATGATTGATTCAGATTATGTTACGTCCCTATCTGCCTCCATTAGCGATATCTGTCAACGACACCAAAGTATTTCGTTTTTATATAATCATATCAATAACTTGCAATGTACACAAAAAAGCAAGAAAAATATACAATATATACCTCAGAATAATGTTAAATATTTTCAAAATAAAGGCCTACAGCAATAGTTGTTTAATTATTCTATTTTTTCTTTATACAAGGTGTAACAAAATAAACGCAAGACCTCAGACACCTTGATTAGAGAATGGCTTCATAAATTCAAAACCAAAACAAAATTTCCAAAATGAAAGGTTTATTATTATAAACCCCTTTTTTAAGCACTTTTATACCCCAATTAACAATGAAACTTGTATGTGTATGTGTGCATTTTGAGAAATACGGGTTAGCAATGCATTCGCAATCTCCTTATTGCTATGAATCATGAATAAATTTAGTTTTTTATAGCGCAATGCAAATTAAAAAAAAAAAAAATACATTAACAATAGTTGGAATCAATTCAGTTATCGACTTAGAACAAACTACTTTCAGGTCTTGTGTTTATTATGTTACACCTTGTATATGTACAACAGAAAAATTGTCTAATTACCCGATAAATCGATACAATGAGCTTGACGCGAAACCAAATGGCTATTTATATTCGTAAAGTGTTTTACCAAAGTGTTTTACCGGCGGTCGATACATATATGTTTGATCCACAATTTTTTGTTTCGATCTGGCTATTTGTGTATGTGACTTTCATGTTTAAAAATGCATCAACAACTTTCGAAGAGTTTCTAGTATGGGGCTACATTTTTGTATGTAGTCGTGAACGAACGAATACAATTAAATGAAGTATATATAATTAAAATTAAGGTGGTTATTCAATTAATCAAGAAATAGTTTGCCTTAGAATTTATCTTGAGGCACCATTTTTCTATACCCTTTATTATTAACAGACAATTTGTATAACATTTTGAAAAAATATTATCTGAAATATCACCGAATAAGCATCAGAACCCATTTGTAGTAGACAATCAAAAAGTCTAGGTTTCACCCGTTAGTTCTTCAGTTTCCCATTCGAATATTATTTGAAATATCTCAGAAAACGTACAATTCACTTAGAAATGTGTGGATTCTCTTTGAAATAGCCGTCGCGCCGTTATGAGGCGTCGCGTATCATTGGAGGTGACGTTTCAAAGGCGGATAGTATAGTTTGGAGTATTTTGCGAATACCTCCCAAACCGCAAAGGTTTCCGTAATAAATATTGGAACAAAAATGTATGGAGCAGTGCATGAAATAAGCTTCTTTTTTACCCATTGACTTAAGATATTACAATATGTAGTATACTGTCATACCTTATTTTTCTGCTAAGACCTCAAGTCCCTGTAATTCTTAATGTAACAAAGGTATTTCTTTGTTTCACCGCCTGTCCCGAATAGCCTGGCGGGCAGTATTTTATTTTATTTTTATTAGGGAAGCTTACGCTTATTTTTACAAAAAATATGCTAGTTAATTACCTAGGTGCCATTTACAAGTTCCCACATATAGTGTTTGAATAAATTCAATAACTCATCCTCAACCTGCAACTACTCCTATAACAATTTATTCAGTTTAATATCCAAGATTCCGTAGTAGTGGAGTGTCTATCTGCGGTACGTCTCGTCTAAATCACCAACATTACCTGACAATCTCGTGCCTCAACAAACCGCTGCACAAAACATTTTTCAATCCCTTCCAATGGGTTGTATTATGCTCTTATCTTTTAAGGTACATGATACCTTATGGTGTCGTAAACTTGTTATAAACTTAGGCATGTTATGACAATGCCACCCGAGAAGTGGATGGAGATCTATAAAAGCCCGTAAGTAGTCCGAAAGATTACATTTGATTAAAGTTCTTTGCTTGCCTCGTTTGTCTAGTGGTGAATAATGTGCGTAGCGATTACCAGAAGACCAATTCTCGTATTTAAATAACACTGAGACTGAATCTTTACTGAATTAAGATTTTATTATGAATTTACTTACATTTGGTATTTTGCTCTTCTAACGTATCGATCCAATTTCAGTATCTTATCAGTCTAATTCCGATATAATGTCAAGTTGTATAATTTAAAATATATTGTATATCATTCGCTGATCACATGTTAATATCAGCTGCCACAGTCTAAATAAAAAATATCTAACTGCAATCTTTAATTTGATAATGTTTTGTATATTTGTTGTACATGTCAGATCAAAATTTTATCGGAATACCGTTTACATTTTGTTCAACTTTCGGTCCGATCTCGATTCGGTCGATGTCGATATTTTACGAGAATACCATTTGTGCGATTTATGAAATAGACATTAGATCGAGACTGCATTATGAACACGTTTAATTACGAGAATTGGCCTTCTGGTTTTGAGCTTAAATCCTAGATTGGACAAACTGTAATTTCAGATAAAAATATTATCAGTATCAGTCCGGAGTCCGCATTTGTGCCCGGTATAATGGAATAGGATTATTATTCCTACTACCTATTACATGAGACTTAAATTCGTCGGTGAAAAGGGGCGTACACAATACACCTCTGTCATCTCCACTTGGGGAATATAGGCATGGCGGTGTTTATTTTTGTTTATTTCATCTTAAAAGACTCTCTAAATCAAAGAGGGAAAGAATGGTGTATGAAGCTACTTGGGCCATCTTAAATATTTTAACTGATTTTAGAAGCTGTTGAAATTTATTTTAAAGATTAAAATCTATCGTTGCAATAATTTTAAATGTGCTTCGAAAATCCACTACAATTTTCGTAGCAAGTCTCGTAGCTGTTCGTAAAAAAGTATGAAAATCGTAGCAGTTTCGTAGCACCAGCGTAGCACTCATTTTAATTGCACCGCAGATTTGTAGAGGTCGCGTCTTGGAGTCCACCACTTATCATTATTGTCTCCGCGACCGACACATAAAGACCTATTAAAGTTCTCGCCGCCATTTTAGGTAGAGATACGAATGTGATGACACATGACTGTAGCTTAAGCTCAACTTATGACGAATAACTTTAATATGATGTTGGATAAAACGGTCAAAAAATACACTTAACTGTAATTTCATATGAAGAGCTTTCATTTAGTATCAAAAAAAAATTTAAAGCATTTAACGCTGTTTTTGTATTTCAAATAGTAGAAAAATCTAATTTACAGGGATACGTGTAGGTCTTATATATGTTAAAGTACCATTCTTGCTATAAATAACTCTTACTATATTCATAAATCTGTGTATACTCCATTTCCTTCTCTCAGAAAGCTAAAGCATTATGCACATTTAATATCATCTAAAGAGGTGCCATATTTATAAAAAAAAATAGCACCGTTGTCGTTATTCCCCAAGCAGGCGTGGCAGAGATGTACTGTGTACACCCACTTTTTGTCGACGATGTTAGGCTTCATCACACAGAGAGCCCGACTATTGCCCTTATATTGGTCACAATGCTAGTTTCCGGAAAGATACAATTTTTTTTTCAATAAAAATATGGAATATATGGTAGCGAGTATGTAAGAAGGAGAATGAAAGTAGGATAAATACGGTAGAAATGCAAACTCTGCGGAAGATGTGCGGAGTGAAGCTGACCGACCGCATTAGCAACAGCATAGTAAGACAGCGAGTAGGTATAAAAGATAGTATCGGTGTAAAGATTTGAAAGGGCATGCTCCGTTGGTTCGGGCATATAGAAAGAATGCCAGAGGAAAGAATGACAAAACAGATATACAATGTGAAAGTGGAAGGATGCAGGTACCGGGGAAGACCTAGACTATCTTACCACGACCAAATAAACCGAGTCTTATCTGATGGAAAAGTCAAGAGTCTCCGTAACCGGCGAGCGTGTATGAGACGAACTATGAGAGTCGAGGAAGCCAGAGAGATATGTAAGGAAAGAACCTGTTGGAACTCTCTGCCTACCCCGCAAGGGATTTGGCGTGAGGTTATAGATAGATAGATAGAAAAAAAATTATATCTTGGTTGATATAGGATTCTGATCTTGGACCAAGTTATCACTACGCGCATCATTCGCCATTAGACCAACCCAGCAACCAAGCATTCCATATACTCTATATCTCGAAAATATCTATGCCAACATTTAGCAATACAAAAATACTTACAATCGGATAAAGAATATCATGGATATTAAAAGAATCTCGATAGCATATAACAAGTCAAGAAATCGTAATCCCCGATAACCTTATTCCTGTACTTATCGAACTGAAAAAGATGAGATCAAACGCCACGGAGCGTGGCCCGGATTATTGACGTAATATAAAAAATACTCCAAATGCTAATACGATTTTATTTAAATGGCGATAATTGATCTATTACTTAACTGTATTGATATGTATGATTTTCACAATTGGCTTAAAAACAGCATTTATAAGTTATAACAAATTCGATATGACTTTATCCCCTATAAGATTGCCGACACTGCTTATTTATTTGATTTATAAGGGTATGTAATCAAATTGTATTTACCAGTATAAATTCGACTAAACTCGACAGAAGACTTATTGTGCGTCTGACGTTCGTAACATCCGGAAAATATCCATAGCTCTCAAACAACCTTCAACATATAGATCATCGAATGTAAATCATGACACAATCTTGCGGCTCGTTCGTATTGTAAATTAGGATGCCTAAGGAATAAAGAAGTACCTGCTTTGTTCTGTAGGGATGCCCAGCAAGACTCGCCAAGATTGTCAAAAGAAAGGGGTTGAAAAAAAGATTCGAGGTAACAGTGAAACACGTACTTAAATCTTGCAAGTTTAGTTACTGATATTACAACATAATAATTTATTCTACTTATATAATAACATATTTAAAAGTAGGAAGGAATTTAACAAAGTGGACATTTATGAAATCTTAAAAAGAACAAAGACTGTGAAAAAAAGATTAATCTAAAAGGATGACGCCACGCTCCTAATTGAGAGAAAATATGAAATAAAACTATTTTTCGGAATTTATCGCCGTGTATTCTTGATTTTTAAGTTCTGGACAGAAGATTATTATTATTGGCAATAACGTCAAAACATTTAGTATCTACTCACACAGAACAGGCATGCGTCAGTCACACGAGTTTATCACACCTTGCCTATAGGCAGCGGATAGGAACGGAGCACCTGCAATCTGCAGAACGGACCCAAATAACTTCCGCAGTGCCACCTGCACTACCGCCTCGTGTGCCACTTTCTACTACACGTCACACGCATGCTGAATTCAATAATGGCATAACTCAAACATTTCATTAATTTAATAAGCACTCTAATTTTAACAACGAGAAAGGTTGGTTTCTCTTGTTCTTGCTCTTTTACTCATGCCCCTATTAGTTAGACCAACAAAGAAACATACCTATGTTTAAAACTGTCCACTTATTGTTATAATCCAGAAAGGTCAGATATGTTTTTTTTACACTGTCACGCCTATATTCCTCAAGCGGGGGTGGCAGAGGTGTACTGAGTACACCCACGTTTCGCCGACGATGTTAGGTCCCCTGTTGCACGCTTCGTATCTCCTTTGTATCTCGTTCAGAAACAGGAATGCTCTGGATCGTTGACATAGCTGATGAAACATGTAATTTACTTCTTAGATGGCGGGTTTCGTTTTATTGGACAAATATGGATATATGGAATGGGTGTGCAACCTAAATATGACATATTACTTATCAATGCTAACAACCGTTACTATGTTGATATTTACGAAAAAAAGAGGAATTTTATACATTATTGTAAGAATAGGGATCAACGTGCCCCACTAAAATGTAGGTATAAAGCTATTTTCTTTCGCGATCCGCATAAGCAATTTTTTATTTCCAGTGTGTGTCGCCATATTACGAGTTGATCGTATTGATAGGTACTGTCACCTGTTTCAGGTTTTATGTACCTACCTGGCCCTTAAACCTAGTATGTCACTGTATTATTCGACGTCGTATGATTCGCGGAATCATTTAAAAACACACCGTCACGCCTATATTCCCCAGAGGGGGCGGCAGAGGTGTACTGAGTACACCCACGTTTCGCCGACGATGTTAGGTCCCCTGTTATAGGGGGCGAGCCTATTGCCATATACCGGGCACAATTCCAGACTCCGGACCAGTACTGGGAAGTTTTTCGTTAGAAAAACTACACATTTGAACCCAGGACCTCGTGATCGCAAAGCGATGCGCTTTGCCACTAGACCAACGAGGCAGCTCTTTACCAAGCTCTTTAAGCTAAGCTCTTTACCACTGTTCAGTAGATATACATCTTTACGCAGTCCTGTTGAACTAAAATATTCGTTAAATACATTTTACTACGCCCGACTGATTTATTTAAATACTAGTCGTGTTTCCTATTGTCCTCTATAGAACGCCTTAAGGCCTTAGGGCTTAGTACTTGCAGAAACAAAATAATATAATATTTGCAGCAATCGGTCATGCAAATTCTTTAATAAGTTCAGATCTACATAGTTCTCCTATACCACATAGTAAATTATTTTAAAAGTAAAAAGTAAAATGGATATGAAGGGTACCTATGGAGTTTTTTGTCTTCCTCCACAGGACGGGCTGCAGCTTCAAAGTTACTTTCGCACTTAGCACCTAAGCTACCGCCTAAGCCGTAATATTGCCTTTTAGTTTCCACTGATGAATTTCCATTGATGAATTTTGGACATGCAAGTAGATATTATATAAATAGGTGTTAAATAAATATTGCGCTCGCAAACATAATAGGTATCAAAACAAGGCAACAACTAAAATCATGTTTCGGCATGTTTTGTAATAATTGTCATTATTTAGCTGTGAATTAACAAAGTTGTTAAGCTCAGCATCACTGTTCGTGTTTGTGTAAGTTTTTAATTCATGTTATTAAATTTCGAACCGCGAGCTTCAAGTTGCGAAGTTATGGCGGCAAGTGAGTCGCTCGGTTTCGGCGCGGGTAGCGCACGCGCGACGCCACTCCGCTCGCCGCTGTCGCAGTGGCCGCTCATGCCACTTCTATACACATTGCTGATCGCGATCACGATAAACCGCTTTACTTTTCGGATACTTTTCAACCATCTACATTGAATTAACTTTTACAAATTACTTTTTGATTTTAAAATTTGCTTTCAAAATTTTAATTCAGGAGTTTAGAATGGCATTATTGCATTTGTATAGATATTAATATGTCAGTGCGTGGAGTGATCGCGCGTTGCACACGGCGCGGGCGGTGAGCGCGCAATGCGCGGTAAACACGTGCGCGCCCCCGCCGCGCGATGATCGCGCGTCGCACGCCGCGCTGTCGCCTGCACGCGCGACTACTGGTGCTGCCGTTTGTACTCACACTTGCAAATGCACAGTAAGTATTTATCCTTTATAATTATTATGTAAGTTTGTCATATTTGATTTGTCAAAAAGCAAACAGCAAGAGTTTTTAGTTAGCAAAAAGTGAGAAACGCAGTTTTTGTGTTTCTCACTTTTTGCTAACTAAAAAGTCACTTTTATACATCAAATATATATTAGTTTAGTTGTTATTAGTTGATATATGTACATACATATTATATTATAAAAAAAACTTTCGTCTCTTTCACTATTTTGCGTGTTTTATTTAACTTAAAATTGTTGGCTGTCAGTAGGCAGTATGAATAGATCCAAAAAAGTTTACTTTCAGTAGAGTATGATGGCGTCGTAAATTCAATTCGATAATAAAGCAAATTATAATAGGTATTCTGGTTAACATCGCCGCGCCGCAAACTAGACAAAGACATTCCGTCCGTCCGTCGGCTCGTACATCCACAAATATTTACGGTCCTCATTGCTTTTAACTTTCCTTTTACAAAATTTTGTTGATAACCTATAATATTGCGGGAAATTCTTTTAGTTTTTGCACCGTCACGCCTATATTCCCCAGAGGGTGTGGGAGAGGTGTACTGAGTACAACCACGTTTCGTCGACGATGTTAGGTCCCAAGTAATAGGGGGCGAGCCTATTGCCATATACCGGGCACAATTCCAGACTCCGGACTCATACTGGGAATTTTTCGTTAGAAAAACTACATTTGTCCGACCTAGGATTTGAACCCAGGACCTCGTGATCACAAAGCGATGCGCTTTGCCACCAGACCAACGAAGCAGTCAAAAGTTTTTCGTGTATAAAAAATCGTTTTGCAGTAATGTCTAACTTCTAAGTCGACAATTCTTCTTTTATTCAAATGGACATAATAATACCAGCTTTTTTGGTTACCTCTTGAGGTCATGAAAAGCTTTCATACTACGCATAAATAAAGTTTAACATTAGCTCAATTATTGGGTGTTTGGTTTGGTAAATTAACATTTTCTTAAGTTCTCTCATACATTAAGGTTTTCTCAACGATGTTTATTTCACCGTTAAAAAGTGACTGAAGCACATGGGTAAGATTCGACCGAGAATTTAGAGCTGAGAGCTGGGATTCGAACTACGGACCTCGTAAATAAGTTTTGTTCTCATTTATTTGTCAAAACAAGAAATATGAAAAAGCCTAATTTGTTTTTGTCGTACCTACATTGGGTTATTAAAAAATATAATATCTTACTATATGAAGCAAAATATTAAAAAATATAGCTCTCCTTACGAACCACCTTCTAAATAAGCTTTCCATATTTCACCCTTGAAAAAGTCTCAACTAATTGAATATATGGAACCTCTGGAAATAATTTCACTAGCAACTAACTCAATATTTATTAAAACATAAATAAAAAAATTAAAACTTATCCCCATTTCTATTACGTAGAGTTAACTTAATGCCGGCTCCAGTATATCTCTAAGCTAAATGGCAATTCGGTCGGAACCCGCCCTCAAATCTCACCCGGATTGCTTTAGGCCTCTAATATCATGCAGATAGGCAAATGTTTTAGCATTGTAAATATCTGGAGAGGTGCTATGCATGCAAATTAAAATCTCATCGGGACAAATTTTTTGGGTGGTACTTAACCCTTGTTATAACTTGTTTGGTGGTGTTTTATGTGAGAGAAAGTGATTAGTGGTGTTCTTGTTGATTTCTTAATTATACATAATATAGCATGTACAAATACGTTTATATTTAATGAGCATAAATCAATGTATGCGTAGGTACCTACTAAATAATGGTAGAATCAAAAATATAACATACCAACTGTACCCGCAATTTCGATCGCGTTATTTTTAGGCGTGTATTTCAAACCCATAAGCTTTATTTATTGAAACAAAAGGCCTATATCCCATGGATTCCCATGGATAAAATTTATTTAATTGCGAAATTTGATAAAGATGTATTCAGCAGTTTGAGCGTGAAATGGTAACAGACAAATAGACGGACAGAGTTACTTTCAAATTTATAATATTAGTATGCATAATAAAAAAAAGAAATATCTATTAGTACCTCAGACATCAGAAAATAAATTCATTTTGTACTTTTTGAAGGAATTTCTTTGCAAATAGAGTCATACTAGGAATTAATTTCTGTATCGTGGCTGCATAAATAGCTATTAATTTAGATAAAAAAATGTAATTAAAACAGAGATTTGTCCCTGCGATTTACCAATTCAATGATCGAAGTGGCCTACGCTCTGACAATGGACTCTGACCACGTAGCCGTCATCTAACGTGACCAGAGTCGTCAAGTTGGAAGCCTCGAAAGGGCAGGCAAAGCTTATCATGCCACTTATAAGGCATAAGTGGCATGAAAAGCTTTGCCTGCCCTCTGACTGCCTCGTTGGTCTATCGGCAAAGTGCATCGCTTTGTGATCTCGAGGTCCTGGGTTCAAATCCTCGGACAAATGTAGTTTTTGTAACGAAAAATTTTAGCAGTATGAGTTCAGAAGCTGGAATCGCGCCTGGTTTATGGCAATAGGCTCGCCCCCTATTACATGAGACCTAACATAGTCGGCGAAAAGTGGGTGTACTGAGTATACCTTTGCCACCCTCACTTGGGGAATATAGGCGTGACGATGTGGGATCAGCTCTGAAAGCTGGTGGTCATTCCTGACTGCACCAATCCACACTGGACTCACGTGGTGGAATATGGCTTAATCTCCGTTTATGAGAGAAGGCCTATGCGCAGCAGAGGGTCAGTATACATTATTTTTAACCGACTTCTAAAAAGGAGGATGATCTCAATTCGACTGTATGTTTTTTTTTTGTATGTATGTTATCTGTTCGTTCCGCCATTTATGAATCGATTTTGATGATTCTTTTTGCATTGGGTTTAGTATAGCTCCAAGGTGGTCCAATTTTAATTTCATCGGTATTGGACCTTGGAAGTCCAAGGTCGTTGTATCTTCCAAGTGGAAGATACACCAGAGAAATTCTTAAAGACAAACAATACGAATGCGTTAATTGAGATATAATGGCGTCAATCCTATAGGTACCCTGCCATAGAACTAATCAGAATATTAACCGACTACAAAAAAGGAGGAGGTCGACAATTCGTCTGTGTTTTTTAGAACGTCTTTATTTATGAACTGATTTTGATGATTCTTTTTGCGTTGCGTTTAGTATAGTTTCGAGGTGGTCCCATTTTAATGAAATCGGTATTGAACTTTAGACTTTGAAGATACATCAGGGGACTCCTTAACGGCGAACAGCACGAATGTATAGATTCCATTATTATGATTATTATATAATGTAGGTACTTTGCTGTACAACTCAGCAAAATAATATAATATAGGTATATAAATATTATTAAATAATTCACTTGTGACTTAAAATTGTAAAGTTAAAAATAATATTTGAAGTCGGTACCGGTTAGTGCAGTCGTTTACTTGGCACCGATTTCAGATATATATTTTTTGCTTTTTGAAGTCGGTTGTTTTTTAAAGATTTTTTATTGTAAGTTTTTATTGAGATGTATTGTCGCAGAAGCGAGCGCGCGGCGGCGACCGACCGACTGGAAAACGTGACGCACACGGTGACCAGGATCCTCGACGGATACGACATCAGATTGCGACCCAATTTCGGAGGTAACGTACTATTCAGAATCAAACGTTCTTTATTCATGAACACCAAAAAGTACTAAATGAATGGTCAAGAAAGAAAAGACTGGTGAATACTTAAGACTCTACCACCCGTTGCGTCATAGTGTCTTTCGTAGAGAAGTGCAAGATTCTCCATAGCTAATCTTTGGAAAATGAGATTTTTGTAATCCTTTTTGTATACATTGAATTCATAAGGTATGGGAGAATAATACAGTACAAGCTAGATAGGGTTTAGTATAAATTAAACGTAAATGTATTAATTCTATCATTTCTTCTTGAGGTTTAGAAATACTTTAATGGTCTGCGATTGTAGTATGGCCTTATAAGCTGTGGCTGTAGTCGGAATGATGCTAATATCGATATAAGCTATTATATCTATACCTTCAGCGATAGGTTATACAACTCGAGTAAGTAAGACTGAGGCGCTCGTAGCGCTGTGCGACCGAGGTGTTCTTACCGATTACCAAGGTTAAGCAGCGTTCGACTCGGTTGGCCCGAGATGGGTGACCGTTTGTGGCATTTTCATATTCGAGCGTCTCCGTGCTTCGAAAGGCACGTTAAGCCGTTGGTCCCGGCTACCACTTAATGTGGTAGTCGTTAAGCCGAGTTGGAAGTTTAAGGCTTCCAACTCGGCTTAGGCGGCTTGATAAGTTCTAACAGCAGGCCACAACCCTGCTTCCACCAATCCGCACTGGGTCCGCGTGGTGGAGTATGATCTAATCTCTTTCACCTCAATTAGTGAGAGAAGGCCTTTGTCCAGCAGTGGGCAATATAGGCTGATATTATAAGACTTAGACAAAAGAAAGCATACCTAAGTACATGCCAAATTTATCAGCGTTTTAGATCTAGAGATGTCGTGATAAGTGACATTTGCCTTTTCACACACAGAAAACAAAATCGATGAAGCTATTGTTAGCTTGTTTTAGTGCCAACAAATAAGCTAAGCTTTGTCTAAGCTCGGAACTTGTCAGATATTTATCTTTGTACAAGGCAAGAAAAATAGTCTGCGATCCTCGTAAGCTCTAGTTTTTCCAACAGATTCTATCGAGCCTTAAAGCTTTTGCACACGATTTATTTTTCACGAGCAGTATATGAACATCAGACGAAACTAGAACACAGTCCAAAGGTCTATTAAAAACCAAACGTAAGTATTTTACGTATTACTGTTATTGAGAAGGAAAACGTGGGCGTAAAAGAGATATGGATATACATTATGACACCGTTCCTTTCTCACGGCAAAGTAAGTACAAAAATACTGCTACAGAGAATAACAACCTAGGGGGTTCGTTAATTGAAATAAAACATTTTATATAATCTTTAACACTAGATTATCAAGTGGATGTTAAAAGATTTTGTCCTAAAGTAGGACATCTGTTAAAATACTATGACTGACAATTAAAATACTGCATACGTTACTATCAAATTAACATCCCTATACAAGTTCAACTGTAAAAGGCAACCTTGTCTATATGTCTACAAGTTACACTATTCACATGAGTACCTGCATATCCACAGGGGTATAGCGTAGCAATATGAAACACATGATCATATTGCCTCACAACCTATATTTGCATTGCTATACAATTTGCGAGCAGCATCACCCGACAAATACTCTTTGCTATTTCAAACATATACTATACGACGTCTTGTATATTTGTGTTGTATATATTCAAGGTTATATTAATATACAGATCGTTGTATAGTAATTTTCGAATATTAATAATTTTTTATTTGGAAAGGAAAAATATCGTGTGTATGGTAGCGCGCCCGCGCGGGCTGGCCAAGTATGGCATACAATAATATCTACATACAAGGATATATTGGGCCCCAGCTAAAATCGGAACTAACGCTGTCATCAAGTGAAATGTCACTTTATGACAGTCGGAGAGTTGCCGATTGCTATGAAATTTACCCAAGTTCTTTTTTTTAATTAGTAACCGTGCGTACCCACCTGTTGAGATATTTCCCTGGAATTAGGAAAGTTTTACTAAATCTATCTATCTATCTATAACCTCACGCCAGATCCCTTGCGGGGTAGGCAGAGAGTACAGACTTCCAACTGGTTCTTTCCTTACATACCTCTCTGGCTTCGTCGACTCTCATAGTTCATCTCGTTTTACTAAATGATAACCCTTATTTCTCCGTAACCGGCGAGCGTGTATGAGACAAACTATGAGAGTGGAGGAAGCCAGAGAGGTATATAAGGAAAGAACCTGTTGGAACTCTGCACTCTCTGCCTACTCCGCAAGGGATCTGGCGTGATGAATTAGATAACCCGTATTACACATTATCGCCCCTGTCAGTGTCATCCACGGGCCACAATATCCTTGGCGCACTATACCTAGCGTTACATTTCGACTAAGGTTTTCGACTCGACTGTTTTGCTGGCCAATAAATATATGTAAAAATGTGGCCAAAACAATCAGGGCCCTTATTTTCTATTACTAAACTAAATATACATGTAAGATGGCGTTACGATCTGAAGTGTACGTAATATACGATTATTTCACATGACAGGTATTCTGTATGTCACTGAAGTATCAACTTCAGTGAAATACGGAATACCATACCACAATCATTTGACGAAGATATCGCGACGAGTTGTATTTAGTTACCGTCAAATACAGGCCCAGCATGCAGCAATTCCCTAAATTCTGCGATAATACAAATCAACAGCCCGTATACCTTTGAGATATAGCACACGAATGTACATTTCCCTACTATGTACATGATCGTGTATAGCATATATCGAGTCTATGTTGCACTCCGTTATTACCCGTACAAATATTGGTCCGTTACATTTGTATTATACTGAATTGGACCACTGAACACGGTTTGATCTGTCAGCGTTCCGTCGGTTCGCTGCAGTAATGTTATTGCTTGCAGGCGACCCGCTGTACGTCGGCATGGATCTCACTATAGCGAGCTTCGACGCAATATCTGAAGTTAATATGGTAAGTTATGAGCTATTAATGTTTAGCTTTTAAATATCAATGAATACGCCGTGGAATAAACCAATGATAGTAGGGATTCCATGAGGTCCAGGGCCGAATTTGGAGTTTTTGAAACCTTCGCGAAAATACCACTTGTAAGCGTCGAAGTAAAATAGAGGGAAGGCTTTATGTTTGAGAAAACCTTAAAATTTTCCGAAAGACATTGTGAAATGTGCCCGAAGCATAGCGATAGGCTTATTCCCGCCCCATAGGGGCCAATAATATTCCAAAATATTGAGTGTACTGAGTACACTAACACTAAAATACTGCCAATTTCGTTCGCTTTATTTTTAGGCGTGTATTTCTTATAATTAAGTTTTTTTTGAGATAAAGAGATGGCCTGGATTAAATCTATATCCTTGCTAAATTTAATCAAAATCTCTTCATCAGGTTGGGCGTGAAGAGGTTACAGATAGACAGACAGATAGACAGAGTTACTTACGAATTTATAATTTTAGTATGGATGTGTGTTACCAAGTGGCCGTCACACATAAACTTCGGAATGTTTTACCATCCTAATTCCCTCACCCACCTAAACATAGTTTTTAGATCAAAGCTTGATCGGTAATAAAATTTGCAAAAGAGCATGCTTAATGCTAAGACAGAAGACCTCCATAAGCAATTTTGTCACCGTTCCGTTGAGGATGTTTTTGGGTCGAATCGAGGTTTGCGTTAAGGAGATTGTCCATTGTAATTCATTTAGCTTCTAATAGTCTACTCCAAAGAGGATCTTCTAAAAATTTTCACCGTGACACCCAAAATAAAGCATATATGTAAGCTTGTCTTCGGGAAAATCATTTCACATGTCTTTCGGAAACGTGATAATTTACTCTGACATGGAGGTTTCTGAATCCAACGTTAACAAGTGGTAGTCGAACATAATCTAAGATTTTTTATCATCCTAATTCCTAACACATTATAATTATTAGCTTTCTATAACCCATTGCAGGTATAAGCCTCCTTCGTTTTGTGCCATTCTTTGCTGTCCTGTGCCAATTCACCCCAAGTTCTTTCTCCATCTTTGTCCTGCCATGATATTATAAAAATCCATAAATGTTGGCTTTCGAATTATCTAACCATCTTGATAATTCAATCAAGCATGCTAATGCGTTAGACGGATACCTTGTCACCTCAAGTTCCGTTGAGGATGTTTTTGGGTCGAACCAAGGAATGTGCTGAGGAGGTCGTCCATCGTAATTTATTAAGCTTTTAATAGCCGCGGAAAGGGAGCAAGGCCGAGGTACTTGACACACATCGAGGGTCGCCGGCGGCCGAGGGGCGGAGTGCTGCCTCAGCCAATCGATGCCCGCCTTTCCTTTCTGCCGCCTCTACACCGCAGAGGTCACCGCCCACTCACCAATTTCTGATACATATGAGTTTCTTATTTTGTTATTATGTTGGTAAATGTCTGTGAATTGACGTGGTAAAAGATTTTGGCCAAAATTTAAATTCATCTATCTGATTCTCGACAATTCATTAGATATTATTTTTTTATACTTTTGTTTGTTCGATAGCCCACGGAGAATTTGTTTTTAAAATTGTTTAAACTGCTGTACAATATACTGAGTTCTTAGATTTACGCGAATATTACACATGAAATAAAACTATTTTTTCGGAATTTATCGCGGTTTATTTTGATTTTTTAAGTTTAAGTCGGGAACTTAAAAATCAAAATAAACCGCGATAAAATCCGAAAAAATAGTTTTATTTCATGCTGTACAATAGTTATGGTCTCTAACCATCGTCTTCTGTGTCACATTTTGTTAGGTAAACGCAGATATATTGTGAAATAGTAATCTATAATATTTATTTCAAAGCACTTTTCGTTAAAGTGTGTATATTCTAAGAAAACACAAATACATTTTTCTTGACAAACAACCAATGAACCACGAATAAGACTTTTTCGGAATAACATTGTATTACGTACTATCTAACGAACAGATACTGAATCAATTTAGAAAATTACACTCAATTTTGGGTTTCATTCATCAAACGAATGTCCTACGGGCTGTAACGTAATCTAAAAGGATTCCCGAACACTCTCTTACAGGATTACACAATAACCCTTTATCTAAATCAGTACTGGAAGGACGAGAGGCTGGCCTTTGGTTTGCCGGACGAGGTGCTAACACTGTCCGGTGACTTTGCCGATAAGATTTGGGTACCAGATACGTTTTTCGCGAACGACAAGAATAGGTGAGATTAATTCAAATTGATTATGTTCTATTTTTATTTTAATATATTTAAGTAATTTTTACCCTTACTACTGATGTGAACCGATTCTATAAACACCGGAGAATCATCGGTTAACACATGAATCGTCGTTACCGGTAATTATTTAAAATACCAGAGTTTCTGAACGCACCCTAACTCTACAATTTTGACTATGTATGAGGAACTCCCGACAAGCCTATCTTTAATGTAAGGTATAGTTTTTTAGATTCGTCCACCCGCTGTGATACAATGAAACTTAAATTAAACGAGTAATAAGTCAATATGTTACTTAGTTAAATAATGATCTTTTCGTAGTTACAAATTTGCACGAATATACACCTGCAAAATTAACCCACCACTTTCGCCCAGTACTATTATTAAAGACTTAATTATAACAAAAATGGAATAACCAGAGGGCTTAGTACGAAAAGGTTGATGTATACGAGACGCTAGCGAATTAGCGTGCTGTCACTATCATGTTTGTTTGTTGGCATTGAGTATATTTGATTCAATCGTGCGTTAAGTTTAATTTTATTTATTATAATTGTAATACAAAATTTTCGTGCTAAGCCCTTTGTAGACCTAGAAATGTATAATTGATTAACTAAATATAGAAATTGATTAATAAATGGCTATTGATATTTCTAGAGCTAATAATTTGACTGGCTTGTCGGTCTAGTGGCAAAGCACATCGCTTTGTGATCACGAGGTTCAAATCCTAGGTCGGACAAATGTAGTTTTTATAACAAGAAATTCCCAGTATGAGTCCGAACTCTGGAAGTGTGCCTAGTATCACATGGGACCTAACACCGTCGACAAAAAGTAGGTGTACTCAGCACACCTCTGCCGCCCCCGCTTGGGGAATATATGTGTAACGGTGTTTATAATTTCCAGCTTCCTCCACGATGTGACGGAGCGCAACAAGCTGGTCCGGCTGGGCGGCGACGGCAGCATCACGTACGGCATGCGGTTCACGGCCACGCTGGCCTGCATGATGGACCTTCATTACTACCCGCTCGACAGCCAGAACTGCACCGTCGAGATTGAAAGCTGTGTGACTCATACACTTGTTATAGATCAGGCAGAGCTAGACGCTTCGCTTGCTGGATTCTGATCGTAGTGCCTTGCATCACATGTTGAGAGTTGTGCCTGCAGCGAACGGACAACTCTTCCGAATTCCACTTTCATTTCTAGACATATATTACTCAGTGAGCGGTCTTCTTCAATTTTCGATATTGCTACGTTCTATTAAATTTATCGACAGCGAAAAAGTCTTCTGAGACATGCTTTCTCTCTGACTGTCTTTGAGGCGTGTGACGATGCAAGCGATGGTATTGTTTATAGTCGGCGCGGATCGCGAAACTCGAAAGGCTACTATAATTTCTTTAGTAGTATCTATTATTATATCTAATCTTACTATTCCGTAAGAATGAGACGGAGCTTATTATCCTATAGTCCTTTTCACCAGTTATGGGTACGCTGACGTTTAGAATTAGGCGTTTCTAGAAATGTGGTGAGTGTGATGTAGAATCGATTGAATATCGTATCGACAAAAAATTATTACGAAGAATGAATCGATATCAATAAAAATAATTTAGGAACAAAAAGAGAACAAAGTAAAAAAATCTCAATATAAATTTATGAATCAAGCCATTGGTCAAAAAAAATCGTCTGACAAATTGCTTGATTCGTTGCTTACGTGTATTATTATTAAAACATCTATTAAACTCTGTTTTAATATGTCAAGATAGTGCATTCAAGTTTACTTATTAATTTATTGACCATGAGAATACTAAATATTTTAGTCATTTACATAGAATAATATATTCGTGAATTGGAAATCCATTTCATACAGTTTAAAAAACAACATATCGATTATAACAATTTCATTGTGTCAGTCCCTAAAACGCAAACCTTGACAATTTACATAATTAAGTAATAGGGTTTTAATTTTTAAGTTTTTTTAATAATTACGGAAAATTATGAACAGTATAGATTTAAATGAAAAGTAAAGTACATTTGTAATATATTTTTATATTCCTGTTAATGTTTTGGATTCTATATTTTCAATATTCCTAAAAACAATATCTGGAAATGGAATATAATCAAACGTCTACGTTCCCATGTCTTGTGAAAAAGACTACACTATCATTTTCACTGCAAAGATTCCTTTGAAGAATCTCCTTTTGCCAATTTACAATAGAACTCCTAAAGAGATTGTAATAGGTAGATCCTTAACTCGTAAGACCGCTCGCTGTGGGCCCCGTTGCCTTATGGCCTTCGTAATAACACATTGCCATTGCTCAAATTTTGTATATTCATTGCGTGTAACATATGCATTTACTCATTTCAAAATTTCTTTCACCGAATTAACTAACTCACCCAAAAATCCTAAAATTCCGATCTGCACTCAGGTAGGTAGGTAAATATTGATGAACATTTATTTTAGGTCTACAGTAAGTTGCATTAGATTCTCAAGTAGTTCTTTCCTACTGAAAGACGCAGAGTGGGTAGGCCCTCCCAAAAGTGCGCCGAAGTCCTGGTGAAGGTCGCGGTTAAAATTTGGGTGCGTACAACGTCATGGCGGTCTTATGGGAAGGTTTTTGTCCTGCAGTGGATTAGTGATGCGACTCGAGTAGGATTTGGTAACTCAAGTCACTCGGGTTATTTTATTACTTTACTCAAGTTATACTCAAGTTTTTAGTTACTCGAGTGCACTATCTCCAGTCTTGGCAACTTGAGTGGAACTTATCACTCGAGTTGGGAGTTTCGATTACTGTAGTTAAAGCGTTTTTAAATAGGTACCTCTGTTAAATGAATAATATGTGATAATATGTTACCTTTTATGTCACACACACCACTAATGCTAATTAACAAATGATAAGTTCACAGTGAACAACAATTATAGCACAACCACTTCACAAATCAAAGTAAGTTCATATTGTTTACTTTCCAATATGGAAGTTCGAACTTGTTATAACCTGGTGACTAGACTAAAGTGAACTAGTAAAGTAACATCTAGCGCTCACCGAATCTTGTTGACTTGATAACTCGAGTGCAAGCGGACTCGAGTGAAATTTATTTTTTCTCGAGTACTGAGTTAGGCAAATTCACGCTAGTCACTCAAGTGAAAAATGACTCGAGTCGCACCACTACAGTGTACGTCTTTCAGCTGACGACGAATAAGTTACTTCTTTTAAGATTCTGAATCAAATATTACTTCTAGGTCGGATAAGTATGGATTGATCAGTATGCTAACTTAGGCTTTCTATATGCAGATGGATACACAGTTTCGGACGTAGTGATGTACTGGAAAGAGACCCCGGTCCGAGGGGTAGAAGACGCTGAGCTACCGCAGTTTACCATACTTGGCCATGAAACTAACGATAGAAAGGTATGGCTTACTTCATCTTTTTGTACTTCTAAGTTGTTCTTAGTGACAAGGGGACAATAAGGGGACGTCTTAAGACGTCGCAAACAACTAAAGATACGAGTCAGCATGGTGCCTTATCTTGCAAGCGATTGCAGTACATGGAGAGAAGCAATAAATGTGTCTAGCAATGGAATCACGTTTTTTATCAATGAGGGAATGGCTGAAGAAAGAAGAAGAGAGAGTTGTCTGGACTTCTCTCAACACATAGATGTTTTATTTTGATGAAAAGTAACGCCATCTATCTTGGCTGATTTTCATTTATGCAGCGTTACCAGGCACGGGATTAAGCATTTTTTAAGTTATTTATAAATGCCACATATTTGATCTATCTATCTATCTATCTATAACCTCACGCCAGATCCCTTGCGGGGTAGGCAGAGAGTACAGAGTTCCAACAGGTTCTTTCCTTACATACATACATATATATTTGATTAATAACTAAATTATATTAAAGAACCTTTGAATGCACAAGCTATTTTCAAAATCAGCATATTATAATGCTATATGAGCATAAGCATAATTATATGAGACATTTTGATTTTTTGTCTCGTTGATCTACTGGCGCATAGCGTGGCTTGCGATCACGAGGTCGTTGGTTCAAATCTTAGTTCAGATAAAGTTTTTTTTTTTTGTACACAGTGACCTATATCATTCGCGCTTGGGGAATGTAGGCATGATAGTGTTGACGTTTATTATATGTTGATATTTTCAGGAAAAATTAGCCACGGGCGTGTACCAGCGGCTATCACTGAGCTTCAAGCTGCGGAGGAACATTGGTTACTTCGTATTCCAAACCTACTTGCCCAGCATACTGATTGTGATGCTATCCTGGGTGTCTTTTTGGATAAACCACGAAGCGACATCGGCTAGAGTCGCTTTAGGTATACATTTATTATCTACTACCTGTTACCCGCGGCTACGCACGCGTTTATTTTGTAATTTGACATAGGTATACGGCCTTTCCGGGATGGCACAGATCCTGTACGGATCTAAGACACCTCCATACTAAGTATCTTTAAAATCCGTTCAGCCGTGAAAGTATGGAAAAAGAAAAACTATGCCGCGAGAATCGTATATGTTTTTTTCCTTAAACAAACGAATATGCAAAGTTTCTTCATGTGGAGACGATCCCGAGTCCATTATCAGTTCAGGGAAGAAATCATGTGTAGGCAAAATCACACATTTTAACGTTGCAGCTTCCGACTAACAACAATAAATATAATGAAGTTTTATTCTTAATCCAGCGATAATCCCAGATTTCTTCATTTTACCGGGATATAAAGTATTTAATATTTTAAGTTGGGGTATTAGTTATTGCTATACCAAATTTCATTGAAATCCATTGGACAATTATTCTAAATTATTGTTTCGGCCTCTATATCGATAACGAAGTGTAGCCCAAATAACAATTTCAAAAATTATTCAATGTACAGATTTGGCTCGCTTACAGTTTAATTATATATCTGTACATATTAAGATTGCCTCGTAGTTCTAGTAGCGCATAGTTCAGATGGAGATCACGGAATCTTAGGTTCGAATACTAGGTCGGAAAAACTGGTTTTTCTTTTATAAAATATCAATAGTTCTGGAATTGTGTCTGATATAATGGTAATTCTTACAATTCGTTTGGACCTAACATCGCACATGCAGCACGCTGCTACTCTCTCTTCGAGAATACAGGCGTTAATTTCAAGTATTGGTTATTTTATGTCAATTTTAAGCTGATTGCGCATCTGCATTGAATATTTATCTATCCAGGCATAACAACGGTGCTCACAATGACGACTATAAGCACGGGCGTGCGCAGTAGCCTTCCCCGCATCTCCTACGTAAAAGCCATCGACATCTACCTCGTCATGTGCTTCGTGTTCGTCTTCGCCGCTCTTCTGGAGTATGCAGCAGTGAACTACACATACTGGGGCGCGAGAGCTAGGAAACGAGCGAAGTTAAAGAACCGAGATACGCTGTCTACTAGCGCCAGTGTTGAGAAGGAGTTGAAGTGCACTGGAGGTGAGATTTTTTATGTTCCAAACTATTTTGCCTTTGTTTGCACGAATTTGTGTATACGCCAGATAGCATAATAGCGCCGCTTATACATAGTGATGGGATGTGCTTTGTGTATATCTTCACCCTTTTGCTGGAGTACGCGGCAGTGAACAACACGTACTCGGGTGCAAGGGCTCGGAAACGAGCGAAGTTAAAGAACCAAGACACCCTGTCCACTAGCGCCAGTGTTGAGAGTGAGTTGAAGTGCACTGGAGGTAAGATTTTGTTTGGTTCTGTACTATTTTAATTTTGCTTTTATGAACTTATGTCAGGTCAGGTAGTACCTTTTATACCCCCGCTTACTCACCTTGATCTGAGGTGTTTTGTGTATATCTTCACCCTTCTACTGGAGTACGCGGCAGTGAACTACACGTACTTGTGCGCGAGGTCTAGAAAACGAGTGATGTTAAAGAACCGAGATACGCTATCCATTAGCGCCCGTGTTGCGATAGAGTTGAAGTGCTCTGGAGGTAAGATTTTATTTCGTTTCTATGTGATATATATTTTTGCTAAAACATTTAGTATAATAGCGTCGCTTTTTTCACTTTTATGTGGTTGTGCTTTTTTGTTGGTCTTCACGGCTCTGATTCCAAGTACTGGGTCGCAAGGCTAGGAAATGATCTAAGTTAAAAACCGAGACACAAAGGAGTTGAAGTGCTATAGATGTGAGAGTTAGTAGGTTTAATCTAGTAAGTAACTATAATGTATTTGTTTGCTCGAACGTGTGGAGTTACTGAGCAGTATAACAACTCCGTTTAGAAATCTTAATTGCGTTGTGCTTTGTGTTCGTATTGGAGGCTCTGTTGGACTGCTTGCACACCGCAAAGGGGCGAACCACTTTGTCCATTATCGCTAGTATTGAAGAGGTAGTATTGTTCGGAAGGTATAATTTTGTGGATAACTTGCAACTTTTTATGTGTTTCGTAGAATATTTTTAGTAGGGTCTTTCTTAGGTGGCCAATTAAAAAAAACATGTCGTGGCAACTATAGACAATAGACAATAAAATTAATACGGTTGGGACAAAGAGGAAGAGTTGGGAAAACTTTGAAGTGTATCAATTCTGGTATCTTTAGTTGTCACGCCCATATCACGGCATATTTGTTTACAAAATTGGTTACTTGAAAAAATACAGAATAGATCATGTTCATCATCAGCCTATAGCAGTCCACTGCTGGACATAGGCCTCTCCAAGTGCACGCCACTGGGTACGATCCTCGGCTACTCGCATCCAGTTTCTGCCAGCCGCCCTACGAAGGTCATCGCTCCACCTAGCCTGAGGGCGTCCTGCATTACGTTTGCCAGTCCGCGGTCTCCACTCAAGAACTCGTTTGTCCCAGCGGTTATCGGTTGTTCGGCTAATGTGACCGGCCCATTGCCACTTCAGCTTACTAATCCGGTGGGCTATGTCGATAACTTTGGTTCTCTGTCGAATGACTTCGTTCCGGATTCTATCCTTCAGAGAAACTCCGAGCATAGCCCTTTCCATAGCTCGCTGAGTGACTTTAAATTTATGAACCATTCCAACCGTGAGTGTCCACGTCTCGGTTCCATATGTCATAATGGGCAGGACGCACTGATTAAAGACTTTTGTCTTTAGGCTTTGTGGAATGGGCGATGTAAATACTCGACGTAATTTCTCAAATGCCGCCCAGCCCAGCCGTATTCTTCTGTTGACCTCTTTCTCGAAGTTGTTTTTCCCCAACTGCAGAGTTTGCCCTAAGTAAACATATCCTTGAACAACCTCGAGAATAGCGCCATGTATTGCAACAGGTTCCGGTACTACATGTCGGTTATACATTACCTTGGTCTTGTCCAAGTTCATGCGGAGACCTATTTGTTTGAAAGAAACGGAAAGACTATAGATAAGTACATTTTAATCAACCGTCGGAGATATTATAACTAAACACATCCAAAAAAATCATCAATTTTAAGTCTTTTTCTGTTCTATTTATTCATCTGGGATGTTATTACGCTAGATCTCTTGCGGGAAGAATTTTATTTTTGAACGTAATGTTTGAATGTAAATTTACTAATATGTTATACCAAAATTGAGCCTCAGCTAAGTTTCGTCGAGGACAGTAAGATTATTTCACTTTGAGATGTCACAGCCTCCCCTATACCTTAAATTACAGTTTATTATCAGTTGTATCATACTGCGATTACCACTTATGTATGTGCAATTGTTTTCACGTGACTCACGTTGACAAATTGTCTTCGCACGGAACTGGATTGCTTCCTGTTATATTATAACCAATTGCTTTCTACAGTGTCATGACTGCACCGGATATTTTAATTGATTTTTATTATTCAGTTGGAATGAGGTTTCGTAGCACTTCTTTTTTTCGTAATAATTTCCACCATGGATACTTTGTACTGTCCTTCAGTCATATACATAGAATAATGTTTTTAAAAATTTCTAAATTAATTCAACTCCCTGATGTACTTGATGATAACGATGATAATGAAATTGATGAAGGGTATGCCAATTGCGAAGCCCGTTATGTGGGAAATCCAAAAGGCCCTTTTTTCACTTTGTTAAAATTACCTTTACTCATGGACAAATAAGAATACATACCTAATAATAAAAATACAAACTTAATAATTCAAATTCAAATTTAAATTTGGTACAAATTTGGTAAAAATTTGGTACAGGTATATGCACAAACTTTGACACACCCTGACGAGGTGGTGGTTATGTATGAGGATATATCTAGACCCATACATACCTCGAAATCTCACTACACGGTTGTCATGGAGGACTACAACGCGAAACTGGGCAGACAAGGCGATTATGAGCTGAGTAGGGACATTTGGTACTGGATAACGGAACTCCCGGAGGCAGAACCTGACGGACTGGAGAAGGAGGGACTCTATATGTCGAACTCCTTCTTCCAGAAGCGGGAACACCGCAAGTGAACCTGCGTGAGTCCCGATAGCGTAACAAAAAATGACATAGACTTCATCATATCGACAAAGCGGCAAATATTCAAAATTATGTCTCTATGATCAACTCGGTCAAAACAGGTAGCGATCACCGGATGGTAAGAGGCACATTGAATTTTAACTTGAAGCTCGAAAGGTCCAAACTGATAAAGCCTGCGCTCTGTCCAGACCCTGTCTAAATCCAGAACGACGACAGTTTTCAGGTCGAATTGCACAATCGTTTCAAATGTTTAGGCGAGTGCGTAGACGTGGACGATTCAAATCAACAGCATCGTGAAATCTGTCAATACGTTCTACGAATCCAATCGTTAAAACAAAGAAGTTCCCAGATCATACCCTGAAGTTAATTGAGG
Source organism: Phalera bucephala (assembly GCA_905147815.2). Lineage (NCBI taxonomy): Eukaryota > Metazoa > Arthropoda > Insecta > Lepidoptera > Notodontidae > Phalera > Phalera bucephala. Next base: position 22,075,177 of record LR990615.1, read on the forward strand.
TAAGACGCAGGATGGTACTGCATTCTCCGGACAATGCTTCTGCATGCCGGCGGCTCAATAGCCAGATCTCTAATTCTCTGATTTGCAACACATGCTGTTATAAAACCAGCACAATAAAAGAGGCTATAGAGCAGAATAAGGGCTTCAAAGTGTTTGCTAGAGATCTGTCTATTGAACAAAGCCGGTCTGAAGGAATTAGTATAGCTCTCAAATAGCTCAAACGGGTGCCAGACGATGACGGTATGACAACTGAGCTTCTCAAGGCTGGTGGAAATACAAAGGGCTCTCCAGAAGCTATTTAATTCCGTCATTGTCGAGGGCAAAACGCCAAAGTCATGTCACAAAGTGAAGTTCGCTTCTTCAATAAGGGCGACAAAGCCATATTGAAGAACTATAAACCCATATAACTTCTGAATCATGGCTATAAGCTGTTTTCGAGAGTCATTAAGAATAGTCTCACACGCAGACTTGATGGCTTTTAGCCTCCCGGACATGCCGGTTTCCGAAAAGGCTTTAGCATCATAGACAGAAGACAGAGGAGGAAAACCGCCCACTATATTCAGCGATTGTGGACTATGAAAAGGCCTTTGATTTGATTGAGACATGGGATGTGCTACAGTCTCTCCAGCGGTGCCAAGTAGACCACCGTTTGTTAGAAAACGCCACGATGTGAGTGCCGCCACGTCCGTCTCCGTGGCCAGAACTCAAACCCATCCAACTGCAGCGAAGCGTGAGATAGGAAGACCTTATATCTCCGAAATTGTTCTCCGCTACGCTGGAAGACATTTGTAAGCTTATAGAATGGAAAGGACATAACATCAATGTCTACGGCGAAGTACATCTCTCAACTTATATTTGCCGACGATATCGTGGTCATGGCTGAGACCCTGGAAGACCTCGGCACTATGTTCGATGACCTTAGCAAAGTTTCTCAACAAGTAGGTATAAAATTGAACATGGACAAGACGAAAATCATGTCAAACATCCATGTTGTACCCACTCCTGTGAAGGTTGGAGACTCTACACTCGAAGTTGTAGAGTGTGGGTGAAAGTCGCAAGTAGAAGCTGGATGCGCACAGCATAAAGCCGGTCATTGTGGCGATCTTTGGGAAGGCCTTTGTCCTACTGTGGACGTCTTTCGGCTGATGATGATGATTTGAAATACCTTCACACATAGACATATAAGAATACGTAATGGTTAATATCCCACCAACATTAAACATTAATGTTTGAAATAACAAAAGTTTTAAAATATCACTATTTGACTTCCTGCCTAAACTCTCGTAGCGCTGTGGTATCGCGTGTGCTACCAACATCGCGATACCACAGCGCTACGAGAATCACTAAGGTTGAACAGCGATCGGTTTGATTAGTCTGATTACCCCGGTTACCCCATTTGTTTCATGTTCATTTTGAGTGTGTTTTGAAGTACCTACGTTAAAGGGCCACCGCGACAAAAACGTATGTTTGTACTCTATGCACTTAAAGAAGTATATAGATACGAGACTTATAAATATATTTTTGACCCTGTATTTTAGAATTGGTAAACGAATACACGATTAAATTAAATTTTACTATTGCTTTAAATTTTCTAATAACAATGCGAAACACCTAAGACCTAGTCAATAGAATTTACCTGTAAACATAGAGAATAATTGTAGCAAAGTTCAGGTAAAGCAGTTTTTATTAATAATTTCGTTTGCTTAAGAATATGTTAAAAGTTACTTTATGAATATTCAAACTGTATGTGTGCATACGTCGTTTAGTTCCTAGGGCGCTCAATATATAATTTGTGAAGTAATTGAATCACTGTCACTCTTCGGGTCGATCAATGGTCCAGCGATTTTCTATCACCGTAGCTCTTTAAGCCTCTTAAGGTCTTAGTTACCATTTCATGTGAGAGTAGTTAAGCCAAGTTGGAAGCCTTATAGGTTCCAACAATAGGTAAGCACCAAGCTGCCTCCATCAATCCGCATGGTCCGCATAGTACTGTATGACCAATTCTCTCACACTTAGATTGGTGAGAGAAAGCCTTTCGTGACAAGCGGACAATTTATAGGCCGATTTATTTAATATTAATATTAACCCTGTTCAGAAACTGTCCACCGTTGGGCACCGGCCTCCTCTCAAACTGAGAGGGTTCAGGCCATAGTCGACCACGCTGGCCCAGTGCGGGTTTGCGAACTTCACACACCTTCGAGAAACTCTTAGGCATGCAGGTTGCGATTGGGTGTTTGTTAAATACTGAAACCGGCCATTAGTCGAGTTATCTAAGTGTATGGTCCTTAGGATCTAGGTCTCCAGAGGAGATAATAGCGCTGCGCGAATGCAGTGGCGGCGGGCGCGTGTCCCCGCTGCTGGCGCTGCGCTGCAAGCCGCCGCCGGCCGCGCCCGCGCCCGCGCCGCCCTCGCTGCGCCTGCAGCGCGACCACACGCTGCGGTACCGCACGCGACCTCACTCCAGGAACTCCAGAAGTTAGTATTATAACACCGATATATTATGACTACTAATTCGGCCGATTTGAGATAGGTGATCGTTTGTGGCATTTCCATATACGAGCGCCTTCGTGCATCGGAAGGCACGATAAGCCGTTGGTTCCTGTTACCACTTAATATATCAATCGTTAAGCCATCACCACGATTTGTGAGGGACAGCCTTTGCCCCCGGGAATGAGGCAGAATAGACTGAATTATTAAAAGTGATATTCCGAAAATGGCTCAAAAATTAGGGCACAAGTAGTTTAGTTTATTAGTGGTTGCGTGTGGTTTTATTTCGAATTAGTTCGATTTAACCATAGCCAATTACGCGTAAGTATATCCAGAACTGGCCGTTTTCAGCTGTCAGTTTGCTTATTTTGTTCGTGATTCAAAATCTAGCCAATAATTAATCGACGAGTAAATTCTAAAAGCTATGTGTGATGGCAGATGGGTCGAGCGGGCGGCCCAAAGTAATGCACGCGCTGCGCCGCGGCGCCACCGTCATCAAGGCGTCGATGCCGAAGATCCGCGACGTCAACGTTATCGACACCTACTCCCGCGTCATCTTCCCCGTCTGCTTCCTACTCTTCAACGCTGTCTACTGGGTCTTTTACATATTCGATTAAACACTCCTTTCAATGTACACCTCTACAACAAGTTATTGATGTATTTACAAACATGTTTCATTTCAAAATCTATTGCCATCAGTCCCAATACAATACAAATATTTTGTTACTCATGTATTTTGTTATTAAGTTCTGGTTAGCCTTTGACCCCTATTTCACCTGATGAAAACTAATGACGGGGCCGAGGATGTGGCTCCTTAACTCAGGCTTAAATAGGCTAAGGCGACAGAATAGAGTTCGGAATTGATATGATCGAACCAGCCCCGCCACCACGTATAGTAACTTCGGGCAACATGCCGGGACACGACTGCGTCTCTTGGTGTCACCACTTGGCTTGGAGGGTGGTGAATAACCATGGACGTATCCTACCACTAGTAAAGGTGCTGTTCATTTAGCACCCGAGGGCCACGTGTAATTGTATCTAGAATAAATTCTACGGATGGGTGCAGCATCGGCCCCCAAAATTCGGGAAAAATATTTACATCGCCTCTCGGTCGACTGCGATCTCGATAGTATGAGTGAATGTTACTCACAATTTTTCCTTCCATACTCATAGTAAAGCTACGTGTAAATAATTTTTTTTCACGTAATAATGAGATCAATTGTGATAAATTTAAGGTAGGTTATCCATCTGTACATCCGTTGACCCTGACTGTATAGGCGTGACTTTACTTATGTCCAATGCAATAATGAAGGGTTCTTCTGCCCTAACCTGCCTTAAGCTTTATATCTTTTCTGTATTACATATCCTTTCTTTTTCAGTGAACTGTTTGAGTTTCGTTGTTGAAATGTTAAAATTAACGTATAATTTACGCATTAAGAAGCATAATAATTAGGTGCTTCGAACTTTTACAAAATTCAAATCATCATCTATTTTGACAATGGATACCGATTATGTTTATTTATTAAATCATATTACCTATATACCTAATTTATTATAAAGATAAGTACGGAGTGGCAATCAAAATACATTTAATTATTTTTGTATGGTACGATATGGTTACGAAAGGTTATCTCATAAGTATAGTAGCTTGAAAATAATTAGATTATATTATAGCATATTGCATTTTATTATAAACAAACTGCCAATTATAAAACTATAAGAAATAATTATGAACGTTACGAATTATTATTTGAATTAAATATTGTCCTATTAGATATCAGTACTATATATTATGTAATTTTAACGTAAATAAATTAATGTGTCAACTACGAATTTGAAAATGTATATCAACGTTTACGTCATTAGATTAAACTGGATGTGTTGACGGTAAATCCTAAATAAAATTCTATTATCATAGGATATCAAAACGGGCATCTTCATAAGCGAGATTCACGCAGCTTTACTAAAATAATTTAACTGAAGATCATTCTTACAATAATCCCTTATACTTCGAATAGGTAGTATGACGCTTGTCTGGTGAAGCTGTCAAGGCACCGCGGCCAACAGCGTAGATCATTCACACATACAGTAATAATAATAATAATAATATTAGCCCTGTTAAGAAACTGTCCCACTGTTGGGCACGGGCCTCCTCTCAAACTGAGAGGGTTTAGGCCATAGTCCACCACGCTGGCCTAGTGCGGGTTGGCGAACTTTACACAACTTCGAGAAACTCTTAGGCATGCAGGTTTCTTCATGATGTTTTCCTTCACCGTTAAAGCAAGTGATAATTAATTTTTAATACGCACATGCTTTCGAAAAGACAGAGGTGCGTGCCTGGGTTTGAACCCGAGACCTTTAACTTATTAAGCAGTGATAGCCTAGCGGTTAGACCGTTGGACTGCAAAGTCAAAGGTCTCGGGTTCACACACACAGTATGACACAAAAAGTCTAAAGCAAAATAAAGTGACGCAAAAGATTGTGGGCATTCGACATAATTCGCAATATTATATATATGCTACTACACAGGATGTGAAAGCCAGGTGCACAGACATAAAACAGGTGATAGATTTACCAAAAATAAAAAATAATCAGCTTTGTACACTGTATCACCAAAATGTATAAAACTGTTGATTTTTATTTCATTTCCGATTTTAACTGTCGTCGCAGTAGAAGTTGATTGTGATAACTTACCTGCTTTAGGTTAACGCACTTTCTGCTTACACTCTCTTTATGACAAGATTCTATTTGTTATCTAAAACTGTTTGCAGTGCGCAGTCTGCAATGAACAATAGTGGTAAAATCGTCACAATATCGTCAAGTTACTGGTCATTAACAATACGTAATCGTTGCGGGTAACTCGCTCATGGATATTCTTCCTAAATTTAAAATAGCCATTTTCGGGATCGTTGTATATAATATAGAATGCACGTGGTGTAATAATATATGAAAATGTAGTTAAATTGATGTTTATATTAGAGGACGATAAAGGTAATAGCTTATTAAAGATAATGTAAAATAAAATTTATTAAGAAATAAAACTGTTTTTTATTTAATACAAGAATGTGTAGATTTTGCAAAGAGTTTATAGTATGCCATATTTTTATGAATCAACCAGTAATGGATTAAGTACAAACGTTTTTTTACTATATTCATAAAGAATGGATTAACAACAGACGGTCCTTGCCTTGGTTTATTGGCCGAGTTTTTTCTGCAAGAGAGATTAAATTGGAATTAAAAGAGGCAAGCTTAGGTAAGTAACATAATTATATGCGAGGTATAGAATAAACAGAAATAATTACAAGAGTATACATAAGCCTTAATTTTAATTTTGAGGTGCATCTGGCAACCATTAGATACCGACAATTTAGGGTCTTATTAGAATTTCTTTTGTAACAGATGAGAAGTAAATCAAATTAATAGTCATCATGAAAGCTTGTTTTCAACCAAACCTAAAGCTTTAATATGAAGTTCGTCTGTTATCAATTAGATGGCGATAAATTAGCTTATACTAGGAACTTTTAATTGAGAGGTAATATTAATAAAGTCATCACAAAAGCTTGCTTTAGACTAAACTTAGAAGCATTCAATTTATGTAAAGTTGGCCTAATATCATTATTTAAGGTAATTTTGCTAGCAGATGAGAGGTAAAAGTAATAGTTGAAGTAAAAAGGATTAACAAAATCTTCACATAATGATCACAAAATCTTGCTTCAGACCAAACCTCAGAAGCTTGGTTTTTATAAGAAGTTCATCTGCCATCTATTAGATGGCGACAATGTAGAGTCATAACTAGGAGCTTTTAGTAGCCGTCGCGAGATAAAGCAGGTTAACACAAGACATCTCGCGTGATAATATAGATGATGTAGAATAGACGACATCTTTTGGACCGAACTGCCTGTGCGACCATTAGACGAAGCCGTTGTAATATTATATGGAATATTATAAATTTTATATAATATTTACATGTTTTTTACTCAATCACGCGAAAATAGCGGAACGGATTTAGATGAAATTTGTTTCACAAATAGTTTATTACCTGGATTAACACATAGCATACTTTTTAACCCGGAACAATATTAGATTCCTGTCTAAAGTCAACACGGACGAAGTCGCGGGCAGAAGCTAGTATATTAGCTAGATTTTTAAATCAAAGATGCAATACTTTCCGTCTTTTCCTCTAAAACTGTGTAAGCCATCTGGCGAATATTGCTGAACGAAAAAGAAGACTCAAATACCTAAATTTAAAAATATTTCGTATTCAATACCGCCATCTTTCTTTCCATTACAAGCATTCATTGCAATGAATGCTAGACTGTCCCAAATTTTTGTAAACAGTATCGCCATCTTATGACGATCTAGCGAGAACAGTTCCAAAAGTTTCCACCAAGCACGTAAGCTCTGAGCACACTTTTGCTGTGGTTCATTGCTGTACCTGTCATATTTTGGTAGAGGTCATTGCTAGCCATATTTTCGTAGAGTTGATTTATATTTATATAAACACAGTCTACACTTTTTTTGATGAGAAAATAAATCTGTTATTATTATTATTTTCGTTAGTTGCTTTGAGATGACACTAGTTGCCAGTAATAATATAAACTTAGTCGTATTTGAAAATATTAATCATGAAAAAATAGCTATTGCTATTTCGACCATTGGCGAAAGACACTGTTAAAGTGTGGGGCCACTCATTGAAATAAGAAGTTTTTTTGAGTTTTGTAGAAACAAAACCTGAATGACAGGTTTAGATTGTTGTCAATTTACTAAAGTAGATATTGGGTAAGTATACCTAATACCACTGAATTGTTTACGTGTTTAAGTCGTATATTCTCGTAAGTCTAACGTACGCATAATATGGTGTATATTGCAAGCTATTTTTAACCGACTTCAAAAAGGAGGAGGTTCTATGCTTTTTTTTTATGTATGTTAAGCGATATTTCCGTCAATTGTGGACCAATTTTGATATTTTTTTTTGCATTGGGTTCAATATATCTCCAAGGTGGTCCCATATTAATTTTATTGACATTGGACCTTGGACTTAGAAGATACACCAGGGAACTCCTTAACGACCAACAATAGGCATGTGTAAATTGAGATATTATGGGTATTACGTCAATCCTATAGGTACCCTACAATAGAATAATTCACTGGTTACTTAAAATCGTAAAATAAAAATCTTTTATTAAAAAAGGTAAACCGACTTCAAAAAGCAAAAAAATAAATATTTGAAGTCGGTGCCAAGTAACCGACTGCACCAACCAGCACCGACTTCAAATATTTATTTTTTTGCTTTTTGAAGTCGGTTTACCTTTTTTTATAAAATATTTTTTTAGTAACATTTTACTCCTACATACTCATGTTTCAGATGCTGTATTATTGACTGTTATGTATTCCGTATGATTTGTCTATTTTAAATCTGTCTTGTTAAAGACCAGTGCCTATAGCCTAGGGGTCTTTTTGCAGTCTTTAACACTAATAGATAATGAAAACGTGTACGGGAATAACATTTCACACGATAAAGTCACGTGGTCAGAACAATAAGCTGTCGAATGCTACAAGAGAATTGAAACAAAACGCTTGCCACTTAAATAAGATAGTGTGTATATGTATAATAATTAAAATTTATTTAATTGATTGAACTGACTCTAAAATTGTTAGGTTTTATTTAATTACGTACACTCTGAGGGTCGAGAAGCTGAACTCGCAAAACAATACGGCATTCGATTCCTTTGCTGTGCGAGTTCCCACCGCCAAGCTGGAGGCCTTCATGAGCGAGGAGTTCTGGCCGAAGGGTGTCGTCTTCAGGAGATTTAGTGGAAGATTACGAGACGCCCCTGCTCAGCGCTACATGTCGCCATCAACACATGTGTCTTAGTTTATAAGTTTTTATATATTATATGTGTGTTAGTGTGTAAGGTATATATTCTATGGGCCTGTAAGTTGCACATAATTTATTTTTGTGAAACTTCAGTTGCCCGAAATAAATGACTTATTATTAGTAATAATTTTATATACAGTTTTATACACTACACACAATCTATTTTCATAGAGCTTTATTTACAGTAGGCGACACAATACGAATGTAAAGGAGCTTTGAAAGAGATTTTATATAGAAACATGGTATAATGGCACAATAAAGGTATGAGAACAGTATAAAATCTTGGTACTGGCGGTCCGAGTAAAAATCACGCACGCAGACGCGCGCTCTACGCAGCTTCTAGGCAAATTTCAGTGGGTACTGCACACTGTCTGCCGAGAACCCGTGTAGAGTGCACGTCTGTGTGCGTTATTCTTATTTGGACCGATAGCACTGAGATGTTCTGTTGTATACATATTTTTACTGTGGTATAGGGGCGGTGAGCTCCATTCACATCGACGAGGCGCAGACTGCGCGGGCCGAGCGAGGAGCGGGGAAGGGTAGCGGGGTGCACGGAGGTTCCAGATCACCTAGTTCCTATCCCAGTCGCGCCACGACCCCGAGCCAGAGGTGTCGTCGTTAACCATTATTCCTGGAGAAAATTCAGAAATAAAAACATTTTGTGACTCTAGTGAATGGTTACCTTATTCGATTTGAGGATTGTTTCTGTGAAGATTGTGCTCCGTTTCTACCTAAGGATGACTTTTTCACACTATTTAAGGTAAGATATTTCCTTATTGGCTTAATAGTCGATCCTGAAAATAATTTCTTTTAATTTATTCCAAAAAAATATGCTAAGCAAATATATAATTTTAACAATATTTCTCAAACTTTTATGTGGGTAGTAGTATAAAAACTAACATGCAAAGATATCATTCTACCCTACGTTTGTTGTAATTTACGTATTTTTTTTCCAAAATGGAATTCTATTTTAATTTTCATTCTATAATTTTGGTGTTTGACGTCTTTTAGTTTCATGGTCAGTACCGTGGGCGGCGAGGTGTTGAGTTTCGGGGTCTAGCGGGGTGTGCGCGGTCGGGGCGAGGGGCGCGGGGGCGGGCGTGGGCGAAAGCCTCCGCGCATTTCACCCCGTATTGATCGCTCAATTTTCATACGTACCCGTTAAATATTGTCACAATAAAACATTAATATAGCAAAGTACCCAATCTTCAAATAGGTACATACTTGGCATAGTCAATCCAAAAGTCAAAAAGCTCAGCGGATACATTCATTGATGCGATCACGCTAGGTACTACGCATAACTTAATTTAACATCAATTTACATTTCTCAAATACCCACATGTATGTGAATACCCTAATTTTCAGATATAGCGACAAAAATATTCAATTAAATGCATCCAAGAAAAATTGCTCATGCTCAAATCACATTTGAGTACAAACAGGAAGTTTTTAGTAGAAAAATCTCCATGTAAGATACGGCGAACGTTAATCCATCGGATTTATACACCATAAAAGGACTACGTTTCCCGTTGGAAAGCGTCCTGCAGCCGCTTGTATTCTATTAATAGAACACGTTTAATTGGATTGATTTCGTAGTCCTTTCGCTTTTCTATCTGGTAATGGAATATCAACACTTATATCTGTAGGTGTCCGTGACCTCTAATGGAATAAGAATAATTTAAAATTGATCACAAGCGTGTCATTCCGTGGGTAGTTTGAGTTCATTCTGGCAAGATGTGGGTGTTCAGAATAGTCGCAGCCTTCGCGAATACGTATTTATTTATATAAGCTGATAAAAATTAGGTCAAGTTCAAATGTAGAACATAGTTTGCTTTTAAACGGATGACGGAACGTTTTAACAGAATAACCGTCTCCGTATGTAGTCTACGGTTTATAAATTGTAGTCTAGAGTTAAATATAGCTCTATGGTGCATATATGGCGGCGTGATCCCAGCTTACATCTATATTCCAACATGGTCTAACTGCGTAGGATGCGCGTCCCCCTGCGTGAATGAAAGGGATCAACAAGTAGCTAGTAACATCGACTGCCGTCGCGCATGCGCCGATAAAACCTTATCAATTTCCAATATGGCGTCTAGGAGTATTTGCGACCAATTTATATTAAAACAGTGTATGCAATCATTCACGTAATTTTAGATTAAAAGCAAAATACGTTACATAATTTGATCTAATCATATATTATGGACGGGTGACATTGTAAAGGTGATACAGCAGATGAATGAATTGGCTAGTAAAGGAACGAAACGAATGACGTGATAGAGGAGGCACTACGCTCAATAGTGGAAAATATAATATTGATTCAAACACACCATTATTACAGCAACGATAATAAAATATTCACATCTCAACAAAAAAAAACTTTAGAAATATATATCTAAATATGGAATGGCCTAGTACACGGCCGGAACGAATGGCGTTGTAAAGGACACAACACTCGACAGTGGAAAATATAATATTTATTTAATCATTCAATTACAAGAACGATAACAAAATATCTACAACTCAACAAAAAACTTTAGTTTTAAACGGTTTTTGTCGACTGTTTCTGCTGGCAACACCCAGGGATCACTATTGGGTCCTTTGCTGTTCGTAGCCTTTATCTACGATATAGGTAAGGGCATCAAAGATTTTAAGTTTTTATCATTTGCAGATTTTATGATGATGTATGGGTCCAATAATGATCTCTTTGATGCTGAATTAGTTCAAGAAGACCTTAATGCAGTAGTGATTTATTGTAAAGTCAATAACGTTAACTTATCTAAGTGTCAAGTAATTAGTAAATAGATTAACTAGAAAAAAGCAAGCTTCAATCAATACCAAAAGCTACAATCAACTACCATAACATTTCTCGTGTTGCGTCATTAAAGACAGAGTTTTCATTGACATTCCAAATTTATTGCAAAAAAAAGCCTCCCTAGCCTTAGGAAATCCTAAGGCTAGGGAGGCTTTTTTTTGTATCATCCGGAATACAAACGCTTACTCGGCTGTGAAATCTATTAGGATATTTTACTGTGCGTATGTCCGCAGCCATCTGGAATACGCTAGCCAAGTTTGGAATCCCAACTATGCAATTCACTCGGTTAGAGAATTTACAAACAAAGTTTACCAAGCTTTATTTTTCAAATTTGAAATCCCCTCATAACAATTACGACGAACGCTGTACTCGTACTCGTACACTTGCTGCCACTGGCAATCCATAGAAATATTTCAGACATATATATCTGACTAAAATTGCTCAATCTAAAGTTGATTGCTCAGAACTTATTGCAAAATTATAACTAAGGGTTCCTCCATGTCATTACTGACTCAGAAACCGTCTCCATATTCCACAAACACGCACACTATATCACCATAGTAGTTACCTCATACGCTCATCGTAAGCGTTTAATAAAACGATTGTTTCTATGCATTCAGATCTAGATTTGTTTTCCAGCAGGCAGGCAGCAGGATTTGTTTCCTACTAATATTACATGATTTAAAAACCATTTAACTAAAAATGTTTTTTCTTTCTCCATGTTACCATAGTAAGTGACTTAGCAGCTATTTATTCAACTTATTAATTAAATAATCGTCATCCGATATTATTAAGCACATTTTCTTTTTAACTGTGGTGGCTTGTGATAATGACTTTCCCACCAAATGAAATAAAAGAAATAAAATAATAACTATAAATTATGTATATCTATGAATACGTAAATGTAATGCCTGTATCCACAGGCTAATTGAGGATGAATGGTACATTGTTATGTTGGTTTTACCAATATTGAACAACCCGACGACAGTTAATTCGTTAATATCACGGATTATTTCTTCTGTGTTCCATGTAAAACATTAATTAAATATGAACATCCTTGTGTGTTACCAGAGCTATATAAGAACTGGGTACTGGAATAACGGCAACTGTATCTCACATGCCGCAAAGGACGACTAAAGGAGTCTAAAACATCGATCGTTAAGTAATTAGCTATAACCTGCACAATATGATTAAACAATAAAAAGAAAATATATATCACGAAAAATAAAAAAGAAGCTGGCTACGTTTTTCGCTAGATCTTCTCAGTGTAGTGTAATAGAAGATTAGAAAAGGAAATATGACAATTTGTAAGTACGATCGTGATCGTTCTCCTCCATAAAAAAACCATACGCTATCAAAGTAAAACTACGATTCTCAAACTGTGTTTCGTTCCAGGGTGTTTAGTTTATAAGTGTCGGTGATATCGGTGCATCGAGTCATGGTCCAGGCGAGGGCGGGCGGGGTCCGCGCGCGCGCCGCGCATGTCACCTAGATGATGCCGAGTCGCGCCCGCGCTGGCCACGCCAACATGCCTGCGCCACTCATCGTGTACATCACCTCTGTCACCTTCCTATGGCTATGCGGTAAGAGTAAATCCTACTAATATTATAAACGAAAGTTTGTGAGGTTGGATGTGTAGCGAACATATACATCGCTAGTTTACTTATTTGTAATAATAAACTTATACATGTTAATAATGAACTTATTAGTCATAATGCCGCCTCATGTAATGAAGTGTTAACAATGAGCTTTCTGCAACTGTTGTGAGGTTTAATTCAAATAGACAGACTCTGAGAGCTTTTAATCGTATCTAACACTAAGCATTTTTCTTGACGCTTTTCTTTTGTAGTGTCTTTATATGTATGGGTTATTCTGTAATCTATGCATATGTCTTATTCTGATGAATAAACTATATCATTGAAAAGTTTCGACAACATTAGTTCAGTAGTTTTTACGTAAAGGGTAACAAATATCCATACATCCACCTATCCTTACAAACTTTCGCATTTATAATTGATTAGTAGGAAGTAGGTATGATAGTTTTTATTATGCTCTAGAGTAGTCTTAATACGATTTTTGATCAATGGTATTCGCTCGAATTTGTATGAGGTTCCACGGATAGAGCGAAATATCTCACACTACTCATGTTTGTCTAACAGCGAAAGCGGACGATGCGTCATCAGTGGCGTTGGGTCGTCCAACAAACGGTACGGTGGAGCAGCCCGACCCGAGGTCCCCGGTGGGTCGGGTTCCGCCGTACCAGCCGCCCGCCATCGGCGTCGTGCCCAACCCGCAAACGCAAGGCTTCTGGCCACATAATGTGCACACACGAGTCGACATGTGGGCTCATCGTAAGTTTCCAAGTGTTGAAAAGAGAGAGTATTTAATTACCTACTTTATATATCTACCTTATATATTAGCTATTTTTTGACGTATTTGGATAATTTTTCTGAGGACCTATCGCCGGAATAATTGTATGTTTATTCACATTTAACTGATATGAACTGAAAAATTACAGGGATACAGCAAAGAATTCATGTCAGAATTTCTTCCCAAATTACTGAACCGGTTTTTTTTTCAAAAAACTAACTTTATTAAACCTGACAAGAAGCTTGCATCCAAATATTTTAAAAATTTTGTACTTCCCAAAAAGCCCCTTTCTTACAAAAGACTTTTTGAACAGACAGTAACGATCTCTGAAGCGAAATATGAAGCGATCAAAGAATTTATTCTTTGGAAGCAATAGAGAGATGTCAAAATAGAAAATCATAATAATTGTCCGCAGATCGGCCAGCGTTCAAACACATACACACGGTGTCTCATGTCGAAGAAGACGACGACGGTGGATGTAACAAGCCGTGCCCAAAATCACACTTCTCATGTCAGGTATGAGTGAACTATTCTAGTATTTCGAAAGACCTGTTGAAATCAGTCGTATAAGCCAACGCTTATACTTGATTTGTTCAACTTGCTTAGTGCAAGTTAAGTAGATGCCAAAGTTTATATTTGGAATTTTGTCCGACGCACAAGTCGATTTGTCTGATAATAGAATTTTTATTTAACCATTCAAGATATTTGCCGTTGAATCACCTTAACCCACGCAAAACGTGGTTGCCGTACCGCGACCTAATGCATATTAAAACGTACTTAATGATGGTATCCTGAACTAGAAATTATGTGTTCCATCGTTACACGTACGTAACGTAATAGAGAAAGCGTCCTGTCACGTTCATCATTATCGTGTACATTTGTAATGTGAAAAGGATTGCACATCAACTCGATAGCATCACGTTAACGTCATCTGTTCATGCTTAGCTCTCAGAGCCTGTAGCCAAGTGTAGTTTTTGAAAACAAAGTACAGGAATGACTTTTTACAAAAGCAAGTCACGTGGTTAGAACAATGAGCTATCGTTTGTGGCAAAATAATAGAAACAAAAGGTTTGCCACTTGACTAGGGCCTCAGGAGAACAAGACACGATATATAACTACCAATTTAAAAGGCTATCTTCCCTCGGTGATTAAACAAAGTATTGTCTTACACCCGTATTTATAGACAAGTAATTACGTACTCTTAATGTACTTAGCCGAGTAAAGTCATGTGCTTAGAATTCTATCAGTCGAAATCCTATCCTAGTCAAGTAATGGCAAAATGAAGTGTGATTCAGTACTTTAGAATCTTTTCAGACTGGCAGTAAAACACCTTTAACCCGTGCACTCCAATGTATCTTAAGGAACGTTTCTCCTTTCTCGCCACTACTCAGTCGCGTGAACTTCGATCCTCTGCGACACTTCGCCTAACTATCCCTACCCATTCTTCTAACTCCTTTACTTATTCCTTCACTGTCAAAAGTACCTCCTTACCTGAATCTATAAGACGTGCTAAGTCCCGGGAAATATTTAAGCGTGATTTTAAAGCAAATTTCCTGCAAACCTAACACCTCTAACAAGTTCCCTTTTAAGTTTTAACTTTGCTCGTATCTCTTTTGTTTCTCCTTTCCTTTATATTTATTTATTCCGACATTCATTTCTATTTATTCAGGTTCTTTTTGTTTCGTTTTACTTATATTTTAATTTCAAATTAGTTTATTCATTGTTGCCCCTTACCCATTTCAATTTTATTTTTAACATCTCTGTCCTTTACCTAAAAGTTGCCTGGAAGAAATCGCTTTAAGCGACAAGGCCGCCTTACTGTACCATCATAACTATGTTCGATCTTGTTTCTTGTCATAATATTTTATGTGCAATAAAGGATATTATTATTATTATTACGTTTTGTTCATTAAGGAAAATTAGAAAAGGTACACTATAAAATTATGCACGGTCAAAAGTAATGTTCATTGCTTAAATAAAGAAATGGTGACTTCTACTTGGCTAAGAAACCTAACTTTTATTAGTTTCTCAACTATAGAATATAAATGATGTACTGTCAATACTCGAGTAAAAGTAATTACTTAGACATGTTTATAGATACGGGTGTTAATCTCAACGACCTGCTACCGTTTCACACAACTCCTATTAACTGGGCTAGGTATAATTTGTAGTCAAACTATAATAGTCTTTATCGTTCTTTTATACCTCAAATGTCCCATAGATATCCTGCACATGTATTGCCATGGAGAAACGTTGCGACGGGAAGGTGGAGTGCGCCGAGGCTGAAGACGAGAAGGGTTGCGTGCCCGCCTGCGACGAACAACAGAACCGAACTTTGTGCCACGGTACCAACATCTGCATCAAGCTGGACTGGCTCTGTGATGGAGATAACGACTGCGGGGACTTTTCTGATGAGACTCATTGCGGTAACTGTTTATTCCAAGTCGAATTTACCGAGGACTTTGCCAAGATCAAGATATGTTTATAAGGCAAAAAGTAAAAATGATGAAAATGACAGCTAATCGGTCAGAGTTGGGCAAAACTTAATTATGAAAACATACACACACAACTAATAGTAAATAATATTTTTATGTCGGAAATAAGTGAAAGGTACGGCCAGCAACATACTTATGTTTAACATTATCGGTTTTAAAGTCGCTTACCTACATTTGTTTTGCATCAAATTCATTATATTTGTTGATCTTAACAAGGTGCGTCCAGTCTTAATTGCACGTCGCGCGGTGAAGCCAAAAATTTAACAAATGCGTAATGTTAAACGCGTGGCCCGGAAAGATTACCACTTTTTGGTATAAATGTTGATGACAATAGAGTAGATGATAATAAAATCATTGTTGCGGTAACGTGTATTTTAATGCATATTAAACTCAAGAAATAGATATGCTTGAACTATTAAGGTTTGTAGTAATTTAATGTAGGGAAAATATATTTTCATCATGTTAACCAAATATTAAAACCGTGATGTAGTAGTTACTATATTAAAGTAGGGAAAAATTATATTGTTATACTAGCAACACTAACAAAATGGACGCGTCTTTTACTGTGACAATTACAGACGGAACAATTAATTCGATATTTAAATACGGCGCCTGAATGCGTTAGTTACGTATGAAATGTGATTCTGTCATGTTTTATTTGTGAGCTCAACAGCATGTTTACAGGCAGGAACCACACAAGACGGCATAATTCAATTTAATTTGACACGCGCAGAGCACGTTATTTCCCACTACGGTCGCAGAGTTACTACTCGCGTGAACGTGTGACTACTTACTTTGCAGGTAGTAATTGTTGCTTCAATTTTGCTGCACGCCCGCGGCTTCTAGATTATATTTTAAGATCTAAATATATTTGAACTAATAACTTGATATTGACAATCTTCTCTAACGATTGTAAAATAAAGGGAAATGCACATTTGACAAAGAGATAATGTTAAGCGACTTACGTTGCTGACTGTACAATGGTTGAAGAGTGTACATGTGCTTGTAAAAACTTTTTCTACTACGGTTCTGAGTTTTGCATATTCCGTGTAAACAAGTGGTATAAGCCCCTTTGATAAATCACCCCGTAGTCGAGGCAATGCCTTTAATCACAATTCGCCAAATAAATGATGCTTGATCAAATGATGCTTGATCTCCTCTAAGAAAACAGTCATGAAACTTTTTGTATTGAATCTCAATCTAGGCGCAGAGAAATGCACTGTGGAGCAATTCCAGTGCAGCAACGGGTTGTGCATACATCGAGACTGGGTGTGCGACGGCGATAACGACTGCCGGGACAACTCTGATGAGGCCAACTGCACCAGAGGCCGGTGAGTATCGCTCTATTATTCTAATCACAGAAATCACTGGTATGTCGACCAACCCAACCAAGCCTTACGTGGACGACTACATGAAGTGGAAAAAATAAAATAATCCCATCTTCTTTCGTGAAAATGCCGAGAATTACAAAAGCATCACAGGTAATCTGGTAGTTTTATGAAGTCAAGTCACGTTCACATAGTTCGGTAGGGTGTTTTCTATCTATATCATCACGCCAGCTCCCTCGTGGGGTAGGCAGAGAGTACAGAGTTCCAACAGGTTCTTTCCTTACATACCTCTCTGGCTTCCTCCACTCTCATAGTTCGTCTCATACGTAGGGTGTTTTACTTTTGATATGACGGACGAAGTGTTTTTTTAGGGTTTCGTACCTAAAACGAAACCCTTATAGGATAATCCTTCGTTGTCCGTCTGTCCGACGGTTATCACATTTTTTAGGGTTTCTTTTTCTCAGGAACGGCAAGAAGTATTAAGTTGAAATGTATATCAAATACGAAGGTCTACAGTCCCCTACTAGTGTAAAAATGAAGGCTCTAAGTAAACCCAAACAAAAGATATGGCCATTTAAAGTCACTCATTAAAAATTATATAGCACTTCCCGTTGACCTAGAATTTGGCAAAAAGCAAGGTTTTAAACTACAAGTAAAGAAAGAAATCCGACGTTTGTCAATTTATAACTATAACATATAAAAAATTATTATTTTCCCTCAAATCGAATGAAAAATTAAGATAGCACTGTCTAGTGACTACCTCACACACTACACCAATACTTCTTTGTCTATGTGCTATCAGTGACATTTTGTGGAACTATTTTAATTTGTGGTGAATAAATGTTTATTCACACACACACACACACACACACACAGAGAGATGGTGCCACAGATCTGAGAGATCTGTGGTGCCATCTGTGTACGGTATAAGACGTAAATTGGATCCGATTGTCGATATATTCTTTTATTTTTATATAGTCAGAATAAAAATTAAATGTTATTAATTTAATTACGGCAACATTTTACAAAGAAAGAGCACTATTTTAAAAGGTATTATTATGGACTGCGTTCAGAGGTCGCGGAGAATCTCGTACAAATAGTAGGGCGAGCAAAATATAGTTTTTCTATAGAAAATTCCCCAGTATCAGTCTGGAGTCCGTAGTTGTGCCCCGTATAATAGCAATGGCCTCGTCCCTATTACATTAACACCTTACATTCTCAGCAATTAGTTGGTGTGCTCACATTGTACACCTCTTAGCCACTCCCGCTTGGGGAATGTAGGCGTCCCGGTGTGTGTGAATTTTTTATACGGAAATAATTGAATATCAACGTTGTTCATTTAAATTGTAAAATATATAAAAATAAACATCGTCACACCTGTATTCCCCAAGTTCGGCTGTTAGGTCTCATGCAATAGAGGGCAAGCCTAATGCCATTATATTGGGCACAATGCCAGCTAACACTGGAAATATTTCTATCGAAAAATTACATTTGTTCTCACCTGGGATTCGAACTTAGGATCTCGTGATCGCTACGTGCATTACTCGCTAATAGCTTTTGTGTTCGTATGTCTATCTGTCTTTCTGGTTCAAATCTTGTAATCCATTTTCAAGCACTTCGAGTATTTTATTGATTAGTTTTATTTTATTAAAATATCCAATAGCGTTTGACAATAGAAAGCATGTATCCAAATGAGCTGAAATTTAGCATACGTATGTAAGTTCGGTGACAATGACAATGCAATAATATAGTACATACCATGGACCCAGCTCCAGAACAGTCTTTTGATAGGGTCGAAAGGTGGCCATGGGAACATGTCAACTACACACACCACCTCGTGTTTAGGCTTGTTAAATTGGTATTGACAAGTACTATACAACCCGATGATGTTTAGGGTCTGATGATGAAGTGGCAAGGTGACCAACGGAACTACTCAAATACTAAACATACACCCGCCGGGTTTGAGCTCGTTGGATTTGTCTTCACGAGTTCTGTAGACCCTGATGGTGTCTAGGATCTGATGATAGAACCGAAGAGTGGTCAACGGAACTACCCAACTACTCAACATAATCCCACCATGTTTGGGTTCGTTGTATTTGTCTTGACGAGTTCTGTAGACCCGGATGATGTCAAGGGTCTGATAATTGAGCTGGAGGGTAGCCAATAGAACTTCTCAATTACTGAACATCTAATGCTGCAGTGTTTGGGCTCATTCGATTTGCCTTGACGAGTTTTATAAATCCGGACGCTGTACAGGGTCTGATGATGGAGCCGGGAGGCGGCCAACGGAACTACCCCCCTACTTAACATAGCCCCGCCGCGTTTGGGCTCGTTGGATTTGCCTTGACGAGTTCTATAGACTCTGATGATATTCAGGATCTGATGATGGAACCGGAGGATGGCCAATGGAACTACCCAACTACTTAACATAACCACGCCGTGTTTGGGCTCATTGGATTTGTCTTGACGAGTTCTCTAGACCCGACGAAACTACAATTTGGCGCTGAAACTGGCCGCAACTGAACCCGGTACGAAACCCTCAGAGCGCGAGTTCTACTTGCACTTGTCCAGTTTTTTCCTAATTTGACGTATTAAGACACTAAAAATAGGGCACGATTACATCCCACATACACTCACATTCTATCTCTCAACGGGGTAGGGGGTGTCTTGCGGGGTAGGCCGAGAGTACAGACTTCCAACAGGTTCTTTCCTTGCTCACCTCTCTGGCTTCCTCCACTCTCATAGTTCGTCTCATACACGCTTGCCGGTTACGAAGACTCTTGGCTAGCCCTTCAGATAAGACACGATCTATTTGGTCATGGTAAGATAGTCTCGGTCTTCCCCGGTATCTACATCCTCGATGAATTTAGCATTGTATATCTGTTTTGTCATTCTTTTATCCGACATTCTTTCTATATGTCCGAACCAACGGAGCATACCCTTTCACATCTTTACACCGATACTATCTTTCATACTACACGACGTGGTGGTCTGCACCGGCCGGCGGGCAAGGGATTCTTCGACCTCGCCGGCGAAGTCGGTTTCTGATCCTGTGTGCAGTATCTGTATCCGAAAGAAGGGATGTAAGGGCATCGGGAGGGTCGGTAAGAACATGCCGCGGATGGCGGTAGCGGTTGATAGGAGAGGAGTTGTGTTCGTAGTCGGAGGCGGCTACGATTAACGGATTACTATGATTGGACGCGTTCACAAAATATCGGGTTGTCGCCTTTTTAATAAAGGCGCGAATAGGTTTGAGACCGAGATCGGAATGGAGATCGATATTCCGTATGAACCACGGGGCTCCGACGGATTTGCGGAGAAACCGGGATTGAACCGTTTGGAGTCTATCGATGTGACAGCGGGCGGCGTGCCCGAACACCTCACAAGCGTACGTCATGAACTCGCTTTCTTACTACGCAGTTGCAAATACGGTCGGTCAGCTTCACTCCGCACATCTACCGTAGAGCTCGTATTTCTACCGCATTTAACCTGCTTTCCATATCCTGCTAACAGCGTTGGAACAAGCACTCTGTTATGTATGGCCAGCTGCGCCTTTTGGCTTAAGTGCCGGCTCCCAAGTATCTTTCCCATCGCACCATTTACTCTATTCCCTGCACTCACTCTGTTCTCTATGTCAGCGATGTATTTCCCATCCTTATTGCTGTGAAATACTTTACGATGAATTGTAATACACTTATAAGTATAATTACAACTTTTGAACGATTTTCCGCTGTTGGATATGCTGCAAAATCCTAATTTTCAGTACTAAATCACTTAAGCGCATTTGTGATAATTTTTACAAAGTCACGCAGCTATACCACTTCTAATGTCTTATTGTTCCGATTTCTGTGATTCTAATATATACCAATCACCAAGAAATTAACCCCGAAGACGAAAAATAAAATAATCTAATGCGAAGTACATAATAGTAGGAGCCATAACAGGCATGTTTTATCGATGTTGAATGTATTTTACTCCTTACGATATTGGACTTACTGTTCCAGTGTTGGGCAAAAATCAATTGATTAAACAATTGACAATTAACAATTGATTAACTGTAATTGCAGTGTTATGCAATTAACAATTGATCAATTGTAATTGCAATGTTTTGCAATTAATAATTGATCAATTGTAATTGCAAAACAACGCAATTACAATTGATCAATTGTTAATCGTTTTATGCACATTTACGATTAAACAATTAACAATTAATCATCAAAAAAAAGCACACCTAACGTATGCGCAATGTGGGAGAATACAATGTACACTTCTGTCTGGTGTTGTAAGGCTTGAATCGGGAGTACGAAGCTTGAGTGAATGCTTGCCTTCTAAAAAGACTTAAGACAAAAGAAAACATAATCATCTATGAGATTTTAGGAGATGCTGATAACTAAAATGGCGTTTATTTTTGGATCAAAGATGGCGTCGCGACTTCTTATGAATAATCAATATGGGCATCGTTTTTGGGTTTTAAGGGTACGCTGATTACGAATATCGCGCAAATTAAACACTATGTTCTTTATCGGCATTCGCAAAAACCCCAAAAATGATATCCATATTAATTTAACACCAATATCAATCTACTTGTACTTGTGAATATCAAACTAACCAACCTAAACACGAGGGGATTATGTTGTCCAGTTCACATGTTTCTATGGCCAACTTCCAACTTCATCATCAGACCATCCCCATGGTACCATATTATTGTATTGTCACCAAACTTACATACGTATGCCAATTTCAGCTGAATCGGATACCGTAAGTGCTTGAGAAAAGGATCAGAAGAGTTGAACCGGAAAGACAGACAGACATATGAACAGTACAAGTTAAATAAAAGTAACACCGTCACGCCTATATTCCCCAGAGGGATTGGCAGAGGTGTACTGAGTACACTCACGTTTCGCCGACGATGTTAGGTCCCATGTAATAGGGGGCGAGCCTATTGCCATATACCGGGCACAATTCCAGACTCCGGACTGCTACTGGGAATTTTTCGTTAGAAAAACTACATTTGTCTGACCTACGATTTGAACCCAGGACCTCGTGATCACAAAGCGATGCGCTTTGCCACCAGACCAACGAGGTAGAAAGCAGTAGTAAGGCAGGGAGCAAATAAAAACTTGTAAAAAATAAGTATTCTATTTTGTCCATATAAAAATGGAATATTTTATAAGTTCCCGTTCCATAAAGCATTCAAAATTCGGCCAATACACTGCACCCCTCTGCCAACCCCCCGTGGTAACCAAATGTTTGTTTATAAAAAGGTACCTAAACTTTAAAGAAGCGCGCGCGCACTTCGCCTTTCGGCAGTGTCACGAGCCGACAAGTGCGCGCGCGTCACTAGTAGGGTTGCCACCTTTTATTTAAGCAAATTAAGTACATTGGTTTTTAAAGGTAGGCAAAAAAGTACATTGTATCAAAATAAAGTATTATTTATTTCACTTTATTATTTTGTTTAAAAACATATTTATTATTACTTTTAGAACTTTTCAGTCATTGTTATCATTGCTAAACACCTTCACAGCATGTTGACAGTCAATAATAACTTGAATAGATTAGTAAGAATTAAGAAGTGCTTATACTTTTTACTATTTTCTTTAAATTAGATGTAATAATGATTTTTTCTTAAATCTAGTACCATAGATTCGGATTTTAACACCAGACATCATCTACTTTGTGTATAATGAATCTTAAAAGTACTTTACAGTTCTCATAATGTACAAGATATACTTACCCTAAATAACGCACGATACGTACTTTATAATAAACTACGGGTAGCAACCCTAGTTACTCGTCGCCTTTCGGCACCGGCACGAGCCGACAAAGGGCACGTGCGTAGGTAAATAGAGTCGGTCGGTAATGCCACAGTATCTATCTATCCAGTAACTTATCAAAGTCGTTTTAGTGGTATAATTACCAACACTCCCCGTCAGAACGTTGTTAGCACCTTTTTTTTTCATTTATTAAAACTTATTTACTGCAGTGGTTATAAGCCTGTATTTTTTCGTATAAGTCCAGCATAATACAATTAACCACAGGGACTGTGTAAAAACAGCATAATGAAAGCGTTTATAATTTTAATGTTTAGGCTTAAATATTATTTACCTTTATTGCAATTTTTTCGTTTTTTTTTTAAACGTATCCCCACACTAGGATTTATTCCTGTGTCGTGGGTGCGTTTACAAACATGAATATTCACACACAAATACCCAGACCGGAACAAATAATTGTGGATCACACAAGAGAAAGTGAGTGTGAATCGTGCGCACACAGGAATATTGTAGGAGCTTAAATTCATTTCTATTAAGTATATTTGCATATTTCAACGAATAATTCCACACTTTTTGGACATTATAGTCATTATGGATAAAGAGGAATATAGTTATATGTCAGTTAACACGTTGGACACGGACATCAATGAACAGTTAGATCGAGATGGGCAGTCTTCAGGGCCGAGCTCAATCACGTCGATATCTTCACCCCCGCGTCTTGCACTACTTGACGGTACATTTTACAAATATTTGCCAGAAGAATCAACAGCACATATAATCACAGCTCTGTGTACTAAATGCTCGCCCGTCACTACTAAAATCAGAGGATTCGACAACTGTTCATCCAATTTTCTGAGTCACCTCAAACGGAAACATGGACAAGATTATGTAAATGAATATAAAAGATACATAAAAACAAAGAAAAATATTAAAAAAGGTGCATACATTTAAAAAAAAATACCTACTAGGGGCTTAAGAAAAGTTGAAGAGGTCCAGCCATATACACCAGAAAAATTTGCACAAAATATGATAAACTTCTTGATTGATTCTATGATCCCATTGGGGGCTATAGAAAACCTATATTTATTAGAGATGTTTAGCAACTTGAAGATATCCGATAAGAATTTGAAAGTTGTAACCGTCGAAGTTTGAGTCGCCGTATAAATATATATTATGAAGAAAAATGTCTGCCATAAAATCTGAACTAAAGGCTGTTGATTTCGTGTGCACTACAACTGATATCTGGTCGGGAAAGAAGAGAAGCTTCTTAGGTATGACTGCACATTGGATCACAAAAGATTTGAAACGTGTTTCAGTAGCATTAGCATGTCAGCGGTTCAAAGGCATTCATAGTTACGATCGTATTACTAATTTAATTAAACAAATTTATACAGAATTTGGCTTAAACGGTAATAAGGTAGTTGCAACCATTACTGACAACGGCAGTAATTATTTAAAAGCATTTCGCGCTTTTGGCGTGGAACTTACAAACATCAGTTGTGACAAAACCAGTCAGCCAGAAGATTCTTTGTTTGAAGAAATAGATGTGGAATCTGACTCAAGTCTGGACGAAGAAGAATCCGAAGATTTTATTTGCGTGCCCATATAAGATGCTGTGCGCATACATTAAGCTTATGTGCTACCGTTGATGCCAATAAAGTTTTAAATGACAAAGGTACTCCATTATCTCATATACATACCACCGCATTAAAAAAATGCAACTCTTTATGGAATGCAGCTGGTCGTCCAAAAACAGCTGAAATTATACAAGATTTATTACAACACACATTAAGTCGACCGGGTGAAACCAGATGGAATAGCCTATATGATTCACTTCAACAAATTTTATCAAATCAAAAAAAAAAATTTCAGCTTCATAGAGCTTTAAATATTAGTAATCCCATAAAAGATGTTGAATTTGATTACTTGAAAGAATATTTGACATGTGCTGCACCAGTAGCAGAAGCACTAGATATTATGCAAAGTAAAACCAATGCCTATTATGGCATTTTATTGCCATGTCTGTTTGCATTGATAAGAACAATACAAAAAATTGAAAGGAGAGGCAATTTGATGTACTGTGCACCTTTAATCGAGGCGTATAGAATAAACGTTGAAACGAGATTTAAACAGTTTTTTTAACCTTAACACTGCTGAGGCAGAACATGCAGCAATAGCAGCTGTATCGTATCCCTGTTTTAAAAATAAGTGGCTTTCTCGCTTAGATAATCAAGACCAAACTAGGGTACAGAATCTTTTTAAAACCCTTATTTCAAAAGAACTCAATGTAGAGCCTCAACAAATTATAGCAACTAAAAGTCGTAATGAAAATTTTTTTGAATCTGATGCTGACTCAGATAGTAATATTAATGTGTCACCTACAGCGGCTGCCAGTACTAACATGCCTATAACAATGGCTGAGCTATTAATGCTACACTTTTTTGCTGAAGAAAGTGAAGAACTAAGTCTGCTGAACAAATACCCAGAAATAAAAAGAGTCTTTATAAAATTTAATACGCCATTACCAGCTTCCGCAGCAGTTGAAAGATTGTTTTCTTTTGCTACTATGACCAATTCACCAAACAGTCATAGATTATCAGATCAAATGTTTGAAAAGAGAGTCGTGTTGAAGTGCAACTTAACCTATTCAAAGAATATACAGAAAACATTTTAATTATGTGTCATTAAATCGGAACATTAATTTAAATAAAAATTGATTTTTAATATTTTTTGTTGTATATTTATTTAACACTATTGTTGCTTCTTGTTTGCTATTGTTTATCTTGAATTCTTATGACAAATTCAATTTGTCATAAGAAGACAAATTGACTTTGCGGGTCGAAAAAACTAGACCAACATGTCTCGGTTGGTTCGAGATTTAGAAACTCCGTCGTGTTTTAGATCGTTAGATTTGTCTTGACCAGTACTTTAAACTCAGATGGCGGCCACGTCCTGATGATGGATCCGGAAGGTGGCCAACGGAACTCCTAGGGTCTATAGTACTCGTCATAACCAATCAAACGGGGTAAGATGGTCTAGATATTTCCCGGTACCTACATTCTTCCATTTTCGCATTTGATATCTGTTTTGTCATTCTTTCTTCCGAATTTCTTTATGCCCGAACCAACGGAGCATACCCTTTTGCATCTTTACACTAATATTATCATTCATACCTACAAGCTTTCTTACTATGCTATTGCGAATACGGTCAATCACGGCACATCTTCCGCAGTGCTCGAATTTCGACCGCATTTATCCTACTTTCATTCTTCTTCTTATATACCCAACCGTCACTGCCATATAACAGCGTTAGGACAAGCACTCCTTAATGCATGGCTTTCTAAGCCTTTTGGCTTAAGCCTGACGAATCACCTCGAGCCTTTCTTCTCCAATCGCCTTTCTTCTCTTTCAAACATTTCTTTCACTAAAGTTTTGGTGGCACTCTTGCATTGCCGTATATTTATTTCTTCAGCTCTGTCATACTGTCATTTACATTCAAAGAAGAAACACAGTCCTGTCACGTTTTCTTCTTACTTTGTACGAAGATTTGTAACTCTCCGTCCCAACTTCCGCTGTGCTTTGCTTTTTTGAGCAACCACATACTTCTTTCGCGGATTCTAACAAACTCTCTTTTAGGCTATTTCAGCATTCATTTATAGTCCGAGTCGAGTCCGAAGTACCTGCTGTCAAAAGCTTCTCCCGAACCAGAGTCTGTATGAACAGATCTTTATACATTCTTCTCACTCTTGCAACTTTTCAATTATAATTCTTTTATGGCCTCGAAAGGGTATATGCTCTCGCCATTACCTCTTCTTCTAAACAAACCACTAAACCACGTAACTATGAGATAGTATTCAGATTCAAGAGTGGGACCTCTATATGCACGGATATCTTAAAGTTTGCTCTGGAGACGGTTATCTACTAGGATCAAATCTATCATGCTTTTCTGTTCATTTCTTCTCCACGTAATATAAATCGCTTTATGTTGGAATATCGTATTTGACACAAGAATGCCTCTTTCCAAACATGCATCTACAATGAGCTTACCCGCATCATTTACTCTCTTATCACCATAAGGACCTAGAGCAACGTCGTAAGATGGCCACCTGGTTCCCACCCATTTATTCAGGTCGTCGCACAAAATCACCTTTTCATTTGCACATCAGTCAGATTCAAAAGTTCCCTGACATTATCCCAAAACTCTCAAGCTCCTGGTGTGTCGACAAGCTTACGGAAGCGTATGCTGCATCCAAAAATACCCTAGTGAGACTTAGGATTTAAACGGACTCAGAGAATCTTGCATAGTACAGGCCATAGTCTCTCACTCCAGAAGCCAGGCGATGGGACAGCAAGATACCCACCCCCTTGCTGGCACGACCACTCAGTGGTACCCTAGACTACACGCGTCGCCTCGGGGAGACGACCCAGCCTAGATGGCTGGCAGGGGTCGCAACGAGCACGCTCTTGGACATAACCCCCGAAATGACATACCCACATTGATGTTACTTCGAAAGTCGCATCCGCCATCTTGGATTCCAATATGAACGTTATATTCGTTATCAGAATCTTCTAAAACCCCAAAAATGAAACTCATATCGAATTTTACAAAAAAGGTCACAACCGCCATCTTGGATCCAGAAACTAACGCCATATTCGTAATCAACATGCCCTAAACCCCCGATATCGATACCCATACCGATTTTCATTAAAAGTCGCGCCCGCCATCTTGGATTTCAAAATTAACGTTATATTTGTTATCAGCATCCCCTAAAACCCCAAAAATAAAACCCATATCGATTTTACTTCAATAGTCGCGTCCGTCATCTTGGATCTTTAAATTAACGTTATATTTGTATTCAACATCCCTTAAAACCCTAAAAGTGACACCTATATTGAGTTTACTTCAAAAGTCCTGTCCGCCATGTGGATCCAGAAACTAACGCCATATTCGTAATCAGCATCCCCTAGAACCCCGAAATCGATACCCATATCGATTTTCATAAAAAGTCGCGCCCGCCATCTTGGATTTCAAAATTAACGTTATATTTGTTATCAGCATCCCTTAAAACCCCAAAAATGAAACCCATATCGATTTAACTCCAAAAGTCTCGTCCGCCATCTTGGTTCCAAAAGTTAACGCCATATTCGTTATCAGCATCCCCTAAAACCAAGAAAGTGACACCCATATTGATTTTACATCAAATGTCGCGTCCGCTATCTTGTTTCCAGAAACTAACGCCATATTCGTAATCAGCATCGCCTGAAATCCCGAAATCTATACCCATATTGATTTTAATAAAAAG
The DNA here is from genome assembly GCA_905147815.2 of Phalera bucephala. NCBI lineage: Eukaryota > Metazoa > Arthropoda > Insecta > Lepidoptera > Notodontidae > Phalera > Phalera bucephala. The sequence goes on from LR990615.1 coordinate 22,103,624, forward strand.
TTGCGCCCACCATCTTGATTTCAAAATTAACGTTATATTTGTTATCAGCATCCCCTAAAACCCCAAAAATAAAACCCATATCGATTTTACTTCAAAAGTCGCGTCCGCCATCTTGGATCTTTAAATTAACGTTATATTTTTACTCTGCGTCCCTTAAAACCCTAAAAGTGACACCTATATTGATTTTACTTCAAAAGTCATGTCCTCCATCTTGGATCCAGAAACTAACGCCATATTCGTAATCAGCATCCGCTAATACCCTGAAATCGTTACCCATATCGATTTTCATAAAAAGTCGCGTCCACCATGCTGGATTTTAAAATTAACGTTATATTTGTTATCAACATTCCCTAAACCTTGAAATCGATACCCATATCGATTTTCATCAAAAGTCGCTTCCGCCATCTTGGATCCAGAAACTAACGCCATATTCGTAATCAGCATCTCATAACGTTGTATTTGTTATCAGCATCCCCTAAAACCCCAAAAATAAAACCCATATCGATTTTACTTCAAAAGTCGCGTCCGCCATCTTAGATCTTTAAATTAACGTTATATTTTTACTCAGCATCCCTCAAACCCTAAAAGTGACACCTATATTGAGTTTACTTCAAAAGTCATGTCCGCCATCTTGGATCCAGAAACTAACGCCATATTCGTAATCAGCATCCCCTAATACCCTGAAATCGTTACCCATATCGATTTTCATAAAAAGTCGCGTCCGCCATCTTGGATCCAGAAACTAACGTCATATTCGTAATGAGCATCTCATAAAACCCCGAAATCAATACCCATCTTGATTTTCATAAAAAGTCGCGTCTGCCATCTTGGATTTTAAAATTAACATTATATTCGTTATCAACTTCTTTCAAAACCATAAAAGTGACATGCATATTGATTTTGTTACAAAAGTCACATCCACCATCTTAGATCCAGAAATTAACGTCATATTCGTAATCAGCATTCCCTAATATCAAAAATGTGACTCCCATATTTTACTTCAAAAGTCTTATCGTCGTATTTTACTTAGATCCAAAAATTCACGCCATATTTGCAATCAGTATTCCCTGAAACCCCAAAAATGACACCCATTTTACTTCAAAGGTCACGTCCGCCATCTTGGATGTGTTTAAAATATATTGTCCTGTGTTTAATTGTTAATTGTTTAATCGTAAACATGCAAAAAACGATTAACAATTGATCAATGGTAATTGCAACGTTTTACAATTACCATTGATCAGTTGTTAATTGTGAACCCTACAATTAACAATTAATTTTTCAATCGTCAATTGCAATTGATTTTTTCTGCGATTGAAATTTCAATTGTTTGGTCCTACAATTGAACAATTAAACAATTAGTGCCCAACACTGCTGTTCAATAGGGTTTGATAACACGGTACAAGTTTAATGGCGAGAATTCAGCCTAATGCATTAGGCCGAGTCCTTAGTTTGTATGAACACAAGGCGGGGTGTAATATGGCAGTATCTCCACTGACTCGCTCGGTGTAATTGGGTCAGCAGGTTGGATGTTCGTGATTTTTTTTCTTGATTAGATGTTTTGTAGATGTAGAAGAAGGCCGATAACAGCAAAATAAAGGTAATAAGGGTGAGTACGTTCTTACTCGCTTATAGCGCTGTGCGACCGCTGTATTTTTAGCGATCGCCAAGGTTAAGCAGCGTTCGACTCGGTCGGCCTGAGATGGGTTACCATTTGTACCATTTTCATATTCGAGCGTCGCCTTGCTTCAGAAGGCGCGCTAATAGTAGTCATTAAGCTAAGTTGGAAGCCTTATAGGTGGCTTTATAAGTTCCAACAGCAGATGGCCAAAAACCTGCTTCCACTAATCCGTACTGGGTCCGCGTGGTGGAGTATGACCTAATCTCTCTCACCTTGATATGTGAGAGAAGGCCTTTCCCCATCATTGGGTTAGTATCGACTGATATTATTACCTACTTACTGTTAAACGCTCGCGTAATGGAATTTGGAAACCAAATTGTTACGCGAGCGTGTCTGGTCTGTACCCTATTTTAAAAAATTCTGCTAGTGATAACACAAACTAAGTACATGAACCATTTATCTAGTTTATGCTTTTAATCTGATAGAAAGATAATTTCGCCTAACTTGCACCGTGGCTGAATCCGAAACACATTTTCCTAAAACAGGTGGAATTATACAGTTTTTTAATGCTTATAAAAATACATTAAATATTATCATGTTTTGAAAAATTAAAGGTAAGGTCTTGAAAATCTTTTTCACATAATTAAAAAACTGATTGCAATCCTATAAGTGCTAGGTACAAAAAGCACCCGTCCTTTAAAAGAAAGCCCTATAAGGGACGTCGACCATTTTAATCCCCAACTTACATTCAGGATGAATTGATTACTTCTTTTAGTCATACCGGTTAATATCAATTAGTGATAAGTTATGGAACTTATAGGTTTTCATTATACAAAGTGGTTGCCGTTTTAAATTCTTTATGAAAGACATTTTATTGCCTAAACGCTTAGTCCTTAATAAGTTTTTTTTTTCTTAAAAAAAATACTTACATAATAGCAACTAACAACATTAAATGCATGTAAGCAAAATAAGTTAAGTAGACAGTACCTAAATTTAGTACCCTGGAAAATAGATTTCCAGGGTACTAATTTTCCACAGAGGTCATGCTGGTGACAATTTCTGTGGCCCGGCAAAAGGGCAGTAGGACGGCGAGGGGTTTTAGTGGGTGCAAGTGGGTGCCCCACATAACCACCCGGGCCGTGCCCTCGGCCCGGGGGTATGCGTTAGGCATTTCCCGTCGTAAAAAAAAAAGATAATTGTACTAATTTTCACACTAAGCATTGAGCGTGTTTTTTTTTCTAAAAAATACACATGTATTTTATTAACAAAATTAAATGTATTTTATCGTGTTATTTCACGTGTCAGTTCGTTGACCAGTCGAATTTTATGTAAAACATGTATTATATATGCAGGACCAAAAGAGAAAAATGTGTTGCCCTTTCTTTTTTGAATAATAAAAAGTAAGGAACTTTTTTTATTTTTCGAGGTCTAATCAATTTTTAAAACCCAAAACATAAAACCCACGCAATACATTTATAGATAGTATCATAAATTGCGTGTTCGCACCCACTCGGCCATCAATCGGAGTTGAATGACGTCACACAGCAGGGTTTCGACATTAACCGCGACATTGAGGCACCAACGAGCATCTTCTGTGGGCGGGCTAAATATAATTGATACCGATTTACGATCAAAAGACTAAGGCCAACTTGCACGGACCAGGTTTAGCGTTACCCATTTACTAACTCGAGGTTTGACGTTATGACGTTGACGTGGAATTTAACGTTAAATTGGCTTTAACTTAACGTTATAACCTTGAGTTAGTCAATAGGTAACGCTAAGCCTGGTTCGTGCATGTGGGCCTAAAGCAGGCAATATTATACGTTTTAAACAATATGTTCGCTTATTCGCTACGACCAAATAAATACATAAAGCAGCACGTTACGATAACTTCGTGAAATGATCGTTTAACTGCACTTTAATAGCGTACATTTCAAAATCATTTTTTATTTAGTTATTATAACGCGCTTTATTTGGTCATAGCAAAAAAGAGCCCGGAAGTTTTGTGAATAGCTTGCGTTTTCCTGACTTTACATCCCACCATGATGCGTTTAAACGGCTACAGCTAAACCTTGGTCGCTTAAATATTAAAAATATCGTTGGTGCTCGACCCTAAAGTTGCGTTTTTACCATTAGCATTCGCGCCTTGTTTCGGCTATAAGAATTCAGGGACTTTAAACCTGAACATTAAATGCGAGCACAAAATTCTTTTGATAAGTATGTTCCAACCGATCCAACGAACACCGGCCCTTATTTTTGACGTCATTGTTACCAAATAAATGTCAACGTAATATGCATATGAACGCGAACGCTCGCAAAGAAATGCTTTTGAAGATTTTTTCGCGAATGAATGCTCTCGGTGGAGACGCACCTTAATATAACTTTTAATCTTATAATACGGAGGCTATAATGAAAGCAGATAACGTTTTCATAGCTTTTTAACGCTGGCCTTCTTGTTATATCTCCATAGATGTCAATCGTAAACCAGCTGATGCCATCAATAACCCATAAATGTATAAAAAGACATTGCACACAAACAGAAAATTAATTTAAGTAGGATACGTTCCATATACAGACCTTGACCGTATTAAAAAATGTACTACGATCAATCCGAATGAGGTCAGGTGCAATCTGCTGTAGTTCTATCCAATTCCCAGTATTCAATATTTGTCTATACTCGATGTAAAGGTCAGGGTAACGGCAGTGCTTGTATTGAAACCATCCGATTATAAACCAATAAGCTTGTTTCAACGCACTACATATTGTGTACTACACACTACTACTATATTGACGCCAATAATACAACAAAATTTGGCTGCATACATTAGCTCGGCCATTGACTTTTAATAGTCAGTCTTTCTAGTGACCGAAGTATAAAACAGTTTTAGTTGATTGACGACGATTTAGTGCAGTGGTTAACAGCTTGAGCTGTTCCGCCCACTGTGTCTAATAGTCGCGGGTTCGATTCCCGCGCGGGACAAATCTTTGTGAGGTCCACAGTTATTTGTTCCGGTCTGGGTATTCGTGTTTGTGAATTTTCATGTTTGTAAACGCACCCACGACACAGGAATAATTCCTAGTGTGGGGCTACGTTTCTCAAAAGAAAAAAAGAAAAGAAAAAAAAAAATTGACATACTAGAGAGAACACGAGGGCCAAAGATAGTTTTATGATCAGTTGATTGGGTTCATTCCTATAGCTAAAGAGCTAAGTAAATACTAGAAATGGGTAACACAACAAATATGTTAGCTCAAAGCTGCTAACATGACTACAGATCAGCTAACTTGTACTACCAAGGCCTGTAGCCAAATAGAGTTTCCATCATGGGTAACGCTAAAAGGGAAAGAAAAAAATACGGGAATGATACTTTACAACGAAAAGTTGTAAATGTTATTTCCGTAAAAAAGAAGTGTGACGGACCAGCTTGGCCCAGCGGTTAAGAGCCTAAGCCGCTCCGCACACTGGATAGAGTTGTCGCAGGTTCGATACCCGCACGAGACAAATATTTGTGCGACCCATAAATATTTGTTTCGGTCGGGATGTTTGTATATGTGAATGTCATGTTTGTAAATGCTCCTAAGACACAGGGATAATTTCTAAAGGGGCGCTACGTTCCATAAAAAAATAAAAAACGTGGTCAGAATAAAGCGCTATCGATGAAGAGAATGACAGCAAAAAAAAACGGAAAGCGTTTTTTTTTTGTAGTTGGTAGGCTCTCCATGCAGTGCCTCGCTTGAAGCCATTGATAACTAACTTATAGCTGTAACATAATAATATCAGCCTATACTGCCCACTGCTGGACAAAGGCCTTCTCTCACAAATCGAGGTGAGAGAGATTAGGTCATACTCCACCACGCGGACCCAGTGCGGATTGATGGAGGCAGGTTTGTGGCCACCTGCTGTTGGAATTTACCAAGCCGCCTTTAAGGCTTCCAACTCGGTTTAACGACTACCACATTAAGTGGTAGCCGGGACCAACGGCTTAACGTGCCTTCCGAAGCACGGAGACGCTCGAATATGAAATGCCACAAACGGTCACCCATCTCGGGCCGACCAAGTCGAACGCTGCTTAACCTTGGTAATCGGTAAGAACACCGCGGTCGTACAGCGCTACGAGCGCCTCAACGTAACATAAACACGGAGTTATTTTAGTCTTCCTGGAGCGAAAGCCTAGGTAATATATCCAATGCCTACTGTTCGTTAGTACTAAAAAAAAATAAAAAAAAACAACATTGGCACTCCGGGAGTGCCGACAGAAGTGAAAACTAGAACAACGTGTTTGTGTTTCTATGTACGTACATACACAACATATTTACATACTTATATACAGAGGTGTCGGTAACGGTAACAGTGCCGCGAGTTCAACGGATTTTTCCCATCTCAAAAATGCCCAACGCGCCTAAAGAAGTTTTCAATGCAAAGAGGTGTCGGTAACAGTGTCGCGAGTTTAATTGTTTTTTCCCCATCTTAAAAAAGTTCAACGAAACGAGTAGTTTTCACTTCAAAAAGAACACTTCAATCACATCTCCATAACAATACTAATTTAGTGTATTAAAAACACCTATACCAAGCACAAAATAACATTAAGAGACGCGGCTCGACAGCTGGCCGGGCCCCTACAGCAACTGTCCCAACCGAGGGCGCCCTCGAGTATGTCACCTCTTGCCCTTCTGGCTGGCTAGAGCGTAGTGGTTGCACGCTCGCCTTTAAGTCCGGTGAAGCTGTAAAGGCCTCGCGGCCAACAGCGTACATCATTCACACACACAAATCTGGCCGGTAGATACCTTCGGTGTTCCAGATTTTTACTCTAGCTATGATATTCGGATAGTTGAGTAGGTAGATGTTACTGACTGAAGTGTTCTTTTTATTAATTTTTTATTACCAGTAAATAGTAGGCATTGGATACATCACCTAGGATTTCGTTCCAGGACGACTAAAATTACACCGTGTATACGAATGTACCGTGAGTTGTTTAAACCGCACACAGCTGTATGCATGCTGCGTGCAATTCAGACCAACATATTTTTGCTAGTATATCCTATATTTTTATTGGGTCAGGGTTGAACCACGACCACAGAACGAAATCAGAAGAATATTATTGCAGCGTAAAAGAAAAAAAAAAAAAGAACACCGTCACGCCTATATTCCCCAGAGGGGGTGGCAAAGGTGTACTGAGTACACCCCACGTTTCGCCGACGATGTTAGGTGCCATGTAATAGGGGGCGAGCCTATTGCCATATACCGGGCACAATTCCAGACTCCGAACTCATACTGGGAATTTTTCGTTACAAAAACTACATTTGTCCGACCTAGGATTTGAACCCAGGACCTCGTGATCACAAAGCGATGCACTTTGCCACCAGACCAACGAGGCAGTCTTTATTGCAGCGTATTTTGAGTTATTTGAGCTTACAATGAAGTCAAAAAAGTAATGACGTGTTCCCTTTTGGAGTATCGAGCTCAGTCCATAGCGGTGTAAATTTCATTGAGATTGAAGGGCTCATTACCCTTCTCTTCTTAGAATCTCAGCAGTTCCATAAAAAGCTCTTTTACCTATACTTGAGCCTAAAAATATACATATCATAGTTATTTCCAGCTACTTAACAATAAGCATCGACAGCCGCACAACTCAAGTATAGAATCAGCTTTTCGAGATAAAAATAAAATATTGATACTTAGAATAGGAATTGTATCAACCGACTTTGCGAAGGTTTCATCTACAAAAGGTAAATAAATTTGCAGTTATAAATATAAAATCTGCAAGTAACCTGAAAGGAATTCCATAGAATCTTATTAAAAGTTGGCGGGACATTGGTTTGAGACATTTTATTTAACAGTGCGCCGTGCCGGGCTCATGGCGGTCGGGAGATCAATACGTCGGGCAGAGGGGCGGGGGAGAGCGTGGGGAACCTGTAGGTAGGTGACGGGCTCTCCCCACAGATTTGGGAGTGGGGGGAGCCCGGCTGACATAGCGACGCGCCTACGCGCACCCTGCGCTCCCTGAAGCTAGTCTCCCAATATATCCAACTTCCGAGGCAAGGCTCATTATAGTACAAATAATCGACCTGATTAACATTATAAGAACACATCAATGGGGGCGATGATGGCGGAGTTATTTATCAACTGAAAATAGACTTTTATGGACAATGGTCTAGGATTTGGTAAGATTTGCACAAAGCATTTGTTAGTTAATTATAGATGCTAACTTAAGTGTGCAAATCTGACTGGAATATTTAAGTGGATCTTATAAAAGTACGCAACGCATTGTTAATGGAATTTTAATATTTTAAAGTGATTTTAACAAATAATATTTCGAATAAGTATCATACGGCCATAAGGCTTCCAATTTGGCTTAACGACTACAATTTCGACAACGATGGTCTCGATTACCACGTGAAGTGGTTATTGAGACCAACGGCTTAAGGTGGCTTTCGAAGCTCGGGGACGTTTTAACATGAAAATACGACAAACACACCCATCTCAGACTGACCGACCGACTGACTGCTTAACCTTGATGATCGCTACGAACTACGCGGTTCCAGAATACTACGAAATCCTCGACTCCAGTACATAATTTATATACCGGGGTTATTGAATAGGCTCATTTGTTTGACGATTATTTATCCATTAAGTAGAAAAAATCCTTATGATTTATTTAGGAAAATGGATCTCTAATATCGAATATGTAGTTAAGCAAAAATAAGCTTTGGTTCGGTAAAAGTAATCTATTTTGGGAATTATTCGATTTGTTCTAATAAAAGAGTTTGATATGAGCGGTGTGGAGTACCTAGCTATCAACTGAATAACCTACGTTTAAATAATATTTTGAGGGTTATATCTATCTCTATAATTTGAAATGCTTGATCCTTGATGATATCAGCCTATACTGCCCATTGCTGGCCATAGGCCTCTCCCAAATCGAGGTCAGGTTTGTGGCCACCTGCTATTGGAACCCTATTAAGTATCCTTCAAGGCTTCCAACTCGGCTTAATAACTACTACATTGAGTGGTAACCGGGTCTATCTAATCAGCGGTTGACTCGGAATATGCCAAGTTAGACGCCTCATCGGTAGTTTGATAAGTTGCCGCAGCAGTAAGACACTAAACTCCACGAAAGACTGTTCCTGCCTCTGTAAATCCGCATTTTCTACGCGTGACGTAGTCCCAATTCGATTGGTGAGTAAAAAGGCCTTTGCTCATTTGTAAGACAGTACATTATTTTTATTTTTTTTGGGTTACCAACAATTGATACACACTCAAAGAAAGTTAAGTAATGCTAAATATCATACCACGTGCTCACCTAGTTATAGGCAACCACAGCTAACAAAAAATAACATACGTAGAGTGAATAGGCACACAGGTGAATTGGTTACAGTTTAAGATTAAAATTAAATATCTTATAATTATACAACAACAAATTTTCCATTCTATTATTTTTATAACATTGAAAGTTTCAAAAATAAAATATGATATACAATTAAAGATAAAATAATAAGTGAAAATAAAATAACAAAAGAATAACAATCAATAGGTCAGCTTACTCTAGACAATAAGTGTTTTGTAATTAGTGTTGTAAAAACGCTCGAGTCGGCGCCTAAGCGCTCGCGTCTTCTGCGTACTTCAACGCTCGGAAGCGTTGACTCAGCGCTAAACACTCGACTTTAGCGCTCATTTTCACAACACTTATATGTATGTTTATATATATGTTTTTTTGAAATAATTATGTTTAATTAGTATAGGTTGATTTATTGGTATTATGTTCAGATTACAAACTATTAGCTTCATTGGGTATAAAGGTGTGTGTGTGTGTGTGTGTGTGTGAGTGATGTACGCTGTTGGCCGCGAGGCCTTTACAGCTTCACCGGACTTAAGGGCGAGCGTGCAACCACTACGCTCGAGCCAGAAGGGCAAGGGGCGACATACTCGAGGCGCCCTCGGTTGGGACAGTCGCTGTGGGGGGGGACGCGGTGCACTCCTAAGTGCACCGGTCAACCGCCGGCTATGGGAGGGGATCTACGACTACGTCGTCGTCGCCCGTATACTGAGCGGAAAGAATGGATGACAAAGCATCGGGGGGATCGGAGAGAACATGTCGCGGCCAGCGGTGGCGGCAGGGGTTAAAGGTATATAGGGTATATTGAAGGTCGATTTGGCGCAGTGGTTAAGAGCTGAAACCGCTCCACCAGTCCCGCACGGGACAAATCTTTGTGTGACCCACAATTATTTGTTTCGGTCTGGGTATTTGTGTGTAGACTTTCATGTTTGTAAACGCACTCACGACATAGGAATAAATCCTAGTGCGGGGCTGCATCTTTTTAAAAAAAAAATAGGAAAAAACGTTCCAGTAGTTGTAATTTAGTAACTAACTAGCTTCTGCCCGCCACTTCATCCGCGTTGACTTTAGACAGTAACCTAACAGTTTTCCGGGTGTGTTTCAACTATCTGTGTGCCAAATTGCATCGAAATCCGTTACGCCGTTTTTGCGTCATTGGGTAACATACATGTAAACATACAAACTTTCTCATTTATTATAATATAGTAGGATTAGTGTATCATCAGAGGCTATATTGTGCGATCGATGGTTGACCATATGTTGGCTATACCTATGTGGCAGGAACGTTGTGGCAGGATTTGTCAAAGGGAAGATCTTCCAGCCAGACGGGTGGTGTGTCTGGCGGGGCCTGCCACTCTCCTCCCTAGAGTTGTTGTTGGTAGCTTGTATATATGTTACACGACGTGCACACTCTAATATCGCGGTGTAGACATGTATGGCGAATCGTCAACACCTTCTATTGGCAGGTAGTCGCAACTATGTAGCGATGTATAGGGATAGCTACACCTATATGTTCGACACATACCTAAAGTATCTTACTAATCTCGTACTAGACTCATTCTAAAAGAAAGTATATCAAGTTATCTTACTATACTTAATCTAAAAGAAGGTTATTTGCAACAGGTGTCGAGACAACCAGTTCACGTGTTTAACAGGAGACTGTATCTCACAGCATTGGCGCTGTGATAAAGAGGCTGACTGTGCGGACAACTCTGATGAAGCAGACTGTCGTAAGTCCTCACTATACACACAAATCATCCATGTGCTTTAAAAAAAATGTTTTAAATTTAAGCCCCTTAACGTTTTGAGTTGTCGTTTTACATGTCTTGCGCTAGCATTACTGAAAAAGCCATAAATCAAAGTAACTCCACCCAAACCGTAATATCAAGCGCAGACTGTGCCTCTTAGCTCTTAAGTACGGGGTATCGGTGCAATAGCGTTGTCTTCAAGCTCAACAATCACAAAAACTTCGTTTCAATTTCGGACTCTTAAAAAATTATTTAATATGGCATTTTTAACTATTATCAGGGTCGATGTATCAAATAAGTTTGTACAACAACTTATTTTCCAACAGCCGTGGATTTCATCCGGTGCGGTGAGAACGAGTTCCAATGTGAGAACAAGAAGTGCATCCGAAAGGACTTCCAGTGCGACGGCGACAACGACTGCGGTGACTGGACAGACGAAGACGCATGTCCTATGCTGCCTGGCAGTTGCAATGCTGGCGAGTTCAGGTACGAGTCATAGGCCCGTCAAAAGAGCCGTATACGTCAAAGTTTATATTTGGCATTAACGACTTTGGTTCGTGCGCCCCAAAGTCGTATATGGCAATGATCATATCAGGCATATTACGGCCTTATCATTTAGCCACTTCCCTGTTCGTATTGTGGGATGAAAGGATACAAATTTGAATTACAGTGTGGTTGAGATGATTTTATGAACGTACTATCATATTTTAATATTCACACATCTAACAAATGGGCAGTGAAATCATTGCCTACTATTCCAAATATTTACAGCCAGCTTTCTGTTTTGACATTCTAGTCATCTTCCTCTATTTAACTTAATCTTGCAACTATGCATCTGCGTTAATGTTATATCCAGCATCAAAATATGCTATAAATAACGCGTTAAACAATAACACATTCCCATATCTCAATTAATGCATTAAAATATTGCTGCGTAATGTCTTAGTTGACGCATTACGATGCATATGCAGTATTAGACTCAGATATAGGACTTAGATATAGGATAGAGATAGAACGTAAAGAAGAAGATATTAAACACTTCTAATACAAAAAAAAATAAGCAGGTGCACTGATGGCAAATGTATCCCCGATCGTTGGCGGTGCGACACCGACCGCGATTGTGCCGATAGCGAGGACGAAATGAACTGTGAACCCAATTCCATGCGGAACTGCACAAAAGACGAATACACGTGTGCTGATCGTCGCTGCATACTGGTGAGTATAGATTTTATTTTATGTCATAGTTTAACAAAAAGTAGCCCCACACTAAGAGTTATTCCCATGTCGTGGGTTTACTCGATCCAGTGATCGAAAAGGCGTATTCCTAACTACGGCATAGACCAAGCTGTAGTCAAACGCATTATATGCTAGAATTGAGAGAAACCAGACATCTTCTATAGTATATTGTGTATGTTAGACATCATTTATCCGTAAAAAACATTTCCCTTGAGAGTTGAAGTATATGTTTTAAATTTCTATAAAATCGGTTGACACGTTATTGCACAGGAAATAAGTTCATAATTTGCAATATGTTTACATGTGGGCGACAGTTCTCTACAAAACGTAACATGCTACGCGAATTAGAAGATGTGAATAGTATGCTAAACAAGTTCTATGCAATTCTTAGAGAGATATCACAAAACCATGTCTCACTTATTGGCGAGCGGTCAAGAAATAAATATCCACCATGGTTCAATAAGAAATTGATCAGGTTGTTACGTGAAAAATATAACTTACATTGCAGACTTAGGAAATATAATAACCCTATGGATAAGTTGGCATATCGAAGACTTAGTGAGAGGTGTGATAAACTGTCATTGTCAAGTTATAACAGCTATTTAGAGGAAATCGAATCGAGAATTAAAAGAAACCCGAAATACTTTTGGTCGTTTATTAAGTCTAAAAGCAGTGGGACTAATGTTTACCCTAGTGCCATGACTGACGGTACAATATGTAAATCTGATGGATCTGGTATCTGCAATCTCTTTGCAACCTCCTTCTCTAAAGTTTACGATGTTAATGACTCTGCGATTGATCCAACATCACCTTATCTAAATGTAGCTGTTCAGACTGGTTCCTGCGTTCACAATGTGCAGATTGCACAAGACGTAATTTTGAGAAGGCTGAATGAAATCGATATCTCAAAAGGTGCCGGCCCCGATGGCATCCCGCCAATCTTTATCAAGAGATGTTCCGAGAAATTAGCTACTCCGCTTCACCGTATTTTTAATCAGTCTTTAACGTCTGGAGTATTCCCACATGACTGGAAAACCGCTAAAGGGGTACCTATTCACAAGTCAGATTCAAAAAATAAAGTCTAACTATAGGCCCATTTCGATTCTTTCTGTTTTTGGAAAAATCTTTGAATGAAATCTTGTTTGTCCACTAATTCAAGCTCACTTTCAGCAATATATATCAGACCATCAGCACGGCTTTGTGAAATCCAGATCCACATCCACAAACTTAGTCAGCTTTGTCGAGGATCTTGCCATGGCCATAGATAAGCATGAAGTAGTGGATGTTCATGCTTATCTACACGGATTTCAGCAAGGCCTTCGATAGAGTTAGTCATTCATTACTTGTCAAGAAGCTCTCGTTTAATGGATTTTCTGACCATTTCACTAATTGGATTGAGTCGTATCTATCAAATCGTTCTTTCTTTGTCGTCGTTAATGGTTATCATTCTCAATTGTTTAAAATGAATTCTGGTGGATCACATCTGGGCCCTATTCTCTTTAACATATTTGTGAATGATATAACAGTATGTTAAACTTACTCTAGGCCCTTCTTATTTGCTGATGACCTAAAAATCGCACGGAACATCAATTCTAATCTTGATGTTTTACTGTTGCAAAGTGTTTGGATCGACTATGCGAATGGTGTTGCACTAACAAAATGAGTCTGAACACTGATAAATGCTTTCATATAAAATTCACACGGCGGCGCAATGTCATTCAATCCAGATACAATATTGGGGGTACATACATTCGCGAAGTAGACCATATTCGAGATCTGGGAGTTAAACTGCATACCAAGATAACTTTTCTTCACCACATCGAAAGCATTGTCAAAAAGGCATCTAACATGTTGGGATTTATCATTAGAAGTGGTAAAAGGTTCAGGAAACCGCAGACTAAAATTTTACTCTACAATACCATAGTCCGCAGCATTTTAGAATATTGTCCTGTAGCCTGGAGACCCCACTATGCATCCCATATATTAAGGATAGAGAAAATACAGAAAAGATTTTTATGGCATCTATCCTATGCAACTAAAATTGGACGGAGAACTGTGTCCTAGGCTGAAAGACTACGACATTTTCGAATATCATCTTTAGAAAAACGTAGGACGCAGTTAGACTTAACTTTTCTGTACAAAATTCTTAATGGTCTTATAGATTGCCCACAAATTTTAGGTAGATTCTGTTTCAGGGTTCCTCGTGTGGCTCCTAGATACCCGATATCTTTACTTATTCCACCTGTACGAGCCACAGTCTTAGGTAGAAACTCACCTATACCAAGGCTCTGTAGATCTTTAAATGCCATTGACCCTATTGAGATCTTCACAACCTCGATAAATAGATTCCGCATGTATTTATATAAAACCTGCCAAACTGACCTCATTTAGGTTTTGATTTTATATTCCTTAGTTTTTTCTTTTTTTACATTCACATTCACATTCACATTATACTTTTCTTATTAAGTTCTTCCCTTATGTTACTCATTTTCATTTATATTAAGGCATGAGGTGTTTATCTGTAATTGGTTAAGCAATTAATAAGTTAATTTTAAGGAGATCACTATGTATATATGAAATATTGTATAAGCCGTAGATAAACCTGATAATAAATAAATAAAATTAAGATGTTTACAGAATGATTGGATTAGATTAGAATGGACAGATTTTCTGCTTTAGGCAGGTTTTTATTATAATGTGATATATATGAAAATTAGCTAGGAAGTGAACTACATTGTTGCATCAATTTTTAATAAATAAAGTACGCATCGCATCGTCACGCCTATATTCCCCAGAGGGGGTGGCAGAGGTGCACTGAGAACACCCACGTTTCGCCGACGATGTTAGGTCCCATGTAATAGGGGGCGAGCCTATTGCCATATACCGGGCACAATTCCAGACTCCGGACTCATACTTGAATTTTTCGTTAGAAAAACTACATTTGTCCGACCTAGGATTTGAACCCAGGACCTCGTGATCACAAAGCGACCCGCTTTGTCACCAGACCAACGAGGCAGTCCCACCAGACCAACGAGGCAGTCATACGAGGTTAAATACCGGGGTTACTATGACAAGTCCTTAAATTCCCTTGATCATCCCACAAATTTTACCTTTAACATTTTTATGCAGAAAACTTGGATCTGCGACGGCGTTCGAGATTGCACTAACGGCGAAGATGAAATGAACTGCGAAGTCCATTGCGAAGAGGATCAGTACACTTGCAAAACTCAGGATGAACTTCCCAGCAGTGCATTTAGGAACTGCGTCAATAGGAAACACGTTTGCGATGGTATGAAGGACTGTCCTGAAGGAGATGATGAGGACAAGTGTCCCGTGAAGAGGGAATGCAGCACAGAAGACAAGTGTGATACTGGAATGTGTATTACGACGTACGAAGGTCAACCAGCCTGCACTTGCCCATTAGGGTTTCTTTTGGATGTTCATAATAATCACAGGTAATAATGACACACTGTTACTAACTTCAGTTTGTAAAATGCAATATGGAGCCGCATGAGTATTAGCGGATGTGCCGCAATATCTGTCACATCGTGCCAAGTGGATATCCAAAGACGCTGCTGGACTTGGTGATTGTAGACATTACACGTTACCTCTGGACATACATGGAGCTGGACTTACTATGCCCCTACTTAAATCTTCTCTCTACTTTCTTTCTATTTTACCCTTTTTTTCTACTTAATACATTTTACAGTTAATCTAAAATCTTGTTTGGTTAAAAGATGATGTCTTCGAAAAAAAATTACAAAAATCATCTTTTCTTTTGCCATAGTTGTCGAGACATTGACGAGTGCATGTACGAACAAGATCCTGTATGCTCGCAGACTTGTTCTAACACTGTTGGCAGTTTCAAATGCGGATGTATGACTGGCTATGTACTGAGGCCTGACGGAAGATCTTGCAAGCCTACTGGAGAATCACCTCTTTTGTTGTTCTCTAATCGAATGGGCATACGACAGGTAAGAAAACAAAAGCTTTACTACTATTTAGCTTGATTTGAAACTACAAAGAACAAAGCTTCTGCAAGCTGTTATTCTTTTTCAGCTGTGAAAGTGACTTCTTTTTTTCAGGTGTGGCTGACAGGAGACAACTATATGTCAGTAGTAAAAGGACTCCACAATGCAGTCGCTTTGGATTATCACTATGAAAAGCAACTTATCTTCTGGACTGAATACAACTTGAGGGTTATTAGAGTAGCGCAAATGAATAATAACAATATGACAGGTACACATATGTAACTTCAAGATTATTCTTGTTAAGTTCTAAAAAAAAATAATTGTTCCCAGTTCGTAAATGTTTAAAAAGATCGTTTTTATCAATGTTCTTTTACTAAGCACGACGTTTACTTATTGCCGCAATAACACACTCCTTTTAAGATGTTAAATAGATCACCTATTTTTTATATTTTTAGCCAACTTATTGCTATTTCCAGATGTCATAAGGTGGGGCCTAGAAACGCCAAGTGGAGTAGCTGTTGATTGGATACACGATCTACTATTCTGGACGGACTCTGGAACCAGACGGGTAGAAGTCACCACCCTTGACGGTTCTCAGAGAGCTGTCATTGCAGCCAACGATTTGGATAAACCGAGAGCTATAGCTGTACACCCGGGAGACGCTTTAGTGTTTTGGACCGACTGGGGTAACTATTATTACCCTTATATACGTGGCGCATTCGCATACAAAAAATACGAAGCTAAACAACTCGTATATCTTAAAACAAAAATCATGTTATACTTCTAAGCCAATAAAAGCGAGAATAAATAACTGTTGCTTTTCATTACTCACAGGTTCCTCATGTTTCTACATTTAATATTATTTCCCACTTTTAGGTCCTAACCCAAAGATAGAACGCGCCGACATGGATGGTAGCAGACGCAAAAGCATAATAGTAGACAAAATCTTCTGGCCTAACGGTTTGACTATTGATTATATGGAGTCCAACATATACTGGGCGGATGCTAAACATCACGTCATTGAGAAAGCTTCATTTGATGGACGTAATCGAAAAAAGGTGCGTCAAACTAACCAAAACACATCTATTAAACATCTGGTCAAAATTTGTTAAATAAGTTACTATTCTTAAAATTCCTTTACAGATTACTAACAAAGGCCTACCTCATCCCTTTGCATTAACTCTATTTGAAGATGCTATTTATTGGACCGATTGGCATACAAAGAGTATCTCAACAGTGAATAAGAAAACTGGTATGGGAATACAAACTGTTCACGCGGGTCTTAATGTTCCTATGGATATTCATAGGTACTGTTTTTAAATTTAGTTAAATAAGGCGTTTCCAAAGTGCACTACAGTGCAGTGTATTACAGTTTTGTTTTATTTCAGTTATCACCCACTGAGACAAATCAGGACCTACAAGAATCGTTGTGCCATGAACAATGGTGGTTGCTCACATTTATGTCTTCCAAATAGTAATGATCATTCGTGTCGTTGCCCTGTTGGTTTCAACCTAAATTCTGATGGGTAATATGAATTATTTATGTAGTTAATATAAAACGTCTTATAGATGGACTAGTGAATAACTGACAATTATTTTTCAGCCGAACATGTGAAGAAACTCCAGAAAAGTTGCTGCTCTACGCGCGTAGAAAGGATATACGATTGAAGCAACTGAATCCTAGGAAACAAACTGATTCTCTAGATATGGTATGTTTCGCGCTCTTCTAAATAATTTAGAAGCAAACTATAATTTAAGGTTGAAGTATTATACTGATTCTTTTCGTTTCTGTTTCTATTAGGTGATTCCCGTGGAGACTATAAAGTCTGCAGTGGCTTTAGATTGGGATCACAATACCAACTCCATATTCTGGACTGACGTAGAGAAGGACACAATAAATCGTGCATATTTGAACGGGTCGCACCAAACTGTTATTGTAGGCTCAAATCTCAGTAAGTTTCTACTTCACCAGTTTTCATACCAGGTTTTACTTAACATCTCAAATGGTCAAAAGTTCTAAATTCATAAATCTTACAGTTTGGCCTGCTGGATTAGCATACGACTGGTTGACTGACAAATTGTATTGGACTGATGCTGGGACAAATAGAATTGAAGTGGCCAACGCATATGGTAGCATGAGGACATTGCTAGCTTGGGACAATATTGACAAGCCAAGGGATATCGTTGTGAATCCAAAAGGTATGTAATCGGAAAAGACGATGATAATAAAGTTAAGATTTTTCTTAATGGCCGACTTTTTAACACGCTTTTATTTAACTTGCAATGTTCTTATGTCTGTCTGTCTTTCCGGTTCAAGTCTTGTGATCCATTTTTCAAACACGATTATCCAATTGAGTTAAATTGGCATGCGTATATAAAGACGGTGACAGTGCAATAATATGGTACAATGGAGTTATTCTGATGATGGAGTCGGAAGGTGGCCATAGGAACGTGTAAACTATACAACGTAGCTCCCTCGTGTATAGGCTTGTTAGATTATTATTAACAAGGATTATACAACCAGATAGTGTTCAGGGTCTGATAATGAAGCCAAAATGTGGCCAATGGAAGCACCCAACTACTGAATATAAACCCGCCTTGTTTGGGCTCGTTGGATTTGTCTTGACGAGTACTTTAGACCTGAATGTTGTCCAAAGTCTGAAGATACCGCTGGAAGGAAGTCATAGGAACTCCTCAACTAAGCAAGATATCTTCGTTGTGTTTTTTTGCTATAAAGGCTTGTTTTTAAAAAGGGCTTTTTAAATTAAAATTATTATACTATTACGATTATGATTACTTTGTCGGAGGTATGGTTATTAACACTTACACAAACACTTCGATTAAAACGAACATATTTTGTGGATTTTATCGTGAGGGATTTTTTTGAGGGTAAAAAATTTATCCCGTGTGGGAAACGATGTGCTGGAACAAGACGTAGTCACATTGCTTACTTCAGGATCGTTTTATTACTATATATGCCTAGGGAATATTAACTCATTATTCGTTTATAGGTGGTGTTATGTACTGGTCCGACTGGGGAGCTGCACCCTGCATCGAACGAGCAGATATGGATGGAGGTAATCGTAGTCGCCTGATCTTCGGCGACATGACGTGGCCTAATGGTCTCGCGCTTGATTTCGTTAACCACCGAATCTATTGGACCGATGGTGGGAATCAAACTATAGAGTACGCCAATTTTGACGGCACTGGACGTAAAGTGTTAATAGGTAAGCTTCTGAAAAACGCATATATTTTTCTTTAAAAGATACTAGGCCCATTTTTTTCTTCCGCAGCAATATATCTTTTTGTTCAACAAATTATTTTTATACCTCTATTCAGACTCTCAACATCTGCCTCATCCTTTCGGACTGGATTTATACGGCGACGAAGTATTCTGGACTGATTGGGACACGCAGTCTATTCAAGCGGCTAACAAATATACGGGCAAAAACAGACGTACTCTGGGAGCAGGTGTGGCCGGCCTTATGGATGTCAGAGTGTTTCATAAGGAAAGAATAAGTGGTGCAAATCGGTAAGGGAATATACATAATAATCATAATCACATACGGTATCTTGCAGGCTTTTAAATTTGAGCCGAAACTCCAAATAATAAAGTTAGAAATGTGGTTCGCATATCATTATGTCTGGTGGTACTATTGCGTGATAAATATTCAAATTTGATACAAATGTTTGTTGTGTAGCTTTAGCGTTTAAATTGGAATGAGCAATAAATTAAAAAATATTTTCTTTTTATGTCAGCTGCGGAAAACACAATGGTGGATGCTCACATCTTTGTTTATTGAAACCAGGAGGAAGATCTTGCGCTTGTCCCATTGGAATAAGACTAAACGTATGTATAGATATATGCGAGTTATTGCAATCTTTAATCTAATTACTTTGCGGGAAAAGTAAGTAAGCTAATTTCACGTGTCCTATAATTTGCAGAAGGATGGTAAAACGTGTTCCAACGGGCCAGTGAACTTTTTGATATTCGCTCATCGAGTTGACATACGCGTAGTGTCTTTAGATGTGCCGTACCTCATTGACGTCGTATTGCCACTGCCACCATTGAAAAATGCTTTTGGCGTTGATGTTGATCACAAAACAGGTAGGGTAGTTACAAAAATACTGTCCAATCCAAATGATATTGGAGCTTATATGATAAGCTGCTGTATTTTTTTGTGTGCATAAGCAATAAAAGATACAACATCGTTTAGTTAATATTTATTGGAACTTTTAATTTTAATACAATTTTTGCTGTTATATCGCAAGCCAACCACTGACTAATAACTTACTAAACATTTTTTAGGCCTAATCTATTGGACGGACACTGGCGAGAGAACAATCCAACGGGCGAACAAAGCTGGTGGGAACGTTGAAACCATTATTGGGAAAGGCCTACATACAGCTGATGGGATTGTCATTGATTCTACCGGACGTAAGGTACTAACAAACATTCCTGGTAATGGTTTACTTGATTGAACAGTAAAATTATTGACCAATATTTAATTAAAAAATGGTTTTGTACAGATATATTGGACCGATGGCGGACGTAATAGCGTTGAAGTAGCTGAACTAGATGGCAGCAATAGAAAAGTTCTGGTTTGGACGGGTTTAGGTAAGCTACAACAAGCATCCTCCACACATGCCTCGTAACTTCGAAGCTATGCAAACGCAATGTAAAATCTACCTACCTATCATTAATTTTACAGATTCACCTCGCGCTATAGCTTTGCATTATGAGTATGGGTACATGTTTTGGTCAGATTGGGGAACATCGGCTAAAATTGAAAGAGCCGATATGGACGGCAAAAACAGGTAATTTGAACAGTAATTTTTGTTTTATAAATTCGTTGGTAATTTGTGGAGAAATTAAGGCCTCTTATTTTTTTTGGCAAGGACCAGTCAATCAGGCTAAAAAATTTCTAAGTTAATTTTCCTACTCACCATATGCTTACCATTTTAAAATCACGATCGTCGCTTAAAATTTAAATCCATTGGTCAGCATTTTTTGGAATACTTTGGGTACTTGAAGTACTAACAAGAACAGCAGTTAATGTAATATACATTTATGTTACTAGTTGTTAATCCGTAGCTCAGTGAAATAAATAGGCGCGGACTCTATTAAAGGCGGTGTAGGTATTTTAAATTGTTTGAAATGTACAAGTAAAGGCCGCGGTTAGTGGTGCCCGTTGGCGCCAGTGGAAGTAAGTCACGTAGGCCGCCGTAGTAGTGGTAGGGGACGTCGGTGGTCGCTAAAGTGTGCGTTTAGTTCACGCGTGAACACTAGTTACAATATTTTTTCTTAATCCTGCAGGCTAGTCATAGTAGATACCAACATAAAGTGGCCAAACGGTCTTGCTATAGACAGAATAGAAAGCCGTCTATACTGGAATGATGCTAAAATTCTCACCATCGAGAGTTCAGATTTCAACGGCGAAGATCGCCGAACAATATTGCCCAATGTTCCGTACCCATATGGCATTGTGATTGTTGGTCAACATGTATACTGGACGGACTGGAGGACTCAAGCTTTGCACAGAGCTGATAAAGTAACTGGCAAGAATTCTATTGTGATTAGAAAGGATTTGGCAGGGCTGATGGATATTCGAGCGGTCCAGGTAAGATATATGGGATTCATACTTAAAGGAGATTAGTGTCAGTAACATATGAAGAAAATAGAGAACTTTAGGTTTTCTCAGAACTGCAACTTCTTGTCATCCTAGATTTTGAATGCCGAAAGATTCATTAAAAAAAACATAAGAATAGCCGATGATGAAATCTGGATTATCCTTTTTTATTGACAAATATCGTTACTGTTTATAATCGAAAGGTCTAGTCACAGATCAAATACAAATTTTTATTGGTATATGCAGGGTAGTCTGATCACTTGGCTACTCTGTAAGCGGTTGTGAAACATGTTTCCAATGTTTATCCTAATTTAGCATGGTCAAAATATTTGTGAAGTTTGTATATGTATGTAAATAAACTGCCTGGCCCCAAAAAAAAAACAAATAAAATCATGTCATATCTGCACAGGGAGAACAAGAATTAGAGAATGCCTGCGGTACAAACAACGGTGGTTGCTCACACCTCTGCCTCCGCAAGCCGCAAGGATACTCCTGCGCCTGTCCAACTGGCCTACTTTTCAACTCGAGCGAACCAAACTCGAAAACTTGTCGAAAATATCCTGAAAGCTTCCTATACTTTGCGACGAAGACCAGTATCGCTCTGATTTCGTTCGACACTCCTGAACAGTGGGATGTAACTCTTCCGGTCAAGGTGCACAATGCAGTGGCTGTAGATTTCCATTGGGAACAGAAGCTGTTATTCTATACGGATGTCGAAATCGATGTTATAAGGTAAGTGACTGAACTTTATAGAACGGAGTCGTAAAACTCAGAAATACCATAATTTACTATTTAACCGAAAAGAAATAAATATAAATTACATAATTGTTAATTTAAGGTCAATCAACATGCTAAATATGAGCGACACTAAAGACGTCGTAAAGGGCAACATGGGTGTTCCTAACGGTTTCGGCGTAGATTGGATAGCGAACAACATCTATTGGACTGATAACGATTACAAGGTAGGTAATAATGAAAGAACAAAAGAGGAAGGGGGCTGGTATGTAAGTCTTGTTTTCGAATTAGAATTGATTTCTTTTGTTTTTAGACAATCGATGTTGCTCGGTTGGATGGATCATCTAGAAAAACTTTGCTTAGCAATTTGAGCGAGCCAAGAGCCTTGGCCTTGTTTCCTGCTAAAGGGTAAGTTTCTACCCTTTTTAATAATGCATGGACTCTAAACAGCCGGATTTATGGAGCTCTAGTGTGGGGCGTCTGGTCTACGTGATTACAAATTGCGAACTAGAAAAACAAAATGAATGTCCATGAGGAACGCATCATTTCTAACTTTTAATTTAATTAGTAGTATATTTGTACCTACCTGTAGTCTATCCACCGCTATTAAAAAGCTCTTCTACCACATCTGAAGACACTAAATGTCTCCTTTCGTTATGGAACGTATAGGTGTAATTCTGCTTTACTGCATCAATAAACCACGTCCCTGCAAACAACACAAAAAATGTGCTCTATACTTATATAAGAAGTATGGTCTATATATGCAGGAATTTTATATTTTAGGTACATCTACTGGACCGATTGGGGTCACATTCCTTGCATAGAAAGGGCGTATTTAGATGGGAGCCAGCGGCTAAAGATCATTGAGAAGGATATAGGGTTTCCCAACGGAATAACAATCGATTATAAAGATAGAAGACTGTATTGGACTGACGCTTTGAGACATCGAATCGATACTTCTGACTTAAATGGGCAGCACAGGGTGCAATTGATCCCAGAAACGACGAATCCATTTGGAATGACACAGGTAAATAAACCTTATTGTTAGTACTCCATGCTCTAAGCATTAACGGTCATGTAATCGCACGATATTAGAAGACGATAAGAGTTGTCGAGATAGTGATATAAGGTCGAAACCCTTAGTACTTATTTACCTGAGGCAGGCACAATTTGTGTTTAGCAACTCTTGTCTTCAAATTGCCAAACTACATATTGGAAAATAAGGTACAAAATTGAAAACCACTAAATTTCAATTAGTTCCTCAACCTTCCTTATTGACGGTCACATTACGATCACCTGCTCTTAATAACACCCACATACCTCCTAATGAATTCACCTCTACAAGATGTCCTATTGCAGTATAAAGACTACATCTATTGGACGGATTGGTACAAAAAAGCGGTAATGAGAGCCGACAAGAAAACTGGCAAAAAAGTAACAGTACTAAGATCCGACTTGGAGATGACGATGGAAATAAAAGCTGTATCAGGTGATAAGCAGCATGGCTGGAACCCGTGCAAAGAGGAGAATGGAGGGTGCTCCCATCTATGCTTATTTAGACAGCATGACTATGTGTGCGGATGTCCGGATGACTTCGACCCTCGGCCTTGTTCGACAGGTAGGTAAACCTTTTAAATGATGTCTTTTTCAACTCTCGCTGTGGGCCACACTATTTGTCTAAGAGTACGTAAAAGCGAAATTAATCGACAACTAGCAGAATCTTCTGGACATAAATGACGGACGATTCAGCGCAGTGGTTAAGAGCTTAAGCCGCTCCGTCCTCTGTGTCTAATAGTCGCGGGTTCGATTCCCGCACGGGACAAATCTTTGTGTGGTCCACTATTATTTGTTTCGGTCTGGGTATTTTCATGTGAATTTTGAATTGTGAAGTTCCCTGTTTGTAAATGCACCCACGACACAGGAATAAATCGTAGTGAAGGGCTACGTTTAAAATATAAATAAATGCAGTCATGCTGTTTGGAATCATTTAGGAAGAATTCCAAGTTTAGCAGATACATCCAATTCTTCGGTGATATCGTCTACTTGGTGGTAAAAAGATCTAAGTCACATTTTACTGAAAAGTCATTTATGAAAAAAATTATGTACAAATAATCAAGAATGTGAACATAAGTCTGATGTATTTCCGTAGTGGTTTTTCTTGAAATAATTATGAGATCCTGTTACCAATATGTTGTAACGAAGTTATGGACTCTAATGGACATATTGATGCTATAATAAGGAAACTATTATTTGTAGAGCCCAAGAACCGCATTGATAACAAAATTCCGGCCATGTACCCGTCGTTCTATGACTACACGGATTACGTACACATCGACAGCGGACTGGTTCCCCTACCCACTGCCGTCCCCGAGAACAGCACTGGCGTGATTGTTATCATCATTGGAATCATGACATTCATTATTCTAGCCGTGGTCGTGATCGCATTCGTTTGTGGTAAGTTCTATCTATCTATCTATAACCTCACGCCAGTACAGAGTTCCAACAGGTTCTTTCCTTACATACCTCTCTGGCTTCCTCGACTCTCATAGTTCGTCTCATACACGCTCGCCGGTTACGGAGACTCTTGACTTTTCCTTCAGATAAGACTCGGTTTATTTGGTCGTGGTAAGATAGTCTAGGTCTTCCCCGGTACCTGCATCCTTCCACTTTCACATTGTATATCTGTTTTGTCATTCTTTCCTCTGGCATTCTTTCTATATGCCCGAACCAACGGAGCATGCCCTTTCAAATCTTTACACCGATACTATCTATGTGGTAAGTTGTAGTCGGGATTGGACGCTGGATTAAAATGGTTAACTGAATCGTGTGATCGCAAGGTCTGGAATTTTCTTTTGTATTTACTGGGCAAATTTTGATTTAGGACCAGAGGACTTAGCAGATAAAGATTGACTTTAGCGTGTCACTAGCGAGTAAGCGTGCTGTCAAATGAATTTTAATTTAATAAACCATATTGTGACATGGATAAGGAGTCCTTATCCATTCCATAATCCTTATTAAGGACGCCCATATCGCGCTAACGTCAATCGTTTATTTATTCATTTATTAGGGCATAAGTAATTGTTACATTTGAAACTTACTACTATAATTTGCATAAAAAAAAATCTTTTTAAAAAAAAGGTAAACCGACTTCAAAAAGGAAAAAAATAAATATTTGAAGTCGGTGCTGGTTGGTGCAGTCGGTTTCTTGGCACCGACCTTACCCAAGTTTACCTTTATTTTAAAAGATTTTTATTTTACAATTCTAAGTGACGAGTGAATTATTTAGTAATATTTATAGACCGATATTATATTATTTTGCTAAGTTGCAAAGTAAGGTACCTACAGGATTAATATAATGACTATAATAACGGAATCTATACATTCGTGCTGTTCGCCGTTAAGGAGTTCCCTCTTGTATCTTGAAAGTCCAAGGTCCAATACCACTAACAATAAAATACGACCACGTCAAAACTTTACTGAACCAAATGCAAAAAGAATCATCAAAATCGGTTCATAAGCAAAGGAGTTATAAAAAAGGATGAATTATGAACCTCCTTTTTAAAGTTGGCTAATATACTGCTTAGTTCTATAGTAGGGTACCTATAGGATAGACGTAATACCCATAATATCTCAATTTACACATGCCTATTGTTTGTCGTTAAGGAGTTCCCAGGTGTATCTTCTAAGTCCAAGGTCCAATACCAATGAAATTAAAATGGGACCACCGCGGAGCTATACTGAACCCAATGCAAAAAAAAACATCAAAATCGGTCCACAATTGACGGAAATATCGCTGAACATACATAAAAAAAAAGCATACATTCAACCGAACATAGAACCTCCTCCTTTTTGAAGTCGGTTAATAAAACTAAATGTAAAATTTTTTAAGGTGTCACAGCATGCATAAAACAGTAATGTATTTTTTAGGAAACATTGAAATTAATTGGTAATGTTCGTTTTATACAAAACTAAGTTAAACTGGATGTGAATATTAAGAAAATATAAGGTACAATTAATAAAATAAAGATATAAGAACAATAAAATCGATAAGCAAAAATAGTAACCAAAAATTTTTTTTTCTTTTATTTGTTTTTTTTTCATGCTCTGTGCGTCGACTCTTCCCTTTAGTTATCGTGACGATATTATGTAAAGGTGCGGAACTCTGTACCTAAGACTAATGTACTGGAAGTGTAAAGTTATTATGACTTAATGCATCTGTTTCTAATGCGTGTTCTGTATAAAGAATCGTCAGAAGTGTTTCCTAAAACACCACTTATATTTCTGTCCCAGTGAAAATAAATAGACACCACGACGGCGAGTTGAAGGAGAACTACCGCGAACCGGGCGGACACATATCCTTCCACAACCCTAACTACAGCTGCGCGATAGGCCCCACGGGGCCGCCCGTGGAACCATTGGAGCGCCGACCCAACCGCTTCCAAGGAATATTCAAATATGATAGAAGCCAGGTTCGTAACAGAAAACGAATAGCCTTCCTTATTACGTGATTCATAATATTGCCGTTTATAAACAGATAATACAATCAATCAATCAAATCAGCCTATTGCAGTCCACTGCTGGACATAGGCCTCTCCCAATTTGCGCCACAATACACGGTCCTCCGCCTTCCGCATCCAGTCCCACCCTGCGACCTTCTTCAGGTCGTCGGTTCACCTAGCTGGGGGGCGCCCTACCTTACGTTTGCCGAGTCGTGGTCTCCACTCTAAAACTCGTCTGCTCCATCGGCCATCGGTTCTTCGACAGACATGGCCAGCCCACTGCCACTTTAGCGAGCTCACTCTGCGGGCTATGTCAACTACTTTGGTTCTTTGACGGATAACTTCATTTCAGAGTTTATCCCTCAAAGAGACTCCGAGCATAGCCCGCTCCATAGCTCGCTGCGCGACTTTGAGCCTATGGACTAGCCCTACTGTAAGTGTCCACGTCTCGGCACCGTATGTCATGACTGGTAGAACGCACTGGTATATGATACATTCAACTACTAATTTTAAAACTGCCAGGGTTCACAGACGAGACATTTATGTTACGGGTTTTGTAGCCCTACCGTGAGGTAACAGTTTTGTCTAAAGGTACGGTCAAACAATACGATTCTTTAAACCAGTTTTCTTGTGACAAACTTTTGTCATGACATGCCATGCTAGCATGTAAGGGTACGGCCAAACCAACGCGTTCAGCCGCGGCCGCGATGGTATCCCCGGCGGCGATCACGGTGGCGATCAGTATCTCCTTATAATTGCGCGTGCAAACGCTGCCCAGATAGCGCATGCAGGACGCAGGACGCGTTAGTGTGAATATTTCCATACAAATATTACACGCCACCGCGGCCGCGGCTAAACGCGTTGGTTTGGCCGTACCCTTACATGTTAGCATGGCATGTCGTGACAAAAGTTTGTCACAAGAAAACTGGTTTCAAAAATCGTACTGTACCGACGTCTATGTAGGCAAGACAAGACTATTTTGACTAGCGTTCAAGACTCGTATCAAAGCCGACAATATTTTATCCTGTGCGAAAGTCTTACCGACTGTGTTAACCCGACTATGTTTGATTTTTCCTCTTCTGAAGAAAAAAATTACTTAACAGTTTTTCTGTAATAAGACCCATGAACGCTGTATCTTTCTTGACACCATTTGATTCACCAAAATATGAACCAGACTTAAATATTTTTTTAGCCAAAATACTACTGTTATAAATTTATTCTGAGCAAAACACTTCCGGAACAAATGGCGTAATAGTAGAGGCCCACACTTAGCAGTGGGTAGATACAGGCTGGTTGATGATGATAATGAAAACACTTCCAAATAGTTTGGAGCATAATGGAGCCATCCAACAGATCCAAGTAAAATACAGGCGATTTCTTTTGTGACTGCATAAATTATATGGCCTCAGTCAGTAAATTCTACCACTGTACATACCCCCGGCAAATCAAGGCTTTAAGAAGTTAATTTCGCCCTCAGGAGCGAGTGACAAACGTCTACATACCTGAAGGAACTAGCCTTTTGCCACCGCCGCCGCCCCCGCCGCACCGGCACCCGCCCCGGCCCGCCACACACGACGACTTCGAACCCGTCACGTTACACTCGTACGCCTGAACAACTCATCATGTCGACAGCCACGGCAACGGATCAGAGCGATTAGCTAGTAGACTCAACTTATGTAGATGCAGTCATCTCAAATTAGAGCCCTCCATCTCTTTAACAAAACACTTATAATCTTACTTTACTGTAAAAAAGAGATGTGGATATAAGCAATTTATAGACCTGTCTCTATTTAGTAAGATTAAAATGGTTTTGTTAAAGATTGGTAGCCTCCCCCAGATCAGTACGTGCGATCGTTGTTACAATGGAGATTACGCAATATCTTAATTTACGACGATATTTCCAATTTCGATAACATTGACGGTTAAGTTTCAGAGAGCTCAGCACGAAAAAATTGACGTTAGCGTGAAACAAGCGACTATTTATTATATAAACATGAACATGAAAGCACGCTAAGCAAGCGTCACACTAACCTCAATCTTTTCATGCTTCCTCTGATTCGACTTCTATGAATCTATATCGAAACCGAATGTCGAAATCATGAAAAGCACATCATTCTCTATTTCTTTTGTATGTAGATTTGTGACACAATTCATTTTTATGAATATCAAGAAAACAACGGCGGATTTATGTTTGATGCCATTAATAAAATCACCAGGAGGGCCCGCAGCTCTTGAAATAGTTGACATTCCTATCATGTATGTATGTACTACCGAATTAGCTAGCTAGTGCAACACCTATCTGATGGTTGGTAGTTACATTAATTTACTTCGGACTCTGATCAATATGCAAGGCTTAAAAAGCTCTACAGCATAATATTATTAATTGAATTTAATAATTTGAAATTAAATTGATGAAATCAATAAAATACAACCAAAGGTTTTATGTTAGGAACTCTCGTACAAACACTTTGTATGCAACTGTAATAGGCAAAGTCCAATAAATAAAAGAAACTGCTTACTTCTTTAAACTGAAGTTGATCGATACCCTATCATAATGAATTATTCGTCAATTGCAGATTTAAAAAATGAAGAAAAATTGATACCTTTAGGTACGTAAGATCATTTGTAAATGAAAAAAAAGTATAAAAATTATTTAAAAATAAAAAACAAATGAAGTAACGGTTAAAAATACGTATCTATATCTAGTTTAGATTATAGGTACTAGATCGTACTTGTGTAAAGTATAAATTAATAACAAAAAAAATAATGTCAACAGCATTCCTATCGTTCAATACCTATTCAAAGTTACTCCATCAGTTAAACGATTACGTGTTTTAAATAGGAATTACTTACACTAAAATATAATGTTATGATAAAATATTGTTATAGTTAATAGGTATAGGACAATTTGTTTAGATGCATAATGAGGTGCGACTCAGAGGCAAGTGTAAATATATGTACCTATCTAATTGTAATTTTAAATGGGGAATGTCCCCGGTATAGAAATGCAACACCCAAAGGGTTTACGTCACAGCTACGGTACCATGCTACAGACTCGTAGACGCCCTGAAAATACGCGTTTAGCGTGTAACAACACAAAGAACCGAGCGCCTATTCTGTATCTCAAGTGAAACCTGGCCAAAAAGTTTGTACGCTGGCTATCAAGATTCTTACTGTGCTTGCGATAGGTATAGATGCGCCTATCAAAAAGCTAGATTGTCAGACTATTTTATTTATTTACAATTCATACACTTATAAGCGGACCTAATGCCTGAGGCATTTT
Source organism: Phalera bucephala (assembly GCA_905147815.2). NCBI lineage: Eukaryota > Metazoa > Arthropoda > Insecta > Lepidoptera > Notodontidae > Phalera > Phalera bucephala. The sequence goes on from LR990615.1 coordinate 22,133,675, forward strand.
CTGCTAGTCTATCTTAGGGTGGTGTAGAGACAATTGTGGTAGGTGCGAAATTACACAAGTAAAGGAAAACAAAAAAGTTAAGAAAATAAATTTAAATAACAACTAATCAACTATTATATTATTATAACACTTAACTTTATAAATACAAATTATATGTATAACGATAGTATACATACATACTTGTATACTATATGCATATGCCACAAATATATATATACATATATATGTAATATATACATAAACTAAAATTGTGCGACGTAAAGACATGAAACAACCGACATTGAGAGGGATCCAACATTTTGTACAGATAGTCTTGCAGAAGTTTTTTTTAAAAGAGCTACGATTGGTATGGATTAAGATATTGGATAAGGTGGCCATCCTGAGTTCTAGAGGTAAAGCATTCCAAAAAAGATAGACTGGACAAAGAAGAGTGAATGAAATCTGTACTATGAGGGGGCACAAAAGAGGACGATCATTTGAAGATGTTTTTCGTAATTAGAGCACAAATACTAAAATTGAGAAGTAAGATAAGCGGATGAGACGGGAGAATGAAGGATTAGTTAGTGCCGTCAGAACTCTACGCTGCCGAAAAAGCAATCAACTCCATAGACACCTACCTATTTCTCAGTTGAACACTTCTGTAAGTGATATTCACTTCGAGATACATAATAGGCCCGCATAGCATCTACTTGTAACCCGCCGCGCACTCTCGGAAAACTTTTAAAGTTAACATCCGATATTGAGATGCGCTAAATGATTTCGTTACAAGGCTGATAGAGTAAAAAATATTTGTAATATATTCGAGCTGAGAAAAATGCTTAGAGTCTTTTCATACGACGATATTTTTACGAGAACTTGACGCGTCAGACTGAACATAAATTAATTGGAACGCGATACAGCCACAGCCTGTACTTTAAAAAGCGCGTATCTCTACCGTGAGTTATTGTATTTATACAATTTTTCATCTATAGAAATCAAAGCAATCGGAGCGTGTATCAACCTCTTTAGCAACATCATTTTAACCCTTAGGCTCGGCCCTTAATACTTTGCTGTAAGAAAGTGACGTGGACATATGCAGTTTATAAATGTCTCTTTTTAGTTACGAAATAAGATTATAAATAGCTTTGCTAGAGCAGTTGCGGTAATCCTCCAATTCGCGGCTGATCATAATACAGATTTTAGATCCAGGTCTTTTGATGAAACAAAATTGATACGATCTCAATATAAAGTTGTAATAATCGTTTAGACTGACTGATAAATGCAACTACTTTTAGCATAATACGAAAATTCCGGTTCATGCAATATACCGCGTGTTCGCGCGTCATGAAGCGAAAATCGTCGTGTGTAAAGACCCGCAGATCGGCATGCACCGGCAGAGGGCGCTCCGCAACAGTTTTCATAGCGTGATATCGAAGTACATGTGGTCAAGATAATAAATTTATTCATATTTATTATTTTTGTACAAGTCGAATGTTCCTTCGGTTCCCGGTGGCTCACGGGAACGATTGAAATTGACTTTTATACCTATAGAAAAAGAAGTTATATTTAGTATAACTGATGTTTAGGATAATGATTTTTCACATTGTTTATAAAATATCTGGATATGCTTCTAAAATTAACACTATTCTTACCCCCATGGTAGTTATAGACACTTAATATGAAAGTACTAATATAGAATATTAGGCTTCATTTATTTGGTGGCCACAGATATGAATATTTTTATAAACAGCGTGAAAGAACAGTGTTCTTTTTATTGAGGTACTAATCGCCCTAAAGTGGTATCCCGACCTCAAACTACCTAAGTTCAATGGATGGTAGCTGTTTGTACTAAGATAAATGCGTAGGTATTTACCATGATCTACAATTGTAATAACAGTATACATCCCGTGAAAACAACTCATGAAAGGAATTAAATTAATTTCTTATTTTTGTTTGTTCAACTTTGAAATCTAAGTCTGTAGGATATTTTTATCAAAGAACACATTTGTTAGTAGAGTGCAATTTAATAGTATGAATGTTAATTTTACCACTCGGTCACTTAAATGTAAGTATCCTAATAATAAATACGATGACGGTATTTTTTTAATGATTTTTATCATTGAATTTCAATAAAGTACAAGCTAGTGTGCCATGATTGAGAAAATCCTGTTTAAATCTCAGATAGCAATACTACACAATGTTTGTTGTTAAAATAGAATTCGACTGCCTTTAATCCAGAACTATTCACGGCATACACACTACTGTAATCAAAGGGAATATTATGTATTTTAAACGATAGTTTGAAATGGATCCATCTATTTTTGACAGATCACAGCCACAGATTAATTAGTCGACACACTTTCGATCATCACTTTGAAACACATAATAAACTCGCAAATTACTAGTGCTGTAAAACCGCTCGAGTCTTCAACGTGCTCCAAAGCTCGGAAGCACCGAGTTAGCGCTAAAAGCTCAACGTTAAGAACTCATTTTTACAACACTACAAATTATGGTAGGCCTAAGCAATGAAGAACTCCTTAATACACTGACATTCGTAGAAAAAACTCACCAAGTTAAATATGGTGACAATAAAATATCAATGTAAATAGTTAGTTTTAATTATTTATTATTTTGTAACCAGCATTGAGAATTGTAAATAATATTTTGTTTATTCTGTTTCGTCCTGTTTAATTTAATTTAACATCTGCAAGTGGGTACGTGTTTGTGTCATATAAGAATTCATTTTGCTATATAATTGCATAAACGGTTTTGAGAGAAACACAAAATATCTACGTCTGTTAATGTTTACAGGTAAAAAAATCATTAATTGGCAATATGATTTTAATAATTTTGTAACTGTTTAAAAATTTCACCAAAAGTTATTAAAGTTTCACAGGGTGTTTTAATCTAAGGTAGAATTAGGAGGAAAGGCAACGGATAGATCCGATAAAACTCTCAAATTGTTTTATTATGACAAACTTAATGTCGATAACAGTACTTATAATTTTTGTACACAATCATTGCAACATTTGTATATCAAAATGCCTGTGGCCTATATTTCGCACCTTCAGAACAGTAGTGACTTATCTCAAAAAATAAAGTTTTTGGGAGACTAATCGCGTCCTTTCAGAACCGAGCGGTGCGGGTAAAGGGAGGGAAAGTGAAAGAGACCGAAGTTTTAATATTCACCGGATAGAGCGTACCTTTTAATGGCCCTCTATGACCGTAACTCGATTTCTTAAATTTTTGAGTTAAGTCCATACCGTTCTGTAGGTGCGATTTTATATTATTAAACAGATTTAATCGACATTATTTCCTTGATAAGAATAACAAAAAGTTCCTTTTTAAAAACCACTAATACAAATACAATTAATTATAAATGCATTTACGTTTTAGTAATATGTACATATTCGTTTGTATTATAGAAACATGTACTGCAGCACAATATAATTATTGTACTGTATAATTTTTATATAAAATGTCCATAATAAAAACACAATAATTTAATTATAAATCGATTAACTTCATTTGATGCAAATGAATTTGTTTAGCTAGTACGTATAATAGGCGAAGTATCATAAAGATGATGTAAAAATCCGCCCCGTTTGAAGTTACTAGATCATCAATACCATTAATTACTACTAACCTATTAATTCTTACAATCCTCTTTTATTCTATATTTTTTCCGTATTTTTCTAACTCAAATCGAGACTTAAACAAATAAGTCAGTTAAAAAGACAAGACCGCAGAGTTTCTCGCCGGATCTCCTCAGTAAAGGCTGATTTTCGATCCGGTGGTAGATTAGCAAGTGTAAAATAATTTTAACTCTACAATTATTAATGATTTATACGAAATAAATGATTCGAGTTTTCAACTAAAATCCATTACTTAAAAATAATAAAAGAGGCTTGGAAGAACATTCTAATGTCCCAAACTGATTTTTTATATTAGTTTTAAGACATATTTTATGTAAATTGTTTCATTAAATAGCTTGTAAGGGATGAGGAAACTAAAATAGTGAGTGCTGTGATACCAGATGCTTGAAGAGTTATAGTGCAGAAAACCAGCGACGGATTATTTGTAGTATATAATTATTAAACTACGTTAAGTATATTTTGTGTTACCATATTCCGTACGAGAAGGTATAACCTGCACAATACGACACCGTAATCTCATTTAGGACTACTAAAGTATGTTATTCTAAAGAAAGGAGAAATTCTGCGATGTGTGCCAAATTTGACATTCCAGTATTGATTGGTTCAAAATTAATTATAATCGAAGGGTTAGATATTAATTAAACAGCTTTTACATCTTTAATGTCTCCTCACAGAGGTGTTAAAACTGTTGTCTGATTTATTATTGTACTGAGAATTAAAGAATAGAGATTATTCAAAATGTTTTGTTTTATTTATGATACGACTATGCGCACCTACCGGGTCTATGTTATATAGCCTATGTTACTTCCAGATAAGGTAGCTTTCGAATGGTGAAAGAGTTTTTGAAATCAGTCCAGTAGTTTTTAAGTTTATTCGTTACATACATACAAAAATACAAATCTTTCCTCTTTATAATATTAGTATAAAAGTATAGATTACATTGGTTGGTTGAGTGAAACTGACATCATTAAAGTAAGTTAAGAGAGCCCCTTCTTTTAAAAAAAATTAAGAGTACAGCACCATCGATCTGCATAAATAAAGTTTAGTTGCTATCCAACAATTGTATAGTGCGACAAGGATATTTTGGCCCGTGGTTATGATTTAGTACAATTTTCCTACTTCCAGGGAAATATACATAACCATAAGTAGGACGCACAGTTACTAATTAATCAAAAATCTTTTTAAAAAAAGGTAAACTGACTTCAGAAAGCAAAAAATATATTATATAATATTTGAAGCCGGTACCGGTTAGTGCAGTCGGTTACTTCGCACCGACTTAAAATATTTATTTTTTGCTTTTTGAAGTCGGATTACCTTTTTTTAAAAAGATTTATATTTAACAATTTTAAATGACGAGTGAATTATTTACTAATATGTATATACCTATATTATATTATTTTGCTGAGTTGAACAGTAAGGTACCTACAGGATTGATATAATAATCATAATAACGGTATCTATACATTCGTGCTGTTCGCCGTTAAGGAATCCCCTGGTGTATCTTCCAAGTCCAAAGTTCAATACCGATTTCATTAAAATGGGACCACCTCGAAACTATATTAAACCCAACGCAAAATGAATCATCAAAATCTCTTTATAGATAAAGACGTTATAAGAAAAACACAGACGATTTGTCAACCTCCTTCTTTTTTGAAGTCGGTTAATATTCTGATTAGTTCTGTGGCAGGGTACCTATAGGATTGACGTAATACCCATAATATCTCAATCTGTTAAGGAGTTCCCTGGTGTATCTTCAAAGTCCAAAGTCCAATACCGATGAAATTAAAATGGGACCACCTTAGAGCTATACTGAACCCAATGCAAAAAGAATAATTAAAATTGATTCATAATTGGCGGAATGATCGCGTAACATACATACAAAAAAATAATCCAGTCGAATTGAGAACCTCCTCCTTTTTGAAGTCTGTTAAAAAGAGCTTAGGAAAATATCATATCAAACGGCAACTCTGCGACTGTCATGAAGTGTCATTTCACTTGACCACAGTGTTAGTTCCGATTTTGGCCGCAGGCCAAAAGATCCTTGAATGACTCCAAGTTATCCACTTATACCTACCGCTGAGCGGCGTGCGTGCGCTCTAAGCATTCAGATTTTGAACTTGAAATATATTTCACGAGAGAGAGATTTTGAAACCAATGAAATAATAGTACATAGTAACTAAAACAGCTATCATATTAGGTATATTATAATAAACCAAAGCACTAATACTTGGTTTCTGATTTAAGAATTTCAACAACTGCAAACTAAACCATGCCTATAGCAAGAGCGCTTTTTAACGAGCGTTAAAATGCGCTTGAATGTAACAAAATGTGCCATAGTATATTTATTTAAAAAAAAACGCTTACAGCGCTTGGAAAACGCGCATTATGTGTGTGTGTGTGTGAATGACCTACGCTGTTGGCCTCGAGGCCTCTACAGCTTCACCGGATTTTAAAGGCGAGCGTGCAACCACTACGCTCCAGCCAGCCAGAAGGGCAAGAGGCGACATACTCGAGGGCGCCTCGAAGAGGCGCCCTCGGTTGGGACAGTCGCTGTAGGGGGACGGGTGCACTATTAAGCGCACCGGTCAACCGCCGGCAATGGGAGGGGATCTACTACTACGTCTGCGTCTACTTCGTCGTCGCTCGTATTCTGAGCGGAAAGAAGGGATGACAAAGCATCGGGGGGGTCGGTGAGAACATGTCTCGGCCGGCGGTAGCGGCAGGGGTCGTGAGGGAGGTCGTAGTCGGCGGTGGCTACGATTAACGGATTCGCATGGGAAGATGCGTTCGCGAAGTGACGTGTTGACGCCTTTTTAATAAAGGCGCGAATAGGTTCGAGACCTAGATCGGAGTGGGCGCGCATTAAAAAAACGTTAGTGCGAATGACGGCTAAGTGCGGGTTGTTTTGAAAATTTCGAATGAGTAATTTATCGTGTTTTTTTATGTTTATGGCATCACGACGACGCGTATTTTGCCAATGTCAAGTATTACGAATATTCATTTCTAAATTAATTCGACTCTCCAATGAAATTGATAACAAAGATGATTATGAAATGGATGAAGTGCCCCGCCCTGGATAGTAAAGCGATGGATATTTTACATACTAATTGCTCCAGCCGTTTATCATTTTGTTACAGTTACCTTTACTCATGCACATATAAGAACACATAATGGTTAATGTTCCACCAACATTACACATTATAATTCGACATAACACAAGTTTTGGAAATTAAAACAAATTGACGACATCACTCTTCGATTACCCGCCAAAACTCATCGTACGTTGTTCATGTACAATGCGGACAAAGAAGCCGAGCATGCACGCCCGCGCACCTCTTTACCGTTCGACCTCAACCGCCGTCTGATATGTCCCTCGTTCGCTGAGACTGGACTGTTTATAAGGCATGATACTGACGATTCGGGACGACCGATCCGACCAACCAAGTCGCACTAGTAGCGGCGCATCGGTCGCTTAATCGGGGATGACCTCGATGATCAGACTTCTCACACGTAAACTTGTGATACCTAACGAGTGGTGGGTGGTGAAGGTGGGCATGCCGGTGTAACTGTAACCGTGTAGCGGGCGCACGCCGGCGGTGTCGGTGTACTCTGGCGATACTAACTCGTTGGTTTTATCCGCAGCACCCGACAGAGGCAACGTCTATGATGTCCATGAGACACGATCGCGGGTATTATAATTCCACTAAACAGACTTTTTAAGAAACAAGTTCTTATTCGCTATGTCCAATTAAATACGTAACGTCGTTGGTCTACTGGCAAAGCGCATCGCTTTGTAATCACGAGGTCCTGGGTTCAAATCCTAGGTCGGACAAAAGTAGTTTTTTTAACGAAAACTTCGCAGTACGAGTCCGTAGTCTGGAATTGTGCCCAGTATATGGCAATAGGCTCGCCCCCTATTACATGGGACCTAACATCGTCGGCGAAACGTACTCCGCCACCCCCGCTTGGGGAATATAGGCGTGACGGTGTATACAATGCGAAAGTGGAAAGATGTAGGTACCGGGGAAGACCTAGACTCTCTTGCCATAACCAAATAGACCGGGTCTTATCTGAAGGACAAGTCAAGAGTCTCCGTAACCGGCGAGCGTGTATGAGACGAACTATGAGAGTGGAGGAAGCCAGAAAGGTATGTAAGGAAATAACTTGTTGGGATTCTGTATTCTCTGCCTACCCCGCAAGGGATCTGGCGCGATGATATAGATAGATAGATAGATAGAAAAGCATATAAAATATAATAGTCGTTTATTTTACAGTAACCGAACAGTTACATACATACTCCTCGTTTACACTTAGTCAACAACATGAATAACACTTAGCAAATACAGACAGTTTATTTCCATAGATTTACATCAGGAGGTTGATTTTCTAACGAGACTTTATGAGAATATCACGAATGATCAGGTTTTTGATAAAACAATAAACACTTCTAATTTTTTTCTTATATTATAGATCCTGAAATAACAATACGTAATGTTAGGTATATTTTGTTTCTCAAATAACCTCACTATAGTAATTTTTACATAGGATGGGTAGTGACAGTTCTAATTGCCAAACGAAATTATACCTTATTCAATGACAATAAGAGGCATGACTCGTTTCTATACTTATGGTTTTATGCCTTAACACCATTGAATTGACGGACGATTTAGCGCAGTGGTTAAGAGCTTGAGCCGCTCCGCCCACTCTGTCGAATAGTCGCGGGTTCGATTCCCGCACGGGACAAATCTTTGTGTGATCCACAATTATTTGTACCGGTCTGGGTATTTGTGTATGTGAAATTTCATGTTTGTAAACGCACCCACGACACAGGAATAAATCCAAGTGTTGGGCCAAGTTTTTATAAAAAAATAAAAAAAAATAAAAAAAACATTTCGTTTGGCAATTAGAACTGTCACTACCCATCCTATGTGAAAAATACTATAATACCTCATGTCCAGGCAATGGTGCGGCTAGTTCATAATTGATTAAATTAATCATTAATAAGTTATTAAATAATAAGGAATCATTTACCAATTATTCAGCTCACTGAGAAAATGAGGACGGATCAGTAGTCGATTATGATCCTATTAAATCTACTTAAGTAGTTCCTTAAAGAAAGGAGAAAGAAAATTACAATTTAATCTCTATTGCAATAGGAACAAGAGTCAATTATTGGTTCTTAACCATTAATCTTCGTGTTACTAATCTTGGTGTATGGTGGTAATTATACCACAAAAGGACGTTAGAAAACCAACACCTTTCAATAAAAAGATATTCAAAATAGTTTTTAGGTTACATTTTATTAACTATCTATATATAGCTATCGGTATGCATTTATTCAGAAGAAATAACAGTAATAAATACTTAAGATAATCAAGATAATCGTATGGCGGACGATGAAAATATAAAATAATAATAAGAGTATTTAATTTTGTAAATTGTATAAAAGTCAATGATAGTTTAAAAAAACGCTACTTTAGTAGCACTTCATAACATTAAAAACAGTTTAGGTGTCTATCATCCTAGCGTTTGTCAAGCTCGTGCGTTCCTCCAACGCTACGGCGCCGTCGCTGCGTGCACGAGGCATTCATGCTGATTTCAGTTCCCGTCGCATAGGCGAAGAATACATACACGCAGATCGTCTTGTTGTGGGGTATGAACAGAGGCCATATAATAAGAGACTGTGGATTCCGACGATGAAAGAACAACCAATATCGATCTTCTACTAAAGTTAACCAAACGAGAAAGAAAATATTATTGACAATTTTAGGAAAATTCTATGTAAATGGCCGACGGAGAGCAGGAGGATTGATCACGATTGTAACCCCTTGAACGAAACAGACGGCTAAAGGTATATTTTTTTTAAAAATACCGCGCTTTAAAATCCCACATTGAAAAAGCGCCCCACTTGCGGACCCACTGTCGATAAAAAAAAACGCAGCTAAAGCGTGCAGCACCAGCGCTTGTCAAGCGTAAGAAAAACGAGCACGCTGGACAAATGCTAGTATGATACCGGCCTTATACTTAACAGTGAAGTACTTCGATTCGATAGTTTCTTTGGAAAATTACAATATTACGTGTGTACACAACTATTAGATAAACATTTTAAGTACTTATGTTAAATCACTTATATGTCATGTCTATAGGTGTTCAGGTTCTATAAATATTCCATCTAAGCTGAAGCTGCTTGAGACACGGCGGGAGCAAATATTGCACGTGATTTCTGTAAAACCTACATGACAAGGGTAGCCGGTGTATAAAAGACAAGTATGCTCGTCCTACGTTGTGCTCACAGCGTGACATTTTGTGAAAATACTGTTTGGTTGAAATAAATGCAAGATCACTGGAAAGGAATGTGTATTGAGACTAATAATTAAGATAAAAATTTTATACAGTAAATAAAAGAAAATATATGAACATTCTCTATAGCGCATTTTACGGTAGAACCTTCTAGTATCACTAGATAGAATGTGTAGGTACTAAAGGTACAAAATGAAATTCTCAAATGTACCTTTAATGTTCCCTGAATCAGTGTAAATGGAGATTCAAAGTCCCCATGAATTAAAATTATAATTAATTAGGAAACCTCTATTCTTTCTATTGGAGATAAACACGAGATTTTATTGAAGGTAATGAACTTTATTTTTAAAGTAATTAAATAGAATACCTGTCGCTTAAAAATACACTTCACTTTTAATAACCTAGACATTGAGACTACGAATGGTAAAAAAAAAGTTTTACTAATAAATGAAAATCCTTAAATTCAGATACATTTACATGTCCTAGTAAATATGTAACAATACTGTTTGTATGTATTTATTATATTTAATTAAACATGGCAATCTTATAGTATTGACAGAATGCAACTTTATGGTATAATAATTTAGGAGTCCATTTGGGGTTTGCAACTTTGACCCAAACAAAATATGACTATTAAAATGATATTTCATAGACAGCATATTTTTAAGCAAATTTGGTCCACATGCATTTTTATTAGAATTTTGCAATGTTTTACTGGAAAAGTTGTTGATTCAAACCTTAATTGCTATACCCTATAGTTGCATTTCGTATACAAATAAAAACATCATTAGATCGTCCATGGCACACCATAATACAAAAGAGCTTGCACAGTCAAGGGAAATTTTTAGGACTTCGTCATAGCAACATCTTTATTCAAAAACGCAGATCTTTATAACATTACACAACTGTGACAAAGTTCTATGCTTACATATTATTAACCTTGAATGTATCAACATTATATACTTAGGTACATCAGTACATTAGAGATGGGTCGTATTAGGTAAATCAGGTACTAAATACACCTGTTCCTAGTCTGCATAAATACCTAATCCAAATACCTATTCCGCCTAATCCACCTAATCTCAATTCGTAACGTAAAATACCTGTTCTTTGGATCTGTTCTAATAAATACGACTCACCTCTACAGTACATCATCGAATTCAATGTCAAAATAGTAATCAGGGAATCTCATTTTCATCTATTACTGTCTGATCCACGGAACTAACACTATAAATTTCCTTGATATAAAAGAGCTACCAATTCTAAATGATCTACAGGCCCAGTGAAGATTCACCGAGGAAGAGGGCGAGCATGCAACCAGTACGCTCGAGCCGGAAGGGCAAGGGGGCAACTAGCTCAAGGGCGCCTCAAGGAGAAACGGCCTCTGCTTGAGCTGTCGCTATGGGGGAGGCAATCCGAAACGAGTATGACCTTTCACCTGGATTTGTAAGAGAAGACTGCTCAGCAGTGGGGCAGTATCAGCCGATTTATTGTACTATAGTATTTTGCAAATAGGAAGGGTAGTGACAGTCCTAATTGCCAAACGAAATTAATATTTAATTCAATGGTGTTAAGGCATAAAACCATAAGTATAAAATCGGGGCATGCCTCTTATTGCCACTGAATAAAGTATAATTTTCTTTGACACTTACTGTCACAATACCCACCTTACATGAAAAATACTATAAAATCTGGCTCACAATATGGATATAATAGATTCGGCAGTTCAGTGGATCACACAGGAGTAGACAAAATATTTAAAATTTTGATGCCTTAAAACATTAAAGTTAAACGTGCAATCTTTGGCACTAACACTAATAAATAATAACAATTCACAAAAATATAATTCTGGTAGCATAGCAAGCTTTATGAGATATTTTAGATAACGATATTGAAATGACGTAGCATTTTATAATATACAGCACAGCAAATTTCAATAAGTACCTCAGTGTGACCTAGGAGTACTATCCACACCTCTGCCGACCCCTTCAGGCGGATTATAGGCGTGAGATGTCAAGAAGGACAGTATGCTTTCTTCTTAACTTGCGCATACAAAAATAATTTATCATTATTTCCACGTCTATGGCTGTTTTCATTTGCATTGTATTAAATTGTATTCAAAAAAACATATAATATAGTATAAATGACGTAGGCGTCAACTCGGCAAAGCTGAAGTGGGATGGACAGGACATGTGGTGCAAAGGTGGGTAAACATCGTCACGGTATGGACCCCTGGTGACGGACAGAGACGCCGTGGTCGGCCGAGACAAAGATGGCGTGACGACTTGGACACTTATGCGTAAAAGATATGGATACCACTGACCCAGGATCGGTTTGTGTGGAGACGTAAAGGGGAGGCCTTTGCACAACAGTGGGGTACAAAATAGACTATTGAAAAACTAGTATAAAATATAAGTTCTAGAGGTAATAGCGCGGATTTGTCTTAGATATGTAATTAGTTTCAAGGTTTTGTGTTATTACTATTTTATTGACTTTTATTCATTGTTCATCAAGTTATTTATCACTCTCACTCTCAGATTTGAGTCAATTACATCACACGTGGTATAGAAATGCTACGTCATTCAATTATCTATTTTTTTTAACGTAGCCCCGCACTAGGATTTATTCCTGTGACGTGGGTGCGTTTACAAACATGAATATTCACATACACAAATACCCAGACCGGAACAAATAATTGTGGATCGCACAAAGATTTGTCCCGTGCGGGAATCGAACCCGCGACTATTAGACATAGTGGGCGGAGCGGCTTAAGCTCTTAACCACTGCGCTAAATCGTCCGTCGTACCTACGAATAAGTCACATATGAACACAAAAATGAGATCAATATAACTTACATAAAATATATGATTCCACAATAAACTATCACTATCGACTTACTATACACATTTATTTAATTCACATTAATCTAATACTGAACTACCCCTAAATGACCACACAAAATTGAGTGGCAGTATTCAAGTTTTATAGAATACAGTTCTGAGCGTCATTTTAATATTAAAACCTTCATCATTTTAATATGGGAACGTACCCATACTACGTGACCCATTTTTTACAATTTTTGACCCTCTTCCCCCTCCCCCTTAGTAACCACCCGTAGTATATGCCAAGACCCCCCCTCCTCTCTAATTTTCACGTAGTAAATAAATACAGTTTTCAATCATTTTTTGCAAACCGCAAGTTAAAAAAAAATAATTTGGCTTAATTTGCCTCGAAATAGCGGAGATTTGCCTAGAGGATACGTGACGAAAACCTACGTCCCACCCCTCCCCCCAGTGACCAAGCGTGGTATTTTGAAGACTACCCCCGCCTGAACAGGTCACGTAGTACGTAATTGTACGGTCAGCCGATATCTAATAGGCCGCTAAAATATTTACAATTAATTCGCAAATCCTGCAATATGAATGCAATTCTGATTACAGTAAAAACAGAGGGCAAACATTAAATTTTCAACTTTATTTTAAAGCTGCAAAAATACAAAATTGCAATTAGTGACATTTTAAATATCAGATAGTAGAAAAGATTATTTTATTGTAAAAAGTTGAGCGAGATGGATCGGTAGGATTGCGTTAGAAACTGTCGATTTTCAGCTTAAAAAGCTAAATATATTAAGAAAGTGTAGTGCAGTCATTTTGAAGTATCCAATATAGCTAAACAATAAACTTTACTGCGAATTGTGAGGTCAATTCTGGGTGTATGATGAAAATCATACACCGCTTTTAGCGGATACGCTAGGAACTAAAATAAGTACAGTCAGCAATGTAAGACGCCTGATATTATCAGCTTTTTTAATCGGTAATACTATTTATTATACAAATGCTGGTGAACATAGTCGAAATCAGATTTTTAGGAACATCCAAATATGAAATAAAACTATTTTTCGGACTTTATCGTGGTTTATTTTTGATTTTTAAGTTCCCGACGTTTTGAGTGCTTTGCAGCACCCATGGTCACGGGAACGACTGAGGTGTTAGACGTCCAAAAGGCATAGTTGTTGCAGGGTAGCCTCAAACTTCTAAATTATTTTTGTTGGTGCGATCTACGCAGAATGAGCTCACGGTGTCTTGAGGTCTTACAGTGTTATGCTTGGTTTTGGATTTGATTATATTAATAATCAGATCCCAAGTCAATGAAAGCACCCAGCCATCTTCTCTATTGAAATTTGAATGGTTTTTAATTTCAATAGCCTCGCGGACCATCCTTGGTAGGAATCGGTCAAATCCGAAAAATAGTTTTATTTCATGTGTAATATTCGCGTAAATTTAAGAACTGAGTAAACATCCAAATATTTATAGGAATAAGAAAAAAAATTGATTTGTAGCAAACTTTGTGTGCAAGCGATTTGAAAAGATGAGAATTTTAAGCGACTTATGTTGCTATCTGTACCGTGGTTACTAGACTTCGATAGTCAACATCGGAGACATTTATAACTCAACACTCAATTTTTGAAATCGATTACACACTTTTTTGCATCAAATCCATTATTTTCCTTGATCCATATGTTGCTAACACTTAATTTTAACAATGTTCATCAACTTTAGTAAAATAAAAATTTGCCATTATAAATTGCGAATGTTCCGCGGCCTTTGTTGCTGACTATACAAAACGTACGTAAATCACAACTCGTAGTAGAGCTAAACAGGGGCTAACACGAATCACTCACGAGAAGGTCACCATCGTGAAAGCATGCTGTTACATTCATATTAGCCAAAAACATGTAGCGTGAGCAGGATAGCACAGGATCGTATTAAATAACCCATCGGATATTTAACATTTAGGATATACGTGAATAGTAGACTATATCTTACTCCTGGTTACATGGAATAAAACGTCCCGGGTTCTTATTCGCTATTAACAGTAAACACGTAACCTGGCGCGTTACAGTTATATCATGAAATATTCGTTTGATGATACTCCAGTGACATACAGAATACAATTACACGGTTATTTCACGAAATTATCATAACTCGCCGCGTTTGGTCATAGTGTATAAGGGAACGTACCCATACTACGTGACCCGTGCAGGGGGGGAGGGAGGTCTTTTTAACAATACCACTGGGTACGTTCCCTAAGGGCCCAGGTTTCGTTTACGTTTTAATGCGTTATTATTAAAACAAATTACCCCATATTAGAAATTATTCCTGAATCTTGGGTGCATTCACAAATACCAAAAATCACATGCACATACCACCCAGACCGAAGCAAAGTCCCTTGCAAACGTAAAAAGTTTTACCCATACTTTTTAAGTTTGTAATTAATTATTCACGTTATTTTAAAGACCTTACTAAGGTTGAAATATATTAGAAGGAATGTCTCTCATAGAGTATTATATATTCGTATATTTTTGAAGTGTCCTTTGGATATGATCCCTGTAAGAGTATAGTTATACTTTTGTTATATCTATTGTCATGACTTACCTTACCTACTGAGATTTAGTGGTAGCGTTTGAGCTCGGGGAACACTTCGAGGAGTACCAGTTCAAACAGCTCCTGGAAATAGAAAGTAAAAATAAAAAGCTTTGTCAAATGAACTTTCCACAAATGGTGATGGCGGAGGTGCACTTCGTACACCTATATTTTAACTATGCTACTTATTTCGTTCCACATACACGCGGTTTCAGGAAAGGACGTCGTCGAAAATGGCCCCAGAACCAACAAACATGCGACCTATACCATAATTATTTATCTGCTTTATTCCAGTAGTTGCCAACATCCGTATCTAACGGACAATTTGCAATCTAAAACGAATATTTCAAAGTACTGTAAGTACTTAAATCAAAGTCGCCAACGTCTTTTCCGAATGTCAACATTGTTATCGAATGAGATGTCAATCATATCAATCGATTATATTCAATCGATTACATTCAATAAGGATTGAATTGATTATTGCTAGTGTATTTTAAATAAAGATTTTACATATGTATTGTTAGCTATTAAATTATACCCTCAAAATCTAATACTGTTTTTGCAATAATGCAATTCCCCCGCTTGTCCGTTTAATAATAAATGCATGAAGCTAATTTACAGGTAACTTGAAATCATACAAGCATTTTTTCATTGCTGTTGGTTCTGGGGCAAATCATGTATGGACGCAGAACAATGTCCTTTATGAGTCTAGCATAAGATCAACACATGTATTCTTTAATACACGATGAAATATTAATCGTTATGAAGCGAAAGCACGGGCGATGTATGTCAATGCCTACTGTTCACTGGTAGTGAAAAAAGGATAAAAAGACGACGTTGGGCGCAGTGGTTAAGAGCTTAAGCCGCTCCGCTCACTGTCTAATAGTCGCGGGTTCGATTCCCGCACGGGACAAATCTTTGTGTGATCCACAATTATTTGTTTCGGTCTGGGTATTTGTGTATATGAATTTTCATGTTTGTAAACGCACCCACGGCACAGGAATAAGTCCTATAGCGGGGCTAATTTTTTATTAAGAAAAAAAAATCGAAATAAGAGCACAACTATGTGCTCTTATTGTTCGGCTGTTTTTCGGAACTTGACACTTAATCTAGTACAAATAATATGTCGATGCTCCAGGACGTAAAAAATAACACCGTGTATATAAAATTCCGTTGAGTGTGTTTTTGTAATTCTTGCCCTTAAACGGCTTGACCGATTTGACGATCGAAATGATTTTTTTGTACTTACTGGGTCACCTGGATGGATCTTAGCTATAGTTGGGCACTTTGGGTGACGCTGTCGTCAATCATAAAATGAACACGTGTGATTAATTTTATATATACACTGAACATTATCATATTACTATAGTTTAAGTTTTTACATATTACGGCAAGAAAAAGTTATTGATCCCTATTTAGGGCTTTACACCGAAATAAAAAAATAAAGAGGAGCAATGAACCTTTATTATCTGCGAATATGTATTTACAAATGTAAATAATTTCGTATTGCATCAATAAAAATACTTTCAAACATAATTCAGTCTGAAAATGAACGCGAGCGCGTAAAACTCGAATTAAAGGAAGATCAGCGGGTCTACTCTAATTCGAAGATATAAAATTCCAATTACATACTTGTCGATAGTTACAGAGTTACAGAATAGTGCTACTCATACTTCTCGTCTTGTTGATGTCGAATAACTTTTTACAGTACTAAAGAACATCAAACGGTGATGAAGTAGTAAACTTACACGACAAATATTGATTTGCTTATAACTAGAGTCGTTTGAGATCATTCCGTTGAAATGTGCACGTCTAAGGTTAGCACACTAGGAATTACAAAAATGGAACAAATCATCTTAATTATTGGACCGAGCCGTCGTTTAGTTAACGGTCTATTTTACAGACATGAAATTCATATGCACAAACTCCCAAACCAAAACAAATTTCTTGCGGGTCCCACAAAGAGAAGTTCCATGCAGCGGCCTCTGTTCTAACCACTACAGTCATCAAGTTTACCGAAGTCCAATTTCTAACCACGCCTTCGAGAAATACTCGCAATAAAACGCAATTCGGAAGTAACGAAAGTAATTCACGAGTAAAGAAGAAGAGTACGCCCCATGGAGATAGCACACGCGCTGACGCGGCCACACGTCTTCCGCACACATGTCGGGCCATTTTGCATTTATCAAGAGCGGGCGACGACACTTTAAGCGTGAATGTCGCTCGTTTAGCAGACTGACACGAAAATAATTTTAGTACCATCGGAACGCGACATTTTGGACGAATAGGGTTGTCATTAACTGCCAATAAAAGTGGAATATCTATATATCATCCCGCCAGCTCCCTCGCGGGGTACGCAGAGAGTACAGAGTTCCAACAGGATCTTTCCTTACATACCTCTCTGGCTTCCTCCACTCTCATAGTTCGTCTCATACACACTCGCCGGTTACGGAGACTCTTGACTTGCCCTTCAGCTAAGACACGGTCTATTTGGTAATGGTAAGATAGTCTAGGTCTTCCCCGGCACCTACATCCTTCCACTTTCGCATTGTATATCTGTTTTGTCATTCTTTCTTCTGGCATTATTTCTATATGCCCGAACCAACGGAGCATACCCTTTCTCATCTTTACACCGATACTATCTTTCATACCTACTCGCTTTCTTACTACGCTGTTGCGAATACGGTCGGTCAGCGTGACTCCGCACATCTTCCGCAGAGATCGCATTTCGACCGCATTTATCCTGCTTTCGTTCTCCTTCTTACATACCCAACTCTCACTGCCATATAACAGCGTTGGGACAAGCACTCCGTTATGCATGGCCAGCTGCGCCTTTTGGCTTAAGTGCCGGCTCCCAAGTAGCCGTCCCATCGCACCATTCACTCTATTACCTGCATTCACTCTTCTCCCTATATCAGCGGTGTATTTCCCATCCTTACTGAAGGCGCATCCAAGATATACAAACTCATTCACTTGCTCCAGCACATCGTTACCAACCACAATCCTTGCATTCGTTCTGGTTTCTTCCCGTTCAAAAATGGAATATCATTATTTTATATATAATCATCCATCACAATAAAGGTTTGGTCAAATAGCCGACAGAGCGCGACGGGAGCGCGACACAAGCACTCGGCTAGGCAGATAGTACAGATTTCCAACAGGTTCTTTCCTTACATATCTCTCTGGCTTCCTCCACTTTCATAATTCCCCTCATACACACATATTATTACCGCACGAGACAAATCTTTGTTTCGGTCTGGGTGTTTGTATATGTGAATTTCATGCTTTGCCACGACACAAGAATTATTCTTAGTGTGGGACTCTTTTTATTTAAAAAAACTTTTGTAAGCATAAACCCTGTTGGCTCTCTATGCTCGCTGCCTACGTTCAAAAGATCTGATATGATAGTGCAAATAACGGTAAAATTCCTAATAATATTTTAGAAACATTACAGAAGAGTTCTTAGATTTACGCGAATATTACACATGAAATAAAACTATTTTACGGATTTTATCGCGGTTTATTTTTATTTTATTTTTTTTATTTTTAGTTCCCGACTTTTCGAGTGCTTTGCAGAAGAGTTTTATAGAAAATATCCCGATACGAAACTGCCTTTCGACTGTCGTGACATTATGGTCTGTATGTTTAAATTTTTTATCTATCTATCTATCTATATATCACGCCCGATCCCTTACGGGGTAGGCAGAGAGTACAGAGTTCCAACAGGTTCTTTATACTATATTTATATCTTACAGATTATGACAAACATGTAATTAATTATTTGTCATTCCCGTTATTTCTATTTCAATATCCGCAAAGTCTTCTATCAGCCATATATATTCATATTAAGTAATTACGGACAACCCTATTCGTGATAAACTCCCGAATCAGGTGGGCGTTGGAAGCACTAACATTAGTTGCGGTCGGTACTCTTGTAACGAAAAGCCGGGATTCAAAGTGGCGAGCCGGTATTACGATCACGCATTTTATATACCTCGTGGCGTCTAAATTTTGATATCAAATCGAATATTAATAGATACAAACTGTCTAATGGATATCTGAAGCCCTTTTGCAGCCATTGATATTAATCATTTTGAAAAATACCGGTGAAGTGTGAGTTGGTCTTGCGCGAAATTATTCTGTATCTAAAAAAACATAAATAACTCTATAGTATAAACAAAAATATTGTGTAATTATTTCATTCTATCGACCACACATACGTGTAAAAAATACTCTTCATGATTTATCAAAAACCATCATGCAGGAATATATGGAAAATTAGTATAGATAAACAAACTATTTAGCTTTAAAAAAGCTTTATATCTTTTTTAAAGATGCCTATTCTGTTTAGTGCTGTGGCTTATGAGAGAGACATTTTAGTAAACTTTGCGTCGTGCGATGGGAACTTTATGGAGATTGCTCAACAAGTGCTATCGAAGTTACCGCCTCAAAACAAGAAGATGACGTATTCCCATGGGATATACTTACTGCATTATATAGCTGTGGACAAGTACTTTTATTTCTGCATAACTGACAGAGTAAGTATTACTGTTTATAAGAATTGTAACGTGACTTTGTAAAGGGCGGCTTTTTTGGCCTTTTTGGTTTGTCGGGGAGGAAAGATTTCCGTGGGAAGACAGGCGTATGTGGGTCTATTACAACACCTATTAACCGCTTAGATGATCTTCTTCAGTACCGTAGAGGGTGGTAAATGGTTTCCGGGACCGCCAAAGGAATCAACTGCTGTTCGTTTGTCCTCTAAATTTTCCGAAACTACACAATTCGTTTTATACATGCAATTCTTTTTACCGAAGTTTTCATCGCTGGTTTTGAACACAAGAAGCTATTTTAAGTATATATGACTAGCGACCCGCCCCGGCTTCGCACGGGTGAATTATACACATAAACCTTCCTCTTGAATCGCTTCGTCCATTGGTGAAAACCGTATGAAAATCCGTTCGATAGTTATTGTGTTTATCCCATTCAGACAGACTGACTGCGGCGGGGGGAATTTGTTTTATAATATTATAGTCAGAGATGGGCAAAATGTAATCAGATTAATGATTAACTACACCTGCTTGGGGAATATAGGCTTGATAGTGTATTAATTATTAACGATTACATTTTGTAATCTACAACGTTTACGAACGTCGGCGAAACGTGGGTGTACTCAGTACACCTCTGCCACCTCCGCTTGGGGAATATAGGCGTGACGGTGTTCACGATTACACTTTTAATCTTGAATCATGATTGAAAATGCAATTGTAATCCTTAATCTGATTACATTTTGCCCATCTCTAATTATAGTTATACGAGGCATGCCTTTTAAGTTTTGTCGTTTGAAGAAAAAAACACAACTAGAACCTTATAGTACTTTTTATTGTTTTTCCAAGTATTCACCACGTAGCTTAATACACTTTTCCATTCGCTCAAACCAGTTATTATAACATTTATTCCGCTCTAAAGCGGGGGTGTTCAAAATGACTGACTTGAAAACGTCGACTGCTTCTTCACCGGACTGGAACCTTTGACCACGAAGACTTTTCTTAATTTTAGGAAATGTAAAGAAATCGTTAGGGCTTAGGTCAGGACTGTATGGAGGATGGTCAAGAATTTCTACATTTTCCTGCTTCAAATACTCAATCGTTTGACGAGCGCTGTGTGAGCTTGCGTTGTCGTGGTGCAGGATGATGCGTCGCTTTGAGTTCGGCGATAACTTGTGGTAAACAAACTGTGGTATACCACTCTGCGTTAACCGTTCTACGATCTTCAAGTGCAATAGTCGCAACATGGCCGGTTTTTCCAACGAACGTGGCCACCATCTTCTTTGAAGTGCTTAGAGAACGAACAACTTTAGTCGGCTTTGGCTCGTCTTGAAAGACCCAGATTGTAGATTGTCGTTTGGAATCAGGATCGTAGGCATAGATCCAAGATTCGTCACCGCTGATGATGTCGTAGTCGTGATTTGACTCTCCTCGGTTGAACCTTTGCAGAGTTTTCTTACACCATCTGACGCGGGCCGCCTTGTGATCGTCGGAAAGCAGATGCGGTATCCAACGGCAAACTAGCTTTCTCACACCAAGCGCTTCATGCAAGATCTTCTGAATGGTTGTCCCTGAGATGCCTAATAGAGCCTCTATCTCTCGATACGTCACATGACGATCTTCGAGAATTAGTTGTCTCACAGCAATGATGTTATCTTCAGTGAAGGCGGATTTTGGGCGTCCTTCGCGAGATTTGTCACTAACACTAGTATGTCCACGCTGGAATTCTAAATACCAGCGTTCGACAGTCCGCAGACATGGGGCTTCATCACTGAACACAGATGTTAGCTCTTCAAAACACTGAAGCCGTGTCAGGCCTCTTCTAAAGTTGTAGAAAATTATTGCACGAACATTTTCCTTAGAAAGATTAATTTTCGTACGTAACCTGACAGATTCCAATCGACGCTGTGACTTAACAATAGCATTAATCCTAATACTTTCAACTGTTTTGAGATTCAAAATTTAAACACATTCGAATATAGAACAGTTCCAAATTCAAAATTGCCGGGAAATATGGAAACGTGATTACAGCTCAAGGAATCTTTGCGTGTTACCCTCTTCAGAAAAATTATGTGTTAAATAAATATAAAATAAATACTTTGCTACTCTTAATGCAATACAAAATGGAAGATAGAGCTGCCTTCAGCCCGCGTTAAAACTAAATTTAAAAAAACAAATTCTTGCGTATTTAGCGCCTGCAACAGGTTCATCTCAAAACTGAATATGATTGGATGCATAAAACACAATGCAGCTTGTATACACATTAAAGTGAGAAACAAAATTATGATACGCCTGGTGTGTTTAATATCAAAATATATTATTCTATGAAATAGAATTAGACGCAGTCTCAATGTCAAGGCTACAGAAATAGACTATATCGTAGGAAAAAAAAAGTTATTTATTGCTTGCCAAATCAGCGTAGATTTCGCCGTTTTTAAAATGTAATGCTTAGGCAATATATGAAATAAGATTCAAGAGTAGAATTAAAAAAAACATCAACCTTCGTGAGTAAATTAAAGTCTTTTAAGAAAAACATCAAATGAGCTTTTAATTAATTACCTACTAACTTCTTCTCGTTGGCACGCGTTACCAAAATATTTCTCATTATCTTGTCACACGTCACTTGTCGCGCTTTGCCTTACCCTGATATAAAATAAACAATGATGCGGTACGGTTTTTTTGTCTTCCAAAATTGCATGCGTTTTACATCAATGACTTACTTTAGCCCTGGATTTCTCTTATCTTGGTAATTGGACGAGTATAAAACTGTCAGAAATGGCGACATCTGTCGCAGTTTCCCACCATAATCGACATATTTGGCGAAAACTTTGCGGGCACTCGCGTGTTTCGGCGGGCAATTGATATAAAAAGTTTTTTAGTTTTATTCTACCACTACCATTTTAGTCTACCATTGACCCAACACAGCCTAAACGATAAGGTATTCGTATTCAAATGATTCCGCGACTGCCTCGTTGGTCTGGTGGCAAAGCGCATCGCTTTGTGATCACGAGGTCCTGGGTTCAAATCCTAGGTGGGACAAATGTGGCTTTTCTAACGAAAAATTCCCAGTATAGGTCCGGAGTCTGGCATTGTGCCCGGTATACGGCAATAGGCTCGCCCCCTATTACATGGGACCTAACATCGTCGGCGAAACGTGGGTGTACTCAGTACACCTCTGCCGCCCCCTCTGGGGAATATAGGCGTGACGGTGTGTTTTAAAATGATTCCGCGAATCATACGACGTCGAATAATACAGTGACATACTAGGTTTAAGGGCCAGGTAGGTACATAAAACCTGAAACAGGTGACAGTACCTATCAATACAATCAACTCGTAATATGGCGACACACACTGGAAATAAAAAATTGCTTATGCGAAAGAAAATAGTTTTATACCTACATTTTAGTGGGGCACGTTGATCCCTATTCTTACAATAATGTATAAAATTCCTCTTTTTTTCGATAATTAATTTAATAATAATGATAATTTGATAAGTAATATGTCATATTTTAGGCTGTACACCCAATCCATATATCCTTATTTGTCCAATAAAACGAAACCCGCCATCTAAGAAGTAAATTACATGTTTCATCAGCTATGTCAACGATCCAGAGCATTCCTGTTTCTGAACGAGATACAAAGGAGATACGAAGCGTGCAAGGAGAACTTCGTGAGCATTCTGGCGGCAGAGATGTACCGGTACAGCGAGGACTACAGCACCATCACCATAAGGAAGGGAGAGTTGGATGAGCTTAATAGCATAGGAGTGGGGTGTAGCGGTGAGTTTATCAACATCATCACTGCCAACTCATTCCACCCACTGCAGGGCATAGGCCTCCTCCCTCTTACGCCATATACAAGGCGGATTTTTGAGACGGGGCAGTAAGGGCAGCTACTTTTTTTTTTCTTTATCAAAAAACCTAGCCCCACACTAGGATTAATTCCTGTGTCGTGGGTGCGTTTACAAACATGAAAATTCACATACACTAATACCCAGACCAGAACAAATAATTGTGGATCACACAAAGATTTGTCCCGTGCGACTCGAATCCCGACTATTAGACACAGTGGGCGGAGCGGGTTAAGCTCTTAACCACTGCGCTAAATCGTCGGTCAGCTACTTCAAATGTTGTAACTACAGGAACACTGATGTATGTATATGTTTAGAAGGTTCAACATAATTAACGCAAGACCTGAAAATAGTTTGTTTTAAATCGGCAACTGAATCGAATGCAACAAGTTTTAAAGTATCTTAATTTTTTTAATATCAAAAAATACGTTATTCGTTCAGTCCGCTGTATTAAACAAAACTTAATCATTATTTAAAGCAATACGGCTATTTTTTAATGCATTCCTATTACACACATATCAATAGGCACAGAAAACTTAATTATAAAATTTGATGGTTAATTTGGGTACCAAAGAGCTTAAAACCTTGTCCACCATGTTACGCTTTGTATATGGGAAAAAAATTAGGATTTCCGTCTTTTCTAGTACTCCAACATCATCATTTGGTTCAAGTTTTTGATTTTTATAGGAAGCACGCTCGATTGTCATTAAAAAAGTTTTCGTGTAAATTACCTATTTTCTTGCAGACTATATATATTTTTTAGAATCAGTAAATGTAGCTCAGAATGTCGTAAATACAAGGTGTAACATAATAAACGCAAGACCTTAAAGTAGTTTGTTCTAAATCGGTAACTGAATTGATTCCAACGATTTTTAATGTCTCTTACATTTTTTGTTAAATTTGCAAAATAGTTTTTACTCCTTCAGTGCCCTACGAAAAACTGAATTTATTCTTAATTCATAGCAATAATGAGATTTCAAATGTAAGCCTAAAACGTATTTCTCTAAACGCCCACATATACACGTACAAGTTTCATGGTTAATTGGGCTATAAAAGTTCTTAAAAAAGGGTAAAAACCTTTAAATTTGGAAATTTGGTTTTCGTTTTAAATTTATGAAGCAATTCTCTAATCGGGGTGTCTGAGGTCTTGCGTTTATTATGTTACCTTGTAGTAAAGGATAATTTCTTAAGACCGTTTTCCTGTAGCTACAACGGTCGAGGGAGCTCCCCTTACTGCCCCGTCTCAAAAATCCATCCTGTATACTCGTATATCGCTATTCTGAGCCAATCTTAGCAAGGACTTAGTTATTCACTTAACCACATCGTCTAACAATCTTTGTACTGGCTTGCCATGATTTCGATATCCCTTACGTGGCTACCAATCGGTCAGAGACCAACTCCATCCACCATCACCACATCTTACGACGTATCCTGCCTGATGACACTGAGATATAATTTACTCGATTCGACGTCTTTTACTTTAGAATTTTTCACATAGGATGGATACTGACAGTTCAATTTTTCAAACGAAATTAATCTATCTATCTATCTATATCATCACGCCAGATCCCTTGCGGGGTAGGCAGAGAGTACAGAGTTGCAACAGGTTATTTTCTTACATACCTCTCTGGCTTCCTCCACTCACATAGTTCGTCTCATACACGCTCGCCGGTTACGGAGACTCTTGACTTTTCCTTTAGATAAGACTCGGTTTATTTGGTCGTGGTAAGATAGTCTAGGTGTTCCCCGGTACCTGCATCCTTCCACTTTCACATTGTATATCTGTTTTGTCATTCTTTCATCTGGCATTCTTTCTATATGCCCGAACCAACGGAGCATGCCCGAAATTAATATTTAATTCAATGGTGTTAAGCATAATACCATAAGTTAAGGCATAACACCATTATTGCTATTGAACAAATTATAATTTCGTTTAGCAATTAGAACTGTCAGTACCCATCCTATGTAAAAAATACTATAGTTCTTTTACGGATCTTCATATATCGGACTCGATCACTCTATAATCGATCGATTTAGTTAAGAGTTTATACTATATATCTATCTATATCATCACGCCAGAAGGGTAGGGAAGACCTAGACTATCTTACCATGACTAAATAGACCAAGTTTATACAAAGATAAAATAAACACCGTCCCCTGAGCGCGGATGATAGAGCCGGCGATGTTAGGTCCCAATTTGATAAGGAGCCAGCTAATCGACAGATTCCATCATCATCAGATTACATCGATGGTCAAATATTTGGAGACTGAGATTAACGTCACAGCGTAGCAAATTGCGACAGCAAGCTAATCATATATTATAACACCGCTAGAACTAAATCTCATGTCACCTGTCTTACGTATTTACTGAGTTTTAACCCACTTTTATGGTATCTACGTCTTACCATTTTTTTCACTCTATTAAGGACTAGCAGTTGTCCGCGTCTTCGTACCCGATCGACAGCAGCGCCACCTACCGGGTCTATGTTATATAGCCTATGTTACTTCTTCGCTTTCTAATGGTGAAAGAATTTTTAAAATCGGCCCAGCAGTTTTTGTGTTTATTCGTTACAAAAATACAAATCTTTCCTCTTTATAATATTAGTATAGATTATTAGTATTAGTATAGATAAGCGCTATTCGGAGTTTCAATTAAGGACTGTATATAAATAACCTCATATTTTTTTGCCTTTCAGAAAGCATACTGGGAGAGAAAATTTTGTACATAAATAACCCGGAAAACATATCTTACAGTGTAAGTAGATATTTCTTTATAAGTGTTACTAATACCACACCACTTTAAATATGTGACTCTTTCGTGATGCACTTAAGAAAGTGGCACCATTTTACTGATTTTTCTTTGCAATTGATGTAAACGCCTAAATTATTATAAAACTAATCGATGACCGCTATACCGAATCGTTCGTTGCAAATAACGTGGAAGATTACAAATTCAAGACTAAAAGTTACTGTTATATGTCAGAGTAAAGGAATACTGCAAAAAGGTGCAATATCGATTGTCAACGAGTGATCACCAGACAACGTAAAAAGAAATCGGACTATATGCCGATCTGCGTTTAATTGAACTAGTAATTTGAGCCTAATTACTGACCACGTGCTCTTAGAACCTATACCTATATATATATAGTCACCTCAACAAGGTATCCAATTTGGCTTAAAAGGTCCAATGATAACACAAAATTACAAACACCCACATTTAAGGACATAATATGGCTAAAACAGCTTAGTTCTTGCGACACACCCATTTCAGAACAAGGCCCTTAGTTGTTAAAATAACGTAAAAATGTAATTATGTGTCTTTTCCAGGCCATCTCCTACGTGGGCAAGAGTCCAGAGAAAGTAGAGAAAATATCGATATCGATGGGAACCCCAAGAATGCAGGTGGTAATTATAGGTGTACTAATGGTGTGCATAGGACTCTCTGTGTACGCTTTCGGGCCTATATCCTGCGCGGTCATAACTAGTATCGGCGTTTTTTTGTTAATACGATCTTTTGTTAGTAGTAAGGGTACAACTGACGAGTAGATGTTAGTGTTACGTTATATTGGTGTTGTTAATTTGATTAAATTTACATGTATTATAATTATTTAGGGTGGTAAGATAATTAAATAGATTTTTGCCTATTTTTTTTTTATATATTGACTACTACTGAGCTTTGTAGAGACAAGAGATTCTTCGATCTCGACTTTTAGGCCGAGTCTCGTCTGACAGCGTATTGTGTGCCGACACCGAAACTAAAGCGGTAGCGAGAGCGGCACAGTAAAAAGGAACGGTTAACTAAGTCGCTTAAAATTATCAGTTTTTCAAATCACTTGCACACTTTTGTCTTGCATCAAATGCGTTATTTCTGTTAATCTAAATATATTTTGACGTGGTCTCTAACAATAGGTCTGATAAAAAGCTCAGATTTGCTCAGCGAGCTATGGAGAGAACTATGCTGGGCGTTTCTCTACGTGATCGAATCAGGAATGAGGAGATTCGTAGAAGAACCAAGGTCACCGACATAGCCCGTAAGATTAGCAAGCTGAAGTGGCAATGGGCGGGCCACATAGCGCGAAGCTCGGACGGGCGTTGGGGCAGAAAGATTCTAGATTGGAGACCTCGTATTGGCAAGCGCAGCGTGGGACGACCGCTTGCCAGATGGACCGACGATCTTGTAAAAATCGCAGGAAGTCGTTAGATGCAGGTGGCATCGGACCGGTTACGCTGGAAACCGATTGGGGGAGGCCAATGTTCAGCAGTCGACAAGTATAGGCTGAGATGATGATGATGATGATGAGAAAATATATTTTAATATGTTGCTAATAATTTGGTTTAAGCAATGTCCACCAATATTCGTAAATTAAAGAGAATTACTGCTTTGAAAAACTGAGAATGGTAAGTGACTTGACACAAGACACAAAGATTTGTCCCATGCAGGGCCAAGTCCACGACAACTAGATCCAATAGGCGGAGTTCCTTTCACTAGAGTATATTAAAATAACCGAAACGAATATCTATGGGTCACACAAATATTTATACCAAGCAAGGATTAATTGCGGTTACGCTCCAAGCTATATATACTAAGGTACAGGGTACTCACGTAGAAGAGTTGTTTGTTGTGCGTGGTGTCCTGCAGCGTGTGGAACAGCTTGTGCGCGCCGCGCGCCGCCGCCTGCGCTCCCACCAGCGACGACAGCGCATCCAGCACGCTCTCGTTCAGCTGCTGCAGCGCCAGCGTGCGCGTGTGCTCTGCGACACATACATACCGCTTGTAACCCTTTTTTACTTTTGTTGACTGCCTCGTTGGTCTAGTGGCAAAGCGCATCGCTTTGTGATCACGTGGTCCTGGGCTCAAATCCTAGGTCGGACAAGTGTAGTTTTTCTAACGAAAACTTTCCAGTACGTGTTCGGGGTCTGGAATTATGCCCGGTATATGGCAAAAGGCTCGCCCCCCTATTACGTGAGACCTAACATCGTCGGCGAAACGTGGGTGTACTCAGTACACTTCTGCCACCCCTGCTTGGGGAATATAGGCATGACGGTGTTTTTTGTGCCCTTTTTACCAAGAGAAATATACCTATTAACGTAGCGCGACGGGGGCGCGACGGTGGCGCGACCTGGGGAATTGTAATGTACTGAAATGTACGGGAGTCGTCACACAGCGCAACCACTCACAGCGCGAGGGCAAACTTCACAACTCTCCGCCGTCGTGCCTAACGAGGTTACAAACGAAGTACGGCGAAAGCGAGAGGCCAAAACGAGCGGGACGATGTTATGTTTCAAATAGTTCCAAATCAACGGAAGATTTCTATTTAAGTACTTTTTTTATATGTCGATGTTTTTATTCGATGAATCGAAAACATCGACGTTCATGACATTTTGGGGTATCAGAATCGCTTCCCCACCATCTGTTACGCACATGTTATGTTAAGCGATCATTAGGTCTATGGTTAGAATCCTATATGATCGGACAAAGTCTGGAATTGTGCCTCAACTCAAAACAGCTCCGCCAATCCCCCTTGGAGAACAGTATTTTTTTTATTTTAGGTATTTATAAATAAGCAATAAGCTGTATACCTGCAGCAGTATAAGTGTCACAGAGCATCAGAAAAAATAACACGAATAGAAGTAAAACTTTATAAACGAATGTTGGCCACTTGCCAATTTAAAGTGTAGGAATTAAGACGATCGATTGCGTTATGACGTCAAAACTGTTGCGATAGAAGTGCGGCTGTCTTATTCACTCGTCTAGTATACACGCCTGCATATCCTACGAAGGGAGGTAGACAGAGGTGTACCATGGACACCTGACACATATCGCCGAAAAAGTTACATCCCAGTGTATCTATCTCTCTATCTATCTACATCATTACGCCAGATCCCTTACGGGGTAGGCAGACAGTAGAGTTCCAACAGACTCTTTCCTTACACATCTCTCTGGCTTCCTCTACTCTCATAGTTCGTCTCATACACGCTCGCCGGTTACGGAGACTCCTGACTTGTCCTTCAGATAAGACCCGTTCTATTTGGTCATGGTAAGATAGTCTAGGTCTTCCCCGGTACCTACATCCTTCCACTTTCGCATTGTATATCAGTTTTGTCATTCTTTCTTTGGACATTCTTTCTATATGCCCGAACTAACGGAGCATACCCTTTCTCATCTTTACACCGATACTCTCTTTCATACCTATTTGCTTTCTTACTACGCTGTTGCGAATACGGTCGGTCAGCTTCACTCCGCACATCTTCCGCAGAGCTCGCATTTCCACCGCAGTTATCCTACTTTCATTCTCCTTCTTACATACCCAGCTCTCGCTGCCATATCCCAGTGTAACAGGGGGAGAATCTAATTCCATTGTTCCGGAAACAATTTCAGACCTACTATTGAGATTGATTATTCAATAGAGAAGCCACTCTTTCACCAACGTGAATAATTGTAAAAAATATTGTTGAAAATCAAACTTCGCTGTGCTTTGTTCTTGTTTTTTATGTTTATGGCATCACAACGACGCGTATTTTGCCAATGTTAAGTATTACGAATATTCATTTCTAAATTAATTCAACTCCCCGATGAACTTGATGATAACGATGATAATGAAAGTGATAAAGTACCCCACCCTGGATAGTAAAGCGATGGATAATTGACATACCAATTGCGACGGCCGTTTTGAGGGAAATAGAAAAGACACGTTTTATCACTTTGTTACAATTACCTTCGCTCATGCACATATAAGAATACAAAATGGTTAATATTCCACCAACATTACACATTATAATTCGAAATAACACAAGTTTTGGAAATTAAAACAAATTAACGACATCACTCTTCGATGTATGTATGTTTGAAAAGGGGCCTCCTTGTGCCTAATACAATATTCCAACATAAGGATATACATATGTACACGTGGAGAAGGAATGAACAAAAGAGCATGATAGATTTGATCCTGGTAGATAACCGTCTCCGAAACAAACTCCAAGATACACGTGCGTATAGAGGCCCCACTCTTGAATCAGACCACTATCTCGTAGTTGCGCGGTTTAGTGGTCTCTTCAGGAAGTGGAGGCACTGGCGAAAGCGTATCCCCTTCGGAGACCTTGAAAGAATAAAGGTTGAAAAGTTGCAAGATGAGAGCGTGAGAAGAATGTATGAAGACAGAGTCCGGGACAAGCTTTTGGCAGTAGGTTCTTCGGACTCCAATGTAGATGAATGCTGGAATAGCCTGAAAGAGAGTTTAGTAGATTCCGCGAAAGAAGTATGTGGTTGCTCAAAGAAGCATATTACAGCAAAAGGTGATGCATGGTGGGATGCGGAGTTGCAAAGCTCCGTAGAAAGTAAGAAGAAAGCATGGCAGGACTATGTTTCTTCTTTGAACCTGAATGCCAGTATGACAGAGATGAAGAAAGAAATATACCGGCAATGCAAGAATGCCACCAAAACCTTAGTGAAAGAAAAGCGTGAAAGAGCCAGTGCGGTTGAGGAGAAGAGGCTGGCGAAGAACTTCGAGAACAACACTAAACTCTTTTGGAGCAAAGTGAGAAAGTCTCGAGGTGATTCGTCAGGTTCCAGAATGGAAAGGATAAAGTCTAAGGATGGTGACATTCTTGCAGATACACAAGCTGTATTAACCCGGTGGAGTGAATATTTTGGAGAAATGTATGAAGATGCCCCGGATATTGGTGCCACAGACGAGCCCAGAGACGAGTTTGTGGCACCGGAATCAACAGAGAGCATCACTATGGAAGAAGTTGTATGGGCGATAGGAAGTATGAAAAATGGTAAAGCTGCGGGAATAGACATGATATCTGCCGAGATGATCAAATATGATGGAACTTGCGTCCGGGACGCCTTTCGGGTCCTTGCAAATCTTTGCTTAACCACTGCGCTAAATCGTCCGTCGATTGGCTCATGGAGGACATTGACAGGGGGGCGTTGGTGTGAAATCAGGCTTAATGGCGCAATATACGCTTCTTCAACTAATTACCTATAGATATCCGAAACATGCCTATCAATAAATTTAAAAAGGCAATTAAAACTAGACTCTGTAACAAGGTGTATTACAAAATTTCGGATTATCTTGACGATAAAACAGATTGGGTTTGAGCACCACCTCAATCGGCAACTTTAATCAATGATGTATAATACAATTTTGAAAAACAAAAAATGGTTATCGGAAAGGCCAAACAAATTAAATTAAAAGACTAGCCCGCTGAGTTTCTCGGCGGATCTTCTCAGTGGAGGCCGCATTCCGATCCGGTGGTAGATGTAAAAAATGTAATAATTTTGACGTTTGTGAGTGCTATTGTATTGGCCTATACAAATAAATGATTTTTGACTTTTGACTTTGACTTAACATTTAGTAAAATTTTCGAACTCCCAGAGAAATATTTTAACAGGTGGGTCCGCAATGTTGCTAATTAAAAAAAAAACCTTGGGTAAATTTTATAGCAAACGGCAACTCTGCGACTGTCATGTAGTGACATTTCACTTGATGACAACGTTAGTTCCGATTTTGGGCGCGAGCCAAAAGACAGTAGATTTAAATCCTACCATCTTGACATGCAATTTACACATTACGCCGTAATTACGTCATTGTTGTTTAATCACATAAATTACATTCATAAATCGGCCAAGATAGTGGAGGCATCCAAACGTACGAGACAGAAACCAAACGAAGCCGGTCGGCTCCTACGGCAATATATCGGCTCCGACCGCAGCCTATTGGGTTCCAAGGTGTTTGAATTACAGAAAATATGAATTTTAATAACTGTCATTTTCATTTCCTTTACCACGTCGTAATAAACGCTCCGTCGCACGCCGTCCCACGCGCTTTAATGCAAATTGTACCTAAGTCGCTACAAATATATCAATGTATCCTTGACACATGTGTCAACGATACATTGTATCTTCAGTGGGTACGAGGTTAAAATAAGAGAACCAAATGTGTCATACCTTTATCCTGAAAGTTTCGATTCGAAGTGGTCTCAGATAAAACGCCGCCAGGCCACCAGGATTTGAGCACAACACTTATATAGTAATGTAACATCTGTTCCGAGAACAACCACGTTATCGTCTCCTTGATTTGTCTGCAAACAAAATATTATTTAGAATCCTTACTAACTCTTTAAAACCGACAACACTGTCCTGTGCTTTGACTCCCGCTCAAAACCAACAAAAGAAAAGCCGGGCGGTATTATACCCGATTTACACACTGCCACTGCCGCCACTTCCAGCAAAGAGCAATGAGCAGTACCCTTCGTACTTCAAGTGAAAACTTCCGACATCAGTTTTTCTTTTTCCCGAAATCATAGTTTTCACAAAAATAGACAATTCTAATACTAGCTTTACCATGCTTAATCTGCAAAAAAATATGAGCGCATCCGCTCTGACGTATTTTTTTCTTCAAAATTAATTTTCCTCATAATTTGAAAAAGATTTCTCAACCGACTACACGGGAGCGGGCGCAGATTGTCAGAGTTTTGACTCCCACTTAAAAAAACCGCTAACGATCGGAGAGCCGAGCGGTATAATATTTTTCACATAGGATGGGTAGTGATAGTTCTAAGTGCCAAACGAAATTAATATTTAATTCAATGTGATTAAGGCATAACATCATAAGTATAGAAAGAGGTCATGCCTCTTATTGCCATTGAATGAAGTATAATTTTCCTTGACACTTGTCAACTGTCACAGTACCCTTCCTTTATGAAAAATACTATAATAGTATGGTATGAGACGTAGATATAAGTGATAGTACGTGACGAAGTTTATTCGACTAAGCTTCCCTCAGTTCACGTGGGAGTCAGCAGTGTGTAAGCCGGGTATTAAGAAAAAAAACCGAACGTATTTATTATCGTGTCTTGTGCAATGACGTGCTATTAAGGGGGACTGGGTCGAATGAAACGTCTTGTTGGTGCAATAATGTTAAATATACTATGCTAAATCTTTTGCGCTACCTTATATATATATATATATATTAGGGCGGTGCGTCACACACTACACCTCCACCGTTTTGAGAAAAAGAATATAATAATGAATCGCATCTTCTTTTTAAATTTTTAGACTATGACCAAAGAAAATTTGTTATAAGAACCTGATTACAAAACAAAATCAACAAAACAAACTAAATTAAAAGAGTATTTGAAAAAATAGGGTTATTAATAAAAATTACAATTCATCACAAACGAAATTGAAAAAATCTTATTGGAAATGTATTAATTAATAGTGAATCATAACAAAAATGAGTAATTATTGAGTTAATACGCACTGTTGACAGTGTACTTGTGTTAAATCAAAATCAAAAATTAGTAGCAAGATAAAAATGCAAACGAAAAAAAAAGATGATGACGTCTTGTTTTTTCAATTAGCAAAGTATGTACAGTTCTTCTAATTAAAAAATAGTGACCGAAGTAAATTATCTACAAGACTGAGATCTAAACACGTCTTCGTTATCATAAAATATCATGTATATAAGATCCACAAAGCTATAGTGATATCTTCATACTACGAGAGTGGAAGAAGCCAAATAGGTATGTAAGGAACCTATTCGAACTCTGTACTTTCTGCCTACCTCGCGAGGGATCTGCGTGATGATATAGTAGTTAGTTACATACTCACCTATTAATAGTTCTCCCATAAGTGATCTGAACGAAGGTGACCAGCGTCTTCCGAAGCCATCTGAACACGCCTCGCATATCGAACACTTCGCTCAACAACGCGTATAAAGGTTCTGCAATACTGTCTCGTTCTTCCGCTATGGCGCCTGCACCTATTCGTACAAAAAATATTTAAACGGGTACATAAAATACTCAGAGGATATACTCACGTGTGAACTCACAAACTATCCATTCCGATCTCGGTCTCGAACCTATTCGCGCCTTTATTACAAAGGCGACAACCCAATATTTCGCGAACGCGTCCAATCATAGAAATCCGCTAATTGTAGCCGCCGCCGACTACGAACCTAACTCCCCTCCTATCAGCCGCTACCGCCGTCCGCGGCATGTTCTCACCGACCCTCCCGATGTCCTCCTCTCATCCCTCCCTCACATCCCTTCTTTCGGATACAGATACCGCACACAGGATCAGACACCGACCTCACCGGCGAGGTCGAACAATCCCTTGCCCGCCGGCCGGTGCAGAGCACCACGGCGAGACACCTAGTATACGCCCTCCCCCATAGCGGCTGCCCAAGCCGAGGCCGTTCCTCCTTGAGACGCCCTTGAGCTAGTTGCCCCCTTGCCCTTTTGGCTCGAGCGTAGTGGTTGCACGCTCCCCCTCTTGTCCGGTGAAGCTGTAGAGGCAACGCGGCCAACAGCGTAGATCATTCACACACACACACACTCACTCACAAACTATGTCACACCTTCTCGATGGATCAAATATGAACTATTAACATGAAATAAAAAAAAAATTGTGCGTCTCGGGACGCCCGACACAAGTGATAACTTAAACTAGCGCTGTGGGTTAGAGTGAGAGAGGAAGAGCCTGCCTACCGCTGCCGTATGCGTGAGAGAAAGGGAAGCGAGACAGACAGGCGCCGTTACGCGTTACGTTACGAAGCAGTTTACCCTCCCAAAAGAAGTTATCACATCAAAAAGAAGATGTTATATTATAACTATTTCAAAGCAGTTATAAAAAGAGACTCATCCTCCAAAATCTATCAAGACTGGGATTTTTTTACGAGATGATGCACGTGGGACAGAATAAGTAATAACTTTATAGTAAGTACGTTGATTAAATAGTGTTGAATACAGTTAATAGGTAGCCTCCTCCCAAAACAAGAATGCCACTGTTGACTTAATATGGGACTGGATTCTACGATAGAAATTCTAAAACTTATCTTTATTGTAGTGACAACCTCAAACCAAAATTGAGTCAAATTAAATAATGACAAATAAGAATAAGCATGATAGATCTGATCCTGGTTGATAACCGTCTCCGAAGCAAACTACAAGATACGCGTGCGTATAGAGGCCCCACTCTGGAATCAGACCACTATCTCGTAGTTGCGCGGTTTAGTGGTCTGTTCAGGAAGTGGAGGCACTGGCGAGAGCGTATCCCCTTCGGAGACCTTGAAAGATTAAAGGTTGAAAAGTTGCAAGATGAGAGCATGAGGAGAATGTATGAAGACAGAGTTCGGGACAAGCTTTTGACAGCAGGCTCTTCGGACTCAAATGTAGATGAATGCTGGAATAGCCTGAAAGAGAGTTTGGTGGAATCCGCGAAAGAAGTATGTGGTTGCTCAAAGAAGCATATTACAGCAAAAGGTGATGCATGGTGGGATGCGGAGTTGCAAAGCTCCGTAGAAAGTAAGAAGAAAGCGTGGCAGGACTATGTATCTTCTTTGAACCTGAATGCCAGTATGACAGAGATGAAGAAAGAAATATACCGGCAATGCAAGAATGCCACTAAAACTTTAGTGAAAGAAAAGCGTGAAAGAGCCAGTATGATTGAGGAGGAGAGGCTGGCGAAGAACTTCGAGAACAACACCAAACTCTTTTGGAGCAAGGTGAGAAAGGCTCGAGGTGATTCGTCAGGCCCCAGAATGGAAAGGATAAAATCTAAAGATGGTGACATTCTTGCAGACACACAAGCTGTGCTAAACCGGTGGAGTGAATATTTTGGAGAAATGTATGGAGATGACCCGGATGCTGATGCCGCAAACGTGCCTAAAGGCGAGATTGCGGCACCAGAATCAATGGAGGACATCACTATGGAAGAAGTTGAATGGGCGATAGGAAGTATGAAAAACGGTAAGGCTGCGGGAGTAGACATGATATCTGCCGAGATGATCAAATATGGTGGAACTTGCGTCCGGGACGCTTTCCGGGCCCTTGCAAACCTTTGCTGGAGGACCGGTAGAGTCCCTATAGATTGGCGCCGCGCAGTCATAGTACCCTTGCATAAAGGCAAGGGTTCACAATATGACTGCGCCAATTACAGAGCCATCAATTTGATCAGCTTGGCAGCCAAGGTGTACGGTAAAATTATTGAACGGAGAATGCGCGTGAAGTCCGATGGAATGTTGTGCGAGGCACAAGGGGGTTTCAGGTCTGGAAGAGGATGTTCGGATCAAGTCTTCTCACTCCGCAACATCGTAGAGAAGCATCTGGCAGTGGGCCGGAAGGTTTTCTGCGGTTTTGTAGATCTGGAGAAGGCATTTGACAGAGTTGTGCGAAAGAGACTTTGGGACATTTTGCCAGAGTATGGTATAGATGGCACTCTGTTGCGAGCCGTCCAGTCCACTTATGTGGACTGCAAGGCATGCGTACGGGTGGGTGGTAACAGGTCACCTTGGTTTGACGTTAAAATCGGCGTCAAGCAGGGTTGCGTGTTGTCCGCTAGACTGTTTATAATATATCTGGACAAAAGTCTCAAAAGACTGAAAGCGATGAATGAAGGTGTACAAATGGGTGACTTAGTGGTAAACCATCTACTTTATGCAGATGACGCGGTTTTAATAGCGCCAACAGCCACTGATCTGCAGACACTAGTCACAGTTATGAAAGACGACTGCATGATCAATGGCTTACACTTGAATGTGAAGAAAACCAAGATTATGATTTTTGAAAGGGAAGAAACCAGAACGAATGTAAGGATTGTGGTTGGTAAGGATGTGCTGGAGCAAGTGAATGAGTTTGTATATCTTGGATGCGCCTTCAGTAAGGATGGAAAATACACCGCTGACATAGAGAGAAGAGTGAGTGCAGGAAACAGAGTGAATGGTGCGATGGGAAAGCTACTCGGGAGCCGGCACTTAAGCCATAAGGCGCAGCTGGCCATACATAACGGAGTTCTTGTCCCAACGCTGTTATATGGTAGCGAGAGCTGGGTATGTAAGAAGGAGAATGAAAGTAGGATAAATGCGGTAGAAATGCGAGCTCTGCGGAAGATGTGCGGAGTGAAGCTGACCGACCGCATTAGCAACAGCATAGTAAGACAGCGAGTAGGTATGAAAGATAGTATCGGTGTAAAGATGAGAAAGGGCATGCTCCGTTGGTTCGGGCATATAGAAAGAATGCCAGAGGAAAGAATGACAAAACAGATATACAATGTGAAAGTGGAAGGATGCAGGTACCGGGGAAGACCTAGACTATCTTACCACGACCAAATAAACCGAGTCTTATCTGATGGAAAAGTCAAGAGTCTCCGTAACCGGCGAGCGTGTATGAGACGAACTATGAGAGTCGAGGAAGCCAGAGAGGTATGTAAGGAAAGAACCTGTTGGAACTCTGTACTCTCTGCCTACCCCGCAAGGGATCTGGCGTGAGGTTATAGATAGATAGATAGACAAATAAGAAATCAACAATATGAGAAATCTAGCTTTTTAGTTGTTAATATTAGATTTACGAGTACTTTTTAATATAATCAATATTTTGAGTAACATCGTTATTACAACGATATAGCTGATTTTAAACCGACTTCAAAAAAGGAGGAGTTTCTAAATACGTGTGTATTTTTTTTTATGTTTGTTACTTCATAACTTTCGACTGGGCGAAGCGATTTTAATGATTCTTTTTTTATTGGAAAGCTGGTGCTTACAGTGTGGTCCGATTTCAATCTAAAATTAGCATTATTCATTTCATTTTCATGGGTATTACGTCAATCCTATAGGTGCCCCACTATAGAACTAAGCAGTATATTAGCCGACTTCAAAAAAGGAGGAGGTTCATAATTCGTCCTTTTTTTATAACTCCTCTGCTTATGAACCGATTTTGATGATACTTTTTGCATTGGGTTCAGTATAGTTTTGAGGTGGTCCTATTTTAATGTTATTGGTATTGGACCTTGGACTTTGAAGATACACCAGGGAACTCCTTAACGGCGAAGAGCACGAATGTATAGATTCCGTTATTATAGTTAATATATTAATCCTGTAGGTACCTTACTGTACAACTCAGCAAAATAATATAATATCGGTATTTAAATATTAGTAAATAATTCACTCCTCACTTAAAATTGTAAAATAAAAATCTTATAAAAAAAAGCCGACTTCAAATAGCAAAAAATATATATTTTAAGTCGGTGCTGGTTGGTGCAGTCGGTTACTTGGCACCGATTTCAAATATTAATTTTTTGCTTTTTGAAGTCGGTTTACCTTTTTTTTTAAAAGATTTTTTATTTTGTTGTATAAAAGAGTCAATGTATTGAATTTATGATTATATTTGTTGAAGTCTCCGTAACCGGCGAGCGTGTATGAGACGAACTATGAGAGTGGAGGAAGCCAGAGAGGTATGTAAGGAAAGAATCTGTTGGAACTCTGTACTCTCTGCCTACCCCGCGAGGGAGCTGGCGTGATGATATAGATAGATAGATAGATATTTGTTGAATATAAATAATGTAGAAAGTCATAGCAAGAAAAGTGAATACCTCGCAAAGAACTCGTCATGTTCTTATGGTTCGTGTCGCCGTTTCCGTCTAGGTACAGCGATATCTCGTCTTCATCCGCGGATAAATGTGTGAACGCCTCTCTTTCTTGAGACGATCTGTTTGTCGCTTCACTACTTGTACTGTTAAATGTTATATTAAACATAATCAACGATAGGTGATTATAGATAAGAAACTGTAGTATTTTTCATGAAGAAAGGGTACTGTGATAATTGTAAATGTCAAAGAAAATTATACTTTATTCAATGGCAATAGGAAACATGACCTGTTTCTATACTTATGGTGTTATGCTCTAATACTATTGAATTA
Source organism: Phalera bucephala (assembly GCA_905147815.2). Taxonomy (NCBI): domain Eukaryota; kingdom Metazoa; phylum Arthropoda; class Insecta; order Lepidoptera; family Notodontidae; genus Phalera; species Phalera bucephala. The sequence goes on from LR990615.1 coordinate 22,173,127, forward strand.
AATATTTATATCGTTTGGCACTTAGAACAGTCGCTACCAATCTTATGTGAAAAATATTATAGGCATCAATAATTAAAATAAATAATATATGATATACAAATGAAGCAGTGATAGCCTAGTGGTTAGACCGTTGGACTGCAAAGTCAGAGGTCTCGGGTTCAAACCCAGGCACGCACCTCTGTCTTTTAGAAAGCGTGTGCGTATTATAAATTAATTATCATTTGCTTTAACGGTGATGAAAAACATCGTGAGGAAACCTGCATGCCTAAGAGTTTCTAGAAGGTGTGTGAAGTTCGCCAACCCGCACTGGGCCAGCGTGGTGGACTATGGCCTAAACCCTCTGTTTGAGAGGAGACCCGTGCCCAATGGTGGGACAGTTTGTTAACAGGGCTTATATTATTAATACAACGTGTAATATAAATGACGCTCGAATTAGATTTTTGCTTAAATAATTAAATGCAATAACCATGTTCCAGTTGTTACGGTCTAATTACAATTTTCTTAAGAACTTATATCGAAAATTAACTACAAACCCATGTTAAGAAGTTTATCGCTGTAAGGCTTTTTATCACGGTTAAACGCATTTATAGTATTTTTTATATAGGATGGGTACTGACAGTTCTAATTGCCAAACGAAATTAATACTTAATTTAATGGTGTTAAGGCATTAAACCATAAGTATAGAAACGGGCATGCCTCTTATTTCCATTGAATAAAATATAAATGTGTTTGGCAATTAGAACTGTCACTACCCATCCTATGTGAAAAATACTATAATACAGAAGACCCACGAACATATGAATTGAGTTACTGACATAACTAAAAAAGGATTTAAAACTACTTTCAGGTCTTGTGTTATTAATGTTACATGTTGTATGTGTATAAAATAAATAACCCAACTCTGGAGGGGTCACTTAATTACACAAATATGCTACAGAGGTTTACACGGCAATTTAATTACTTCACCCTCAGCAATAAGTGTTCATATACAATAACAATTTAATCTTCGAATGCAACAGATGACAATAATAAAAAAATAATTAGTAAAATTGCGTTTAATTTACCTTTTAAACAGTGTCGAGAATGAGAACTTGTTTTTCTTTGGTAAGTCACCCTGTTTCAAATATTCCGAACTAGGATTGAGGAATGTGTACAAAGCTTCACTTTGGTTTAGTCTATCGTCTTCTAAAACAAACTGTAAATAAATTATTTCTGATTATATCATTCAATATCAAGAAAAACTTTTTGGTCTAGTCTGTCGGCCAGCCACATAAATTTTTAACAAAAAGGATAAAACAGAAGTCTGAAACTTGGCCTAGGACAGAATCTCAACAACGCAGACCTTTTCTGTGTTTGCGGAAGAAATTTTTTTGCGAAAAATTCCTAGTGTTCTGTGATACGACTTGGGTAAGTTGGACTTAAAGGACACAAAAAAGTATCCGCGGAGGCCTCTTTCCGCATGACAGAGAGGATTCAGCATTTTAGGTTTAAGAAATATCTTACCCTACCCATTCATATACAGTCTTCTTTCAAGGTAGGTATCTCAAAAAATCTTGCATATCACAAATAACTTTCCTGTAGAATACTTACTTCTAAGTATTTTTGTATTAAAATTTTAGCTTTCTCCAATGAATTCTTATCGTTCTTTCCGAATAGAAACTTAAACGAGTTTGAAGGTAGTTCGATGTTTTTTAGTTCCGAACACATAGGCCGTAGTTTTCGATGCAAATCCTGCAAAAGAATCAAAATTTCTATGACCATTTCGAAGCGATGAAAATTACAGTGACCCTAAGTGCCGTTGGTAAGGGGAAGTCTATGCGCATACAGACTTAATATTGCATAGAATAATAAAGATTAATTATGACAAAATATGAGAACTTTCGGCACAAATACAAAGTTCCTGTACAATACTATTGCTACAATAGGCTTGGTCACGTGTGTGTGAGTGATGTACACTGTTGGCCGCGAGGCCTTTACAGCTTCACCAGACTTAAGGACGAGCGTGCAACCACTACGCTCGAGCCAGAAGGGCAAGGGGCGACATACTCGAGGACGCCTTGAAGAGGCGCCCTCGTTTGGGACAGTCGCTGTGGGAGGACGGGGTGCACTACTAAGTGCTCCGGTCAACCGCCGGCTATGGGAGGGGATCTACGACTACGTTGTCGTCGCCCGTATTCTGAGCGGAAAGAATGGATGACAAAGCATCGGGGGGATCGGAGAGACCCTTGGTGACATATCAGAGTAGGGATACGGCGATGGGACGTGGGTAGTTGTAATCAGAGATGGGCAAAATGTATTCAGATTAATGATAACAATTGAATTTTGTAATATTCGATCATGATTATCTTGATTCAAGATTAAAAGTGTAATCGTAAACGTTGAAGATTACAAAAGGTTATTGTAATCGTTAATCATTAATACACCATCACGACTATATTCCCCAAGCGGGGGTAGTTAATCATCTGATTACATTTTGCCCATCTCTGGTTGTAATGTATACTGGACTGTTCCGGAGATCAGATACAACTCAAGTTTTCGACGTATGCCGTCACGCTGAGCTGAGTATCATCGCCGGAATAATTCAGTGCATTACTACTACCCATGTTCTATCGCGGTCGCGGCTATCGGATATATCCAATCCGTCGTGACTGTACGTCAAAACCCCTTGAGCTGTGTCTCGTCTCCGGAATATTTCAGTACATTACAGCTGCGGTCGACGCTAGGCAATGGATCGCAGAAAATAAATAATCCAGTTTCAGGCGCTCGTAGCGCTGTGCGACCGCGGTGTTCTTACCGATTACCAAGGTTAAGCAGCGTTCGACTAGGTCGGCTCGAGATGGGTGACCGTTTGTGGCATTTTCATATTCGAGCGTCTCCGTACTTCGGAAGGCACGTAAAGCCGTTGGTCCCGGCTACCACTTAATGTGGTAGTCGTTAAGCCGAGTTGGAAGCCTTAAAAGGCGGCTTGATAAGTTCCTACAGTAGATGGCCACAAACCTGCCTCCGCCAATCCGCACTGGGTCCGCGTGGTGGAGTATGACCTAATCTCTCTCACCTCGATTTGTGAGAGAAGGCCTTTGTCCAGCAGTGGGCAGTATAAGCTGTTATTTTTATTTTTATAAATAATCCAGTTAGACGTTATGTATTGTTCTATGGACAGTTGTATACCTCAGTAGCTGAACCTATTGTTGACTTGGTAAAAGACCCAAGAGCCAAGCTAACCCGACACTACACTGAAGATATCCCGGACATCAGCCTGTACGAGATTAGGATGGCTCTCAACCAACTTAAAAACAACAAAGCGCCGGGTGAAGACGGAATTACTGCAGAGCTTCTGAAAGCGGGCGGATCGCCGGTACTTAAAGTCCTTCAGAGGCTGTTTAATTCCGTCTTGCTCGAAGGAAAAACGCCGGAAGCATGGAACAGGGGTGTGGTGGTACTCTTTTTCAAGAAAGGTGATAACACTTTATTAAAGAACTATAGGCCCATCACACTGCTGAGCCATGTTTACAAGTTGTTTTCGAGAGTCATCACGAATCGTCTCGAACGCAGGCTTGATGATTTCCAGCCTCCCGAACAAGCCGGTTTCCGGAAAGGCTTTAGTACCATAGACCACATACATACGCTGCGGCAGATTATACAGAAGACCGAGGAGTATAATCGGCCACTATGTGTGGACTATGAGAAAGCCTTCGATTCGATCGAGACTTGGGCGGTTCTTAGATCTCTCCAGCGATGCCGCATTGACTATCGGTACATTGAAGTGTTGAAGTGCTTGTATAATAACGCCACCATGTCAGTCCGAGTACAGGGGCATTGCACGAAGGCGATCCCCATAAAAAGAGGAGTAAGACAGGGAGACGTCATTTCTCCGAAACTGTTTACGGCCACCTTAGAGGACGCCTTCAAGCTCTTGGAATGGCAAGGACTTGGCATCAACATCAATGGCGAATAGGTCCAACTTTGAGAGAGAGGTCAATCGACGAATCCAACTCGGCTGGGCAGCGTTCGGGAAACTGCGCAACATCTTCTCATCCAAAATACCTCAGTGCCTAAAGACTAAAGTTTTTAGTCAATGTGTGTTACCAGTGATGATATATGGATCAGAGACGTGGTCTCTTACTATAGGTCTCATAAAAAAGCTCAGAGTTGCTCAGCGAGCTATGGAGAGAGCTATGCTCGCCGTTTCTCTACGTGATCGAATCAGGAATGAGGAGATTCGTAGAAGAACCAAGGTCACCGACATAGCCGTTAAGATTAGCAAGCTGAAGTGGCAATGGGCGGGCCACATAGCGCGAAGATCGGACGGGCGTTGGGGCAGAAAGATTCTAGAGTGGAGACCACGTATTGGCAAGTGCAGCGTGGGACGACCACCTGCCAGATGGACCGACGATCTTGTGAAAATCGCAGGAAGTCGTTGGATGCAGGTGGCATCGGACCGGTTACGCTGGAAAGCGATTGGGGAGGCCTATGTTCAGCAGTGGACAAGTATAGGCTGAGATGATGATGATGATGATGAGACGTTATGTATGGTATATTACACTCTGCCCAGCAAATGAAGGAGAATATTTCCAGAGAAATTGGAAACTACAGTGAGAATGAAAATATTTAACTCCGCACATCTTGACTGCACGGACTGACGTCGTGATTCTAGAAGGTGACAATCTCAACGCGCGTACTAGGCTGCGCATTGAGATTAAATATATTCACGACCTACCCAATGTAAGAGGGTGGTCGAATGTAATGCGTAAAATCAAATATTTACAATTAATAATATAAAAACGTAATACACTAAATATACACCTATCAACTGCCTCGTTGGTGTAGTGGCTCAAATCCTAGGTCGGACAAATGAAGTTTTTCTAACAAAAAAAAAACTTCCCAGTAGGAGTCTGGAATTGTGCCCGGAATATGTCAATAGGCTCGCCCCTTATTACATGGGACCTAACATCCTCGGCGAAACGTAGGTGTGCTCAGTACACTTCTGCCACCCCCGCTTGGGGAATATAGGCGTGACGGTAAAGGCAGGCATACGCCACACAACTCCTCATGTCCCGTCGCCTTCCTGCCCCGTCTGATATGTGACCAATCCTTAATTGTGGCGATAGACTTATCCTGTATTGTACAGGAGCTTTGTATTTGTACCGTAAATCAGTATCCAAAATCTGCTGGGAAATAAACAGGATTATGTCACCTGAAATTCGTTGAGTGTTCTTAGCAGTACCCATCCGGTGGTGATCTGCTCAGGCCTGTCCTCGTTGTGTATGGCTTCTTGTTCTGCCATGTGTACCACTATCACAAACTGCGGAGGCTTAGATTCATCTATCACCTAATATAAAAAAAAACACAGTGTTAAGACATCACACCACAACTTCTTACATATTTCTTTCTTACACAAGGCGTACAGGACAAATACACCTGTATGTACTGTTTCTGTTATCACAAAGTGAAGTTTTTGACACTGCATGGTGGCCTGCCCACCTATCTACCCAGATGTTCAGCCCACGTGTCCTTCCACGCGAGCTTTCTTCGAGCCGCATATTTTCACGCAATATCTTTTGCATTTATCCCAACAGCAGTATTGTAAACCAATGACCCGCCCCGACTTCAGATGTAATGCCCTCATTGCGGTAAATAAACATGATAATGAACAATATTCCGATTCTTGTACTGGTACTGGACTGGTAGCACAAGCTTAAACTTAGTAATGCGACTCGAGCCATGTTTCCACTCGAGTGACTCGAGTGAATTTGTCTAACTCGGTACTCGCGCAAGTCCACTTGCACTCGAATTACCGAGTTAACTCGGCGCACAGAATAGAATCGGTGAACGCTAGATAGTCATTTTACTAGTTCACTATACTCTACGTCGCGCCCCGCGCGACGTCACCAGGTTATAAGCAAGCTTCCAACTTGAATATGGGAAAGTAAACAAACATGAACTTAGTTTCATTTGTAAAGTGGTTGTGCTATAATTGTTTGTTCATTGTGAATTTATTTTTTGTTACTTAGCATTAGTGGTGTGTGTAAACAAAAAGGGCAACAAATTATCACATATTATTTATTTAATAAAGGTACCTATTCAAAATGCTTTAACTACACTAATCGATACTCTTAACTCGTCTGATAACTTTCACTCGAGTTGCCGGGACTGTAAATAGTGAACTTGCGTTACTCGAAAACTTGAGTATAACTCGAGTGACGCAATAAAACAACCCAAGGGACTCGAGTCACAAAATCCTACTCAAGTCGCATCATTACTTCAACTACTAACACTGGATTTTAATTTGCAATTCAATTAGCTACAGCTCATCTCAGCACTGCGCACGGTCACCCGCCAGCTACCAGATGTTAAGCCCACATGTTCAGACATATGAACTTCCTTCGAGCCGCAACTTTTCTCCCAACATCTTTTGCACTTCGACCAACAGTATTATTATAGACCAACAAGCCGCCCTGAGAACCTTTCTCCCCAACGGCCGTCAGTTCTACAAGAAATATGTCCCGGCCGCTGCCACATAAATTTAGCAATTTTTAGGGCTATATCGGTGACTTTGGTTAAAAGAAATGTTCTCGAGTGGCGACCTCGTAACGGAAGACATAGAGTGGATAGACCCACCACAAGGTGAACCAATGACCGAGGTGAAGGAATTGAAGGTCGTAGCTGAAAGCCGGATACAGCACAAAGCCAGTCGTCGTAGCGATCTATTAAGAGGGCTTTGTTTCGCAGTGGAATTTTTTTGGCTGATGATATTCGACTTCTCACGGGTATCACAAGCTTTAACTCCTACCACTGGATATTTAAGGAAAGAACCTGTTGGAACTCTGTACTCTCTGCCTACCCCACAAGGGATCTGGCGTGATAATATAAATAGACAGACAATGGATATTAATTTGCAATTCAATTAGCTACAACTCACCTCATCCCTGTGCACGGTGGCCCGCCGCCACCTGCTCAGACGTTAAGCCCACATGTCCAGTCACGTGAACTTGGGATGAGTATAGCACAAAGCCAGTGGTCGTAGCGATATATAGATAGGGGTGTTTTGCAGTGGACATCTTTCGTCAGATATTCTAACCACCTCGACTTCTCACAGAATAAGCTTAACTCCTACTGGACATTAATTTGCAATTAAATTAGCTACAACTCACCTCAGCACTGTGCACGGTGGCCCGCCACCTGCCCAGGTGTTCAGCCCACGTGTCTGTCCTGGCGAGGTGGGCCTCCAACCGCATCTGTTCGCCGGCTAGTTTCTCCACTTCATTGGCCAGCATCGCCAACGCTGGGGACTCCGGTTTTAATGAAGCTCGGAGGGCGGCTAATGCCTATAAGGATATCAGAATATTATAATAACTAATGGTTGCCCATTGGTCGAAATTCGACCATAATTAATTTAAATTATAAGTTTGAACATTATTAAGGTTCTCTTGTCAAAGACTATACTACTATAATCACAGATTTCGCCAAGGCTACACTATTAATTTGCCTATTTTTTTCAAACAAATTATATGAACTTTCAATTAAAAAAAAAAAAAGATTAAAATAAAGAATATCTTTTTTTTTTAAAAAAATACCAAAAAGATAATGCTGTCCATTGAACTTTACATACATATTTCGATAATTTATTTAATCATACAAAACTTCTCTGTAAACGATGTTTTTTGTAAAAACTCTTTCATCGTTTGCTGGTTATGTTTGACATTCAGTAAGACTATAGACAAATAATATTAAAAACAAACAATATTAATCTATTCTCAATTTGAAGTGTATTGTGTCAAATACATGGCAGTGTGTGTAATGTGTTTTTATTGATTTAATATATTTATTATGAATAATTAAAAAAATATTAGCATTCTGTACTCCTTCTCGATATAAACTATAAGTGTGGGAAATTTCATACTCCTCCGTCCGCCCAATTTTCGTAAGAAGGGGTACAAAGTTTTTGCTTCACGTATTAATATAATGATATAATATATCGTTGGTCTAGTGGCATAGCGCATCGCTTAGTAATCACGTGGTCTTCCAAATCCTATATCGGACAAATGAAGGTTTTCGAACGATATCTAACTTTCTTTTATTATTAGTTTTTATTTTAGCTTTAGTTACCTATAACTTATGTTATTTATCAGCCCTTTTTAAAATGTACCTATTAATAGTGGAAACTTAATTGATTTATGTATAAGTTAATGTATTCCTATTTAAAATGTATTACATATTATAAATAAAACTATTTATCTAATTTTAACACGGTTTATTTTTGATTTTTGAGTTCCCGACGATTCGAGTGCTTTGCAGCAACCCATGGGTTGCTTTATTTTATGTGTAATATTCGCGTAAATCTCAGAACTCAGTATGTATTCTTTCGAAAAAAACTAAAATAACTTCCAAGTATGAGTCCGGAGTCTGAAAATGTGCCTGGTATATGGCAATAGCCTCGCCCCCTATTACATGGGACCTAACATCGTCGGCGAAAAGTGGGTGTACTCAGTACACCTCTGCCACCCCCGCTAGGGAAACATAGGCGTGACGATGTGTATGTATGTCGGTCTACTGGCGAATAATACGGATAGCGATCGTAAGCTAGTTCGAATCATAGGACGGATAGAAATATTGATTTATCTTAAAGTGAAAGACCTCCAATGCAAGCAAAGGCCTCTTCCAAAGATGGCCGCGACGAACAGCTATAATACTGACTTGAGGAACAGGCGTGTGGCGTGGTTTTTTTAATTCGAGTTTAACTGATACCAAACATCAATGTGTTATTACTAAAAAGATACCTAATAACACATATTATTATTTAGTGCAGTTCGGCATAGATAACATTTTCGATAGAAAAGAAAATACGTCACAATTTCGATTTCTACATTTTTTATTGTGAGGGCAAAAAATTTGTCGTATCCTATTATTTGAAGATTGCAGTCAATGGAATGTAAGGCAGTTATTTTCATTTTAGACTTTTAAATCTTGTCTATAGAGAAACTCACCCACTTAAGCAATTATTAAAGACTATGTCTTTGACTATGTGTTTACTTGTGAAGCGATGACAGATGACAGCTGTTATTGTTATGTAATTAATAGATGACAGATACTCGATGTAAGATGGCAGACGGCGCTGCGTTGTTATTCGATTAGCAACGGGGCAAGTGGTCAGACCTATCGCGGAGCAGCTAACCTCACTGCATTCCTTATGCCAATATTAATCTCCAACTATTGAGCGCATCCTCGGATATCAAGGAAGGTCGGTGTACCAGACGTAACCCTAGTGTTATTTTACCGGCTGCCATGCGGACAGTAATGAAAACGCAGATAACCCCCACCTTGCTCAGTCACCGAATCGCCGACACATATAATAATAATATTAATTAATTTCAGTCAACGGCCTTATAGCGAAGAGCTTCGATAAACACCTTGAGAAGCTCTCGCTAGGCAGTTGGGTGAAGGGCCTGATACAGAAGGCAGTAATGTTGGACACGGCACGCACTGTGAGGAGGTTCCTCTCTTTGGGGCCCTGACCACCGGTAGCTTGGGTCGTAGACCTTGCTGTCGGTGGAGCACATTTTTTTTATACAATATATATAAGAATATTTGTATTTTATATTTTTATATATATATTATAAGAAATTATACTTAATAAATACATATATTAATATAAAATAGCAAATCGAGGTGAGAAGGATTAGGTTAGTCGAAAATCGAAGTGTCACAAACGGTCACCTTCCACAGACTGATGAAGAACGTTGAACTACTGTACACTGCCATATCACAGCATTACGAGCTCCTCAATAGATGAATGAATATGTTACCTGAGTCTTATTATTATGTCGCTCCTGCAACTCGTCCAGTTTCCGCCTCGCGTACGTGGAATGTTCTGTTAGATGTATCGTGCCCGCCACACTCTCCGCGGACGATACCGACTCGTTGGACAGCTGCCGATCCTCAATGGGTGACCTGTCTGAACCAATCTCTGAAGAGGGAAAGGAGAAAGTTAAGGGCAACGCAATTATTGGAACTGATCTTTCTTCCGGCATTAGTTTAGTGGACTAAAGATCTCGAAGCTTAGGTCGGGCAAAGACTGACGCGAGTGTTATTGGGAGTTTTCTATCGAAATATTCATTCTCAGTATCAGTCCGGAAACTGGAATTGGTCTCTGTATAATGGCCGTAAACTCGCTGCCTAATACATTGGACCTAACATCGGCAAAACATATTAGTAGAATGAATAATAGATGGACAAAACGTTTAACAGAGTGGGTACTAGTGATGTGAACCGGTTCTATAAAAACCAGAGATTCACTGGTTAACACATAAACCGGTTTTTCACCGGTACACTAAAAAAATACCGGAGTTTTTTTTAATATATCCTTAATCCATAATTTTGTCCATATAGGAGGAACTCCCCACAAACCCAGATATTAGTAATTAGGTACCAATTTATTAAGTATCGTTTTATTTGTCTACCAGTTTTACAACAACAACAACAGCACAACATCACGCCAGATCTCTTGCGGGGTAGGCAGAAAGTACAGTCTGCCAGTCTTAAGAATATAAAACTACGTACTACGTAAGTCGTAACACGTAGTCTAGTAAGTATTGTTCATTTCGTAGTTAATATACACATGAATGTATAAATGAAAACTCAATCCGACCGCTTTCACTCAGAACTGTTACTTAAGTAGTGAAGATAGGTAATCAGGTAGGTATACGTACGTACTGTTATTTACCTATGAATATGTGCGTGTGCGTGCGCGTGCGCGTGCGCGTGCGCGTTCGCGTGCGCGTGCGCGTGTGCTTGTGCGTGTGCGTGTGTGTGTGTGAATGATCTACGCTGTTGGCCGCGGGGCCTTTACAGCTTCACCGGACAAGAGGGCGAGCGTGCAATCACTGCGCTCGAGCCAGAAGGGCAAGGGGGCAACTAGCTCAAGGGCTCAAGGAGGAACGGCCTCGGCTTGGGCAGTCGCCATAGGGGAGGGCGTATACTAGGTGTCTCGCCGTGGTGCTCTGCACCGGCCGGCGGGCAAGGGATTCTTCAACCTCGCCGGCGAGGTCGGTGTCTGATCCTGTGTGCGGTATCTGTATCCGAAATAAGGGATGTAAGGGCATCGGGAGCGTCGGTGAGAACATGCCGCGGACGGCGGTAGCGGTTGATAGGAGGGGAATCTCAGTATGCAGTGACGTATATAACATTAGGATACACCTATAAAATAAATTTACCTTTAGTGGTTTCCTCAGTAGCCAATTCGGCAATCAAAGCTCTGTACTGATCACTCAAAAGGAAAGAATGATAATATTTCTCTTGTATCGTATCCACTACCGTCTCTTGCACTTCATAAAATACTTCTGGTCCTTTATCACCCAGCAGAAAAGCTTCCATTCTTTTTCTTGTATCCTTGAAATCGAAAATTGCAAATTTTGTAAAAATTTTTGTGGGACGCTAACTACTTTGCTAACATAGATATAGTCCGACAAGGATGTTTCGGCACGTGGAAAAAATCGGAACTAACGCTGTCATCAAGTAAAATGGCACTACATGACAGTTCCGTTGTTACGAGTTGCCGTTTCCTATGAAATTTCCCAAGTTCTTTTTTAATTAGTAGGAATATTTTAAAAGGCGCTTTCTTTTATTATGTCCTATAATTCAATTTGGTTTACGGCGTCCACATGGTGTAGATTGGCTAAGTTAGTTGAACTAGTGCGTTAAATCTCTCTAGTTAGCTACACCGTCAAAATTTTACTAAATGTTTACCCTAATTTCACACCAAAGTCAAAGTCAATGTCATCAAAGTGACAAAAGATCCATGTCACAGTATATATAGCTATATGTAAAATATACGAAGGTTTATCCTCCATGGCACTTCTGCTTGCCGCAAACAACAGTGTGATAAGAGATTTTCCTTTCCCGTCATACTGTAACTTTTAAAAGTTGGACATACCACACGAATTGACGAACGATTTAGCGCAGTGGTTGAGAGCTTAAGCCGCTCCGCCCACTGTGTCTAATAGTCGCGGGTTCGATTCCCGCCCGGGAAAAATCTTTGTGTGTATGTGAATTTTCATGTTTGTAAGCGCACCCACGGCACAGGAATAAACACGGACACAGACATTATTTTTTATTAATACGTAAGCTACAGTGAGGCTAAGTATTAATAAAAAAAAAAATCAACAGCCTAAAGACGTCCACTACCAGACTTCATGTCAGTCTATGGAGAGGTCTACGCCTATCGCCACGACGACCGGCGTTTAGCTGTACACAAGACAACTTTTACCTGCTATTTTCATCAGGTCAAGTGCAAGCTATACATTAGAAATACATATTACTACATCTAATCTATCTATCTTTGACGGACGATTTAGCGCAGTGGTTAAGAGCTTGAACTGCTCCGCCCACTGTGTCGAATAGTCGCGGGTTCGATTCCCGCACGGGACAAATCTTTGTGTGATCCACAATTATTCGTTCCGGTCTGGGTATTTGTTTGTGAATTTTCATGTTTGTAAACGCACCCACGACACCGGAATAAATCCTAGTGTGGGGCTACGTTTAAAAAAAAAAAAAAAAAAAATCTTCTTTCAGATGACATCAACACGAAGGAAGAAAGAATTCTAATATTCTAATACACAAGAAAACAACACTTGACTATGTATCGTACAAATGTTTTAAGCGCGAAGTTTGTGAAGACGCGTGTATGTTTGTTGACCTTCCACGCAAAAATCACTTAATGGATTTTGATAAAACTTCTATCTATCTATCTATAACCTCACGCCAGATCCCTTGCGGGGTAGGCAGAGAGTACAGAGTTCCAACAGGTTCTTTCCTTACATACCTCTCTGGCTTCCTCGACTCTTATAGTTCGATAAAACTTAACAGTTATTTATTTATATTCTTACATGCCTTCGGGAGAACATTACAGCTTTCCAAATCACTATCCGAAGAATACAATTAACCTAAATGTTTAATATATACTAACAACAATTATAAATATTCTTAAAAAATAAACATAAAAAAATAAAAACTGTGAAGCATTGTAAAATTAAACAAATGTAAATAAGTTTTTTTGTACATAGGCGCTTAGCACTTTGGCCTCATAGTAAAAAAATCCGTTACCGCCTTGTGAAGTGTGTGTGTGTGAATGATGTACGCTGTTGGCCGCGAGGCCTTTACAGCTTCACAGGACTAAAAGGCGAGCGTGCAACCACTACGCTCTAGCCAGCCAGAAGGGCAAGAGGCGACATACTCGAGGGCGCCTCGAAGAGGCGCCCTCGGTTGGGACAGTCGCTGTAGGGGGACGGGTGCACTATTAAGTGCACCGGTCAACCGCCGGCTATGGGAGGGGATCTACTACTACGTCGTCGTCGTCGCCCGTATTCTGAGCGGAAAGAAGGGATGACAAAGCATCGGGGGGGTCGGTGAGAACATGTCGCGGCCGGCGGTGGCGGCAAGGGGCGGGGGGGAGATCGTAGTCGGCGGTGGCTACGATTAACGGATTCGCATGGGTAGATGCGTTCGCGAAGTGACGTGTTGACGCCTTTTTAATAAAGGCGCGAATAGGTTCGAGACCTAGATCGGAGTGGAGACCTAGATCGGAGTGGACCGCCTTGTGAAACTCGCTACGAGTACAATGAAAAAACTCTAGTAGTTGGTAGTACTCAAGCATTGCATTCAACATGCGTATTGCTCTATAGATCGGGGAATTCCTGCCCAATTCAGTATTGGACCATGGCTCACATAAGAGCTTGTGTCGACGAGCCCTTAAATAATTATCTCGTACAGCTAAAGATATGCGCTCCAGTACTGCCGGTATAACCTTACGTCCCCTAATTATATCGTAGAGGTATTCTATAAGAGAGACTGTTCGTCTTAGTTCTAGCGTATTATAACCCACCATACCCAAGAGAAATATAGCTTAGACAACGGTATTACACATAGACTATAATTTATTAGATAATACAAAATAAACGGACGCTTAACCGCAGGTAACAGCTAGTTTTACATAACATATAAATTTACCTTATCGACTTTAATCTCCGCACTAGGCGATCTTATATACGTGTAGAATATTTCTGCGCCGAGCTGATGCCAGCTGCTCCGCGGGCTGTGCCTCAACTCCTCGACAGCCGTCCAGAATCCCACCAGGCCTTGCGAACACATCGTCTCCAAGAACATCGAGAGGTATCGACGACCAGTTACACTCTCCATTATTTTGTGCAATGGGATTGTCTGAAACAATATGTGTACGATCAGAATGGATCCGTGCGGTAGCGAGGCACATTACAGCTTCGGTAGCAGCTGTTGTCATTACATTGCAGATGTTGAATCAATCGGGAGGTATTCAGACGTTTTATTGCCAATAGAGATTAACAACTTTTAGCATCGGCGAAAGGCTATTTAGTTGCCTTTCGGTAGTTCGACGCCTGACCGGAATGTTTTTGTACAACGATTTGGCCCGCAAATATTCTGACTACTCATGCAATAGGCATGCATGCATGCATGAAAGAAAAGCAAAAATAAATCTTATTGTATTTCAGACAATGCCGTTGGTCTAGCGACTAATGAAGCAGCTGACGATCACGAGGTCCTGGCTTTGAATCGTGTTATAAGCCTTTTCTATGAAAAAATCCTTAGCAAGTCGGAGTTTGCAAGTTACCTGTTTTGCAAAAATGTATGAAACTATTGATTATTTTTATTTCCGGTAAGTATCGCCTTATTAGAAGTTGTTCGTGAAATAAAACTATTTTACGGATTTTATCGCGGTTTATTTTTGATTTTTAGTTCCCAAAGTTTCGTGTGCTTTGCAGCACCCATGGTCACGGGAGGGACTGAGGTGTTCGACGTCCAAAAGGCATAGCCGCGATAAAATCCGTAAAATAGTTTTATTTCATGTGTAATATTCGCGTAAATCTAAGAGCTCAATAGAAGTTGTTCGTATTGAGAAGTACCATCACCTGTTTCTGATTTTATGCACCTGTCCCTTGCAGTCTTTATACCACTTTTTCTTACCTGTGCTATTCTTTTTACATGTTCAAACCACCACATCGCCGAAGCGTAAGGGCAAAGAAAAAAGATCTCTAAACTATGTACATGAAAGTAAAAATTACCTTACTGTCCGACTCCACAGTAGGAAATGCGCCGTCCCATCCCAGCTTTCGAAGCGCAGTTTCACATTCAGCTTTGGCTATAGTCAGTTGGTTAATGTATCTCTTCAGTTTCTTGGCGTCAGCGACTTGTTGCCGGCTAATGTTCTGCGAGCCACTCTTCTCTATCAGATCTATGTCTATCCCTTTCGCACGCTTCACGTTTTGTAACGTCGTCGCTTGCATTATCTGTGTTACTATGTCATACCTGTACATTAATTTTAAATGCATGCATATCCTCATAAAAGTATCCTCAAAGACATGAGTTCATATTTATTTGTTCCCCTCACACACCGTCACGCCTATATTCCCCAGAGGGGGTAGCAGAGGTTTACTGAGTACACCCACGTTTCGCCGACGATGTTAGGTCCCATGTAATAGCCTATCGCCATATACCGGGCACAAGACTCCGGACTCATACTGGGAATTTTTCGTTAGAAAATCTACATTTGTGCGACCCAGGATTTGAACCCAGGACCTCGTGATCACAAAGCGATGCGCTTTGCCACCAGACCAACGAGGCAGTGTTCCCCTCACTAAAAATTAATCCCTAAATTATGGGTAAACTTTTTAACACTAAGGATGCAAAAACAGTTTGTTAAATGCGCCTGCTTTGAAGAAGCACGCCCGCAGTACGCAATGCGCGTTGTGCGCTTTCTACGTCTGGGGTCGTACCTCAATTTCAATAACCACGCGCAGTTCGCAAGTATTTTGCGGTTCCACAAGGGATGCAAGTACTAATGCAGTATCGATGTAAATACCCCGCGTTCATGGCGCATTCGCAAATGTACACGCAACTTTGTAAAATTCATAAGGAAAAAAATCTTCCCGTTTCCTTTATTTCTGCCACTTGCATTTTAACCTCTCTGCTCACACAGCAGCATTCTGACAGGCCTTTGTACACTAAACTCAAACTCAAATAATTTATTTTGTATAAGGCCTGCGGGGGCGCTTACAAATAGCCAATTTACATTTTTTTTTAATCTAATTAATCTACTAATCTACCACCGGATCGGAACGCGGCCTCCACTGAGAAGATCCGGCGAAAAAACTCAGCGGGCTTGTCTTTTTTATTTACTTCTCTTTGTTTCCTTTTTTTATTACCTAGCTCCAGTGTGATGCCTTACGATCGAGATATGAATCTAATGTTATCTGTAAAGAGCGTCTAAAGGATTCCAGATGGACCAGTCCCCACAAGCAGCACCCGTTCACGAGTATGACTGCTGGAACAGCCATCATTCTCCTCGACCATATTGGAGGGAAGGGAGTGACCTCATCACCATCAAAAATCATTACCAAAACATCATCTTCATTACAAGCTTTTATTTAACTTGAAATGTTCGTATGTCTGTCTTTCCAGTTCAAATCTTGTGATTCATTTTTCAAGCACTTGCTCAATCGGATACCCGATTGAGCTGAAATTTGGCATACGAAGACAATGCAATAATATAGTACCATGGAGCTGGTCTGATGAAGTCAGAAGGTGGCCATAGAAACATGTGAACACAACAATACAACGTAGATTGATTGTTATTGGCGAGTACTTTACAACCAGTGTTCAGGGTCTGATAATGAAGCTGAAACGTGGTCAATGGAATCACCCAACTAGTCAATATAACCTCACCGTGTTTGGGCTCGTTGGATTTGTCTTGACGAGTATTTTAGACCCGTATGGTGTCCATGGTCTGATGATGGACCCGGAAGGCATAGAAATTCCTCAACTAAACAAGATATTTTCGTTGTGTGTCTGCTATAAAAGCTTGTTCATAAAAAGGTTTTTTAAATTAAAATTTTCATACAGAAAATGTCCTTCGCCCGACCGATTCAGTACAAATCAATACAAAGTGAAAGCGTGTGCGCTCACCGTAACCGCTTCAGCGTGTCGACATTGTTACAGCTGTTTATGAGCCGTATGTAATCCTCAAAGGTCTTCGCGTACTCGTGGGTCCTCACGTGCATAGCGTTCACCTCCTTTTGCGCTTCCAGGTACTGGATTATTTTCTGATTTATGTAATCAGGCTCGGTAACGAGGTCTATCGCTGGTTGTAATACTAAAAGAACACAATAATAGTTAGTTACCCGCGCTTCAAAATTGGACCACGGAATGAGAGCCAATTGTCAGCCAGAAGCACACGTAATTATATTGAGCGTAATGCCGTCGAAAAAACCGAGCATCATTTGATTCGGACATGCAAAAATTCATATCGCACCTCTCCTCAAATATCGGTACAACTCTAATTTTTTGCTAATACTGTAATACTGAAAATCAGGGAAGGGAATAAATTTCACACGCGTTTCTCGAAAGTTGCTTAGTTTGACTTACGACACTATTTGAGCAAAAGTCCGATGTGTATTTATTGGTTCATTATGCAAAAGCTGAGATTCTAGTTGCTATAAATATTTATACCTAAACTATTGTTAGCGTAACATACGCTTCAGGAGTTCATTTCAGGAGTATAACCACGGTAAACATATACTTACATATAGGTTTGTAGACAAAATATTGTTAGTACCTTTGCAAGCCAATATCTCCCTCAGGAGATGCGACGCCGGAGACAGAGAGTAGCATCTTGGCATCAGGAACATGACGATCAGCTCGCTGATTTGGCGCAGGTAGTGCAACTCTGTCTCACAAGACATCAGGTGCGGTGCGAGGGCAAACACTGGAGGTTGATTCAATTCCAACCTGATTCATAGTTAAAATATGAATACACATTTGATGAACTTGGTGTAGTTCTTTAAGGGGATCGATCGATCCCCGCACGGGACGAATCTTTATGTGTTGTGATACACTGTTTTGTTTTGTTGTTGTGTGAATGACTACGCTATTGGTCGAGGAGCCTTGATAACTTCACCGAGCAGGAAGCCGAGCGTGAAACGCTCCAGCCTAAAGAAAAATGGGGGCAACTAGTTCAGGAGCGCCTCATGGAGGAACGGCCTCGGCTTGAGCAGTTGCTATGGAGGAGTGCATAAACAGGTGGAGGTGTTTTGCCATGGTGCCCTGCACTGGCTGGCCAACAAGGTATTTTTCGACTTTGCCGGCGATGTCACTGTCTGATTCAAGTGTAGTGTCTGTATTTAAAAGGAGGGAGGTGAGGGCATTGGGAAGGTGAGAATATACCGCGGCCGCGGCATCCGCGCGCGGATGGCTATAGTCCCTCGTTCACAAGGATACTATTTCAGGGCGCTTTAAAAAAAATCTTCAGCGTTTTATTAACGCGCGTTGAAAAACCGCTTGTGCGAACCCTTGAACCTTTAAGCCTTTCACTAATTGAAAGTGTTTGTGTACGTAAATTTCGTCTTATTAAACACCCCACGATATAGGCAACATTTTTATATACACCTATAGTTTGCATTATGACAACCACAGGAATTAGGAATGGCGCTATTCTACTAGATGGCGCTATTCTACTAGATGTCACTAACCGGCGCAATACATAGGTCATTGACATCACTGAATAATGGTGTATGTTTAAAAAGTAAATTAATTGTAAATATCTCACTAATTTAGATAACACAAACAACTAAACACAAGATCAACTAGACTGAGGTGAATAGGGCATAATGATAGTATGTGAATTATTTTTATTTAACAGCATTTGTACTAACAGAGTTCAATTAGAATAATACAAAATATTATCTGTTTCACAATAAAACAATAGACAAATACAACAATAACTTGAAAAGGAACTACATACTTAGAAAAATCAAAAATCATTGTACAAATTTGATTAGCAATTACATTAGGACCGCCTGTTCATCTGGTGACACATGATGTGGCTGACGATCACTAAGTCCTGGGTTCTAGTCAGACAAATAGAACAAAAATTTATTGCTTTGGGTAAATATTTAAATCACATTATTATCCATGCCGAGGCAACCACTTTAACCACTGAGCTACTGAAGTGTGGCACAGTAGCTGGGTATTCTAAATATATTCTATGTAAGCAAATGCAACATGTATTAAAATTAATAATAATTCCAAACAATAAGTTTACTCTTGACAATTCTCAGTAGCTGTCTAAATACTCGAATTGAGCCCAGCCTGATGGCTCAGCCTTGGATGTAGCTACTGCAAAACATTTTATATGAAGAGGTATCCTATTAAAGAAATTGGAACTTACGCACAACTCCTTGCAATTCTAATTCTTTCAAAATGTTGTGTTATCTTTGTCACCATATCATTGGCCAGCAACTTCTCAGCATCAATACGTAACAGCCTCTCATAGAGGCTCTGGACGCCACCCCACACATGCTCCTTGAATTTATCTATAACGGGCTCCGGTCTATGCGACAAATCCTTTAGCCAACGCACCACAAAATCTCGTAGTACATAGTCAATTAAAAGTTGCAGTTGGCTATCTACAGTGCGTCCAAATATTACAGGGAGATGTGTCTTCTTGGTCTCATGAGGCCAGTTTGATTGGTCTTCCTACAAACACAAATAACCACCCTTTAATATCTCACAGTAAAGGGGACTACTTATCTATAAAGTAGCTTGAAACTTTAGTACTTGCTTTCTTACCTACAAGGGATCTGGTATAATAAAATAGATAAATAGAAACTTTAAGGTTTATGTTGCTTTGTATGTATCCCAAATATACTTAAAATAAAAAAATAGAAATAAAATAGCTTGGACTTCAGCCCACATACATACCACACTGATAAATGAGTGCCTTAATTTTTCTTGTTATAATATATAAATAAGTGTCCGAAGTTTTCTAAGGATAGTTTCCTGACATATTTACCATAATCAAATTAAATTAACATGTAAGTTTTGTAAGGCAAGTCAAGAGTCTCCCTAACTGGTGAGCATGTACGAAATGAGCTGTGAGAGTGAAGGAAAGCAGAGAATTCTTTAAGGAAAGATCCTGTTGGAACTCTGTACTCTCTCCAACCCTAGAATGGATGAGATGAATGGATACAGAGAAAGAGAAATTAATGAATATTATAAATCCTCAAAGTGCAACCTAAAAATAGGCTTAAGAGCCTCTGTACCTAAATGGAAAGCTTAACTGAGAACATTTATCAATCGATAGTAATAAACAAACAAAATAACATGCCCCAAAAAATCAATAACTCAGGAATTTTCATGATTTCTCTAACATACATACCTTTAACGTCTCCTCCAGTTGCCGCACTTCTTTCTCTACCCTGTCTACTAAAAACAGCGAAGTCTGATGAGGAGAAGACAACGAAACATGACCCCAAAGAGTTAACGCAAACACTGCTATTACGAGAACTAAACTGACTAATAATAAATAAATAACACTCCATACGAAAGGAAAATACCATAATATCGCTAAAAACACCGGTGCTAAGCACACTGAGGTCCACTTAATCATGTTTTCCGCACAATTAAAATTATTAATTATATCACAAAAAATAGTAAACAATCATGATAGAATGCTGTTAGGAATGTTTGTTGCGCAAAGCCGCACCGTAAGGAATACTCGTTTAGATTAATGTAACTACTTCTCACACATTATTTTTTATTTCTTTATAATAAATTTTGATATAAAAATATTCTCTCGACACAAATTTTGTAATCCCCCACTCCATTCGAAAAACATTGACTGACATCATATTTATAATTTAAAACGAGGAGAATGTATTTCTGGGCTTTACAAAAAATAGTAAGTGTAACAGAGATAACGATGTTTTCCGTTGTTCAATTCCATTGGCACAGAATTAATTTGACAGCTGATCGCTAATTGTCAATAGTGATGCCTGTTGCATTTATAATCGATATCAATAGATACAGATGCAATCGATTTCAAATTAATAGGAATTATATGACACTAAAAATTGGATTGAAATGATTAGGCGGAGGAAACTCAAGTATTTCCCCAAATGTAATTATTTCGAAACTAATAATTTAGAGTATAATATGGTCCATATCAAAATAAATTTGTAATTTAAACATGGTTAACCTTTGGTACTATGCCCAAACGTATGGCGTGGCGTGCGACCTTCACTAATGAATTATAGCTTTATATGATATTGAATTCATATCCTTCAGGACCAATCGGGACGACATTAAAAATTTAATAGGAAAATACTTCTATTTTAGTGCTTTATTTGCGCCGACTCTTATAATACAAACTGGGGGAATGAAACAAAGACTCAAAGTAAGTAGGTATATATTATTCATATAAATATAACATTTTTATTAAAATAAAAGTATTTATAACTAAATAAATGAAATATTATACCCTTATATAAAATAAAAAGTCAACTAATAGCACACGTGTTTCTTATTAAATTATTATTTATTTGGTTTTCATATTTCTTTACCGTGGCGCTAATTTCATGACGGGGTAGTGTTTCTACGATGGACTTCGGTAGCGAAGACATTGCCACAGCAAATATCACAATCACTGAAAGGAAAAGAATCGAGTTTTATTTTATTTATTATTTTTCATCAGCCATGCCGGTGAACGTGGAGATTCAATTTACTACTAAGTCAGTGGAGGCTGCGATACAATCAAGTGGTAAATGTAAAAAATGTTCACGTTATGTTAAATTTTTTAATAGACTTGAGTCACTCATGAATATATTTAAAGGCCACTAAAAAGTAAAAACATTCTCGATTAAGTAACCTGTATCTCGTAAGTTTATATGAGTAACCTGTTTCGGCTGTTATCGTACTGAAGGGAGACTTGAAACGTAGGGCGTTTTGAGCTATTCTCTGCTCATTTCACCAACTGCAGGGCATAAGCCTATTCCCATTTACGCCACATATCACTATACTGAGCCAATCTTGGCCAGGTCTTACCGATGCACATTAGAGCTATGATTCCTATAATTTATAACGATCCTTTTTAATTTACATTGAGATATATTTGTACTAAAATTAAAACGTGACAGAAAAATAAGATCACACAGAAGTTGAATGTGGTCTTATTTCGAATTAGTTCGATCCAACCATACCCATCGTGAGGAAGCGTTATAATCCTACAGATTGCTAAAATTACCATAATAAAAAGACCTGGTACTATTAATAATTTAAAACTAATTTCTATTGTCACTAGCTACAAGTAGATGCGTAAGTATATATATATATACGCGGCCATTTTTTGGCTGACATTTTTTTCATGACCCATGGTAACTTACTATCGCACTAGCGTACAAGTTCTGCTTAAAGGGGCAAGTTAATGGAATAATCTTTCAACGTTCGCAGTGCGTCGTTGGGTGCAGCGATGCGTGCGTTAACCGCAGCGACGGCCGGGTTGATGTACGCGTTGTGGAGCTCCGAAACTTGCGTGCAACACGCAGACGCAGAGTCACCGGACCCAGCTAATTTGCCATACCTGGAGGACATTTACAAATTCATAATAAAATTATATTTATTCCGGCTTTATACCTGTATCTACAAACATGTCTAAGAAGTTACCGTTACTCAAGTATTTACTAACATATCATTTTTATTCTACAATTGAGAAACTGACGAAAGTGAGAAACGTCAAATGTTAATTTTGTATAGACTTATAAACACATGACTTTACTTGGCTTAGTAAATTCTTAGGACTAAATAATTTAATGTCTATCGAGTCTTATGGGTGTTAAGACTTCCTTAATCTAATTATTTAAAAGAACTAAAAACTAGTATAGAACCTTAGAATACATTTTGTTCAATTAAAGAATTTCAGAGATCGCGTGAGACTTCTGAAAGGTGAAATTTCTGTCAGGCGCTTTGAAGTCGGGCATTATTTTTTCTAAAAAATATTAATAATATTATTTATTATTACATAGCTTGGCGACTCGGCAGTACACAAGAAACTTAGCAGACTACCTTCCAGAAGAGCAATATTATTTTTCGGACAAAATCTGGAAGGTACAGCACAGAACCTTGGGGAGACTTTTTTCTTGCGGGTGATGATATAAAAATCATCATCATCATCTCAGCCTATACTTGTCCACTGCTGAACATAGGCCTCCCTAATCACTTTCCAGCGTAACCTGTCCGATGCCACCTGCATCCAACGACTTCCTGCGATTTTCACAAGATCGTCGATCTGTCTGGCAGGCGATCGTCCTACCCTACGCTTGTCAATACGAAACGATACGATATAAAAATAATAATATTTTTTGAAGAGAAGCAATGATAGCTTAGTGGTTAGACCGTTGGACTGCGAAGTCAGAGGTCTCAGGTACGAACCCAGGCACGCACTTCTGTCTTTGCCAAAGCATGAGCGTTTTAAAAAAAATAACTATCACTTGCTTTAACGGTGAAGGAAAACATCGTGAGGAAACCTGCATGCCAAAGAGTTTCCCAAAGGTGTGTGAAGTTCGGTAACCCGCACTGGGTCAGCGTGGTGGGCTATGGCCTAAACCTTCTCAGTTTGAGAGGAGGTTCATGCCCAACGGTGGGACAGCTCCTTAACAGGGCTAATATTATTATATTATCAATATTTTTTGCATTTAATTAACATTGTACACACCAGAACTCGTTGCCAGGATGCGCGTTGCTGTCCCAGGCGTACGTCAGAACGAGTAACTTGCCTTTATGCGGGCCGGTCAGACACGAAGCGGGTTCCCGCTTTACATTATGTATACTTATACCGCCTGTAAATAACAATTCATTTGTCATTTGAAGCCCAAATTTAAAAATATTCAAAACTAGCTTCTGCCAGCAACTTGATCCGCGTTGATTTTAGACAGGAACCTAACATTTTTCCGGGATAAAAAGTTTTTATCCCGGAAAAAAGTTTTTATTAAACACTAACCTATATGTTAATCCAGGTAATAAACTATGTGTGCCATAAAAAACTTTCACATTTATAATATTATTATTAGTTAGCCTACAGTGTCCCACTGCTGGGCAAAGGTCTCCCTCCATCTCCTCCACCCTACTCTATTTAGGGCTATTGAGCACCAATCGTTATATTAGTAGGATAATATTTTAAAAGCTCGAGATAGAGGGCCAGTTATATAGAATTCTGATTCTAAATAGAAATATTTAGAACGACTGTATTATTGTCTGGATGGAAAAAGTAACAAAAATTCTATTTAAGCCAATTATAGCTATTTAAAAGAAATTGTAGAAATAGAAAGGGAAAGGGTAATTTAAGTTTTATAAAATTAAGTAATCTCACCTTTTGGATGTTCCTCATTTTTAAAGAATATGTTATCTTTCCCAGAGTCTCCTTCAGACTTGAACATTTCTGAAAATATCAATTTATTTAAATACTTATGGTATTATATTAATTCACATGCAAGCCGTGTAATTAGGAACAAGAATGAAGATGGGCCGGAGTTTCAGCGAGAAGTCGAAGAGTGCTTTCGTCAATTTGTTTAAGTTCCAAAACTTGTGTTATTTCAAATAATTATGTGTAATGTTGGTGGAATATTAACCATTATGTATTCTTATATGTGCATGAGTGAAGGTAATTGTAACAAAGTGACAAAACGTGCCTTTTCGATTTCCCTCAAAACGGCCTTCGCAATAGGCTATTTGACAACATTGAAAATAAAGTATAAATTGTGGTCATCCTAATAGATAATAGGGTAAAAAACATATTTCACTTCATTTAAAATAATATTATGGGTATTTTTTGCAAATCACACGAAATAAAAAATAATTTAAGAAATTTTCTTTGTGACGGGAACGCCCTGTGATTGGTTGTAACTTTGGTGACGTCACTCGATAGTAAACGTGGCTTCATCGACTGATTATAGTTCGCGTTTAATGTTTTCTGGGTGTTATATTCGATCTTTAGAGTTATTTCTGAAACAGTTTTTTGATATTTTTGGATAAATCGACTAGTGGCATAAATATTCGATTTGAACTTATAAATGGAGACAAATTTTATGTAAGCTGATAACAACAACTACCATAGTTTGACGCATTTATGGTTAAGAATAACGCTGACTACCATGCTGCGGAATGTAAAAATGTAAAAACAGCAGTGTAAGGATTCTTCCTTTCCAACTAAGGTATATTATGGGGTTAGGTATTAAAGATGTTATTTCGTTTTATAAAAACCGACATTTTTAGCTACTATAGTAGTACTAGTATATGTAAAGTTAAATAGTGATCCTTACGCATAAAAACATTTAAATGCGATAAAATGCTGTTTTGGCCGCTTCGAGCTAATTACTAGGAGGGATCAAAAGTAGCGAGAACGACATACTCATTGGTAAAAAAAAAAATACAGGCAGGCATAGCTCAGATACATATTTGTAATACATATTTGTTTTTTTCTGAATGTAGTCATTTGTTTGCTTCGTGTCGGAACGTGTTCTCGAAAATGGAGAAAAACGAAGTGCGAGCCGTTATTAACACGTTCGCTGCCAATGAAAAAATTGCCCCTTCTCATTCGGGCCATGGCGGACAATGTTGGGCGACACTGAAACTTTCCGCTCAGGCCGTGTCGGACAACGTTGACCGCGCGGCAGACCCGTGTTCGAAACTGTCTGCTGCGCCACCGGACACCGATACCGAGATAATTCACTTATAAGCTGACCCGCGCGGCCCTCTAGTTTACCCCATATAGCTTGGTTCTTACAAGAGACACTTACACTTACACTGAGAAAAAAAAATATGATTTTTGAGACGCTACTGTAAAATGCAAATCACTGTACAGGTTTCTGGAATCATAATAAATTAAACCAACTTTTAAAAGAAGAATTAGCAGCATAGAATAGAAATTAAACATAATGTTATAAAAAAATTAAAAACTTCTCCAAAAACTTATTGAAAGGTAAACTGACTAATCTCCGCTTTGCCGATGATATCGTGCTGTTTTCATCCACACCATCAGAACAACAACAAATGCTCCAAGACTGAGTACAGCAAGCCTCGAGGCTAGATTATCCATTAAAAGATCAAAAACTTAACTTATGACCAACAGCACGAAATGTAAGGTAGAGATAGATGGACAGATTGTCGTATTTGGGCCAGACTGTCTCGTTTCATAACCGGCATGATTTAATAGACAGAAAGAGAACGCCTGGAAGAGTATGGTCCTTGAGGGATATGATGAACGATGACCTTACCTTGTCCCTTAAGCCAGACTGATGGATATGTGTGTTTGACCCGTCGTAACCTAAGGTGGTACAGTAGACGAAATCAACAACAGGCTGGTAGAGACTGTCCATTCGGTCGGGTCCAAGAATTTGAAGCCTTACCGTAAAAATAGGCCTCAAAAACTATCTAACTACACCCGGAACCTTATGGCTGAACGATGCTCCATGACGCTCCAAACCTCCGATGATGCTAAGTCCTATAGGCAGCTCAATGGACAGATATTGAAGTCCTTGCGACGCGATTTACGGTCTTTCAATACAAGGCTTATTGAGGAGATCATAGAGCAGAAAAAGGGCTCCAAAGTGTTCGCAAGAGACGCGTCTTTTGGGCAAAGCCAGTTGACGAAGCTGAAGACGGAGGATGGAAAAATAACGTCGAAGGGAGATAGAGAGGTTCTATAGGCATTTATATACCTCAGTAGCTGAACCTGTTGTTGACTTGATAAAAGTCCCAAGGGCCAAGCTAATCCGACACCACACTGAAGATATTCCGAACATCAGCCTGTACGAAATTAGGATGGCTCACAAACAACTCAAAAACAACAAAGCGCCGGGCGCAGACGGAATTACCGCAGAGCTTCTGAAAGCGGGCGGATCGCCGGTACTTAAATTCCTTCAGAGGCTTTTTAATTCCATCTTGTTTGAAGGGAAAACGCCGGAAGATGGAACAGGGACACCTGTGTGGTGCTGTTTTTCAAGAAAATTGATATCACTTTATTAAAGAACTATAGGCCCATCGCACTGCTGAGCCATGTTTATAAGTTGTTTTCGAGTGTCATCACGAATCGTCTCGAACGCAGGCTTGATGACTTCCAGCCTTCCTAACAAGCCGGTTTCCGGAAAGGCTTTAGTGCCATAGATCTTCTCGTCCAGAATATCTCAGTGCCGCAAGACTAAAGTTTTTAGTCAATGTGTGTTGCCAGTGATGACATAAAAAAGCTCAGAGTTGCTCAGCTAACTATGGAAAGAGCTAGGCTCGTTTCTCTACGCGATCGAATCAGAAGATCGAATCAGTAGAAGAACCAAGGTCACCGATATAGCCCTCAGGATTCGCAAGCTGAAGTGGCAATGGGCGGGCCACATAGCGAGAAGATCGTACGGGCGTTGGGGCAGAAAGATTCTAGAAGGGAGACCACGTATTGGCAAGAGCAGCGTAGGACGACCGCCTGCCAGATGGACCGACGATCTTGTGAAAATCGCAGGAAGTCGTTGGATGCAGGTGGCATCGGACCAGTTACGCTAGAAAGCGATTGGGGAGGCCTATGTTCCACAGTGGACAAGTATAGGCTGAGATGATGAACCTACGGTGCTTAAACTTGGTCGCTACCTGAAGAGAAGAAATTCAGACTTAAGGTTTACCAAAGAGCACAAAACGGATGGATTGCATCAGAAACCCCAGGCTGCCTTACACACTTAGGTTATGGATGTAGGCTTAAAGTCAGCAAAGCTGTAGTGGGATTGGACAGGGCATGTCTTGCTTATGAACCTGCAAAGTTGGTCAAATATCGTCACGGCATGGATCCCTGAAGACATCATAGGTCCGGTCATAGGTGTCGTGGTCGACCGAGATGAAAATGGAGTGTCAATTTGGATAATTTTTCGAGAAAGACATAGATACTACTGGTCCAGAATTGATTTATGTTGAGACTTCAAGTGGAGGCCTTTGCCCAGCCAAGGGACATAGGATAGGCCACTAAAATAAGCACGAGAGTCTCGGGTGGGGGTGGGCGACAATGTGACCGCGCGGCCCTGTGTAACGGATTTTCGATTTTTCGTCCGCTGAGGCCATGGCGGTCAATGTTGTCCGACGCTTAATAATTCATAAAAGAGGAACGAAAATTATTTTGTGTTTATTAAATACATTATTTATGCATATAATCTAACCAAATAGTAAAAAAAATAGACCATTAAAATTAAGAGAATCTGGGATTTTTGCTTGGCTTGGTAGCATAATCAAGTGTCGCCCAACATTGACCGCGTTGGCGGTTAACGTGTTAAATACCTCTGTTTAAAAAAGTTAACGACGCAAGAGATTCATTGCGATTTGGGGCAACATTAGGAGAGTCTGCTCCGACGTATTCCACAGTCGCAAGGTGGGCTTCTCAATTTCGAGTAGGGAGAACGAGCACGGAAAACGAACATCGTTGCGGCCGTCCATCGACGTCAGTCACCCAACAAAATGTTGCGAAAGTCGAGAAAATTGTATTGAGCGATCGAAGAGTTACCATCCGATACTTAATTCAAGAAACGGGCATTTCATATGGAAGTATTGAATCCATATTGAAACAATCTTTGAATATGAGAAAAGTCTCCGCAAGATGGGTACCGAGAATGTTAACCGCCAGTCAGAAACAAAATCGACTTGACATTTCGAAGATATTGTTGGACAAGTTTGAAGAAGATTCTGAAAACTTTTTGTCTCGTTTCGTAAAAATGGACGAAACATGGGTCCATCATTTTGATCCCGAGACAAAACAGCAATCTTCGCAATGGAAACGGCCATCATCACCGACCCCGAAGAAGTTTCGTGTCGTGGCATCGGCTGGCAAGGTTATGGCCTATATTTTGGGACATACAAGAAATATTGTTGATTGATAACCTGGAGCGTGGAACCACTATTACAGGTCAATATTATGCAGCTTTAATTCCCAAGTTGAGGAATGCCATCAAAGAGCAAAGGAGAGGGAAACTTCGAAGGGGCGTGCTGTTTCATCACGCCAACGCACCCGCGCACAGGTCGGCAGTTGCGATGGCTGCCATTTAGCAAGCTGGCTTCGAATTGGTTGACCACCCCCCTTATTCATCAGATCTGGCGGCTAGCGATTTCTATCTGTTCCCCAAATTGAAAAAATAGTTAAGGGGAAACAGGTACGAAGACGATAACGAGGTGATGGATGCCGTGGAGAGCTTTTTGCAGGGCCAAGACAAAACTTTTTTTGAGAAAGGGATTGAAGCCTTGGAAAAGCGCTGAACTCGGTGTGTAGAGAGACTCGGAAACTGTGTAGAAAAATAAATCATTAAGTTATCAATAGTCATTATATTCTATCTCATTCTCACTACTTTTTGATCCCTCCTCGTATAATGTAATTTTTCCACTTTTTGGGATTCGTTGGAACAGAAACAGTTTGTGTGTACCACTAATAGACGTAGTTGTACATTGTGGCATTAAACACCATTATATCCAATGAATACGAAGAAAACTTATGAAATTCACTTCAGCTACACTGTTTTAAGGTACCTAATTAACTTGTTTACGAGCGTTTGACGTCACCCACGTCATGGAACCGGCGCCATTACAGAAACAGCGTTTTTTGCGCGTATTTAAATATTTAAACTTTATCATTGATTTTTATTGATATTAAAGTCGAGTTCTCGGAAATGTTAATGTAGTGTGCTTATAACGTAATATAGACTAATTTAAAACGGTTTTCCAAAATTAGTCAAATCGCCTATTGGTATGTAAAGTATCCAGCTTTACTATCCAGGGTGGGGTACTTCATTATCATCGTTGTCATCAAATTCATCGGGGAGTTGAATTAATTTAAACAAACACGATTATATATTTCACTGGACACTGGCAAAATACACTTATAATTAGTGTGAAGCCATAACTTGAAGAAGAAGAAGATGGGCCGATATCCTGGTGAAGATCGCAACAAAGGTAGTAGTTATTGCGACCTTTTGGGGGTTCCTTTGTCCTGCAAGGCGTCTTTGCAGAGGCGCTCGTAGCGCTGTGTGACCGCGGTGTTCTAACCAATCACCAAGGTTAAGCAGCGTTCGACATGGTCGGCCTGAGATGGGTGACCGTTTGTGGCATTTTCATATTCGAGCGTCTCCGTGCTTCGGAAGGCACGTTAAGCCGTTGGTCCCGGTTACCACTTAATGTGGTAGTCGTTAAGCTGAGTTGGAAACCTTGATAATTTCAAACAGCAAATGGCCACAAACCTGCCTCCACCGCACCGCACTGGGTCCGCGTGGTGGAGTATGACCCAATCTCTCTCACCTCGATTTGTGAGAGAAGGCCTTTACCTAGCAGTCGGCAGTATAGGCTGATATTGTTAGGCGTCTTTAAGGTAATGATGATGATAAAAATTAAAAATAAATAAATAAGCATATTGTTACGACTTCAATACACCCCGATATCTCGTCAACCTTTATCGGGGAATGTTAATTTTAAAATGCCCATTACATACCCTTAGGTCCCCAAGCGATCTGTCAAGAATGATCTAGAATCCGCGCGTAAGTGCTAAAACGTCTAGAAAGTTCCACCCCTTTAATTATAGCCGGCGCGCGGTCGCGGTATACAAGTACCTATTTGTTCCCGTACAAATACGGGACGGACAGTCTCTTCTCGGAAGCAATAGTGATCAAATCGGAGAACAAGCGATCTAAGTGAAATACACCAGCGACTCTAACAACGATATACGGATACTACGAGTGACTTAGCTACTCGGAAGCGTATTTGGGTACTAACGAGAGTAGTACTAGTGTATGATTAGTTCGCGTGTGTATTTGCATTCGACGTACTGTTTTGTGTGTACAGCGCCTAATAGAGTACTTCGCACGTTACTCGGCATTTAATTACCACGCAAACGTAAAAATATATTGTCCCACTACTGAGCAAAGGCCTTCTTTCCCAAATCGAAGTGAGAGAAAATGACGATATGATATTTTAATATTTACCTAGTATGGCCGGTGTTACCGCTATATATGAGAAATTTATATCTGAAACATGTTGCAGCTTGTCATTTTGAAGTAAATGGTTCACTCTCTCCAGGAACGCCACGACGTATACATCGGGCTGATGTTTCGATACGCACCATACTCCAAGACCTGTTGACACCGAAACCAATACCAAATAATTCAACAAAAATAGATCACAACAACATGAGTCTGGAGTCTAGAATTATGCCGGGTATATGGCAATAGGCTCGCCCCCTTTTACATGGGACCTAACATCGTCGGCGAAAAGTGGGTGTATTCAGTACACCTCTGCCACCACCGCTTGGGGAAATAGGCGTGACGGTGTGTGTGTTGATTAAGTTGGTTGTAGCTATTGATCATTATATCTATGAGGATGAGTCCCACCTCTATCGTCCTCCCAGATCCGTACCAGGATAGGTTACCTACTACTCTCTGAATATAAAGTTCCAACAGGTTCTTTCTTTACATACTTTTTTTGCTTTTTCCACTCACGACATTCTTGACTTGCCCATCAGAGACATGTCCCTGTCTATTAGGTCTGGGTAAGATAGTCTAGGTTTTCTCCGGTACCTACAACCATCTATTCTCACATTTACCTTTTCTCCTGCTTATGCTTAGAACACGAACACAACAGTCTTCAAATAGCTAGATCAGCTTTTACCCAACCTATTTTTAATTCGATACACAAAGACGCGAGTTTTCTTTCTCCTGATAGCTTACAGTATCAGCGGTTGTTCTGTTAGTGTATTGGTATTATCGTTACATTATTATTACACGTGCATAATAATATAATTATTTAGACATAGGACATTTCATAAGTAGCAAACTCGAATAATTCATTTTGTGTGTGTGTGTGTGTGATTCTACGCTGTTGGCCGCGAGGCCTTTACTGCTTGACCGGACAAGACGGCGAGCGTGCAACCACTACGCTCGAGCCAGAAGGGCAAGAGGGCAACCAGCTCGAGGGCGCCTCAAGGAGGACGGCCTCGGCTTGGGCAGTCGTTATGGGGGAGAGCGTATACTAGGTGTCTCGCCGTGGTGCTCAGCACCGGCCGGCGGGCAAGGGATTCTTCGACCTCGCCGGCAAGATCGGTGTCTGATCCTGTGTGTGGTATCTGCATCCGAAAGAAGGGATGTAAGGGCATTGGGAGGGTCGGTGAGAACATGCCGCGGACGGGGGTAGCGGCTGTTAGGAGAGGAGTTAGGTTCGTAGTCGGCGGCGGCTACGATTAGCGGATTTATATGATTGGACGCGTTCGCGAAATATCGGGTTGTCGACTTTTTAATAAAGGCGCGAATAGGTTCGAGACCGAGACCGGAATGAAAGTTTTCGACGCCTAACGTGAGGATGGTAGGAACAAATGTGTAACTAACTCTGGAAGTCAAAAAATGTGAATTTTATTTAAAAAGGTAATAACCATATTGTGTCAAATTATATGACATTCTTATTAATTTGTCGAACACTATTTTTCTTCAGAATGTCCGCTAAAATAACAATTGATATACTTCTTCAGAAGCAAATAATATCAATTGCGACATTATCACAACGCCCTAGAGAATGAAAAATCGATGCCTGTGAAATTCATCATTCAATTTCAATTCAATTTCATTTGTAAAAATAAAGCAATTTCCAAGCCTAGAACTAAAATACGTCTATTCTTTCGACCCTACATACATACCACATCCAATGACATTGAGATAAGCATCTTTCCCCACTTCGCTAGCTCTAGCCTCTGTTTCCAGGAGTACTGTCTCCGCAAGGATGCTTACTCGCTTGTAAAACACCTCATTGTTGAAAATGTTGTCTCTTGACAACTTCACATATCTTTGTGAATAGCGTTGCTCTGGAGTTTTGTCTTGTGGAACTTTTGATTGTATTTCTTCGAAGGTAATATTGGGTATCTAAAATTATGAGAAAGTTGGCTATTGATATGAGTAGCTGTTATAGTCTTATAGGTCTAAGATCCATTGCTAAGTAGACAACACCAAGACCAAAACAAATATCTTGTAGCCCATCGTGGCATACAATGACTTACTGATAGACAGTGCACAGATTAAACTTGGGTCTAGTAGCATAAAGTTTTGCACAAGAGTTACTTATACGCATAGTACACTAAGATTGAATCTTTAAAAATGTATTCCCTGTTGGTGTTAAATAGGGGACTAAAAATACCGATGGGCCATTCCTTTGGGCACATGACTAGTATACCTGATAAACCTCGGCCCACATCTGCCTCCACATGCGTTTGGCCTCTTCATTGCTGACTAGTTTTCCATCCTCTAAGGAGGTTAAACAGGGGGCTAAAGGTGACCAATGTAGAACCCATTCAGTTCCCAGCTAGTGTACCTGATAAAACTCAGCCCACATCTGGCGCCACATGCGCTTGGCTTCGTCATTACTGACTTGCGTAGTCTTGAGTTTCTTACTGCTGGACCCATCCTCGCCGTAACCGTTCGCTGTGCAGTTCTGCTTCTTAGTTATCATTATATCTTCGAACTCCATTCGATTCGAACGCTTCAAACGTGTACCTATAGAACCTGTTGGCCATTAAATTATTTATTGGACAACACGAATGCTACCTACTTATGTAATAATAATAGTTATTATCCAAAATGTCTCAAGAGTCTCCGTAACCGGCGAGTGTGTATGAGACGAACTATCAGAGTGGAGGAAGCCAGAGAGGTATGTAAGGAAAGAACCTGTTGGAACTCTGTTCTCTCTGCCTAACCCGCGAGGGAGCTGGCGTGATGATATAGATAGATAGATAGATATTATCCAAAATGTGGTAACGCATGTTTACATAAGACAATGGCTTATTAAAATAGGTATATTCATATACTACATAATATAATACTATAAAAATAATTATCTTACTGCTTAGCACTTTATTTATAAGTGTACCTACGATAGGGGACAGGCTTGAAAGTTTTAGCGATTGTGTTGATGCACCATTCATTCTTGTAAAAAGTAATGAAATCGGCCCTTACCAATAATTATAACATTTGGCTCTATATCCTCCTCATTGACAACCCCCTTGTTTTTCCTCTCGCCGTCATTAATGCACTCAGTTGGCCCGCTTACAAATAGCATCGCAGAGATCTTCAGCTCATCGTAGCTGAGGCAATCCGCCAGTACCAGTGTTGGGCAAAAATCAATTGATTAAACAATTGACAATTAACAATTGATCAATTGTAATTGCAGTGTTATGCAATTAACGATTGATCAATTGTAATTGCAATTTTTTGCAATTAACAATTAATCAATTGTAATTGCAAAACATTGCAATTACAATTGATCAATTGTTAATCGTTTTATGCATATTTACGATTAAACAATTAACAATTAATCATCAAAAAACCGTCGGCGCAATGTAGGTGTTAAAAGCACACTTAACGTTGGCACAATGTGGGAGTGTACAATGTACACTTCTGTCTGGTGTTGTAAGGCTTGAATCGGGAGTACGATGGTTGCGTGAAAGCTTGCCTTCTAAAAAGACTCAAGACAAAACGCGACATAATCATCTATGAGATTTTAGGGGATAGTGATAACTAAAATGGCGTTAATTTTTGGATCAAAGATGGCAGTCGCGACTTCTTATGAATAATCAATATGGGCATCGTTTTTGGGGTTTAAGAGTATGCTGATTACGAATATAGGTTGATCACGAACAAATTAAACACTATATTCGTTATCAGCATCCCCTAAAACCCCAAAAATGATATCCATATTAATTTAACACTCAATCTACTTGTACTTGTCAGTATCAGTAAACACGAGAGGTTTTGTCCAGTTCACATGTTTCTATGGCCACCTTCCAACTTCATCATCAGACCAACCCCATGGTACCATATTATTGTGTCGTTACTGAACTTACATACGTATGCCAATTTCAGCTGATTCGGATACCGTAAGTGCTTGAAAAAAGGATCAGAAGAGTTGAACCGGAAAGACAGACAGACATACGAACAGTGAACGTTAAATAAAAGCTTGTCTAAATTAAGTATTTTTATTTCGTCCCTATAAGAATTGAATATTTTACAAGTTCCAGTTCCATATAAAATTCGAAATTCGTTCAATACACTGCACCCCATTGCCAACCCCCCGTGCTATCAAAATGTTTGTTTATAAATAAGTACCTAAACTTTAAAGAAACGCGCGCGCACTTGTCGCCTTTCGGCAGCGGCACGAACCGACAAGTGCGCGCGCGTCAGTAGTAGGGTTGTCACCTTTTATTTGAGCAAATAAAATACATTGGTTTTTAAAGGTAGGCAAAAAAGTACATTGTATCTAAATAAAGTATTATTTATTTCACTTTACTATTTTGTTTAAAAACATGTTTTATTACTTGTAGCCCTTTCCATAAAAAAAACACCGTCTCGCCTATATTCCCCAGAGGGGGTGGCAGAGGTGTACTGAGTACACTCACGTTTCGCCGACGATGTTAGGTCCTATGTAATAGGAGGCGAGCCTATTGCCGTATATCGGGCACAATTCCAGACTCCGGACTCATACTGGGAATTTTTCGTTAGAAAAACTACATTTGTCTGACCTAGGATTTGAACCCAGGACCTCGTGATCACAAAGCGATGCGCTTTGCCACCAGACCAACGAGGCAGAGTAGAACTTTTCAATCACTATTATCATGTTGACAGTCTATGATAACTTAAATAGATTGGAGAAAGAATTTAAAAGTGCTTATAGTACTTACTATTTTCTTTAAGTTAGAGAAGTCGTACATGTAACAATGTTTTTTTCTTAAATCTAGCTTACCATATATTCGGATTCTAACACCGGACATTATCCACTTTGCTTTAAATGGGATCAATTATTTCCTTTTTAATGACTTATGTTAAATGAATCTTAAAAAATCAAATTTTACGTACTTTACAGTCCTCATAAAGTATGAAGTATACGTACCCTAAATAACGTACAATACATACTTTATAATAAACTATGGGTGGCAACCCTAGTTACTCGTCGCCTTTCGGCACCGACACGAGCCGACCAAGTGCACGTGCGTAGGTAGGTAAAGTCGGTCGGTAGTGCCACAGTATCTATCTCTCCAGTAAGTCATCTAAGCCGTTTTAGTGGCATAATTACCTACACTCCCGTCAGAACGTTGTTAAGTTTGGCACCTTTTTTTGATTTTTTTTCTGTCATTTATTAAAACTAATCTACTGCAGTGGTTATAAGCCTGTATTTTTTCCATATGAGTGCAGCGTAATACAATTAAACATAGGCATTGTGTAATAACAGCATGATGAAAACGTTTATAATTAAAAATTTTATGCTCAAGAATATATTATTTACCTTTATTGCAAATTGTTTCTAGAAACACGTTTTCTCCTTTTACGAATAAGTATTCTCATTATATATATAAGTATTCTCGAATCTCATTCTTATTGAAAGTTTTTATGATAGATTATTCGGAAATTGTATATAAGTATATATGTTAAAAACCACATGAGTTACTAAATATCAATTTGGCGATTCGAGTGGCCATTATTTTAATTCTAATAATAGATACATATTGAGAAACCATACAAGCCCTCATGTATCGATTTTGATAGCAATAAGCAAATAGCAATGTAGTAACTAATAAGTTTAAAGTGGTCATTTTATTCTAAATATTAAGGCCTAATAGCACAAAAAGACAAAATATTTAAATTTGTATTAATTTTCTATCTATCTATATTGTCACGCCAGATCCCTTGTAGGTTAGGCAGAGAGTAGAGTTCGAACAGGGTATTTCTTCACAGAACGTTCTAATGTTAGTTGTTAAAAAATCGTCTGTCTCGGACGTACATGCCACCGCGGCTTATTACACGCGGAAAACTATCGAGAAGGCGTGTAGAGCGCACGTCTGTGTGCGTGAGTTTAATTCGGACCGTAGTAAGTACTAAGATGTTTTACTGTATTATAGTACACTGTGGTAGGGCACACCACCTACCCTGCGCACTGAGACGCCGCGTGTCTCTGTTCGGTCGTTTAGGACGAAAATATTGTCATAGCTTTTTTTCGGAGCGCAAAGTATCGCCTACATTTCGACACGATGTCACTTCAGAGTACTTTTGTGTGTGTACTTATAGTAGTAGGTATTTAAACTTACGAATTTTCACAAACATAGAGTGAGTGTGAATCGTGCGCACACAGGAATATTGTAGGGACTTGAATTCATTTCTATTAAGTATATTCGCATATTTCAACGAATATTTCCACACTTTTTGGATATTATAGTCATTATGGATGAAAAGGAATATAGTTATATGCCAGATAACACGTCCGATAAGGACATCAATTAACAGTTAGATCGAGATGGGCAGTCTTCAGGGCCGAGCTCAATCACGTCAATATCTTCACTCCCGCGTCTTGCACTTGCACATATAATCACAGCTCTGTGTACTAAAAGTTGAAGAGGTCCAGAAAAATATGCACAAAATATGATAAACAATAAACCCCAAAAATGACAGCCATATCGAATTAACTCCAAAAGTCACGTTCGCCATCTTAGTTCCAAAACTAAACGCCATATTCGTTATCAGCATCCCCATAAACCCCAAAAGAGACACCCATATTGATTTTATATCAAGAGTCACGTCCGCCGTCTTGGATTTTTAAATAACGTTATATTTGTACTCTGCATCCCTTAAAACCCTAATAGTGACACCCATATTGATTTTATTTCAAAAGTCGCGTCCGCCATCCTGAATCCAGAAACTAACGCCATATTCTTAATCAACATCCCCTAAAACTCCGAAATCGATACCCATATAGATTTTCATAAAAGTCGCGTCCGCCATCTTGGAGCCAGAAACTGACGCCATATTCGTAATCAGCATCCCCTAAAACCCCGAAATCGATGCCCATATTGATTTACATAAAAAGTCGCGTCCACCATCTTGGATTTTAATATTAACTTTATATTTGTTATCCCCTAAAACCCCAAAGTCCATACCCTTATTGATTTTGTTACAAAAGTCACGTCCGCCATCTTAGATCCAGAAATTAACGACATATTCGTAATCAGCATGCCCTAATATCCCAAATGTGACACCCATTTTACTTCAAAAGTCACGTCCGCCATCTTGGATGTGTTTAATATATATTCTGTCGTGTGTTTAATTGTTAATTGTTTAATCGTAAACATGCAAAAAACGATTAACAATTGATCAATGGTAATTGCAACGTTATACAATTACCATTGATCAATTCTTAATTGTAAAAACCTACAATTAACAATTAATTTTTCAATCGTCAATTGCAATTGGTTTTTTCTGCGATTGAAATTTCAATTGTTTGATCCTACAATTGAACAATTAAACAATTAGTGCCCAACACTGGCCAGTACCAACGGAGGCTGCTCCGCGTCTGTGCCGATTGACTCCCAGCCGCCTACCCTGAGAAAATAATAAATATATGGTCTACAACTTTGCTCCCGCCGTTTTCAAAAGATGGCGGTAGTAGTCGGTAGTAGTTGAAATATATATTAATATATTAATATATATTCTGTGATTACACAGATGTCAAACACTTTGTGTTGACATTTGTAAATATAACCCTACTTTGATATAACTTAATTTGTGTTTGCATCATAATATAATTTTTATTAAATATGTCCGAATTTAAACCGAATTCTCGTCATTTGCGGGAAGTATTGCTTTTTATTTCAATATAAAAAAATCTGCGGCTGAGGCTCATCGGATTATCTTAGATACTTATGGTAAAACGGCTATTAGTGACAGACCGTGTCGGGAATGGTTCCAATGTTTTAAGAGTGGTGATTTTGCTGTCGAATACCGGCATAGTGGTGGACGGGAAAAAGTTGTTGAAGATGCAGCATTGGAGGCGATTCTTAGTGTCAAACTCAAGAACAATTATCAGAATCATTGAGTATCAGTCAGCAAGCAATTTCAAAACGCCTGAAACAGTTGGGAATGATTCAGAAAGAAGGATATTGGGTACCCCACGAGTTGAAACCAAGAGATGTCGAGCGACGTTTGTTTGCTTGCGAACCTGCTGGAAAGGCAAACGCGAAAGGGATTTCTCCGTCGTATTGTTACTGGGGACGAAAAATAGGTGCATTACAATAACCCCAAGCGCAGAAAATCATGGGGATTGCCCGGTTATACTGCTACGTCAACATCTCGGCCGAATATCCATGGCTCAAAAGTTATGCTTTGCGTTTGGTGGGACCAGCTTGGCGTAATTTAGTAATTCATTTATGAGCTTCTGAAACCGTCTGAAACCATCACGGTGAGCGTTATAGAACGCAATTGAAGCGCCTGAGCCGTGCTTTAAAAGAAAAACGAGTACAACGAGAGACACGATAAGGTTATTTTACAGCATGATAATGCTAGACCTCACGTTGCCAAAGTGGTGAAAAAATATCTTGAAACGTTGAAATGGGAAATTTTACCTCACCCGCCGTACTCTCCAGATATTGCTCGGTCTGATTTTCACCTATTTCGCTCGATGCCACACGGCCTGGCTGACCAGCACTTCAGCTCGTATGAAGAAGTGAAATATTGGATCGACTCATGGATCTTATCGAAAGATGAAGAATTTTTTTCGCCGCGGGATTCGCCTGCTGCCCGAGAGATGGGCCAAAGTGGTAGCTAACGATGGACAATACTTTGAAACTTAATGTATGTAATCATGTTGTATTAATAAACCCTTAAATTTAAAAAAAACGGCGGGAGCAAAGTTGTAGGCCTAATATATTGAAATATATTAACCTTTTGAGGGCATGCGTGGGATCAGGGGTCCAACATGTCGAGGCACTTTGCGAGAAGTTAATATTTTTAGCAATGTTGTAAAAATGAGCGCTGAACGTCAAGCGTTTAGCGCCAAGTAGACGCTTACGAGCGTTAAAGCATGTTGAAGACTCCAACATTTAAGCGTAATTATTAGTAGGTAAAGAATTAAATGATATTAAGTACTAAGCATTCAAACTAAGCAGGATTGCACTTGTGGACAACTTCATTCATCATAGTATTATTTGGACACCATCCTTTTTAATCCAGAAGTTCTTGAAGTTGAAGACGTATTTCGAAACAAGATGGATATACAAACCCTTGACAGCTACTCTCGGAGAGTAGTAGGCCCCACCAGACACGACATCCATCTGGCTGGAAGATGTTTCGTTTGCCAAATACTGCCACAACATACTTGCTACAGTACTCTTCAGTGCTAAGCAATTTAGAAGTAACAAACATTAAAACATATTACTTAAAAATTGACTTACCCTTTTTTGCCAGATAGCAGCACATACTTGTCTTTCGCGCCAACGAAAGAAATTGCATGTTTGGTAAGCAATCTGTCAATGAACTCTGGCACACTAAAATTTTCATATAACTCTCTTTCTATACTGCTACCATACTCTCTGCAATAGAACAGTGCTTGTTATTATTTTGTGTTAGTTTTAATTTTACATGCAAGTGTGTTAGTTCTAACGTTACACAAAAGTGACTTAGTATCATTGTTATACTCAAGTGTGACAAATCTATTGTTATACAAAAGTGAGGCAATTTTATTGTTATACACCAGTAAGTTATATTGTTATATACCAGTATGTTGGTTCTATAATTACACACAAGTATGATAGATCTATTCTAACACAGAAGTGTGTTAGTTCTATTATTAAACAAAAGTGAGTTAGTTCTATAGTTACACAAGTGTTAGTTCTATTTTTACACACAACTGTGTTCTATTGTTATCCAATGTTTTTATTCTTACCATACATCAAAAATGCTGTATCTACCATGTCCTAATATATTTTTTGTTATAATCTGTACCTACACATGAGTCTACCTTTTATAAATAAGGAAGTGTGCCATGAGAAGCAGGGCCCTTTCGTGCAGCAGCGGGTAAGTGGACACTATGTTATTCTTCAATCTTTCAATGGGCCTCCGGGTTTTCAGTGTCTGGAGTCTGATGGCAAAAGAGAGAGAAATAAGAAATATAATTTAACTAGCTTCTGCCCCCCACTTTATCCGCTTTGACCTTAGACAGGATCCTTACACTTTTCAGGGATAAGAAAGATATTTTAATACAGGTAATAAACTATCTGTGTGCCAAATTTCATCCAAATTCATTCAACCGTTTTTGCGTGATTGAGGAACAAACATACAAACTTTCACATTTGTAATGTTAGTAGAATACTAATCTAGTAGGATATATAGTAGGTGTAGGATACCTTGTTTGTGATTGTCCCTTTGGCCTACTGGTGCCCTGTGGGAGGGGCGATTACAAAGACTATCTATCTATCTATATCATCACGCCAGGTCCCTTGCGGGGTAGGCAGAGAGTACAGAGTTCCAACAGGTTCTTTCCTTACATACCTCTCTGGCTTCCTACGCTCTCATAGTTCATCTCATACAAACTCGCTGGTTACAGAGACTGTTACTTGTCCTTCAGATAAGACTAGGTCTATTTGGTCATGGTAAGATAGTCTAGGTCTTCCCCGGTACCTTCCACTTGTTTTGTCATTCTTTTTTCTAAAATTACAAAGACCTTGGATTAAATCGAAGGTCATACAAAGTGTGCTTTTTCTATCAACAAACTCTCAGTTGCAGTCCAGAGTCTGGTATTGCACCTGCTATAATGGCAATAGTGTTTGTTGTAATCAAGGTTGTTTACGTTTTAACTGTACCCCTGGGTACAGTTACAACGTAGCTTTAACTTATCCTCTATTAGGGAATGTGGATGTTATGGGAATGTGGACCTTATGGGAATGTGGACACTATGGGAATGCGGGCACTATGGGAATGTGGTCATTATGGGAAAGTGGACATCATGGGAAGTGGACAATATGATAAAGTAGTAATTTTTGGAAAGTAGTCATTGTGAGAATGTGTTCATTCTAGCCTGAGCCATTTTATTTCAGTACTGTGGTAATCCATTTCATTATTTACCCGCCACCCTCACAATGTCATCACTACATCTGCTGATGATCTCCAGACCTTTAAAAAAAAATGTATCAGCAGCTGTGACTCACCTAATAGTCTGTATAGGGAACTTTATGGGAAAACCATTGCTCTTCGCTATCACCTCATCCACATCGTCACAAGGTTTTACTTGTGGCATCTCCATACAATGTTTTAGAAGCTCATTAATATCTTTGGTGACATTTGGTAATGACCATTCTGACTTACACCTGGAAAAGTTTTTAAAAACTTTTATAAAGGAGTATGTAACTGCTTACTATTTTTTTTTACCTATGTCTATAAGTAGTTGGTACTTATGTAGTTTAATATACTAATTATAATTTTTGAAATTACCAGGCAAACTTTTGAAATAGTTCTGCCATATCCATTGTTTTCGAGGCTACAGTGGATAGTATTATAAATAGCAGTGCAACCGATATATTAATATTCGCTAAGATATTAGTAATATCCGGTGTATTCATGTATTAGTAATCCGACGGATTCTAATATACTAATATTCTGATATGCTCTTTATTCATACAACGACCTCCTAAATACAGTCGATTCATATTAGCATACGTATCACTATCGGCACCCGAATACTGGCTTTCGTAAATATTCGTCGAATCTTCGGATATTCAATATCATAACGGATGCGAGCGAGCGAGAAAGAATACATAATATCTTTACCCCTCGTTCGTAAGAACGCTTATTCAACGCGCGGTGGTGAAGCGCTGTAAGTGCTTTTAAAAAAGTTTACTGTTAGCCGTTTGATTCATTTCAGCATTGGTTACATATAGAAAGCGGTGGGAATTAATTTGTGTTTTATTTATTATGACAAGGCGACCGCGGGAGCGGTATTTTTAAATACAACGATGCCGCCTTTAACTTTTTTAGTTTTAATTAATTTAAATTCATTTATATTAATAACAAAAATATTATTTATTTTAATCATTCATTCAATCATTTATTAATTATTTTATTATTATATTAATAAAATTATTTACCATATTGTCATATTAGTTTCATTTCATGATTTCTCCAATACGATTGTGTTACAGTTAACTATGTCTATATCACTATAAGATAAACGGAAGAAACACTTTGTTGTTTAATTATTTTACATATACATAGGGTCATAATACTATCTACATGAATGTTACAAAATATTGAGATAATATTTTGTGGCAACGTTATCATTTTGGTTCTGAAAACTATCAATACATAATCTATAAATAAAAATATAAGGTTGACCACGGAGTTAAAAGTATTGATACCTCGGGGTTCAAACGGCGTAAAGGACATTTTAGCAGAAATGAGTTTTTAACCGTATTACAATAATGATAATGTTAAAAACTCATTTTCATCAAAATGTCCTTTACGCCCTTTTAACCCCGAGGTATCGAAAGTACACTTGTAAACAGATTCAAGTGGATTTGGTGAACAAAACTTAAACTTTTAATTTGTATTCATTTCTGAGTGCAGTCTTATAGTGTAGCGTGTTACATATTTGTTACTACTATATTGTGTGAAAGTTCATAAAAAAATAGCGATAGTGTATAGTGTAACAGTTAAAAGTAAAATTTTACTGAAGTTAGGTATAAGTGGTCATATTTTAGTAAGATAGGTACGTACGTAATAAAAAACTTGTATTATAAATATTAAGCGAGCTAGAGTAAGCGAAGTTTGGTATTATTTCACAGTTGATTCCGAACAAAATAAGCTTGCAAAATGTACTATTTGTGTCAATATGTAGCTTTAAAGGAATTGTATCTAATTCAAATAGACATTGGAAAACTAAAAATTTAATTATTGCTACGAATACAAATGCAATTCAAGAACATGAGCTTATTTCAGTGAAGCCAAAAACACCTCAAATAAAAATATAATAAAAATAATGAATATATCATATGTTGCCAGTTATCTATGAGAGAGCAAACAATTTGCTCTAAGAAGTACATATTAAACAACTTGTTAATCCAATAATACCAATATCAATGTCAAATTAAAAGATAAATATAACCTTCATAAT
The DNA here is from genome assembly GCA_905147815.2 of Phalera bucephala. NCBI lineage: Eukaryota > Metazoa > Arthropoda > Insecta > Lepidoptera > Notodontidae > Phalera > Phalera bucephala. The sequence goes on from LR990615.1 coordinate 22,216,945, forward strand.
AAAAGATATCAGTAATATTCAAATATTAGTTTAAGTATTATAATATTACTTGACGAATATATTCATATTACTAATACTGAAAAATATCGGTATTAACCCATCTTTAATTATAAATGGACACTATTACAATAATAATACTTTGTGATACCACAGATACCACCATAGATAATATACTAATACTGTAAGATACCACTATCACAGAGTCATTGATATATATGGTAACACTAGATTAGCAGTAACGGCGTACATGTATGTCGGCTAAGAATATGCCCGCAGCCAAGTCACAAGCTTTTGTCATTCAATGGCCTGCCTGACGTCTGACGAGTAACACGTATTAATAAAAAATCACAAAATAGGTAAATGCGTTGTGTAAGAATGCGATTTGAAGTCACAAATCACTATAACGCAAGCGGAACTACTTTCCATACATAAGTTTATTGCTTTTTCATATATTTACTAGTAACTAAAATAAAAAACTGATTTCAAGTTACAAAAATAAATTTGAGATTCAGTGTTGCCAATAAAAACACCATTTAGTGTTCCCGTCTTTATAGGAAACTATACGAACACCTGTTTTATTAATTTTGTTGGTTTCCAAAGCACGCCATGTCCCTTGCGGGGTAAACAGAGAGTTCCAACAATTTCATTACAATATTATGTAAAGATATAAGCTATTTGCTCAAAGCGAATACTGTACATAATTATTTATTATATAATTGCCGTATGGATCCGGTAAAGAATAGCTCCACCCCATTTGTTCTCACGCGTGTCGCAGAAAGCAATTGGGGAATTAACCACCCTATTCTCTCCTTTTTCAAAAAAGCCCCACTATATTAATTATTCTTGTGTTATGGGTACGTTTACAAACATGAAAATCACACAAACAAATACCCAGATCTAAACAAAATATGTGAGTCACACAAAGATTTGTACTATGCTGGAATGGAAACTGCGACTATTCAGTCTAGTAAACGGAGCGACCTACCGCTCTTAACCTCTGGACCAAGAAGTCGTCACTGGCAACAGAAAATGGGCAACAACGTTTTCTGTAGTTTGTTGAAGAGATACGCATTTTGTACATTTGTATTTCTTTTACCCGCTCTAAATAAACTGAAACCATCAACTAGCGTATTATGAAAATAATACAATAAATAACATTACGTGCCTTTTTGTTTACTACTCATTCAATAATCTTTTCATAGTTTAACCACATACCCTTATAGACGCTATTAACTATTATTTAAATAATCTGTATAACAATGCTAGTGTCATATTGAATAAAATGAATTAGTATAACAATTCACTTTATTCATTTTTGTATTGGATTCTAACTGTAATGTAACGAAGTTAATTTAAAAAAAAATATAATAAAAACTATATTCATAACATACATTATAGTTTATATTCATTGTAAATTTAAATTATGGGAAAAAATCGTATAGTAAGCAACACCGAGCCTCCCTCTACTAATAATATTGCTACCTCTATCGCATGAAGCTAAAATTACCTGCAGGGAGTCATACGACGTTGCCGCTCCGCCAGTCATCGTTCAACACGTTGTCTTTTTTCTCTCTCAATTACACGGATCACCATTTTGAGTGAATGAGAAAGCTATTTTAAGGTTGGCAACGTCGCCCTGTACGTGTGCTTGGTTGCCTGTTGTGACATGTGGTTAGGCCATAACAAATGCGCCCCGTCTGTTTCAATGATTAAAATATAAATGAAAATCCTAGTGATAACTGAATATACTTTAATGCAGTGAAATTATATCGTGTTGGGCTGTATTTTGTCAATCAAGGACAACCAAAGGAGGAGTGAAAAATCCTGAATTATCATTTCACACGTATGTATTTATTGCCTCTTATTATATTATAGGGAACTTTCACAGCAAAATTATGGATTTAACATTAAAGATATACATCTCTGACGTCATATAATTAATACACGGTAATATAAAGCTGTCAGTGAGGTAAGTAGTTTAATAAGCGTTTTATTTCAGGTAAAACGCCATTAAAGTTAAAGATGAAATAATCATAAATAGGTCTAGATATCCCACCAGATGTTTATCTAGATATCCTATCCTTACTAAATTTCATCCAAATACGTTTAGTCATTGTGACGTGAAATAGGAATGGTTAATGTTTCAGTATTAATTTAGTAATATCGAGAGTAAGCGATAGGCGCTGTAGGACATCACTAGTGGAGAAGCGTAAAATAATGCATATTTGAAATAAAAATTAAAGCTTTAAATTCACAGTTAATTATCACCGTATGTTAATTATATGACATCAGTGATGTATATCTTTAATGCTAAATCCATAATTTTGCTGTGAAAGTTCCCTATAATGTAATAAGAGGCAATAAATACATACGTGTGAAATGATAATTCAGGATTTTTCACTCCTCCTTTGGTTGTCCTTGATTGACAAAATACAGCACAACACGATATCATCATCATCATCTCAGCCTATACTTGTCCACTGCTGAACATAGGCCTCCCCAATCGCTTTCCGGCGTAACCGGTCCGATGCCACGCTCCCATGCTGCGCTTGCCAATACGTGGTCTCCACTCTAGAAGCTTTCTGCCCCAACGCCCGTCCGATCTTCGTGCTATGTGGCCCGCCCATTGCCACTTCAGCTTGCTAATCTTAAGGGCTATGTCGGTAACCTTGGTTCTTCTACGAATCTCCTCATTCTTGATTCAATCACGTAGAGAAACGCCGAGCAATAGCTCTCTCCATAGCTCGCTGAGCAACTCTGAGCTTTTTTATGAGACCTATAGTAAGAGACCACGTCTCTGATCCATATATCATCACTGGTAACACACATTGACTAAAAATTTTAGTCTTAAGGGACTAAGGTATTTTGGATGAGAAGATGTTGCGCAGTTTCCCGAACGCTGCCCAGCCGGATTGGATTCGTCGATTGACCTCTCTCTCAAAGTTGGACCTACCTAACCGGACTACCTGTCCCAGGTAGATGTATTCGTCGACAACTTCAAGAGTAGAGTTCCCAACGGTGAGTGCGGTGGGTACGAAATGGACGTTAAATATTATTTTCGTTTTGTCCATGTTCATTTTAAGACCCACTTGTTGAGATACTCTGTTGAGGTCACCGAGCATTCGTCCTAGATCTTCCAGCGACTCCGCCATGACCACAATGTCGTTGGCAAATCGAAGGTGATTGATGTATTTGCCATTGATGTTGATGCCAAGTCCTCGCCATTCCAAGAACTTGAAGGCGTACTTTAAGGTGGCCGTAAACAGTTTCGAAGAAATGACGTCTCCCTGTCTTACTCCTCTTTTTATGGAGATCGCCTTCGTGCACTGCCCCTGTACTCGGACAGACATGGTGGCGTTATTATACAAGCACTTCAACACTTCGATGTACCGATAGGCAATGGAGAAGATAGTCAAATCGCTGGAGAGATCTAGGAAGTGGATAGGACATCTATTAGTAAAAGGTTATCTGCTTTTGGTCCAGGATTTTAGTTCAATTATATGTTTTTTATCGCACAAAGGTCACGGGGGTCGATCCGCGGGCATGGCCTGATGTAAAAGGACTTACTTGTTGATTCTGTAGCCGCCAAGCCTGCGTTCGAGACGATTCGTGATGACTCTCGAAAACAACTTATAAACATGACTCAGTAGTGTGATGGGCCTATAGTTCTTTAATAAAGTGTTATCACCTTTCTTGAAAAACAGCACCACCACACCTCTGTTCCATGCTTCTGCGTTTTCCCTTCTAGCAAGACGGAATTAAACAGCCTCTGAAGGACTTTAAGTACCGGCGATCCGCCCGCTTTCAGAAGCTCTGCGGTAATTCCGTCTTCACCCGGCGCTTTGCTGTTTTTAAGTTGTTTGAGAGCCATCCTAATCTCGTACAGGCTGATGTCTGGGATATCTTCAGTGTAGTGTCGGGTTAGCTTGGCTCTTGGGTCTTTTAACAAGTCAACAACAGGTTCAGCTACTGAGGTATACAACTGCCCATAGAACCTCTCTATCTCCCTGAGCACCTCTGACCTATTCGACGTTACGTGTCCGTCCTCCATCTTTAGCTTCGTCAACTGGCTTTGCCCAATAGACGCGTCTCTTGCGAACACTTTGGAGCCCTTGTTCTGCTCTATGGTCTCCTCAATACGTCTTGTATTGAAGGACCGTAAATCGTGTCGCAAGGACTTCAATATCTGTCCATTGAGCTGCCTATAGGACTTAGCATCATCGGAGGTTTGGAGTGTCATGGTACATCGCTCAGCCATGAGGTTTCGGGTGTAGTCAGATAGCTTTTGAGCCCTTTTTTTACGGTGGGGCTTAAAATACTTGGACCCGACCGTATGGACAGTCTCTACCAGCCTGTTGTTGATTTCGTCCACTGATGCGCTACTGTGTAGCAATTCGAAGCGGTTTGACAATTCGAGTTGAAAGTTCTCAGGGTTTTCGATATGTGCATAAGAAGGTCGGAGCGTAGACTTCATCAAACGCGATCTCTCTATTTTGACATTAATATTTAATGTGCCTCTGACCATTCGGTGATCACTGCCGGTTTTTACCCTATGAATCAAGGAGACATCATTAAATATTTGTCGCTTGGTGCTCATGATGAAGTCATGTCATTTTTTGTGAAACCATCAGGGCTCATCCAGGTCCATTTCCTATGAGGCGGCTTCTGGAAGAAAGAGTTCATCATAAAGAGTCCCTCCTTCTCCAGAAATTGGGCCAGCCTCTGACCCCTGAGGTTGCGCTGCCCATATCCAAATTGCTCCACTCTCAACTCATCATCGCCCCGTTTGCCCAGCCGCGCATTGAGGTCACCCATTACCACTGTAAAGTATGCTTTGGAAGTATGTATGGCTCTACTGATGTCCTCATACATAGCTTCGACCTCATCATCTGAGTATGCCGAGGTCGGTGCGTAGACCTGTATGACCTTCAGCGAATATCTTTTAGATATTCTTAGAGTATCAGGTACGCTACCCTGCTCGACACACTAGTGATGGACACAACGTTGTCTATGAGTGACTTGTGGACGATAAATCCGACACCACCTTGGGACTGCTGTTCGCCCTCCCGGTAGTAAAACAAGTTGCCAGATTTTAAGGTTATCTTGTCCTCGCCCTCTCTTCGGACCTCCGATAAACCAACAATACTCCACCACAACTTGTTTAACTCTTCTTCGAGCTCAACTAGCTTCTCATCTGTCCTCAATGTGCGTGCGTTGTATTTCACCACGGTCAATTTTCGTTGTTGGTGGTAGCCGAATCTCTGCCGGAGATTCTTCGCACCCCTTGTCTTGTCGTTACCATGGCTGCTACCGTGGCCAGGACGATCAGGACCGCCGGGGACTAGGGGCCTGGTTTTCTTACTTTCTTCCATAATATTGATTGGGGGGGGGGGCTTGCCATACTCACCACGCTTGGCCAGTTTTTGGTCGTAGAAGTGTTAGGGTAACGCTGCTGCCCATTCCCTAGTTTTCCCTTAGTCGCCTTGTACGACACCCGATGAGATGAGATGGGTTGGTCCTATTCTAAGCCGGGAACCAGCCAGCAACACGATATAATTTCACTGTATTAAAGTATATTCAGTTATCACAATGATTTTCATTTATATTTTAATCGTTGAAACGGACGGGGCGAATTTGTAATGGCCTAACCACAGGTCACAACAGGCAACCAAGCACACGTACAGGGTGACGTTGCCAACCTTACAATAGCTTTCTCATTCACTCAAAATGGTGATCCGTGTAATTGAGAGAGAAAAAAGACAATGTGTTGAACGATGACCGGCGGAGCGGCAACGTCGTATGACTCCCTCCAGGTAATTTTAGCTTCATGGTTGCACCACACAGTTCCCTTTGTGGTTAGGTTGGTTTACTTAATAATAATTATTATAACGTCGTAATCATGGCCAAATGAGAGGTGGTACAAACGTGAAAAAGTGAAGAAAGAGTTTTTGATCCCTATATAACGATTACGATGACTGTATGCCGCATTGATTGGTAGGTAAAATAATGTTACCAGGGACCATGTTTCATTTCCACATTTTCATCAATATTATATTGTCAATTATTTATGTCTTTAATTCCATGTAATTTATTAAATTGTGTAGGTTGAAAAATACAAATTTTCTTCTAACCTAAGATTTTTACCCTTTCATAAGATCCTTTTGAACTCCGTCCTAGTGATGTGTACCGGAGGCAAAATCAGTCTCCGGAGATTTTTGGGGAATTTACAACAATAACCGGAGAATCTCCGGAGAAAAAACCGGTCTATAATGACGTAATGAAAATAATTAACATATACCAAATAGTTCATAGATAAATAGCAGTACGTATGTATACCTACCTGATTACCTATCTTCACGACATAAGTAACAGTTCTGAGTGGATTGGGTTGTCATTTATATAACTATGAAATGAACAATACTTTTTAACGACGTGTTACGACTTATGCACTTTTATATTATCAAAACTCGTAGAGGTATGTCAACCGAGAGCTATGTAAGGAAAAAACCGGTTAGAACTCTGTACTCTCTGCCTACCTCGCAAGGAATCTAGCGTAATGATATAGATAAAGAGAAAACTGGTTGGCAAATAAAACGATACCTAATAAATTGGTACTGAATTACACATATCTGTGTTTGTCGGGAGTTCCTTCTATGTGGGCTAAATTATAGATTACGGATGCATTCAAAAAGAGCTCTGGTATTTTTTAGTAATTACCGGTGAAAACCTGGTTCATGTGTTAATCGGTGTATCTCCGGTTTTAGAACCGGTTCACATCACTACTCCGTACTTTCAACTTGCGCCCCTAGGGATCTGGCGTGTTGATATAAATTACTCTATTTCATGAGTTATCTTGATGTGGTAGAAGATTTTTTTTTTGTATTTATAACGTATTTTCCCTTAATCTGGATAAATGCTTTTTTATTCATTAGCAGCACCAAATTTAGTCATGCCAACCTAACGCCAATGGGAACCTATTCGTGAAACGCACTTTACACCCAAGTGGAATGGTTTAAATTAGGTATGAGATATACTTGTAAGTTCCAGAGCCAGATACCAGAGCTTCCAAGTACGAGTGTATAAAATACCACGGTCGAAAACCAAGTTTAAAAATACTTGCAAGTATTTTGAATCCTGGGCTACATACGAACTAGTTCGTAAAAATATTTGAACGTATAAGTTTTTTTCGCAATTACGGTTGTGCTTTTACACGACAATCTGAATCGATTTTCAATGTATTTTTAATTCCGGTATTTTCTAGGGCAATCCGGGTTTAACTAGTAAAACTTTGATCTTGCAAGTGTTTCTCGTGCGTATACTTTTAACCGAAGCCCTGGTTTTAAAACCTGTTACTGTAAATACGTCTCATCTCTGGTTTAAATGTGTTTGAGAACGCTCACGTCAATCCACTCTTTGGCATGGGTCTCCATGAGCGCATTGTGGAATAAATTTAGTGGACGGACGATTTAGCGCAGTGGTTAAGAGCTTAAGCCGCTCCGCCCACTGTGTCTAATAGTTGCAGGTTCGATTCCCGCACGGGACAAATCTTTGTGTGATCTACAATTATTTGTTCCGGTATTTGTGTATGTGAATTTTCATGTTTGTAAACGCACCCACAATACAGGAATAAATCCAAGTGCGGGGCTACGTTTTTTATTAAAAAAAACATTGACTCTGTACGCACGGGTGCTTTTTCAGCGTGTTCTGCTGAAGCGCTGTAAGCGTTTTTCAAATAAATATACTATTAGGTCTGTCCAAGAGCGTGCTCGTCGCGACCCCTGCCAGTCATTATGGCTGCAATCTTGGACCGAAGACGTACCGCAGTGCGGGCTAGGGCGTCCCCCCGAGGCGACGCGTACCGGCCCGCCCCCGTCGGTACGAATATAGGTGGAAGCGGCGATGGGGGCCGCCACCCATCACGCCGGGCCCGAACTGGCGAGTCGTGGGGTGCAGAGTGCCGAATAGAACCTGTTGGAACTCTGTACTCTCTGCCTACCCCGCAAGGGATCTGGCGTGAGGTTATAGATAGATAGATATACTATTAGCTGTTTGTTTTTTTGCAGTGCTTCAGCACCGTGCATTGAAAATGTGTCCGTGCACATGCTGTCTTTCTTCCGTGACGAGCAACGAAGATCGACAAACGACGGAATGAAGGGGCTCTATCACGTTATGGGCGATTTTTACATCAAATGGAACGCACTATTGTTGTGTCTGTTTGACATTGACACTTAGATAGCGAATTTGAATTTGGCTCTGCCATAGATTATAAATTGGATTGGAATTTGGCTCTAATTGGACTGTTCTGGAATTTGGAGAAAATAGAAAAAATATCAATTCTATTTCTTTCACATGTTATATTTATATGCTCTGTGAGCAAATATTACTATTACGATTGCAGGTTAGCACCTAAGTAATTGATTAGAGTGTGATTATAGATAATGAAAGTGATAAGTGAAGTTATTCATACAATATATTTGTAACCCTGAAGAAGACACCGGTGTAGTGTTTACCTGCCAAACTATACAGGCAAAATAATGTCTATTATAGCAACTACATATTTAGTGGTTGGTGGAGGAATTGCAGGTGTAACTTGCGTAGAAACTCTTGCTATTCTGCACCCCGAAGAAACCCTGGTCATAGTAACTGCTTCCTCCCTTGTGAAAAACGTTAGCAACGTGAGCTTTTTCGCTAAAACCATAGTAAAGTTCGACGTAAATGAAACTGAAGCCAGTTCATTAATGAGGATTCATCCTAATCTGAAAATAGTTTATGATTCTCTGAAACATGTTGACACAGAAAATCACATTGCATACACAGATACAGGTGAAAAAATAAAATATAAATTTATGTGTATTTGCACTGGTGGCATACCTAGACTTATCAAGGATTCACATAAGAGTAATTGGATTCTTGGAATCAGAGATACTGAATCTGTGATAGAGTTCCAAGAAAAACTTAAAACTGGCCGTAAAATGGTTATAGTTGGTAACGGAGGGATTGCATCAGAAATTGTGCATGCCACATCTGGTATTCAAAAAGTGTGGGTTATCAGAGATGACTACATATCAGCCACATTCATAGATCCAGGAGCAGCGGAATTCTTTCAAGACTCATTTAAAAATAAAGAATTGCAAGTTGAAAAGAAAACAGTTTTAAGAAGACATGTATTCACCGAAGAAGATACTGTAGTTACTTTGAATAAAGATTTAAAATCTGCAGCATTGGGTCCAGATTGGTTTAGGAAACTAGAGGGTATAAGGAATGCAAGTGGGGAACAAGAGCTTGAGATTGTTTACAAAGTTGAAGTTAAATCTGTTGAAGAGACTACTGACAGGGAATATCCTCTAAAAGTAGAACTGACAAATGGTAGAATTATTGACTGTGATTTTTTGATATCGGCAACTGGAGTAGACCCCACTGTAAACTTCACATGGGATAAGGAACCAGAAAAGGGACCAGATGGTGGACTAGCTGTTAATGAATTTCAAGAGACATCGGTAAAGAATGTTTTTGCTGCTGGAGATGTAGCTTATGCAGCATGGAATCATGCCCCACATTGGTTTCAGCTAAGACTGTGGACTCAGGCTCGACAAATGGCTGGTATGGCTTCGAAAGCAATGCACGGAAGAATAGCAAATGAGGAAGTATTACAAGACTTCTGTTTTGAGTTATTTACTCATTGTACAACACTCTTTGGTTACCAAGTAATACTGTTAGGCAAATATAATGGGCAGGGTTTAGGTAAAAATTATGAAATTTTACTGAGAGTAACACATAATCATGAGTACATTAAACTTGTAATGCAAAATGGAAAACTGCAAGGTGCAATACTGATTGGTGAAACTGATTTAGAAGAAATGTGTGAGAACTTAATTCTTGATCAGTTAGATTTGACATCTATTGCTGATGATCTATTGAATCCTGATATTGATATTGATGATTACTTTGACTAGTTATTATATAAGCTTTAAAATGTGTTGTATTTATTAGCTATTAATATTCATTATATTTTTGAGTTACATGATGATAGTTTTATTTTTATTACCTGAGGTACTACTACAAACAATTTAGCAGTATTATGTTAATCCTACTTTGCTGTGAGGAATAGACAGAGTTATAACTGTGTGCATCCGCATTGCATGGCAATGTAAGATTGCTATATTATTGTTAAAGAGATTATGGTAGGGTAAGTGTACTCCTAGAATTTTGAATGAGAAAACTGTTGTTCAAACTCAAACAATTTGTTTGTATAAGCTCTGTGGGGGTGCTTACAAATAGTCAATTTGCATTTTTTTTTATTCTAATTTAACTACGAATCTACCACTGTATAGAAATGCGGCCTCCACTGAGAAGATCCGGCGAAGAAACTCGGCGGACTGCCTTTTTTATTTACTTCTCTTTCTCCTTTTTCAATCATATTGTGTGGATGCAATGTTTAGGTTACAATTAAAAAGCTTACGATCTAGTTCCAGTTCGATACCCTACGATCGAGATATGAATCTAATGAAGTTATCTGTAAAGTGTCTAAAGGATTCCAGATGGACCAGTCCCTTATCCCCTCCCATAGCCGGCGGTTGACCGGTGCATTTAGTAGTGCACCCCGTCCCCCCACAGCGACTGTCCCAACCCTTGCCCTTCTGTCTCGAGCGTAGTGGTTGTACGCTCGCCCTTAAGTCCGGTGAAGCTGTAAAGGCCTCGCAGCCAACAGCGTATATCACTCACACACACGGACCAGTCCCCATAAGCAGCACCCGTTCACGAGTACGTGAATGACTGCTGGAACAGCCATCACTCCCTTTGACCACATTGGAGGGAAGAAAATAACCCGCGCCAGACAGCCATCGCAAGCAAAGACATTAACGTGGGCATGGGCGTTCAGTTTTCTGTTCACTGGCTGGCTGCCCTAGAGGGCTTTAAGAAGCCAGGGGTAAAAGGTGTGCAATCTCGTGGAGCAATGAGTAGATCTATAAACGAAAAGTAAGGATACTAACTAGGAGTTTAACTAGGGTAGATTTTATTATATTTACAGGAAATAATTTAACTTTAAAAAAACTACCATTTCGAAACGAAAGATTAGGGTGGGAAGTATTTTATGTTTTTCATGGCAGCCCTAATTTGACATTTGACGTGTGTATCGCGCTCGTATCATCGTATTGTTTTACTGACTGCCGTTTCATTGTCAATTAAAATAATTAGTCTATTTTGTATTATTACACCTCGTGAATTTATAATAGTACGAAGTGTAATTAAACTTTGGTACCGTGTTTGAAAAGTGCAATACGAGGAAAAATTGTGTAAAATATTTTCGCATAGCTTTTCCCTTTGTTTTGTTAGTCATCGAAATAATCGACGCAGTTGTTCAATATGCCTATTTTATTTAGTGTAGTCGCTCGGGGTACTGTCGTATTAGCTAAATATGCTACATGTGCCGGTAATTTCACGGAAGTAACGGAGCAAATATTGTCAAAAATACCTCCACATGATGACAAGTTGACATACTCTCACGGAAATTATCTGTTTCACTACATAGCAGAGAGCAAATTGGTTTACTTCTGCATTACCGATGATGTAAGTACTATTATTATTTACCCGGCAAAACTTCACTTCAACATTTTTATATAAGAAATAGCACTTTTTTTGTTAGCTTTGTTTTGGGTCACTTATGGGAGTATTTTTACAAATAATCCTGTAGAGAGTAATTTTACAAATAATCTAGGATTCATTATATATAATTATTGAACAATTTCCTTAATTTATTGTTGTAGTTAAGGAAATTGCTCATAATTTTTGTTGATTCTTTTTTCTAGAAATTTCAACGTTCAAGAGCATTCCTGTTTTTAAATGAGATTAAAAGAAGGTTCTCAGCTGCGTTCGGAGATACTGCACAGACCGCCATCCCATATGCTATGAATAGTGAATTTGCTCGCATACTTGCCACAGAGATGAAGCATTACAGCGAATCCAAAGACCTTGACACCATTTCCAGAGTTCATGGTGAATTAGATGAACTCAAAAACATAATGGTTAAGAATATTGGTAAGTGGAGATTTTAGATAACAAGGTTTTGTATAATATTGATCTATCTATGTCATCAAAAGGAGTAAAGTTCCAACAGGATCTTACCTCTTAGATCTCTTGTTTCCTCCACTCTCATAGTTACTCTTATACAAACTTTACAGTTACGGAGACTTGACTTGCCATCAGATTATGTACGGTCTAGTTGGTCATGCTAAGATAGTCTAGATCTCTACTTTGGTACTGGTACCTACAGAAGAGTCTGCTTATAATGACTTAGAAGGGAAATATAAAATATGTCATACTAAGTAACCATCATACAAAGTATAATCTTAGAATATTGAAATTTTTTTATTTTTGTTAGTAATAGGGAAAAAAATGATGACAAAATGTATGTATCTATAGAACTTGTAACATCTTTTAACTTAGCCAAATACGGGTACCTTAGCCAAGGTACCAATGGCCTTGCTAAACAAAATAAAACTATTGTAATGTACTTCTTACAAATAAACACAATTTTTTACAAATAGGTGAAAATGTGATATATCAATAAGCGAAGTCATTGTATTCAAACTTTGTTTCATAGAAGTTTATATAGAACCAAACTAACTGCAATCATATCATATTAGGCGGCTGGTCAATATAGCCAAAGTCTTAATAAACAGATTCTACTGTACCTTTAACTTTCACATTGTACATCTGTTTTTGTAATATAAAATAGTTGATTACTTATTCTTACTGTTCAAACTTGAAGGGGTTTATCTCCATCCACCCATGATATCCTTGTATCACTGCCTTCACCCACCAGTGATAAAAGAGAAAATGCCAATTTTATCCTAGATTTAGGTAGATTTATTATACTATTTTTTTTTTTTTTTTTTTTTTTAAACGTAGCCCCACACTAGGATTTATTCCTGTGTCGTGGGTGCGTTTACAAACATGAAAATTCACAAACATATACCCAGTAATTAGCCCAGTATATTGGAGTCACCATTTTTATTAATTCAAAATGGAGGTTATCTGGTGATATTGTATGTCTATTTGTCAGGATAATTAATGCAATGTTATTTTTGGTCTATATAGAACAAGATGTGGATACCGGTTGTGTGCTGATGATATCAATTAGTAATTATCCTGTTTATTTATTCAGCCAGTTGATAACTGTGCAAAGTATTTCAAACTGACTATTGTTTAGATAAATATTAAAAATAAGTATCTTATATGGGTATCTTACGTAGCAAATTCATATTTTTTAACATGTCATTTGCACATGATATCTTGCACTATCCTATTACTGTTCTATCCTGCTCACGTTTTTGAAAAAAATTATATAAATTTAAAATTTAAGTCTGTAACCATTGAGCATGTATGAGACGTATTATGAGAGTGGATGCAGCCAGATAGGTTTGTAAGAAAAGAATCTGTTGTACCTATACTCTCTGGCTACCCTGCAAGGGATCTGGTGTGATGATATAGATAGAGAGATAGATAAAACTTATAAATGTATTTATTTTTGCGTCTATTATATTTAATTTTGTTTTTATTGGTTCAGTACTATTATTAGCAAACATATATGATAAAGGTTCTATGATATGCACCATGTAGATACTGATTTATCTGGAGGTAAATAAACTTGTCACAATCATTTTTTACTTGACTCTTGTAAATTGTTCAGAGTTACAAAATATGATGGTCGATTCACATACATTTAGTAGTCCGTTTTAGCAGAATTACTGTCACTTTGCAATTGTCATTCTACTGCTGTTATCTAAGAGTCACTTTTGCCCCACAGTCAGTTTTTTATTGAAAAAATATACTTCTAAATAATAATAGTTTACTTAAAAGGAATATACATTTCATTGAACCATTGCTGAGATACACATACTTGTATTGTCGGGTAAAGCTATAAAGGCCCTGCGGCCAATAGCATAGATTATTCACACACACATTCACATACTTGTGTATCTACACCAAAAATATGTTTACTAGTAAAATCATATACACAACACATTTTATAATTAACAACAGGGAAATATACACGGTAAAACAATAACACAAAAAGCATATTTATGTTATTTCTGTGTGATAGTAGGTACAAACAGAGTAAAAGCAATTATTTTTGTGATAATTGATTTATATTTGTAAATACCGTTTATCAGCTCTTATCAGTTTTATGGGTTGCATTGTACAGACCTGGCTATGTGTCATTGACTGAGTTGGTGCTGTAAGTAGCATGGAAATGTTTACGTATCTTGTTTAACACTGATTGGTAGTCTGTGTCACTGGATTTTTGTTGTTTTTTATAGGTCAGTAGATCAGTTGAATAGTCAGTTGAAGAAAGAAAGTTGAAGACAATCAATTCTTGCAATTAACTTTGTCTTTGTAAAGAAAAAAAATTAGCCCCACACTAGGATTTATTCCTGTGTCATGGGTGCATTCACAAACATAAAAATGCACATACACAAATACCCAGACCGAAACAAGTAATTGCGGACTACACCACGATTTGTTCCGTGCGGGAATCGAGCCCGCGACTATTCGACCCAGTGTGGAGCGGTTTAAGCTCTTAACCACTGCCCTAAGGGAAATGTGAGTTAGACGGACGGTCTAACTCACATTTCCCTATTGATTTTTAGGGTTCTTTACCTGAATCGGTAAAAACGGAACACTTATTATATCACTTTGTTCTCTGTCCGATTATTAAGACTCTATTTCTCAGGAAAATGTAGAGGTATCAAATTAATATGTATGTCAAATACCAATGTCTTTGTTCCATTGGCGGTGTAAGGAATAGAAGTTTTAAGTCGATCCAATCAAACGATATGGCCATTTAAACTTACTCATCAAAACCTATATGGTACTTTCCATTGAACTACAATCATGAAATTTGATTAGAAGAAAAGTTTAATAGAAAATCGTTAATTCGTAATTGAATTCGATGAAAAATATTAAAATTGCAACATAACTTGAATTAACAGCTACAGTTTGCTCTGACAATATTTTTTAAATTCCTACACATCTAAAAATAATCAAGTTTGTGTCTCCTTTTATGCACACTCATCAACTAACAGGGATACTGATGCAAAACCGTATAAAAGTTTTGTAAATCACAGTTTGATTAATTCTTTGCAATCAAATAAATTCAAGTATAAAAAGTACTTGCCAAGGTCTTACAACGGTTGATGCAAAAACCACTTAAATTCAATGAGGCAATCATGTTAATGGCGATACTTTATCTTAATATTCGATTGATTTTCAAGCATATTCTGAGTACCGAGCTAAACGGAATTCTAACTCTTTTTTCTATCTTGCATAAAAATAGTTAGATAGATAGATAGATAAATCATTTATTGCTTGAAACATGGCTTTATACAAGGTGTTTGTTATAATAATATTATTATTTCAGTTGTACTAAGGAATTAGTTGTACTAAGGAAGTCCGAATGACGCTAATATCGATATTAGCGCTAATGTATGGGTGCTGAAAGTGCGCTAACGACTTGTGCGGTATGCCTTATGTCGTTGGTTTGTATTCTCACGGAATTTATGGAATACTTAATAGACGAAGTGCTTAATTATTGTATACTAAAAGTTCTACATTCGTGTTTAGTCCAAATTTTTACTAATACTTGTACAGGACGACGTCTGCATGATTTGTATAAATAGATTATGTAATAGATTAAGTTACTGTAGTACATTATGTAATAGTTTAAGTTAGAATAAGTTATTGTAATAGAATTGTAGCACACAAACACTAGTATACAGTTAGAAGAGTGTAACCCTGAAAGGGATAGGAATAATAAGAACAGTGTAACCCTGGAAAGGGACAGGAATAGTTGTATCGTAATTTGTCCATTTGATTAATAAACTCGATGCAAAGCCTACTAGTTGTGACCCAACAAAATAGTATTTAGGAGCGCGAAACATCGCGCCACATACGTTCGAGCGACTGGGCATTGAAGATTATAGGAAGAAACTCTGCGCGAAGAGGGTCACAACTGGTGGGTGGAACACTGTTTCAAGATTATTCAGCTTTTATTTGAATCCTCCTTCACGACGCATACTAGCCACAGCAGCAACAGGGCGCACGACGTACTATTCGTCCTGTTCATTTTGGTCCTTCGAGAGTCGGATTATCGTCGTCAAGAGAAAATAGAAGACGCAAGCTGAAAACAGAAGAATCAAGCTGAAAAGGAAGACAATAGAAGAAAGAAACATGCCAGTCACACGCGCCACCACCAGTAGACCAGCAGCATCGGCCCCAGTCGCCGAATCGTCGGGGTCGACTACAGCGACAGTGTCGACCGCCACGTCAGAGTCGACCGCCACGACAGAATCTACTGTCATGACGGAAACAACCGCCACGGCAGACACTCCCGCGACGGAGAAAACAAAGAAACCAGTGTCCAAGAGGACTGGAACAAAGAAGACGCTCTCAACGAAGACGCGAAGATTGAAGCTCGCCCGCGCCAAGGAGGAGCTACTAGAATTAAAAGTCCAATTAGCAGCTGCGAAAATATCACGAATCGAAGCCGAAGATGAAGAAAGCGAGAGTGACGCCGACACGTGCATATCAGACGAACAAGTAACTGAGAAACGAGTCGGGAGCTGGCTGAACGACTCGCGACCTCACGTCCTGGCCATCGCCGACAAGCCACACGACATAGACGTGGGGCGCACCATCGATGCAGCGCCGCGGGCGACAACGCCGTTGCCCCCTGCACCGATCCAGCCACCACCCATCGCCGTGTCGAAGAAGGAAGAAACGACAGTCGCGACGCCGCCACAGCAAATTGACCTGCGTGAGCTGGCGTCCGCAATCACCCTCGCCGCCCGGTCCGGGAGTGCCCCGAACCACCGCTTCGCTACTGAATTGCCGTACTTCAGTGGGTCACACCAAGAGTGGCTCACCTTCAAAGCTGCTTATGAAGAATCTTCGCCGAGCTTCACGGACACAGAGAACGTCGCGAGACTACGAAGAGCGCTAAAAGGTAAAGCTAAAGAAGCCGTCGAGAACTTACTCATCTACAACGCCAAGACAGCCGACATACTCCGGGCGCTCGAAGCACGCTTCGGCCGACCAGATTGCATCGCGCTGGGCGAACTAGAACGCCTGCGCGCGCTGCCCCGACTCAGCGACAACCCGAGAGACATCTGCGTGTTCGCCACGCGGGTGATGAACATCGTCGCGACGCTACGCGCACTCAACCGCGTGGCGTACCTGTACAACCCGGAGGCTGTCAAGATGACCATCGACAAGTTCACACCGGCGCTCAAGTATAGATGGTTCGACTACGCAGCGGAAAAACAGACAGAAGAACCCGACCTACTGAGGCTCTCCAATTTCCTCAGTAGGGAGGCCGACAGGTGCGGGCGCTACGCACCTCCCGAACACGTGACACCCGAACGGGAACATACAGTGAACAGAAGACAGACTAACAAAACTTATAGCACCGCTAACGGGGGTAAAAAAAGGCATAAAAAAGGGGATAAAAAAAAGTAAATTTGGAAAATTATTTTTCGTATAGAATTGGTGAAATATATCTATCTATCTCTATCTATCTATATCATCATGCCAGATCCCTTGCAGGGTAGGCAGAGAGTACAGAGTTCCAACAGGTTCTTTCCTTACATACTTCTCTGGCTTCCTCCACTCTCATAGTTTGTCTCATACACGTTCGCCGGTTACGGAGACTCTTGACTTGTCCTTCAGATAAGACTCTGTCTATTTGGTTGTGGTAAGATAGTCTAGGTCTTCCCCGATACCTACATCCTTTCACTTTCGTATTGTATATCTGTTTTGTGAAATAATTATCTAATCGGGGTGACTGAGGTCTTGCATTATTTATGATACACCTTGTATAAACCATTACCAAAAATGAATCTTTGATTTCTTGATTTTTTTACTCCTGTAAATTCCGCGAGGGTACTTCAGTCTGTATAAGCGTTAATATCGATATTAGCGTCATTCGGACGGCAGCCTAAGAGGTGTTGGTTGAAATTGAACTCTTGTAACTGAATGTAATTTTTCTTTCAGACAATATGGCAATGCGTGGTGAAAAACTAGAACTCCTTTTAAATAAAGCTGACAATTTAGCAACCAGTGTAAGTATTGATTGATAATTTGATACAGAAGACTTACTACACCACTAAATAAAGTCATCCTATCAGCTTTAAACAAGCAGTGATGCATTTATGAATAGGCATCAGGTTTAGTTATCATGTTAGATCGCAATTCATATATAGTTATAGAGATCTGTTTCATAGTTCAACTTCATTCATCAATATGTCAATAAAACACTTAAAAATAAAGGTAAACCGACTTCAAAAAGCAAAAAATAAATATTCGATGTCGGTGCCGGCCGGTGCAGTCGGTTATTTGGCACCGACTTCAAATACCTACAGGATTGATGTAATACTTATAAAAACTGAATTTACACATTCGTGCTGTTTGCTGTCAAGAAGACTCATGGTGTATCTTCAAAGTCGAAAGTTCGAAGGTCGAAGGAAGGCGAATCATTCGTGAGCAAAGAAGTTATAAAAAAACACAGACGAATGATGACCCTCCTCCTTTTTTGAAGTCGGTTAACATTTTACTTAGTTCTATAGTAGGGTTTACCTATATCTCAATCTACGCAATCGTTTTGTTTGTCGTTACTATACATTGCCCCATGAAAGACGTGTGAATTTTTGACAGACGAAATTGCGGTTGATCTAGTTTATTTAAATGTCATGTGTGACAGCTATGCGTATTCACCTAGCTGATCAAAGAGATCTAAATTTTTCTAGAATACATAATGTTTTCATAAATATATTGACCCATAAAGATTTGTGTGACCCACTTATATTTGATCAGAGACTATTCAATCCTGTTATTCCAGTGGCCTTCGGATTAGACTATGACCTAAGGGAAGGTACTTGTTGGCTATGACCTAAGCAAAGGTCCTCATTAATTATTTCTTAATGCTTTTTTTGTAGTCCGTATCATACCGTACGACGTCAAGGACGCTACAACGCTCTCTATTCTGGAAAAACGTGAAGATGTACGTCATAATGCTGGCGGTGGCAGCACTTGCGGTATATCTTATCGGAGCGATGGCGTGCGGCGGTCTTAAGTGGGGGAAATGTGTCGGTTAAATTTATACCTTATTCACTTTACAATAGGATCGTTATTTCATCTCGTTATAATTTGGTTGTTTATTGTCAGACGGGTAGCGATTTAAAGCTTTTATTTAGTAAAACTGACAGTGCAATATCTTGTCATGAATTTGGTTTGTGACAATATTAATAATACCTACACAGGGGCTTACAACAATCTCTATTATTGTAATATTGCTTGGCGTGAGACAGAGACGCGGGTATATGATGTTTTCCGTCTTTTCTGAAAGCTAAGTAAGATTACCGTCTGGTAAAATGGTTGTGGAAACCCCCCAGGAGAGGTACCCGTCTGGTATAAGCTGCCATAAATTAGCAGTATTTCAATTGTCTATTGACCGTCTTTGAACAAATACCTAAGTTTTTAAAATACGAAATCAACCATTGTCATTGATTTATAAGAATAATTATAATACTAAACCAGCTTTTACCGTCCTATTCTAATCAAAGGGCTCTCACTAGTCAAGGTGGGTGATAAAGTATTGTGTTCCACACTATGTAGATCTTATAATAAAAATTATCCAGAAGTCGCGGGCGCACATCAAAGTGAACCAACAATTACTACCTGCGAAGCAAGTAGTCACACGGGGTCGCGAATAAGTCACTCTTGTGACCGTCGTGCGGAATAACGTGTACTGCGCGTGTCGAATTAAATTATGACGTCTTGTGTCGTTACTGCCTGTAAAAGTGCTGTTGAGATAAAAAATAAACATGATGGGATCACATTTCATACGTCACTAGCGCATTCAGGTCCGTATTATTTAAATATCGAATTAATTCTTCCGTCTGTAATTGTCATAGTAAAAGACGCGTCCATTTTGTTAGTGTTGCTAGTATAACAATTTTATTTTTCCTATAATTTGCTGGGGACTTTATTAATTCTGGTATTAATTCAATTAACTACTATAACATCGTTTTACTATTTAGTTACGATGATGAAAATATATTTTCCCTACATTAAATTACTAAAAGCATTAATAGTTCAAGTATATTTATTTCTTGAGTTTATTATGCATTGAAATACACGTTACCGTAACAAGTATTTTATTATTATTTACTCTAGTGCCGTCAATAGTTACCCCATAAAGTGGTAATCTTTCGGAGCGTCTAATATTACGCGGGTGGGAAGTGAGGTGTGTGCGGGGCGTTTTTTGAATTTTTGGCTTCACCGCACCGCGTGCAATTACCACTGGACGCGGCTTCTAGATTGTATTTATTCTAAGGGATTGGTGCAGAGAGGTTTGTGGCTACTTGATGTTAAAGCTTATCAAGTCGCCCATAAGGCTTTAATGGTTAAACGAGTACCACATTAGTTGGGAGCCGGGACCAACAGTTCCAATAGAAAAAGGAGCTGCACCAAAAATTACAATGAAATAATATTACGAGTTGCTAAAATATGTTGTCTTTTATTAAATACAGTGATGGGAATAAGATATTTACATATATATTTACTTTGTGGCTATATACATCGACGTGTCGAACGAACATTCGGCAGGCACGAAACTTGCAAATGCCAATTATTTTGTTAGGCATATGTAACTTAGTTCTATGGGACCGTTGACATGTCAATAAACAAATGAAATTCTGTATTTGGTTGCCTTGCTGTTATACGATAGTGTGTTAACTTTGTAATGACGTATGCTAGTTTGCACTCTATTTAAGGGGTATAAAGACCGTAATATAAAAACACACATAGGTATTTACGACGTAGCTGGTTCATATGTTATTCTGTGAGTGTTAAGTTTAAAGACGTGTTTCCATTGCGCGCGGCAGTCATAACATATCTAAATACTAAACAATGTTTTAACTACTTGGATTTTTGTCTGTTTCGGCATTATACATATACCACTGTACAGATTTTGACGGGACGTCCACATTAAAATAACATAGAGTAACTTAACTAGTGCGATAGGTTCAAACGAAATCGGTTGGGTAGAATCAGAGATATGGTCTGATCTTTTCGTGGTATACGGACATCTATTCATCATCATCATCTAAGCCTATACTTGTCCACTGCTAAATATAGGCCTCCCCAATCGCTTTCCAGCGTAACCGGTCCGATGACACCTGCATCCAACGACTTCCTGCGATTTTCACAAGGTCGTCGGTCCATCTGGCAGGCGGTCGTTCCACGCTGCGCTTGCCAATACGTGGTCTCCACTCTATAATCTTAGGAATCTAAATAAAATCCACCTGTCTTACTCCTCTTTTTATGGGGATCGCCTTCGTGCACTGCCCCTGTACTCGGACTGACATGGTAGCGTTATTATACAAGCACTTCAACGACGGTATCGTAGGATACCGATAGTCAATGGAGAAGATAGTCAAATCGCTGGAGAGATCTAAGAAGTGGATAGGACATCTATTAGTAAAAGGTTATCTGCTTTTGGTCCAGGTTTTCGTTTTATTATATTTTTTATCACACAAAGGTCACGGGGGCCGATCCGCGGGCATGGCCTGATTTAAAGGACTTACTTGTTGATTCTGTAGCCTCGCGACAGACTTCAAAAGGCTAAGTAAAACCCGTAAATCAGATAAATATATCTTTTGCACGCAGTTATTCAGCGAGGCAAAGCTCAATCATTTGCCGCGCGTAATGGAAACAGAGTTTCAGTCAATCTAAATGCTGCGTGAAGGTGCGGTGTCATAAATAAATGCCCATATAAATATATTTCTTTTCCATCTGTTAATCCCTTCCTTCTGAAGCGTACCTAGTTGTTGTGCGCTCTTGTCCGTTAAAGTCAAAGTCAAAGTCAAAATATTTTATTCGTATAGGCCAACAAGAGCGCTTATAAACGTCAAAAAACGTCAAAAAGTTGTTACTGTCACTGTGATGTTAAGTTGTCACAAACTTGTGAAGGCTCCTTGGCTAATAGCGTCATCATTGACACACAACATCACATCGGTTGGTGTCTCTATACAGTCTCCTCTTTTGAGAGATTATTTTGGGCCCCCACTGATATTTATTCCTGTGTTGTGAGTGCGTTTACAAACATGATAATTCACATACACAAATACCTAAACCGAAACAAATAATTGTGGGTCACAAAAGTTTGTCTCGTGCGGGAAACGAGCCCGCGACTATTCCACCAGCGGCTTAAGCTCTTAACCACTGCGCCAAATCGTCTGTTTTTCGTCAAACTTTTGCCTACTTCCTTCATGTTTCTGGAATTAGAAAAGTATCATTATCACATTAAGGTGGCATTTTGATTGACTAAATTTTAAGGCACTCACATTAATCAAATATAACGTCAATAATTTATGTATAAAGTATATTTTAAAAGAGGTTTGCATGAATTTAATTGTGTTTGTAAATGAACACTTAGTATTTTTAAATGTGAATGCGGCTTCTATAATTTGAGAATTTATTACAAATGCGAGAGACCAGTATAAGGTCACCAATGTTGTTAATCAGTAACAGAGATGGGCAAAATATAATCAGATTAATGATTACAATTGAATTTTATTTTTCGTAATCTTTATAGATTACAAGATGTAATTGTAATCGTTAATCATTAATACACCATCACATCTATATTCCCCAAGCGGGGGTGGTTAATCATTAATCTGATTACATTTTGCCCATCTCTGATCAGTAACACATAAAATTGTAATCGTTTTTAGTCAAAATTTAGTAATCATTAATCACAACGCTAATTTGACATTAGTATTGTTAGATAAAAAAGTTGATGTTTTTTTTTGTTATAATATTTTTTATCGATTTGAAAGGGAGGACGTTTTGTTATTATAGATAATTGTAAAATATGTCAAAAAGAATATATCTTCTATTTTCAGTTGTATATTTCGTAATAATGAGCGCTTATTTACTGTTAATATCTATACAAAATTCTGCAGTTGATGATCAATGCGATCGAGTAGTGTCAAAATGAGATGCAAATTCTATGCCGTCAGTGTAAGTAAATTGTTAAAGACTTCCTTATAAAACCATTACTCAAATAAAACTTATTCCCCAGTTTACATAAATATCATGGTATAAGGCAATAATAATCGTAAGAGAAGGAAAATACTAAATGCAAGTATTCATGTATCTACATAATAAAACTTTAACATTCACTGACTGATAGACAACGCACGACTTAAACTATTAAGTCTAGACGCATGGAAGTTTTTACATGAGTTCCTAATATAATGTCGGTGAACACAAAGAAAGAATTTTTTAAAATTCACCTCTAAAGGGGTTAAAAGTAATTGATGGACTAGTAATGCAATAATTTGATGTTCAATTTAAGTTCAAAATCGACCACCAAAGTCTTATACCCAATTTACACACTGCTCACTTTCGCGTGAAGTGAGGAAAGGTTAGTTAGACGCGCCACTTAAGGTCTACTTCCCTTTCCATATTATAATTGCCCGGCGGTCCCTAAGTTGGCAGTTTTTTGAGCGGGCGTCAAAAGACTGGCAGGCCACGCCCACTTAGTGTTGCCGGTTCAGAAATCTTGCAATTATGGGGAAAAAATAATTTTGTAAAAAACTTAAAGATAAAAATCTAAACAAATATATAAAATACAAGTAAAAGTGAGGATGGTGAATCAGACAAACCATGGGAAAAGTAGTGTACAAATTGGGTATATATTTTTATGACAGCAATATCATTTCGGGGAAAAGAAAATTTGATGTCAGGAGATTTTGCAAACATA
The DNA here is from genome assembly GCA_905147815.2 of Phalera bucephala. NCBI lineage: Eukaryota > Metazoa > Arthropoda > Insecta > Lepidoptera > Notodontidae > Phalera > Phalera bucephala. Next base: position 22,240,772 of record LR990615.1, read on the forward strand.
AAAGAATCACAGGGAGTTTTGGCGGGAAGTCGAAGAGTGATGTTGCCAATTTGCCCTAATTTCCAAAACTTTGTCATTTCGAATTATAATGTGTAATGTTGGTGGAATATTAACCATTATGTATTCTTATATGAGCATGAGTGAAGGTAATTTAAACAAAGTGATAAAACGTGCCTTTTCGATTTCCCTCAAAACGGCCGTCGCAATAGGTATGTAAAGTATCCGCTTTACTATCCAGAGTAGGGTACTTCATCAATTTCAATATCATCAAGTTCATCAGGGAGTTAAATTAATTTAAACAAACACGATTATGCATCTCATTAGACACTGGCAAAATACTCTTAAAATTAGTGTGAAGCCATATCTTAAAGAAGAGAATCACAGAGTGATACTTGATGTGCGAAGGGAGCATGTCAACAGTCGACGCTGCCGCGATATTGCTCATTGCTCTAGACGGGAAGTATAAACGGGGTACCTATTACGTTATACGCGAATGCTTGTGGTCAATATCACTAACCATTACAAGCCTGTACCGTTGGAAATTAGAACATAAGATACTAGACAGCGTAATATACTCGTAGATTAGTTAGTGTTTGGTTGAAAATTGCAATTATAAAAACCAATCAGCATATCGGCGTTGTCAAATGAATATCTGCTTTGTGCAAAAAGTATAACTGAGATATATATTGACTGCCTCGTTGGTCTAGTGGCAAAGCGCATCGCTTTGTGATCACGAGGTCCTGGGTTCAAATGCTAGGTCGGACAAGTGTAGTTTTTCTAACGAAAACTTCCCAGTACGAGTCCGGAGTCTGGAATTGTGCCCGGTGTAGGGCAATAGGCTCGCCCCCTATTACATGGAACCTAAAATCGTCGGCAAAACGTGGGTGTACTCACACCTCTGCCACCCTCGCTTGGGGAATATAGGCGTGAGAGTATTTTTTTTTAATGAGATATTGAATTAAACCATTTCCCTGTAAAATTTTATGTGAAGAGATTTTTTAAGCATATTTTTTTAGCGACCACTGTTCATTTTATAATGCTAAGAGTCGCATAGCAGTCTTCTTATAGGAGAATTTGGTCAGTATACTATTCATTATAGTAAAAATGTCGAAATTTTCAAAAAGTGCACATGGCCGATATTCGTTTGACAACGACGATATACTAACTTACTGGTGGGCAAAGGCCTTCTCTTACAAATCGAGTGGGGTTATGTTCCTACTATGCTATGCGGATCCAGTGTGGATTGCTAGAGGTACATTTATTGCCATTTGCTGTTGGAAATTATTAAGCTCCCTATAAGGCATCTAATTCGGCTTAACGACTATCACATTAAGTCGCAGATAGGACCAACAGCTCAACGTGCTTCCACGAGGATGCTCAAAAATGGAATTACTTTAAAGGGGTACTCATCCTAGAACAACCGAGTTGATCGCTTAGTGATTGAAAAGAACACCCCAGTACCGGATACTAATGCCGAAAGAAAATACAAAGTTAAAACACTATTAAATGCATAATATAATGTCAGTTACAAACTTGGCTTGTTTATAACAGCGACTGAATTTTAATTTTATGTATTAAATACAAAAAAATGTTTTAATTATGCTGCTGTTACCAACATCTTGTGTTTAAAATTATATATATTATCAACGCAAATTATATTCCTCTAGCGGATTATCAACTGTATAAATACGGTTTTAAAAATAATGCTTCCAGTCCTTTTTATGTAATGTACAAATGTAGTTCTGGCTTGTCTTCTTTTTTAGCCCCTCTATTAGCTGAAATACCCTCCTTTTAGTATTCATAACATCTCAATTCTGACTGGCGTGTAGTTATTTCTAGTTTTATAGACCAATTTGAGCGGCAAACGCAATGGAATGATGAGTTCAATGACATGATTTTACATTTTAAATATGTTTGTGTTATTCAACACTTGATTTTATAATTGCATGTATACATATTACACCTACTTCTATAAATTCATAATAAAAGTATATAGCGCGGAGTAATCATATCAGTAAATTAAAAAGCTGAATAAATATTTTTGTGACATGTTTTTGAATAATTTATTTGAATGACAATTCCGTTTGCAAGTTGTTTCCTACGAATTAAGGTTTCACCACATAGACGTGCAGCGTGACGGGAGCGCAACGGTGGCGCGGCTTGGGGAGTTGTAATGTACTGAAATGTACGGGAGACGACATACAATGCAGCCCCACTCGGCGCGACGGCAAACGTCATGACCGAACGTAGCCGAGCGCTTCCGTTGCGCTCCGTCGGTTATTTGATCAAACCATTAAATGAAATACACTCGGCATGTTAAGCAATAATTTAAATATACTATTAATAATATTCAGACTAAAGAATAAATCAGTGAGTTTCGAATTATAATCTAACAAGTGCAATCTACGAATACTTCCCATATCGCTTTTACATGCGCCCACATATATTTTGCATTTAATATTGTCTTCTGTCTCTTATTAAAATTGGGATCGAACCAGGTCTAATAGGAGAAACGGAATTTGATATTAATGTCTATAGGCACCAGATACATTTTTCTGTGTTCCAAACGATTTCTTAAAGACATAACTTTACTGAAACACCCGAGAACATATACCTATCCGCTATTGCTCTGCCCGTATTAATAATTTGGTCTAAGTAATTTATCATATTATTCCAAACATCCTACGTTATTGTCTAATAATGCAATTGTTATTTATCGTGTAAACAATTATTTTATATAAAGACTAAAGTATTGTGATATTGAGTGTATAATTGAATTATGTAAGTATACCTAATCATTGTTTGATATGTATAGAATATGTTATAAACGTGTTTAGGTTAATTGAATACCATTGTTTCATTGTACCCTCCTGTGTTCCTATTAATGAGTATCATTAATCCGGCTTTGGAGGTTGGAGGTATATACTTGTTCTACGAAAGTTTAGTAGGTTTAAACTTAATAAATTTGGGTGGTAACCCACGTGCCTTACAGGCTGTAAGGCAGGAACATTATATTTACATTGCTAACAGTATACTTTTTTAAATAACGATGTACAGCGCTTTATCTGTGCGCGTTTGAAAATTATCCGTGCGGTAAGTTGCCCAATAAGTTACAGTCGATATCTGTAATGCTTCTGCTTTAAAGTTGATGTCAATGTTTGCGTTAAAATACGCTTTAACTAAGGCATTACAATATTAACGGACGCGACGCCACATCTCATAATAACGGTTGTTAATTAATGCATTACGACCCAGTTGGTGCAGAATCATAAAGGATTTTATCTTAATGTATGTACTATATACTTTTTAAAAAAACCGTCTTCATTTTAAGATGTATTAGTTGTGATGGAATCAATAACAGGTATAATATGAAGGCGACAGTATTTCCGAAGATGTGGAAATGAAAATGCTGTAAGCAAGAAATCGAAGTTTTGGTTGAGTGAAAAAAGTTTTAAAGTTTGATTGGAATAGGCTATACTCGGATATAAAACGAACTAAGAACCGTTATCGGTACGACTATAAGAAAAGCTGATGAAAATGACCATAACTTTTATTACGAAGATTATTTTTATTTTATTTATTTATTCTTTATTGTACACGTTTAATTATAATAACAATAAGATAGGAAAGTTTATGTACAAAGGCGAGCTTAACTCAAAATTGAGTTTTCTTACAGCAAACCTAATAGGCATAGAGAGATGAAAACACAGAGGACAGTACCAAGTGTACAATCGAAGTAAAATGTGCAAATAACTAACTATATATAATTATACAATATATAACATATACATACAAACCTAACATAATAATATATACATAAACATTTATCGATACATAAAAAAAATACATATATATCAATAATAATACATACATATTTACACATATAGATCATGATGAAAGGAAATGCTCTTTAATTTTCCTTTTAAAGACGTCTAGTGAGACACTATCGCGTATAGTGTGTGGGAGTGAATTCCAAAGCTGCACTGCACGAACAGTAAACGAACCACTATAAAGGCTAGAAGTGTGATGGGGAGTGCGGAGAAGAAGGGAAGAAGATGTGCGGCAGGGTTTTCCCCTGGGGACTAGAAACTCAAAGCGTTCCCTTAAATAAGTTGGTGAATTAGGATTATGGAGAATAGAATAAAGGAGTGAAAGAATGTGAGTATCTCGACGACGTCGAATAGGCAACCACTTCAATCGCGCCCGAAATTCCGACACATGATCGTATTTTCGGAGCCCAAAAATAAAGCGGATGCACAAATTCTGAAGTCGTTCGAGTTTATTTCCTTGTGGTTTTAGCAGAGCAGCTGCGGAGCGTTGGGTCCAGTGTTGGAGTAAAACGTCACGCTGATTCCAGATGTTCTTTATTCGCTATTCCAGCCAAGAAGAGCTCACAATATCCGTTACTCGTAATTTATATATAATAATAATAATAGTAGCCCTGTTAAGAAACTGTCCCACCGTTGGGCACGGGCCTCCTCTCAAACTGAGAGGGTTTTGGCCATAGTCCACCACGCTGGCCTAGTGCGGGTTGGCGAACTTCACACACCTTCGAGAAACTCTTAGGCATGCAGGTTTCCTCACTATGTTTTCCTTCACCGTTAAAGCAAGTGATAATTAATTTTTAATACGCACATGCTTTCGAAAAGACAGAGATTATGATTCAGAATAAATCGATGATTGTAATCGAGATGAGAATAATTAAAAGCTACTATCTGGTGTGATTTCTTTACAGTACGAAACATCTTGTCCGGTGCAGCTGTAAAGGCCCCGCGGCCAACAGCGTATATCAAAACGTAGCGAAACATATACAGCGCCCCTAGAGGATACGATCAGTCTCCTCAACTCCCTGGCCAAAATATACGAGCGCCTACTTCTGGCGAAGCTCAAAGACTTCGTAACGTCCAGGGGTATCCTTATCGACGAGCAGTTCGGCTTTCGAGCCAAACACTCTTGCGTCCACCAAGTGCACCGCATCACGGAGCACATCCTCTCCGGTCTCAATAAACCCAAACCCATCTACACGGGCGCCCTCTTCCTAGATGTCGCGAAGGCATTCGACAAAGTCTGGCACAACGGTTTGATCTACAAGCTCTTCCAATTGGGTGTGCCGGACAGACTGGTGCTCATCTTACGAGACTTCTTGTCGAATCGCGCCTTCCGTTATCGCGTCAAAATGACGCGCTCCACTTCCCACTCCATCAGTGCTGGAGTCCCACAGGGCTCAGTTCTCTCTCCGCTCCTGTTTAGCCTTTACACGAACGACATTCCTCGTTCGAGTAAGGCGCATCTAGCCCTATTCGCGGATGATACCGCTCTCTACGTCTCGCATAGGAATAAGGGTTTCATTACCAGAAACCTTCAGGCATCCGCCCATTCCCTAGGGAATTGGTTCAGGAAGTGGCGTATTGAGGTGAACCCGGACAAGAGCGCTGCGGTGGTCTTCTCCAGAGGTGCCACCCCCCGCCACTCCCTGCGCCGCCCTAGAAGTAATCTCGGCCAAGTGACCATGTTCGACCGACCCATTCCCTGGGTCAAAGAGGTCAAATATCTAGGGGTCACCCTAAACAGTACCATGTCCTTCGGCCCGCACATCAAGCGGGTCCGTCACTGAGCATCATTTGTGCTCGGTCGTCTCCATTCGTTAATCTGCAAGCGGAGTAAAATGTCCCTTAGAAATAAGGTGACACTTTACAAAACTTGCGTTCGACCCATCATGACTTATGCGTGTGTTGTGTTCGGGCATTCGGCCCCCTCTCACATCGATAAACTCCAAGTGGTTCAAAACCGCTTCCTCCGTAAAGCCGTAGGAGCCCCCTGGTTCGTACGGAACGTCGACCTCCACTCCGATCTAGGTCTCGGACCTATTCGCGCCTTTATTAAAAAGGCGTCAACACGTCACTTCGCGAACGCATCTACCCATGCGAATCCGTTAATCGTAGCCACCGCCGACTACGATCTCCCCCCCGACCCCTGCCGCCACCGCCGGCCGCGACATGTCCTCACCGACCCCCCCGATGCTTTGTCATCCCTTCTTTCCGCTCAGAATACGGGCGACGACGATGACGTAGTAGTAGATCCCCTCCCATAGCCGGCGGTTGACCGGTGCACTTAGTAGTGCACCCGTCCCCCTACAGCGACTGTCCCAACCGAGGGCGCTTCTTCGAGGCGCCCTCAAGTATGTCGCCCCTTGCCCTTCTGGCTGGCTAGAGCGTAGTGGTTGCACGCTCGCCTTTAAGTCCGGTGAAGCTGTAAAGGCCTCGCGGCCAACAGCGTACATCATTCACACACACGGATACGCGGAAAACTAAAATTTGTGGTGGACTACGATAGGTGTAAAACACATGTAAAACAACAATAAGTATCGGTAATTTGCCAAATATCGATATGTATGTAGATAGTTAAGTACATATACGCTTTATATGTTTCCTAGATAATTGTCTCATTCGCTGATAATACGTTGATAGATCTATCAAATATCAATATCTCCGAGTGCTCAGTTGAATACTTAATATCTCTGACCACCTTGGCATGTAGTCGTGAAGATACTTACTTAATCCTACTAATATTATAAATGTGAAAGTTTGTATGTTTGGATGTTTGTTCCTCAACAACTCAAAAACGGGTAAACGAATTTGTATGAAATTTAGCGCACAGATAGTTTATTACCTGGATTAACACATAGGATACTTTTTATCCCGTAAAAATGTTAGGTTCCTGTCTAAAGTCAACGCTGACGAAGTCGGGGGCAAAAACTAGTTTTTTTTTATATATATTTACTTAAAAAAGAAAGTTCTACATGTATGTACACTAGGAATTATTCTTGTGTCGAGGGTGTATTTACAAACATGAACTTAAATTACGGTAAGGGCGGGGGTGGTGTGGCGGTTTACCTGCGCAGTGACCTCCCTTATAAAATATTAGCCATATCTTCGTCCAACTATTCGGCCTCCTTAGAATTTCTCTTCCTTGAGGTTTGGGTCAAAGGGATTAAAGTCATAGTTGGTGTAGTGTATTGTCCTCCTACTATTGATTACTTCGCCAAATTCGAATCGGTACTAGAATCCGTGGCGTCTGACTACGAGCATCACATCATCATGGGCGACTTCAACACTAATCTCCTAGCCACCTGCTTCCCCCGCTCCCGTAAACTCCTACATCTCATCAAGTCCGCCAGCTTGCATATCTTGCCCCTGCAAGCCATACATCACAACGTCTATGGCGACGATACCTGGCTTGATCTCATTCTTACCTCTAACCCCTCACTAGTTTCCACGCATGGTCAACGCGATGCCCCAGGCTTTTCTCATCATGACCTTATCTTCCTCTCTTATCTCTTGAAGTCACCTAAGCCCCACTCCAAGGTTTTGCACAGGCGTTGCTTTGCGCGTATGGACATTGATACGTTAACCAAAGATGCATCTGAAATCAACTGAGAACCTCTCATGAAGGCCGATACTATCGACATAAAGGTACGCCTGTTTAACGAAGAAGTGATACAGTTGTATGACATCCATGCCCCTGTTAAAAAAGTAAGATTAAAGCGACCGCCTGTACCATGGATGACAAGGGGTATCCGCATGGCAATGAGACGAAAAGATCGTGCTTTTCGGAGTTTTAAAAAAGAATGCACTGAAGATAAATGGTCCTACTTTAAAATTGCCAGGAACTGTTGCAACAAGATGATACGCGGCGCTAAACGCCGCCATATTCTAAACAATATTACTTCTTCTTCACCCACCAACATTTGGAAATTTCTAGGTACCCTAGGAATTGGTAAAGCACGACATATAGATCTACCAAAGACATTATGTTTGGACAATCTTAACTGTTATTTCTCCACTATCTCTCCAGTAGATCGTCAAACTATACACAACACCCTAGCTTATTTAGGTAGTCTCAAACGACTCTCGTGAGATCAAAAAAATCATCCTATCCATTAAATCCAAGGCAGTGGGTTGCGACAAAATTTGCACTTTCATGAACACTACAGTTCTGTCATCACCCACCTTGTCAACTTTTCCTTAGAGTCCGGGACTTTTCCGTCTCTCTGGCGTAAAGCTTTTGTGCGCCCTCTTCCCAAGATCTCAAACTCCTCGCTCCCAAGCCATTTCCGTCCAATATCCATCCTTCCTTTTCTTTCAAAAGTGCTCGAGGTCTGTGTACATAAACAATTCTCCCATTTTATCTACACTAACAATCTAATTAGTCCTTTTCAATCTGGTTTCAGACCTGGCCATAGTACCGTTTCTGCCCTACTCAAAGTGACTGGTGATATACGAAAAGGCATGGAAGAAACTAGAGTCACTGTCCTTGTGTTGATTGATTTCTCCAATGCTTTCAACACCGTTAATCATGATATCCTCCTGTCTATTCTTTCGTATCGCATGTGCTCACGTGAGTCCCTGGATTGGTTTTCCTCTTATCTTCGGGAACGTCAGCAGTCTGTTTTAAGTGACGATTCGTCATCGTTTTGGTGCTGCTTAGAAACTGGCGTCCCCAGGGCGGTATACTTTCTCCTCTTCTATTTTCAATTTTCATTGATCTCATAACTCATGAAATTCAGAGCGCGTATCATCTTTATGCTGATGACTTGCAATTGTATTCACAAAACAGTGCCGATCGAATCTCTGACGCCATCTCCGAACTAAACCGGGATCTGGGTGCAATCAAGAACTGGGCTGACCGGTTTGAATTTGCAGTAAATCCGTCGAAATGCCAAGCTATTCTTGTGGGTAGTTCTAGAACAATAAGCAAGGTGAACACTGCAGCTCTACCTACATTTGTTTTTGATGGGACAATTATCCCCTTTAGTTCCAGCGTTAAAGACCTCGGTTTACATATTGACAATACTCTCAGTTGGCAAACTCAAATCGATCACCGGTATGTTGCGACATCTTTACCACTTTAAAAATTTGCTCCCTTCCAACACAAAAGCAATGCTTGCGCAGACCTTGATCCTGCCCATATTCGACTATGGTGATGTGTGCTACTTCGACCTGAATGCAGTTCACCATAACAAACTAGACCGGCTCCTTGATAACTGCATTCAATTCATCTATAACTTGCGTAAATTTGACCACGTATCTGAGCATCGATCTTAATTAAATTGGTTACCTATTCGTCAACGCAGAGCTTTGAGGGCACTGACAATGTTGTTTTCCATTCTTGACTCTCCTACTTCGCCAGAATATCTTTCTTCCCATTTTCAATACCTTTGCTCCAATCATAATAGAAGTATTCGATCCTTAAATAATCGTCTACTTGAATGCCCTTCTCACCGAACAGATTTTCTACACTCTTCTTTTTTTGTTCAGTCCATTTTGCTATGGAATGCACTACCCCAGGATCTCAGGATGGCGGGCGATCGCTTTTCTTTCAAAGTAAGAGATCAGGATTATTTGCACAAAATGTTGGTAGAATCATCTCAACTATAATATGTTATATTAATGTATATGGATGTGTATATGTATTGTAAGTATATATAATATATTATATTTATTTTTCGCAACCACACTTTTTCTCTTCATCCTTGTGTAGTTTTCGCACCTGCCTCACATGTTTCTGCATCACCCGAAGGTTGACTGGTAGAAAATGCCTAAGGCATTAAGTCCGCCTTTGTACCACTAGTGTATAAAGAATAAATAAATAAATTTTAAAAACAAATCAAATGTACAAACATCCAGGCCGAAACAGACATTTGGGGGTCCTGCGCGGCGATCGAACCCGCGACTGGTCGATCAAGTGCGTGAAGCGGCTTAAGCTCTCAACCACTGGATCAAGCCATCGATAGCCTATATGTAGCATCATAAGAATATCTTCCTACACAAAAATGTAAGTCTGAATCCACTTATCAAGGCGTCGTCACTATCTCAAACGAGCTTAAAATTCCGACTTCTGTACAGAACAAGAGCAGGCCTCCAAACAACATAGCTTCAATGGCACCGTTTCCCAAATATCGGGGAGGCACGCATCAGATTGATCCTGCACAGGTCCCAATTCGCTATGACCCAACGAGGTGCGTTACGATAACTTCGTGGAATAATCTTGTAATAGTATTCTGTACGCTATTAAACTATCGATATGTTATTCGTAATAGATTACGGATCACGTACAAAATGGCGGCCAAAAATTATCAATACCCTCAGATCTTATTATTATGGTAGTTTTAGCAAACTGTAGCATTTTAAGGCGCCCTCACGTTGGCTAGCGTTGGATCAAACTGCGTTGACTGACGATTTAGCGCATTGGTTACGAGCTTAAGCCGCTCCGCCCACTGTGTCTAATAGTCGCGGGTTCGATTCCCGCACGGGACAAATCTTTCTGTGATTCACATTTATTTGTTCCGGTCTGGGTATTTGTGTATGTGAATTTTCATGTTTGTAAACGCACCCACGACACAGGAATTAATCCTAGTGTGGGGCTTCATTTATAAAAAAAAAAGGCATGCGTACGGGTGGGTGGTAACAGGTCACCCTGGTTTGACGTTAAAATCGGCGTCAAGCAGGGTTGCGTGTTGTCCGCTAGACTGTTTATAATATATCTGGACAAAAGTCTTCAAAGACTGAAAGCGATGAATGAAGGTGTACAAATGGGTGACTTAGTGGTAAACCATCTACTTTATGCAGATCACGCGGTTTTAATAGCGCCAGCAGTCACTGATCTGCAAACACTAGTCACAGTTATGAAAGACGACTGCATGATCAATGGCTTACACTTGAATGTGAAGAAAACCAAGATTATGGTTTTTGAAAGGGAAGAAACCAGAACGAATGTAAGGATTGTGGTTGGTAACGATGTGCTGGAGCAAGTGAATGAGTTTGTATATCTTGGATGCGCCTTCAGTAAGGATGGGAAATACACCGCTGACATAGAGAGAAGAGTGAGTGCAGGGAACAGAGTGAATAGTGCGATGGGAAAGCTACTCGGGAGCCGGCACTTAAGCCATAAGGCGCAGCTGGCCATACATAACGGACTTCTTGTCCCAACGCTGTTATATGGTAGCGAGAGCTGGGTATGTAAGAAGGAGAATGAAAGTAGGATAAATGCGGTAGAAATGCGAGCTCTGCGGAAGATGTGCGGAGTGAAGCTGACCGACCGCATTAGCAACAGCGTAGTAAGACAGCGAGTAGGTATGAAAGATAGTATCGGTGTAAAGATGAGAAAGGGCATGCTCCGTTGGTTCGGGCATATAGAAAGAATGCCAGAGGAAAGAATGACAAAACAGATATACAATGTGAAAGTGGAAGGATGCAGGTACCGGGGAAGACCTAGACTATCTTACCACGACCAAATAAACCGAGTGTTATCTGATGGAAAAGTCAAGAGTCTCCGTAACCGGCGAGCGTGTATGAGACGAACTATGAGAGTCGAGGAAGCCAGAGGTATGTAAGGAAAGAACCTGTTGGAACTCTGTACTCTCTGCCTACCCCGCAAGGGATCTGGCGTGAGGTTATAGAAGAACCATACGTACACTCACGCCTTAATCTTACTGGGGCCTACCCCAGTGGGATAAAGTCGAGAGTATGCGATATATTATTTGCAATGACCTTATATCTAGTGCGAATAATATATTGACTGCACCACTGGAGTACCATTCGATGTCAAAGTCCAAGACAAAATATTTTATTTGTATAGGCCAACAAGAGCGCTTACAAACGTCAAAAAATGTTTCATTTTTTACAACTACCACCGGATCGGAACGCGGCCTTACACTGAGAAGATCCGGCGAGAAACTCAACGGGCTAGTCTTTTAACTTAACCGGTCTGGTCTTTCTGTTTCTTTTTTAAATCTTTCTTTTTTTTACAAAATTGTATTTTAATAAGAAAGTATTTTACAAAGTATTTTTAGGAGTTGTCGAATGAAGAGCTGCTCAAACCCAATCAGTTTTGTCGTCAATATATTCCGAAATATTATAATATCCTTTACTACATAGTCTAGTTGTAATTGCCTTTTTAAACTTATTATTAGACATATTTTGGATAGCTATGGGCAATTTGTTGTTGTTGAAGTGTATACATTGCCCATTGAAAGAGTTGTTAATTCTATGGAGATGAGTAGAATGTACAATAAGATCATCTTTGTATCGATACGAAGTTATCGTATCGCGCTGCTTTATGTGGTTATTTGGTTCTAGAGAATAAGGGCCCAATTCGAGGGTGCATCCCCCGCCCTTCCCGCGTTTCTACCGCTGCGTTCCGTACGCCAGCAATCGCGCGCCAACCACCGCCGCGAGAGGGCGCCGCTGTCGCCCGTCCGACCGAAACGCACGTGTTACTACAATAATATCGTGTATCCGTGTGAGTGACTGCCCGTTGAATAATTCCGTGTCAATACGCCTCCGGTACTATGCGTGTTTCGAATACGTATCCGATCCCACGACGTGTGTAAATGAATATGTTTGTTCTTGGGCATTATCGTAGATGATAATACCGGGATGCGGTATTAATATTAATTTAAAACGTGCCTTATCGTTATCGGACAGTTTGATGTGCCGACGCGTCGCGACCCCTTGTTCTTATTAGAATCTGTTAAGTAATTCCGTTGCCATTGTTATCGGGCTACTGATGAATCATTTTTACATCAATATTCATGACTGTCAAGGTTTATTAATACACAAAAGCCAATGGATACACAGTAGGCATAGTTTATTATAGGCAAAATATATTAACGGAGGTACATATTCATTACTTACTCCATATAAAGCAAGCGTACTAAGTTGATTGATAGGATTCTGTCGTTTTTTGGCGGTCTTTGTCATTGAAAAGAAGCCGAATGCGAATACGCTACGGTAACTTAACGCACACAGATGTAAAGGGGCATGTGTCAGTGTGCGTAGCCGGTTATTAGTGGCACAGGAAGCGGTGTCGATTTTAGGGAAGGTTACACTAGAAACGTTCACAGGTCATTGTTCTTTTTTACGTCGAAGCGGAGTTTTTGTTGCGCGACAAGATAGATTGCTATTGTTTGTGCGCGACTGGCCCGTTGTCGTTTAATAAAGACGTTAGAAATACGTTCGATTTTTGAATTTTATATTTTTAATTATGCCCACGATCAAACAAAATGTTTATAATGCCAGGTAGTAGCAGTATGGGTTAATTCGAATCAAAATGACTCACAAGAAAGTGAAGAAAAGGTTTTGAATGCGAACTCAGTGTCATATGAGGGTATAAAGTGGTACGAAAATGGATGACAGTTCGCCGGATCTGTCGCTGAAGCTCCGGAGGGGCTCCAGCGACTCACGGGAGTCATTCTACATGGATTTCGCTCAGGGCATCGACTCGGATATTGAGGAGGTGACGACGATAGAGCGGGTGATCCCGGAACATCCGGGGGGCCGGACCGAGGGGGATTCCGATACGCTCGCGACCCCATCTGGCCTAGAGGAGACCAAGGAGTTGGCGCAATGGTTAGTTCATTCATATTTGTTAATATTACTACTCGTTAGTTAACAAGGTATACCTACATATACAATGGTATCCTTAAAAGTCCAAGGTTCACTTTCTGTTTTCACAATTTACGACAGATACACGTACTTAGTTCGAATATGGTCTCTCAAATAATTCTATGCAAAAGCATGACATACACCATGGTTTTTATTTGTTGCCGTAATGGCGAAAAGACGATTATTTTACTTTTTTTAAACGTAGGCCCACTACGATATATTCCTGTATCGCGGATGCGTTTACAAACAGGAAAATTCGCAGACACAAATACCCAGACCGGAACAAATAATTGTGGATAATACAAAGATTTGTCCCGTGCGGGAATCGAACCCGCGACTATTAGACACAGTGGGCGGAGCGGCTAAAGCTCTTAACCAGTGCGCTAAATCGTCCGTCAAATTTTTTACTGTTATATTCTATTGTTATACTTGACATCGGCGAAATACACGGTTACAGTGTGGGGCTATTCATTTAAGATAAGAAGAAGACATACGCTGTAAGATAGTTAAAACAGACCTAAATAAGCAACACAAGCTATATAAACAGTGAAACTAGGATGAGGAAAGAGGCTTCAAAATTCTGATTTGAGCTCTCTCTCTTACGCATTATTTTTTGATATATCAAAAACCTGGAGTCCTTTGTTGGCACTCCAGCTTGATACTAAATAGTAAAGTGGTGGGGCACTTTCTAGTTTAATTACTATCAGGTAATTAAGAATTTACGGCCTGTTACTTTTCTCGATTCATTAGACCATTTATATCAGACCGGAAGTACGGTCGACTTGTTGTTTTGTTTTTATGCGTTAAGATAAATGAGTAGAAATTAATAATCGAATATATTAACTAAACGTAACCCTTCTACAACTCGGTCCCTTCTACAAGTAAGGCACCAATAGAAAGAGTCACATCATCATAATTCTTTACTAGCCTAATAGGGCATGGTGCGGCTAACCATAACGATGTCCCAGGTTCAAATGTTAGGTAGGATAATTTTATTTGAATCGAAAAATGATTCTTGTAGTAGGTAGTTCTGAGTCAGGAATAGAGCTCTACCGGACGATAGTCTCGGCCTTGTATTGTGACGATAATCAGTACACCTCTGTCACATCCTCTTAGAGCATGTGGACATGACTAGCACTACGTACTACTAATGATAGCTTAACATCATTATACCTATAGCCTCTATACAGGTTCAATACAGCTTAAGGCTGTAAAGTAAAAGAGCAGTTACTTCCTCTAGTATCTTTAGTAGCATGCTATCTATTTATTGCTACTCTCTCTAACAGACAAACAGGTTAGCTCTGTAATACTAGACTACTGTCCTCCGTCTGGGACAGACAGAGAGACGACTCTATCGTAGAGCACAGATTAGTAGGTACCTGCGTAGGGTAATTATGTTTTGAACTTTGTTAGCTCTCTGACAAGTTTGTATGTTTTGATACTTTACATTTGGCGATGTATTTAGATTATTCTCCGATTCTCGCAAGTTTACGGGGACCTCAGCTTCCATCTATCAAAGAGTGAAGAATGTTCTTTATACATTATTAAGAGAAGCAGTCAGATTACGAAAAAGAATATTATTTCAGGGGTAGACTGAGGAAATAGATTTGCCTACAATGCTAGGTAACAAGGCTACAAGGATGCTGGTATCGAAGAAAATCAGAATTGTCTCATCATCGTAAAAAGAATACAAAAAATTTGCAAAAAGGAACAATATTATTTGGTCTGGTCTGAGAGACGAATCAAGAGTTCGAAACTGGGCTGTGTTTGTTTATTATCTATGAAAATGTTGGACGCACGAGAAGTTTTTAAGAATAGACCTTTGTGCTCTCTGCTGTACTCTACGTCTCAAGTAGGGGATGTAGAGTAATGTAGCTATGTTTTTTATTTTTTAGAAATAACTCCATGTTTCGGGGTAACATGAAAAATTATCATCTAGGCATATATAAAGAAAGATAACTACGTGTGGAGTTAATATACTATATATATAGTCTTATTATGCTGATTAAAAGTAAATTTAAACAGAATTCAGAGCGATACGGCGACTTATGTTGCAATTTTACAATATATTCTTTAACACGATTGAATACAAGTTTCGTAGTTAATTTGGATGAGTGCATATAAGAGTTCTTAAGAAAACGGAATTTTGATTTTCAAACTGGATTTGTAAAGCAATAATCTAATTGGGATATCTTGTGTTATTTATTGTACAAGTTCTATAATTCATTATAACGGAATGTAAATTTATGTAATTCATGAATATTGCACTGATTTGAATTTACGACCAGAATCTGACATTCCGGAAACATTAAAATTTAGTAGTCTGATCGATTTCTATTGGGCGTAATGTGCATTGCGTCCAACAACATGTGTCCACTAAATTAAAATTTAATTTGATGAATACTGTAACCCAATAATTAAGTACATATTGAGGTAAAATTTAATATTATTTCATAATCTCTTGAGTAGATTACTTACTAAATAAATTTATAGTAAATTTCTTTACCGTATTAGGTTTCTTACCTTATAATCTATCATCGCACTATTAGCAAGACTTCCTTCGGAGTTTTCAATTTCCTATGACTGTCTTTGCTTCAGCGGACACTCCTACATAAACGTGGCTAGGGTTTGTTGCATTATGTGCGACTTAATTAGTTTATATTTTAATGCAAAAGTTATTTCTCGACATGCAGCAGATTTGTCCCTCACATTTTAGCGTGGTAGCTTTTTGCCTTGCGTCACCAACTAATATTGTTGCTCCTATAATAAAAGTCTTATCCCCTAAAGTATTATATCACCTTTCTGAACGTAAACAGTAAGATTCCTTAGAATCTTACAGCATTTTATCTAATACCCGCCCGTATATTAAACTGACACTGTTAACCACTTAACGAAAAAACCGAAATTTGATTCACCTCAATGCACGCACCAAAAGGACCTCAAAGGGGGTCACACACAACTCACTTACAGGAAGGTGACGCGACGCGTCGCGATAAATGTATGTCACCCGTGCCATAGAATAGAGCAGAAGCATTAGTAGTTTGTGGACCTAATTCAATATCTTAGAATAATTATCTTATTCTATGTTCAATTTATAAGTGCGATATCAGGCGCTCATAGCGCTGCGTGACTACAATTTTCTTAAAAATGACAAGTGTCATTCCAGCGTTTGCTGGGTCAGTCTGAGATGGGTGATTTGTGGCATTTCCTATTTCGAGTATCTCCGTGTAGTCTTTCTGAAGGCACGTTAAACCATTGGTTTTGGTTATCACCTCATGTGGTAATCGTCAGTCAAAGTTGGAAGGCTATCGGCGGCTTGATAATTTTCAACTGCTGCTGGTCATAAACCTGCTTGCACCAATTTATATGGATTTGCTTGCTGAATTATATCTGTTTCTCTCTTCTCAATTTGTCAGAAAAGACCTTCGGCCAGGAGTGGTTCAGTACTTATAGGCTCATTTATATATTTTACATATATTGGAGGTACACGCTTATGGAAGCCGTCATTACCCTTGCCCTGTGTTATTCATAATGCAGATATACTCTCGTTTCGAATCTACATACCAATCGCTGTATGCGTATTAGATCGGGTCTTAGCACTGCTGATTTTGTAGAGCGAAATATCTGTACAATCCATATTGTATGTCACCCGTATCCCGTCAAACGGGTTTACTTACGCGCGTATCGGCTCC
This sequence comes from Phalera bucephala, assembly GCA_905147815.2. NCBI lineage: Eukaryota > Metazoa > Arthropoda > Insecta > Lepidoptera > Notodontidae > Phalera > Phalera bucephala. The sequence continues at coordinate 22,257,909 of LR990615.1, forward strand.
AATGGGCTTTCTCCAGCACGCCGGGGTCAGATGACAGAGACCACATGTCGAGCGGTTACTGAGTAATGGCTGCCGAGTGGCGGCCGAGTTCTTGGAAACAATATACGCAGGCGTGTATTGAAACATGTTTTCACGGATAGAGGCGTTTGTCTTTGTGGGCTTTTGATGTTATTTGTACCTATGAATACTATGAGATTAATTACTTGGTTCAAACTCACCATTACATACTCTAAGGTTTGGACTGTAGGCTGAGCTATTTTGTAAAATATTTGACTTTCATAAATATATAAAAGGCAATTTCTTGATAGGTGGTGTGACAGTGCCGCTACATATACAGCACCAGTCCCTCACAAAGTGCGGATTAATGGAGTCAGATCAATGGCCACCTGCTTTTGGAACTCATCAAACCCATAAGGATTTCAACTTGGCTTAAAGACTAAATGAAATAACATGGACCATTAACGTGAGTTTTAATGTGCAAAAATGGAATTGCTGCATTGGGTCACCCATCACATACTGATGGAGTTGAAAGATGCACTGCGGCGCCGCGCCCGATGCGCTACGGGCGTTTGAAAACTGCTATAATAACTAAAAGAAACCTTTGTCAATATTACTAAGGAATACAGAAAAGATAAACTATTTTCCAATCATAACTACCATATACCATATCACGCCCGATCTCTTGGCAAGTAGGTAGAGAGTACATAGTTCCAACAGATTCTTTTCTTAGGTACAGACCTCTCTAGATATCTCCACTCTCATAATTCGTCTTATACACGCTCGCCGATTACGCAGACTGTTGACTAGGCACAATGATACTTATTATTCAACATAATCCGAAACTAGCATGAAAATTTTAATTCTGACATTCACGTTGACGTCTTATTCTTCATGATAATGTATTAAAATGAACCTCACCACCGCAGCCGTGGTTTCAATGAGATGCTGATTAAAACAATGCCAAGCTTTCTCTAGTCTCGCTAGCGGGACATTCTTTGCAGAAATGGGATAATCCTTGTGACGCTTCCATTTAAGCTAACAAAAAATGTTAGGTATATTCTTTAGAATAAGGAATAAGAAATGTATGTTACTTAGATGGTTACTTACATATATGAATATAATAAGAACTGGGGTGCATAACTACATTTTGGAACGGTTTTTGGATGTCTGATTTTTCTGTGCGATACATAATAAACTCAAACCGGTGGTTTTGTATAAACCTCGCGGGTATCTTGTGATCAACTCTCAAGTTTACGTTGGTTTTGTTTTCAATCTAACTATCTATTTACCAACTAATCTACCATAGGATCGGAACGTACACTTCACCGAGAAGATCCAGTCATCATGTCTCCAATATCTTAATATATTGCCCAATGTGTTGGTTTTGCATTGTATAGCTGGCGGTCACGAGTTCTTGAGTTCGCATCCTAGATCGAAATAAGAGTTTTCGAGTTTTTCTATTAAAAATAAACCAGTAGCAGTCTGGAGTTGTGCGCGATGTGTGTACGAAAAGACTTCTGTTACCCTGGCTTAGGGCCGTGACGGTCTTTATTTGCTTATTTTAATTTTCTTATTGGCGCCTTTTTAATCTACGAGGCTTCTAATAAAAACAAACAAAAGGTGCGTTATTTATTTGCACCCCTGCTGTTGCCGAGTGGCCCGCCCATCTTGGTTATTACCACATCACCTATTTGAGCCAACGGAACAGCTATAAAAGACACATCCCAAAATAGAACAACGTGCAGTCGTCGAAATTAAAAAGCGTGAATACGTACATTTAATGACTTTTTCAACGTCACTCCAGCTGTATAATTTCGTCGTTCCGTTCCAATCACTCGTGAAGGGGTTTTACTACTGAAACATTCTGTTTTATTTATCTGCGGCGGGTTTGGTGTAACTGCCAATTTTGACTGTCTACCTCGCTTTATAAGGGACGGGTCGAAATTAATAGACTGTGTGGTGTGCCTTTGTTACGCGTGTAGGTAACATATCGTACAGTCAATGTAGCACAGTACAAATGAGGTGTGCAAGTAAAATTAAGCTGGACAATATTTTCTACTAGCCTGCTTTAATGTCCCATTCCTGAGCAAAGGTCTCCCCTGTCTCCAACTGTTGATCTATTGCCATTTCGGGCTACGAAGTAACCGCAAAGAAGCCTTAAAATCGTCGCCCCAACTTTTTCTAGAGTTACTTTGTTGTCTGCGACCATCTCTGGGTATCTACTTGGTGACTGACAATAAATATTAAAGAAAATTGAAAAAAAATTGGTATGAAGTGATGCAAAGGCAAGGAGAAGGGTAAAAGCTGGTCGTTATCGTAACCCTCTGGGAGGCCCATGTCCAGCAGTGGACATCTTGTGGCTTATGATTGATGTATAGGCAAAAATGCAATTAGTTAAAAAGGTTTTTAGAGTACGGAATTTGAAATGTAATTCAGTATAGGCCTCTAAACGATTTTGTTTAATGGTTGGTATTTACTAGTTTCTGTGTTAATAGTAGATTAAAATGGCAGTTAGGCGAACAATATGGGTTAAAGTTCCTAACCCGTATTACACTTAAATCATTAGACCTCTCCTTCACACCTCATTTGTTACGACTACAATTTAGGAGTGTTAAATGAGCTGTTTCAACAGAATTGAGCCATACACACAAATCGGTAATTTGGTAAAAAGAATAATAGACTATATTATGTTAAACGATTGTAATGATAATTTAGTAGTTAATTTATCATCAATGGTTAATATGTAATTCAGCGAATTATATTATAGTATATAATTCATTAATCTAAAGTCCTTCATATAAATAGCGGGGTTTCTCACTGTTTTACTTTTTATATAATATAATACACTTCTCCATGTTTTTATTTAATATTCTTATTGTATTCCAATAAAACTTTTTCACTCCACATAAAAAGGTCGATTTCTTGATCACAGCAGTTTCATTTCGATGACTTCGGAAATACCTTCATATGTCACTTAACATTTCGATTACACATTAGCTAGTTCTTACATTTATAGGTAACCACAGCATGCTTAGTTGTTTAAAGGTTGTAGGAAAAGTACTAGGAAGACAAGGTATAAGGTATATGAATAAACAAAGTGCAGCTATCAGTAGGTATGCTAGTCAAACTTTTTGACGATGGTGGTTAAACTGATTTCTTCATGCCCAAGCATGTGAACATATTATTAAATAGAAAGTTACTTAAAGTATTGTGATCGAATAATGTTTATAGGTTTGTCAGCTAACGTTATGGCACCAAAACCCACGTTGTAATAAAGTGTTCGAAGTATAAATACATACAGAAATCAGTTTATTAAAATTTCTCGTGTAGTATATTAAACAATAATGGTGACCACTATTTGAAAGTCACAATCAAACAAGCAACCACAACCCGGGCAGTTAAGCCGGCAGCCGTGTCTGATCTCTGTACGGTGATACCAGTCGTTGACTTTGTACATTGTTTGGGCTTCATTTTTAGGGTTGACACATTATAGAATACAAATCTAGAGCAGTCATGTTAAAATCTTGCAATAACATAGTTGATATTTTAAAGAAATTTGAACTTTATCTATATATCGTGGGTCTTGTTCTCTAAAATACCAACGTTATCTTTATTACTTTAAGGGCTTGTTTTCTAAAATACCAATTACACTATTGATAGAATATTGCATAACTGCACCCAATTACACTTCTTAATTCATTGTGGCTGATGAAAATCATTACCAGAAAGGACATTGTTCTGCGCCCATACATTGCCCCAGAACCAACAGCAATAAATAAATACTTGTATGATTTCAAATAACCAATAAATTCTTTTAAGGTATTTATTCCTAAATGGACAAGCGGGGGAATCGTAATATTGCACAAAAAGTATTAGATTTTGAGGTTATAATTAAGTAGCCATTAATACATATGAGGTTATATTGTGTATTGACATTTAGTAAAGATGTCGGCGACTTCGACATTAGTACTTACAATACTTTGAAATAGTCGTTTTAGATTACAAATTGTCTGTTTGATACGGATATTTGCCGTTATTTTAATAAAATAGATAAATAATGATGGCATGGGTCAAATGTTTGTTGGTTCTGGGGCAATTTTCGACAATGTCCTTTATCTATCTCTCTACATCATCACGCCAAATCCCCTGCGAGGTAGGCAGAGATCACATTTTATTTAAGAAAACAAGATACCCAACGGGTCCCATTTTAAAGATTTAAAGTACTCTTCATCATCTTGTTAGATCCTTTGTGGGGTAGATGGTAATTCACGGCATTTTGAGTAAAAAGAGCATAACAGGATATGAGAAAGGAATACTTGGAGGAATTTGAGACACTAAAAGCATTTCTTAGCATTTAAATTGAATGCAAAACTAAGATAATCTTGTTATCAATACCATCGATTAATAGCTTTTCTATTTCCTATAGGACAGTAATAATAATTAAGGATTGGCCGAAGAAGGTTGATAACAGATCGGTCTGGTAGGTTATGGAGGAGAACTTTACCCAGCAGTGGGTCAATATAGGGTACATAATAGTGTTATATTATAATAATGTTAGCCCTGTTAAGAAACTGTCTCACCGCTGGTCACGGGCCTCCTCCCAAACTGAGAGAGCTTAGGCCATAGCCCACAACGCTGGCCCATTGCGGGTTGGCGAACTTCACATACCTTCGAGAGACTCTCAGGCATGCAGGTTTCTTCACGATGTTTTTCATTTTTCGAAAAGACAGAGGTACGTGCCTGGGGTTGAACCCGAGACCTCTGACTTTGCAGTCCAACGGTCTAACGACTAGGCTATCACAAAATATACAGGAAGCTTTCTTGAACATTGAAACAAGAACGCTTCTATGTAAACCTAAGGAGATCTTCAGTAAAATTCGTCAAAACAAAACACATTCATTTAGTCATTAAAAACAGTTCGACGGAATTTCAAACATTGCAACCCTATTTTCAATGCGTGCGGTTTGTCCGTTCGAAACTATTTTGTGTTCGGCCTCCCACTAACATTGTTATTGTTAGTATTTGTGGTTCACCAGCCATCTTTATACCATTTGCTGAAGGTGAAGGGAGGAAGGAAGTTTGATTTCTCGCAGGGCCCTTACTACTATGACCAATTAAACACTTAACGCAGTTCGTTGCGATAAATTTGTGAAATTATCGTTTAATGGTACCTACTGCAGAGGCCTACAGAATACCATGACGCGATAATTTCGAATGCGAATAAGGGTTCAGAGCGGCTCAGAAATTTCCAAATAGAACGCGCAAATAAAATACCTATTATAAAGCCTATGAACAAACTTCGTCTTGCAGTGGTTCAATGTAATAAATAAAAAATAAACATCGTCACGCCTAGATTTCCTAAGCGGGGGTGGCAGAGGTGTACTAAGTACACCCACTTTTCGGCGACGATTATAGGTCCTATGTAATGGGGGCGAGCCTATTGCCATATACCGGGCACACTTACAGATTCCGTCCAGACATTTGTCCCACTTCGGATTTGGACCCAGGACCTCGCGATCACAAAGCGATGCGCTTTGCTACTAGACTAATGAGGGACAATGTAGGTATATAATACGAGCACAAATAAGCAAAAACATGTTAACCAAATGCAACGTGGCATTTAAATTAATACTCTAACTGTATAACAACTAAATTCAATTTTCAATAGCACAGCACATTATTGCTTATTGTGTCCAATTAGCAGATTCCTGCGACTACAGCGCCATCTACCGGGTCCAACTACAGCTAAGAACCATCCAGGTGGCCCTATAAGTAAAAAAAAAACATCAAATCGGTAAAGCCGTTTAGCAGCGTTGGGCAGAAATTAATTGTGAAAAAATTACATTGCAATTAAAATATTTCGGATTTTATCATGGTTTATTTGTGGTTCTTAAGTTCTCGAGTGCTCTATAGCACCCCATGGTCACGGGAGCGACTGGGGAATTTGAACGTCAAAAAATCATTGTTCGTAACTTTTATTTTATTTATTAGCCCTGTTAAGAAACTGTCCTACCGTTAGGCACGGGCCTTCTTTCAAACTGAGAGGGTTTAAGCCATAGTCCACCACGCTGGCCCAGTGCGGGTTGGCGAACTTCACACACCTTCGAGAAACTCTTTAGGCATGCAGGTTTCCTCACGGTGTTTTTCTTCACTGTTAAAGCAAGTGATAGTTAATCTTTAATTCGTAACATTGCAGTCTAACGGTCTAACCACTAGGCTATCACTGTACCTTAGTGGGATTGGGGTGCAATTAAATTGTAATTTTAACTGACTGATGCTACAGTTAAAAAAAAATGTCCTACACTGCGGTTTAGGAGGAGAAGAATAACGAACCCACGCACCCCGGAATTTAAATACACAGAGTGTTGTTTCGTCTCCTCGCGGCATTTGCAGGAGTAGCTATACTGGTTATACTGAGTGAACACAAATTCAAAAAAAACGGGACACTAAACAAATATTTTTATTTAATCTGCACCAATATAATAAAGAGAAAAGATTTGTATTTTGTATGTTTGTAATGAATAAACTCAAAAACGACTGGACCGATTTTAATGATTCTTTCACCATTGGAAAGCTACATTATCCAGAAGTAACATAGGCTTTAAAACATAGACCCGGTAGGTGGCGCTGTTGTCGACAGGGTACGTAGTCGCGGGAAACTGCTAGTGATTTATAAATTTAATAGTAACCTAGTCCTGTTTCCCCACAAGTGTGGTGACAAGCCCATGTAGTCCGACCAAGAAAAGCAAGTAATATTATGTACCAAGTATCTACCAAGTGAAAGCATATTCTTCGCTGATTTAATCTCAAATAAGTATTAGGAACCCATTAGGAACCCTCTCAATTTGAGAGGAAGGCCCGTGCCCAACGGTGGGACAGTTTCTTAACAGGGCTATTGTAAAAAATAAAGTAAAAATATAGACTAAAACAAATGGAGGCAGTTTGAACTAGTGTAGAATTATTGAGCGCTCTATCTATTATGTAGTATAAATTAAACATGAATATAAAACTACAACCTGTATAATGGTATGTACACACTATCGTATTTAGTTACAGTTCCTAGCAGGATATTCACGGCAATATCACACGAGTGTAACGTCACTTGAGCCCCGCGGTGGTGGCGGGATGGTAATTTTACGGCGGTTCGCGCCGATGAGTGCTCGCCCTAAATCTCGTGCACTGTCGCGTTCGACGAGTGGTTACTGGCGTTAATTAGTACTGACGGCCTACCACGAGACTGCTAGATATTGGTTTTAAGCCAGCCTTATAGAGCCGTGTATAGACCTACTTGCATGTCTTGTCATGTTACTTACATGTTTGACATTTTGTATGATATTCATATTATTGTTTTTAATGTCATCCTAATTACACAGAATTTAAATAGGTGCAGATCGTAGTTTTAGGTTTTTAATATATTAATTTTTTTTTACATAATTCTGTGTGAATTTATTTTTGAAATTAACATTGAATTAACTGCACTTATTGATGACACTTTGGTAAGCTTACAATTGTTCATATTTACGAAATATACTACGAACGACTATAGCCAAACGAGACTTTAAAGTCATTGGGAATATTATATATAACAAAATGAACAAAATGTGTAATATTTATATTATGACAAGGCATCAAAGTAAAATTAATGTAATTAAATTTCTTCTTTCTTAAAATTATGTTAAGTCAGAGAATATGCTCAAATTGTTATCATTCTAATTATAGCTATTAAATAAAACGTTATTTACAATACATACACGTAATTATTCGTCCGTGCACTTTCCGTGAATACATTATAAATTTTTAAAAGTTCTGCTGTGATGTGATAGTTCTAGTTTAACTTTTTAAGAAGTGAACACTGGTGTGCATAACACAAGTTAATTCTTAATTTGGGCAGCATTAAAATATTTAGTGTTTGATTGAACTGTTGTTTTTTGTTATTTACACGAGATATATATGCACTTCATTATTATCAATACGACGCTTACATTGCAAGCTGTGTTTACCTGTAATTAGTTGTGCATTAGACCCAAGAAGAACAACACTTGTATTTGATACCTTGTATTAATGTAATAACTGTTGGTAAACCTAATAAAATAAAATAAAATAAAATAAAATAAAATAAAACTCTGGTGAGTTCAATCAAACACTAAATATTTAAATGTCAATTGATCTATCTACGTATGATGTAATCCGTAAGTGTTTCATTGTACACTATTTTTGGTAAAATAAAGTATTTTATTTTTTTATACTGAGCGTGCTGGCATCTTCGAACTGGTAATGCACAACCTTGGCTAGCACTTTTGGTATTTACACTTCCATGCAGTTCCGTAAACATCCTCTGGCATCATTTGTCATGGCATTTTCATGTCGTGTTTCCTGTTGTCATGGCGTTATTTCGCGTGTTTACGCAACCTGCGGGTTGACTAAGCTGTCAAAAGTGCCAACGTATGTTGCCGCTAGTTTGGTGCAGTGTCACTTGAGCCGCTAATGAGTGCATGCCCTATTTCTCATGCACTCTGTCGTGTTCTATAAGGAGTGACTTTATACGTGCTTTAATTAGAGATGCCGGGGACCTACCACGAGGTTGTTTATAGCTTATGAACGCCTGGTTATTGTCGAAAATTACAAAAAAAAAGATTTTCTGAGGGCTTAGCATGAAAAGATTGACGTTAACTGATTATTGACCTAATCTACCCTCTTTGGGAAGTGTATACCCACATTCCGCAGACGATATTACGTACTACCCGCCCTGGGATTTGAGCCCAGGGCATTGAGATTGCCAGTCACAATATGCGCCATTATTAGACCAATTAGGCATTTTCTTTCTCATGTTTTTAGTTGGAGGTTTTAGTTGACTGCCTCGTTGGTCTAGTGGCAAAGCGCATCGCTTTGTGATCACGAGGTCCTGTTCAAATCCTAGGTCGGACAAGTGTAGTTTTTCTAACGATAACTTCCCAGTAAGAGTCCGGAGTCTGGAATTGTGCCCGGTATATGGCAATAGGCTCGCCCCCTATAACATGGGACCTAACATCGTCGGCGAAACGTGGGTGTACTCAGTACACTTCTGCCACCCCCGCTTAGGGAATATAGGCGTAACGGTGTATGTTTTAGTTAGTCATCATTTCAGCCTATACTTGTCCACTGCTGAACATAGGCCTCCCCAATCGCTTTCCAGCGTAACCGGTCCGATGCCACCTGCATCCAACGATTTCCTGCGATTTTCACAAGATCGTCGGTCCATCTGGCAGGCGGTCGTCCCACGCTGCGCTTGCCAATACGTGGTCTCCACTCTAGAATCTTTCTGCCCCAACGCCCGTCCGATCTTCGCGCTATGTGGCCAGCCCATTGCCACTTCAGCATGCTAATCCTAAGGGCTATGTCGGTGACCTTGGTTCTTCTACGAATCTCCTCATTCCTGATTCGATCACGTAGAGAAACGCCGAGCATAGCTCTTTCCATAGCTCGCTGAGCAACTTTGAGCTTTTTTATGAGACCTATTGTAAGAGACCACGTCTCTGATCCATATGTCATCACTGGTAACACACATTGACTAAAAACTTTAGTCTTTAGGCACTGAGGTATTTTGGATGAGAAGATGTTGCGCAGTTTCCCGAACGCTGCCCAGCCGAGTTGGATTCGTCGATTGACCTCTCTCTCAAAGTTGGACCTACCTAACCGGACTGCCTGTCCCAGGTAAATGTATTCGTCGACAACCTCAAGAGTAGAGTTCCCAACGGTGAGTGCGGTGGGTACGACATGGACATTAAACATTATTTTTGTTTTGTCCATATTCATTTTAAGACCCACTTGTTGGGATACTCTATTGAGGTCACCGAGCATTCGTCCTAGATCTTCCAGCGACTCCGCCATGACCACAATGTCGTCGGCAAATCGAAGGTGAGTGATGTATTCGCCATTGATGTTGATGCCAAGTCCTTGCCATTCCAAGAGCTTGAAGGCGTCCTCTAAGGTGGCCGTAAACAGTTTCGGAGAAATGACGTCTCCCTGTCTTACTCCTCTTTTTATGGGGATCACCTTCGTGCACTGCCCCTGTACTCGGACTGACATGGTGGCGTTATTATACAAGCACTTCAACACTTCGATGTACCGATAGTCAATGCGGCATCGCTGGAGAGATCTAAGAACCGCCCAAGTCTCGATCGAATCAAAGGCTTTCTCATAGTCCACAAACGCCAAGCATAGTGGCCGATTATACTCCTCAGTCTTCTGTATAACCTGCCGCAGCGTATGTATGTGGTCTATGGTACTAAAACCTTTCCGGAAACCGGCTTGTTCGGGAGGCTGGAAGTCATCAAGCCTTCGTTCGAGACGATTCGTAATGACTCTCGAAAACAACTTATAAACATGGCTCAGCAGTGTGATGGGCCTATAGTTCTTCAATAAGGTGTTATCACCTTTCTTGAAAAACAGCACCACCACACCCCTGTTCCATGCTTCCGGCGTTTTCCCTTCAAGCAAGACGGAATTAAATAGCCTCTGAAGGACTTTAAGTACCGGCGATCCGCCCGCCTTCAGAAGTTCTGCAGTAATTCCGTCTTCACCCGGCGCTTTGTTGTTTTTTAGTTGTTTGAGAGCCATCCTAATTTCGCACAGGCTGATGTCCGGGATATCTTCAGTGCAGTGTCGGGTTAGCTTGGCTCTTGGGTCTTTTACCAAGTCAACAACAGGTTTAGCTACTGAGGTATATAACTGTCCATAGAACCTCTCTATCTCCCTGAGCACCTCTGACCTATTCGACGTTACGTTTCCGTCCTCCATCTTCAGCTTCGTCAACTGGCTCTGCCCAATAGACGCGTCTCTTGCGAACACTTTAGAGCCCTTGTTCTGCTCTATGGTCTCCTCAATACGCCTTGCATTGAAGGACCGTAAGTCGTGTCGCAAGGACTTCAATATCTGTCCATTAAGCTGCCTATAGGACTTAGCATCATCGGAGGTTTGGAGCGTCATGGAACGTCGCTCAGCCATGAGGTTTCGGGTGTAGTCAGATAGTTTTTGAGGCCTATTTTTACGGTGGGTCTTAAAATACTTGGACCCGACCGTATGAACAGTCTCTACCAGCCTGTTGTTGATTTCGTCCACTGATGCGCTGCTGTCTAGCAATTCGAAGCGGTTTGACAATTCGAGTTGAAAGTTCTCGGGGTTTTGGATATATGCATGAGTAGGTCGGAGCGTAGACCTCATCAGACGCGATCTTTCCATTTTGACATTAATATTTAATGTGCCTCTGACCATTCGGTGATCACTGCCGGTTTTTACCCTATGAATCACGGAGACATCATTAAATATTTGTCGCTTGGTGCTCATGATGAAGTCTATCTCATTTTTTGTGGAACCATCAGGGCTCATCCAGGTCCATTTCCTATGAGGCGGCTTCTGGAAGAAAGAGTTCATCATAAAGAGTCCCTCTTTCTCCAGAAATTCGGCCAGCCTCTGACCCCTGGGGTTGCGCTGCCCATATCCAAATTGCCCCACTCTCAACTCATCATCGCCCCGTTGGCCCAGCCGCGCATTGAAGTCACCCATAACTACTGTAAAATGTGCTTTGGAAGTATGTATGGCTCTACTAATGTCCTCATACATAACTTCGACCTCATCATCTGAGTATGCCGAGGTCGGTGCGTAGACCTGTATGACCTTCAGCGAATATCTTTTGGATATTCTGAGTATCAGGTACGCTACCCTGCTCGACACACTAGTGATGGACACAACGTTGTTTATGAGTGACTTGTGGACGATAAATCCGACACCACCTTGGGACTGCTGTTCGCCCTCCCGGTAGTAAAACAAGTTGCCGGATTTTAAGGTTTTAGTTAGTAGTTAGTTTTAAAAATTACATAGTATGCGCACAAATATGTAATTTTGACTATAACTGGTCTCTGATATGTGCTAAGTATAATTGTTAATTATTAAACAAAAGTCTAAACCGAGTCTTATCTGATGGAAAAGTCAAGAGTCTCCGGCGAGCGTATATGAGACGAACTATGAGAGTCGAGGAAGCCAGAGAGGTATGTAAGGAAAGAACCTGTTGGAACTCTGTACTCTCTGCCTACCCCGCAAGGGATCTGGCGTGAGGTTATAGATAGATAGATTAAACAAAAGTTTTCTATCCCACAACAACACTACATTATTCCAAATAACATCGAAATTCGCCAACGACATTGAAAGTTGAAACTGAAACAACTAACTCCGACAAGCTAATTTCGCATTGTGCGAATGAATTGCCCACAGCCAACTTAGTACTGGAAATTTTCTGTCGCCGCGCCTCCTCGCGAATTGTTCCCGTATTTTCTTTGTTTGATATTCCCCTGTTTACTCTACACGCTAGGAGTTCTGAGGGTGAAAAGGGGCGGTTGGGGAGGTTGAGACTTTGAAAGAAAGAAGCGCAGGATTGTAGGTGTTTTATTGTGGTCTTGCTTGTTATGTAAAGACGGTAAAAATTTTTTTTTACATTTTTGTTGCAATTATGTTCGCTTATTGTGATTAATAGGTGGGTAAGTTAAAGATTACTTAGGAATAAGTTTTAGTTAGCGGTTAATGTAAGTTTTTTTTTTTAATGAATCTCCCGAAGTGAGCACATCACTTGGTGTTGATTGTGGACTTTGGTGTCAGCAATATGATATCAATATTACTGGGAATTGTTTTATTCGTAAGTACCTTTTCATCTTAGTTATTATAGAGTTTTGGTTAAAATCAACTACAATTTAAGCTACTCAGCATTGAAAAAAATTCAAGATATGCAGGTATTCTCACCATTTATCGGCACTTACGACGACGTTACTGGCACGTAACTAATAGTCGCGGGTTCGATTCCCGCATGGGACAAATCTTTGTGTGAGCCACAATTATTTGTTCCGGTCTGGGTATTTGTGCGTGTGAATTTTCATGTTTGTAAACGCACCCACTACACAGGAATAAATCTTAGTGTGGGGATACGTTTTTATATAAAAAAAAAACTTGTTAAATGTAAAAAAAATACAAATATGTTGTTTTTTTAATTAACTATAGCCATTAAATTAAAATATGTATTAAAGTTACCCATTCTATATAACATATCTTGATTACCTTGTATAAAGTAGTTAGGCACTGTTAGTTGGAATATCTACCTGTCCGGTTAATCTGTAAAGGCTCCGCGGCCAACAGCGTAGATCATTTACACATACACACACACACACACACACAAAATTGGAAAAATCTAGAAAATTGCCAGCATATCCACACTGGATAGCAATGCTACTAAGCTATTGTACTAGCTACTTAACTATTTGCTAAATCTAATTAAATTATAGCAGCGCAAACAGTTACAATTCTAATCTAAACTTCTCCGAGCAAAAGAAACAGGAAGCACGATAATAAAGGCCAGGGTTCATGAATATTTACTTCATTCGCCTTCCGTGCCGTGTCCTAAGCGGTCTGCGGAATTGCACAAATAGTTCCTTGCTAACTTAGATTAGCATAAAATGAACCTTTATGAACATGCTAATGGCTGTAGTCAGGTGCATTAGGAGAACGAACTAAGTTTAAGTTGAATGGGGTCTGTTGTTGCAGTAGAAAATACGCTCGGTATTCCCCAAGTGGGAGTGGCAGAAGTGTACCGTCTACGTCCATATATCGCCTTGGATGTTAGATGCCAATGTTATAGGGGGCGAGCTTGTTGCCAGAATACCATACTTCGAAATCTGTCTATGGATCCAAACCTAGGACTTCGTGATCGCTATACGCATTATTTCGCGCTCGAGGCGCTCGTAGCGCTGTGCGACCGCGGTGTTCTTACCGATTACCAAGGTTAAGCAGCGTTCGACTCGGTCGGCCCGAGATGGGTGACCGTTTGTGGCATTTTCATATTCGAGCGTCTCCGTGCTTCGGAAGGCACGTTAAGCCGTTGGTTCCGGCATTTAATTGGTAGTCGTTAAGCCGAGTTGTAAGCCTTAAAGGCGGCTTGATAAGTTCCAACAGCAGGTGGCCACAAACCTGCTTCCATCAATCCGCACTGGGTCCGCGTGGTGGAGTATGACCTAATCTGTCTCACCCCGATATGTGAGAGAAGGCCTTTGTCCAGCAGTGGGCAGTATAGGCTGATATTATTATACGCATTATTTGCCACTCTAGTGACTTTTAACGAGGTCGGAGGTAGCCACAATGCAATGCAGATTGTGCTACTAAGGTATTTGGTACCACACTGTCGGATCTAAGATTGGAATAGGAAGTATAGTATAATATTGGAAGACTGTCTCGTTGGTATAGTGGCAAAGCGCATCGCTTGGTGATCACGAGGTCCTGGGTTCAAGTCCTAGGTCGGATAAATGAAGTTTTTTTAAAGAAAACTTCCCAGTATAAGTCCGGAGTCTAGAATTGTGCCCGGTAAATGGCAATAGGCTCGCCCCCTATAACATGGGACCTAACATAATAGGCGAAAATTGGGTGTACTCAGTACACCAGCCACCCCCGCTTGGGGAATATAGGCGTGACGGTGTTAAGTGTAGCATATAATCCGTACTTTCCGAACTAATATTATAAATTTGAAAGTAGCTCTCTCTCTTTCTGGTTGTCTGTTACTTTTTACGCCTAAATCGCTGAACAGATTGTAACCAACTTTGACATGGAGATACATTTTAACCGTAAGACATAGTCTACTTATTATCTCAAAAGAATACTTAAGGGGGTGAAATAGGGGATCAAACTTTGTATGGGAAACCTATCATTATTCAGGTTAGCCATATGAAAAATTATACATAGACTTTTGATAAGAAATAAAAGACTACATGTCTCAGCGTTCTTTAAAAATCATCCCTCAGGACACTGACCTCGCCGGCGAGGTCGAAGAATCCCTTGCCCGCCGGCCGGTGCAGAGCACCACGGCGACCCACCTAGTATACGCCCTCCCCCATAGCGTCTGCCCAAGCCGAAGCCGTTCCTCCTTGAGGCGCCCTTGAGCTAGTTGCCCCCTTGCCCTTCCGGCTCGAGCGTAGTAGTTGCACGCTCGCCCTTTTGTCCGGTGAAGCTGTAAAGGCCCCGCGGCCAACAGCGTAGAGCATTCACACGCACACAACAAGTATAATTTGAAATTACCGCGGAGTACTTGTGAAAATTACTATCAATAGATTAGAAGTATACATAGAAGTTGGTATAATGACTTAACGAGACTTTATTTAATCTCCGTTGTCTTTATCCGACAATGCAAACTTATTTACTTAGCTGAGAATCTGTCTAATGGCCCAAACTTTGTAATCCTTGGTTCTCTCGCTTATAACCCTCTAGGGAAGGGTTGTTTTGACGATATATTCAGAAATCTTATTATAGACAGTAATAATGCTTGCAAGTAGTGTATATAGTCTTCTATAATTCATTTAACACTTAAAGAGGGCTGTAGGGACTCATTTCCAGTGATGTTGTATGTAAAACATTGTTGTTGCAGGATATAGCCATTCTCATGAACAGTATTATGTTGTTGATTTAACCTAGATTGGCGTGGTAGGCCAGCTTAAATTCTTTATCTATAAATTAACCATGTAAAGAGTAATCATGGAGTTTATTGCCTTTTTTAACACGGGCATGACTTTTTGAAGTGGTAGCAGTGTCTTTGTTATTGTTGACTGTCTGACTGATTTAGAAGTACTATAATGAATTCATCATCATCATCTCAGCCTATACTTGTCCACTGTTGAACATAGGCCTCCCCAATCGCTTTCCAGCGTAACCGGCCACCTGCATCCAACGACTTCCTGCAATTTTCACAAGATCGTCGGTCCATCTGGCAGGCGGTCGTCCCACGCTGCGCTTGCCAATACGTGGTCGCCACTCTAGAATCTTTCTGCCCCAACACCCGTCCGATCTACGCGCTATATGGCCCGCCCATTTCCACTTCAGCTTGCTAATCTTAAGGGCTATGTCGGTGACCTTGGTTCTTCTACGAATCTCCTTATTCCTGATTCGAATGAATTACTTAATTGAAAAAAATATTCTAATTCTGATGCAACATTCTTTAGGTGCCATGAGTTTTCTAAGTTTTAGTTTCAAACTAGCTGTATCTGCAACTTCGTTCGCGTTATTTTCAGCCTTGTATTTCACACCCTTAAGATTTCGTCATATAGCCGACGCAGCGCTTCCGTCGCGTTCCCGTCACTTCGGCTACTTCGGCTATATGACCAAATCTTTATTTATTTATTTATTTATTTGATTCTTTGTACACATACACAAATTGTTACAAGGTAAATTAACGTAATCTTTAAGCTTTTTTTGTGACAAAAGGTAGCCTATGTCCTTCCCCTGGATAAAATTCGCTCGGCGCGCCGGCAAAGGTCATAACCGAACGTAGCCGAGTGCTTCCGTCGCGTTCCCGTCACGCTACTGCGGCTATATGACCAAACCTTTAAGCTTTTTTTTGGGACAAAAGGTAGCCTATGTCCTTCCCCTGGATAAAATGTATTTCCTTGCCGAATTCGATTAAAATGTGTTCAGCGGTTTGGGCGTGAAAAGGTTACAGAGAGACAGACAGAGTTACTTTGGAATTTATAATATTAGTCTGGATTTGTACACAAAAACTAGTTAATATACACTTTACGTCTATATCCCCCAAGCGAAGAAGGCAGAGGTGTACTGTGTACACTCATTAATAACTCACGATGTTAGGTCTCTATGTAATAGGGGTGTCCTTGTTGCTATTATATCGGACACATTTCCAGGTCCTCCATACAAAAGTCATACTTTGTGCGATCTGGGAATCGAACACAAGACGTGATCACCAACTGAATTATACACCACTAGACAAACTAGGCAACCCAATTTGTATTACGTAGGTTCCTATTTTTATATATTAGGTAGGTTTACAGTTTCAAAAATTGTGGTGAAACTAAAACCTCGGCTTTAGCAGTCGAAATTACGGTTAAAACCCCGTCTACAGCAGACTCTGTAATGAACAGACAGTTTAAGACCAGCTGTGTTTTGCTGTTTTGAAGCAGATAATATATTGATCTATGCTAAATAATGATTTCAGATAGTGAACTTTGTTGGCAAACATACCTGATTAATATCTTATGGAACTGATTGCATATATTAAATATAAGTACCTATATATAAGGCGTTTTTTTCTTAAGTAAAGTTGTCCTACGTTAGTATTAATTCCTGTGTCGTGGGTGCGTTTACAAATATGAAATTTCACATACACAAATATCCAGACCGGTCCAAATAATTGTGGAACACACAAAGATTTGTCCCGATCGGGAATCGAACCCGCGACTATTAGACACAGTGGACGAAGCGCCCTAAGGTCTTAACCACTGCGCTGAATCGTCCGTCGTTTTATCGTAATATTATTTTTGACTGCCTCGTTGGTCTAGTGGCAAAGCGCATCGCTTTGTGATCACGAGGTACTGGGTTCAAATCCTAGGTCAGACAAGTGTAGTTTTTCTAACGAAAACTTCCCAGTACGAGTCCGGAGTCTGGAATTGTACCCGGTATATGGCAATAGGCTCGCCCCCTATTACATGGGACCTAACATCGTCGGCGAAACGTGGGTGTACTCAGTACAGCTCTGCCACCCCCGCTTGGGGAATATAGGCATGACGGTGTATTATTTTTTATTATTAACAGATATACCTGTTGGAACTCTGTACTTTCTGCCTAACCCGCAAGGGATCTGGCGTGATTTTATAGATAGATAGATTAATATACAATGCAGAAGTTGAAGCATGTGAGTACTGGGGATGGGGAAGGAAAGACCTCTAGACTATCTTCCTATTACCAAGTAGACCGTGTCTTGTCAAGCAAATAAAGAGTCTCTGTAACCGGCGAGCGTGTATGAGACTAAGTATGAGAGTGGAGGAAGCCGGAGAGGTATGTAAGGAAGGAACCTGTTGGAACTTTGTACTCTCTGTCTATCCCGCAAGGGAACTGGCATGATGATATAGATGGATAGATAATAATTATCTCCAAAATAGTAACAAAAATACATCAACATTTACCTTTCATAAAAAAATAAGTTGTCTCGAATATCAACATTGGTAGATTGGTATTCCTTAACTACGATTAGGTTATACTACTGTATATCCCATTCCGATCTCGGTCTCGAACCTATTCGTGCCTTTATTAAAAAGGCGATAACCCGATATTTTGCGAACGCGTCGAATCATAGTAATCCGCTAATCGTAGCCGCCGCCGACTACGAACCCAACTCCCCTTCTATCAACCGCTACCGCCGTCCGCGGCATGTTCTCACCGACCCTCCCGATGTCCTGACATCCCTTCTTTCGGATACATATACCGCACACAGGATCAGACACCGACCTCACCGGCGAGGTCGAAGAATCCCTTGCCCGCCGGCCGGTGCAGAGCACCACGGCGAGACACGTAGTATACGCCCTCCCCCATAGCGACTGCCCAAGCCGAGACTGTTCCTCGTAAAGGCGCCCTTGAGCTAGGTGCCCCCTTGCCCTTATGGCTCGAGCGTAGTGGTTGGACGCTCGCCCTCTTGTCCGGTGATGCTGTAAAGGCCTCGCGGCCAACAGCGTAGATCATTCACACACACACACTACTGTCTATATGTTATTATATCCTCATCTTTCCTTACATATTACAAAACAAAGTCTCCCTCAGTTCTGATTGACTGTTCGGGCTAATATCGAAAAGCGATGAACGGATTTTGATTCAGTCCCAGGCCCATCGTGAGCTAACATATCTAAGTACCATAATTAGCAACTCACACAGGTCAACTTTTGCCTCGAGACACTGAGATCTGATGTGATGTTAAAGTTAGAAGATGTTGCGAAGGTATCCAGACGAAATGTCTCTAAGTGTACTGTTTCAAGAATATTGGGCATGGGAAATCGCTATTTAATAATATACCATGCAATGCATTACGTATGGCAATACCATGGACAACATCTGCCCTCATACACGGATATTTACGTTATATTGGACATTTTATTACGCAAAATTAAAATGTGAGTCGCGCAGCAGATGCCTTAGATCTATGGCATCGGGATATTAATTTTTGGTGTGTAATTTCACCGGAAATGTTCGTGTTACAAATAGGTTGCACGGACCGTACCTACATCCCACTGATGTATGGCTTTTGTTGCTCTTTTACGCAAAAACTACTGAAAGGATCTTGACAAAACTTTACAGTAATATAGCCTTTATATTATAATAACACATAGACTAGTCACAAATTATTTGTTCCGGTCTGGGTGTTTGTGTTTGTGAATTTTCATGTTTGTAAACGCACCAACGACACAGGAATACATCCTAGTGTGGGGCTACGTTTAAAACAAAAAAAAAGAAATTGAATTACACACAAATGGGATTCTAATTTTAAAAACAAAATGTTGGAATCCTTTTAATCTTGTTTTTTTTTTATATGTGTTACCATTCCACTCTGTTAGTGATCTGTAAGAAGCGTTTTTGATTTTGTTTGCATTCAAAGCCACAGAAGTCTAAAAGATAATAAAAATTTTATGCGTGCATATTCCGATGGACAATATCAACATTGATATTAGTATTTATTGGTATGAAAAGAATGTTACAGAAAACTGATGAAAATTTCTTATTACTAGTTTTTTGTCCGTGAGTGTCTCTTTAGGCTAAGATGTATAACATTTTAATCTATAATGATTAAAAATGTATACAATGCGAAAGTGGAAGGATGTAGGTACCGGGGAAGACCTAGACTATCTTACCATGACCAAATAGACCGGGTCTTATCTGATGTTGTCCATGGTATTGCCATACGTAATGCATTGCATGGTATATTATTAAATAGCGATCAAGTCAAGAGTCTCCGTAACCGGCGAGTGTGTATAAGACGAACTATGAGAGTGGAGGAAGCCAGAGAGGTATGTCAGGAAAGAACCTGTTGGAACTCTGTACTCTCTGCTTACCCCGCGAGGGAGCTGACGTGATGATATGGATAGATAGATTAAAAAGATCAACTTATTTTACTAAGCTTTCATAACAAATACCAAATGTATTTTTTCATAGTCTTTAAACTTCGAGCATACATGGAAAGTTAAAATAAATAAATACTGTCACTTCTATAGTCCCCAAGCAGGGGTGGCAGAGATGTATTGGGTGCACCCATTTTTCGTAGATGATATTAGTTCCCATGTAATGGAGGGCAAGCTTATTGCCATTATCGGTTACAATGCTAGACTCCGGACTAATACTAGACATTTCTATAGAAAAATTACATTTAGTCCGCTCTAGGACTTGAAACCAGGACCTCGTGATCGTTACGCGTATATTTCGCAACTAGACCAACGAAAAGTTGTTTAAGTGATATTAACCAATTAAGAGACTGCAGGAAACATTTCTTAAGACGCAAGACGTAAGTATCTGCAAGATAGTAGCCCTTACAACCTTCTTATTCAGTCAAGACACCGTTAAACAGAATTAACAGAAAGTTCACCGAATGTTTATGCCCTGATGGCATCATAAGACCACGTTAGCATAATAACTGCTCGTAGCTCGCAGCTGCCGCAGCGTGATTATTCAAATTGTGTCTATTCGTTGCCGAGCCGAGGAGTTAAGGACATAAAAGTGCTTTGCAAGAACAAGTCTGGTGTATTAGCAAATAAGCTGTCACTACGCCTTCAGCTTGAGTGTTTTTTTAACTTTGTTTTTATAAGGCGCATTCTCAGCATAAGCTGTCTGACTAGGCAGTCTTTTGTGTATTGAGTGAGTAAATGCAGGAAAAGTTAAATATTTCCGCACGGGTCAAATTCTGATCAAACGGAAGATGTGAATGTTTCCATAGTGATTAAAAGACAAAATAAGTATGTATAAAAGAACCTGCTGGAACTCTGTATTCTGTGCCTACCCCGCACAGGATCCGGCGTGATGATATAGATAGATAATTATGTATACTTCGATGATACAAGCGATTCAATTTGTTAAAAAACCTAATTGTTTATTGCGTAAATGTTGGATTCGTTTTGCATTTTTAAGTCTTGCTATATGTCCTAAATTACGAAGCACAAATTAACATATTCCCTACTATGTACAATTTCGATTGCATTTCCAAATTATATGTTGATGCACTTACCTAATCATATGCTTATAGAGTTGTACGCCAAGTACAAGTTTTATAAAGAATCTCTTCAGAACGCTTGCGAGTTCGGGGAGAGTTTTTATTTTGGACGTGTGGATAAAAAATACATCTATAGTATCTGCTATTTTATGGTCTATTACAAATAGTGCTAAAGTTTAACAGGAATAGAAAATTAAGGGTTTACCACGATCGACCATTTATCGACTAGGAGAGCGACAGTGATGTATTACTTTACAAAAGAATAATAAGGGATGGATAAATTGAGAGCGTGATCGGACGAAATAGACGATGTATGTGCAAAAACAAATTTTATCATTTTCTAAAAAAACTATACTATGAATTAAAAAACCGCCTTACCAGAACTTTGTTACAATAATTTGCTATGATTTTAATGTTTTTTCTATCGAGAAAATTTTCTTTTAATCGTGTATTTCTTTTACGAGATTCTAATTTACGGACGATTTAGCGCAGTGGTTAAGAGCTTAAGCCGCTCTGCCCACTGCGTCTAACAGTCGCGGGTTCGAGTCCCACCCGGGACAAATCTTTGTGTGATCCACAATTTTTTGTTCCGGTCTGGGTATTTGTGTATGTGAATTTTCATGTTTGTAAACGCACCCACGACACAGTAATAAATCCTAGTGTGGGACTACGTTTAAAAAAAAAATATATACAGACGAAAAATATGGTAGGCTGGGAGAAAATGCCTCAGGCATTAAGTCAGCCTATGTACATATGTGGATAAAGAAGTTATTAATTCTCTAATTTATATATTTCTTAACGTGCTTGGAGTACAAAAACACGTTTTTATCGCCCTTTAACCAAAAAAGCGATGAACTTAACAGACTATCAGTTTGTCTGTAGAGGTAGACAACGGCGGAACTCGGTACACAGAAAACGCGTTAGAAGCCCATTTCAATATAGATACACCTACCAACACATTGAATTTTAATAATAATATAATATATAATGCTGGGCAAAGGCCTTCTCTCACAAATCGAGGTGAGAGAGATTAGGTCATACGCCACCACGTGGACCCAGTGCGGATTGGTAGAGGCAGGTTTGTGGCCACCTGCTGTTGGAACTTACCAAGCCGGCTTTAAGGCTTCCAACTCGGCTTAACGACTACCACATTAAGTGGTAACCGGGACCAACGGCTTAACGTGCCGTCCCAAGCACGGAGACGCTCGAATATAAAAATGCCACAACCAGTCACCTATCTCAGGCCGACCGAGTCGAACGCTGCTTAACCTAGGTGATCGGTAAGAACACCGCGGTCGCACAGCGCTACGAGCGCCTCATTAAATTTTACTTTTATGAATGTACTTAGAAGCAAACCACACACAGCGTTTGTTCGGAGGCAATTTGTTTAAAATCAGTTTAGAAGGCGCGGGATATGAGTTGTCGCGGCGGATAAATGGTAATGCAGATACAATTGTCATTGGGTTTACATTATGCGTTGAGGTCATGACCTGGCGTACGAGAAATTGAGCGGTGATTTGATGAGGGGAAGTAACTCACTTTTATTTCTAACATCTGGCATCCCTAGATATGACGTGTAGACGTGCATTAGTTTACTCGTGTTGATTTTCTAATTTATCGTGTCCTACTGGCAGACAATCTGAGGGCTAAGTACGAACAGATTGGCGTATCGTAACGTTCTCGAGAAAGCGGACTGTCCCGTTCATCTTAATTTAGTAGATTTTATAGTGTGAAAAGGGCAATATCAACTCGATAACGTTACGCTCACGTCTATCTGTTCGTGCTTAGCATTCTGTTTGTCCGAAAACATCACAATTTGACGAACTTTTTATAATGTACCAAGACCTGAGATGTATCAGACTTAAGACAAGGACCCGAAACTTGAGTGCTACCACGCTTCGATCCATCCCTTACGTATCTCCCCTTCTCAGTCCACGTAATATTTTACTCAACAGGCTATCGGCCGTAAATTAAACAGTGTAACGGCAGTAGGAGGCAGGGATGCCGTCTATTTATGCCGCGTGACTTGCGGAAACTACCCTTGTATGTAAATACTGACTTCGATGAGAGTGTGGTTGAATCGGCTTGGCTTTTGAATGAACATCGCTAGATAATCGCAACAATCGTATGGAACAGTTAAGAATATTATGTGTCCACATTTCAATAAAGTAATTTTGCGAAGCTAGGTTAGGAAAGAAAGAAAGAATAATAATTTATTTTGTGCTCACACATCTAAAAACAAAATAAAGAAATCAGTAACAAATGACTATCAACATGACAAAGATTATTAATAAAAATAGAGTGAGACCCAAAATTGGTCCATGCCTCAGCTAATGTCGCAGCTGTATTATGCTGCAGCGCTAGTCTTCCGGCTGCGCCATGTTTCGGTATCATTACGGGCGGTCTCTTACAGATATTATAATCTAAAACTACTGAGGTATGAAATAAAACTATTTTACAGATTTTATTGCGAAGGACAAGTCAGGAGTCTTCGTAACCGGCGAGCGTGTATGAGACGAACTATAAGAGTAGAGGAAGCCAGAGAGGTATGTAAGGAAAGAGCCTGTTGGAACTCTGTACTCTCTGCCTACCCCGTAAGGGATCTGGCGTGATGATATAGATAGATAGATTATTTTTGATTTTTAGTTCCCGGGAGGCCCCTTCCATGACTATGGGTGCTGCAAAGCACTCTAAACGTTGAGAACTAAAAAGAAAAAATAAACCGCGATAAAATCCGTAAAATAGTTTTATTTAATGTGTAATATTCGCGTAAATCTAAGAACTCAGTACTGAGGTATGTAAAAAAAGGGTTATAAATAAAAGAGTATCCTTAGGATGTCAGCTTTCGAGAACTCTCTCCTTAATCGATTCTTTACGTCTGACGGTCCGATTCATATAATGGTCTATTCCCGGTTGTCGTCGCTGGACTTGTCACCACTGGCAATAAATGAAAAGAATACCGATTGTTGCCAGTGGCGGCGTGTGACAGTTTCCCTGTTATTGTTTTTAAAGTCAGAGGTCTCGGGTTCAAACCTTGACACACACCTCTGTCTTTTCGAAAGCATGTGCGTATTAAAAATTAACTATCACTTGCTTTAACGGTGGTGAGGAAACCTGCATGCCTAAGAGTTTCTCGAAGGTGTGTGAAGGCGGCCACCAACCTGCACTGGGCCAACGTGGTGGACAATGGCCTAAACCCTCTCAGTCTGAGAGAAGGCCCGTGCCCAACGGTGGGACAGTTTCTTAACAGGGATAATATTATTATTATTATATTAAAACACAAAGACAAACATAATAAAACACAAACTCTAGGTATTGCTGTTATGTCGTGGGTGCGTTTACAAACGTGAAATTTACATACACAAATAACCGAAGCAAATATTAGAGGGCTACACAAAGATTTGTCTCGTTCGGGAATCGAACCCGCGATAATTAAATCCAGTGGGTGGAGCGACTCAAGCTCTTAACCACTGCACCAAGCTGTCCGTCATTTATCTAGATTTTTACAATATCCATATGATCACGCCAGATCCCTTGCGGGGTAGATCCAATTTCCACGAGATAAAAGAATCGTGATTTTAGTCTATTTGGTAACCATAGTTCTTTCTGATGTAAATATATTCGACAAATCATTCAACATATTACTGGATGTATGTCATAATGATCCAACAAAAAAATGTGATTACTTGAATAAACGCCATAATTTTAATATCTGAAAAGCTTGGCTTCTCTTGTTTTAGATTTTTTAATCGTGAGATTACTCCATAGAGACGATAGTAATAGTTAGCTAATTTCATCGATTAGCCCATCAGATGTGAGCGAAAAAATAAAATAAAATTTCCTACGCGTAAAAAATTAAATCATAGTGATAGCGAAACTAACTTTTCCTATACATCAGATGTCAACAGTTAGTGTGTAATAAATGGTGTTTGGGTTTCGGTTAGTCAGCACTTTTAAAGTTCAGTAACCCGGGATTCACTGCACATTAGCGAAGTCATACTTTTAAAGCATTTTGGTATCTTTCGTCCCTTTAGATAAAAATACTTTTGATTTAGATTTATCACCAGATCTTTACATTTATATAGATTTTTTAGCTTTTAGACTCCTACAAAGTTTTAAGTTTGATAAAGTCTGTAAAATCGTTTCATTTGATGTGTACTAGTACTTCTCAAGCATGCTACACCAACATGTCACTGAGGTATTTTTGTTCTTCAATGGATCGTACATTGAGGACCAAAATTCTAAATAAATCTTGAATTTTGTGTTCAATTTTTGTTTTAATTAAACACCAGCTTCTAATAAATATTATCTACTAATAATGCAACAAATAATATCCCTATCCCTGAGCACCTTCTTAATGTAGCAGGTGGCTTTGCTCGCATTTACCTGTATCTATTTCAAAAATTGTGCAACAGGTAATCGTGTTCTGGGATGTTTATTAATTTATAGTATGTTTTCTGATTGTGTGTGTGTGTGTTACATTAATTAAAACAATATTAAAAACTCCGGTATTATCTGTAGTATTGCTCCAGCACAATGCTCTAACTAGTTTTCATGCTTGCCACTAACATACACTAGCGACCTACCCCGACTTCGCACGGGTGAAATATTCACATAAACCTTCCTCTTGAATCACTCCGCCCTTTGGTGAAATCGGTATGAAAATCCGTTTAGACAAACGCGGCCGAGGGAATTTGTTTTATAATACATATGTAGTGATATTATGTTATATATTTACCTATCCGCAGTCCAAATATGAGGAGTACAAACATTTGTGGTCGCAATAAACTATACTATGTGACAGTTTAGTTTACGCACCGCCCTCTGAATTTGCTTCTAAGTTTTGAGCGGGACATGTCTTATGCTAATAACTGATACTTGGATATTTAGCCTTTGGTTGGTACTTTAGACAGGTTTGATTTATTGTGTATTTGTACTGTATTATTTGCGACCGGTTTTTGAAGTTCGATTTTCAGTATTTGAAGATAATGGTCTAAGATCCCAGGACAGGTACACCTATGTTAATTTATAAAAGCAACAATTTCATGAATTTGTCTGGCAGTGGTTGAGGTCTACGGAAAGTGACTGGCAACATCGAATGTTGGTTTTTAACAAAATGCTGTATAACGTAAACAAAAACCAGGTACCTCTAAAACGGCCCTGTTTTGACTACTGAGTATGTACACGTACGTTACTACAAACCTATTAGACAATGCCTTAAAAAAAATTAGCCTTCTTAAAATCACGCCAGCCTGGGATTTTACTCTATAAGTATGTTGAGATAAAAGTGCTCCCCTCAGAAACAAGCGTTCAGTGTCACTTCAATTAGAATAATAACCCCAAAAGACAAAGACACATTAACCATATGTGTGTTGAAAGAATATCATAATACAAATAATAATTATATCTTAATATCCATGATTTTCTAATTAATAATTCAATAAATGATAAAAGTGACTGAGTTTTTATTTTACACAATTTGACTCATTCATTTGATTCTTAACCGAAATTTCAAAATTTCTTTATATTGCCAATGTCGAAAATTGGAAATTTTGGCAAACTTTGACACTGGCAAAATATGCAAAATCAATCTTGTACTAAGAAAGATTTCCATCGTTGGACGGACTACGTTGCATAGACCTCCCCAAAATAAATACTATGAAGCTATTCCAAGCATAAGAAGTAAACAAAAAGACATTGAAGGTATAACATTTTCAAACTAAGTCTACCATATTATTTTATTTATTTCGGACTTCAGTGTGTGTGCGTATTAAAGATTAATTATCACTTGCTTTAACGGTGAAGGAAAAACATCGTGAGGAAACCTGCATGCCTAAGAGTTTCTCGAAGGTGTGTGAAGTTCGCCAACCCGCACTGGGCCAGCGTGGTGGACTATGGCCTAAACCCTCCCAGTTTGAGAGGAGGCCCGTGCCCAACAGTGGGACAGTTTCTTAACAGGGCTAATATTATTATTATTATTACACGCACACTAATAAAACAGCTCCTTTGTTATCTATGAACTGTTTTTGTTTTTATTCCCATACTTCTCACTTACTACTTGTTCGTTGGTGGTTCAAGTCTTTTTTATGACTTTCTCAACAAATTCATGTCACGAGGTAATTTAATTTACATCTAAATGTTTCCTTAAGAATTTGGGTGTTGTTGAGACCGCCTCGGCGGTGATGCTACCCGAGCTGGAGACTTGACAAGAAACTTTATAATATTGTTTGATTTATGTCGCTATGAGAAAACGTTATCTGTTTAATTGTTTGATTTGATGAACTCGTTGGATTTGAGAGAGAACGTGGATTAATTAAGGAATAAGTTTGTTTTTGCATTAAATTTAGATAGGATGGGAAAGTATTATGTAAATTACATGTAAATAAATAACACGTTATTTTAGGAAATGTATAGAATCCTGAAATACACTACTTGTGAACCTTTAGTAGCAATTAGTGCTACCGGAAATATACAAAACTTAGGAATTGTATGCAAGTCCAGCAAATTACATACAATGTCAGGAAGCAGTGGTAGCCTAGTGGCGAAGCAGTGATAGCCTAGTGATTAAGAAGTAGTGATAGCCTAATGGTTAGACCGTGGGACTGCAAAGTCAGAGGTCTCGGGTTCAAACCCAGGCACGCACCTCTGACTTTTCGAAAATATGTGCGTATTAAAAATCACCTATCACTTGCTTTAACGGTAAAGGAAAACGTGAGGAAACCTGCATGCCTAAGAGTTTCTCGAAGGTATGGGAAGTTCGCCAACCCGCACTGGGCCAGCGTGGTGGACTATGGCCTAAACCTTCTCAGTTTGAACAGGGCTAATATTATTACATACAATGTCGAGCCAATTTAATTTGAAACGTGTGTAAAATATTTCGTAAGATTCTTTAAGGATAGTAAAGTAGATGAATCTGGATAGTATTATTCTCGCAAATGTTGTCTTAGGCCCACTTGCACGAACCAATGTTCGCTAATCCTGTTAATAAGTAAAGCTTTACTTATTGACTAACTTGTTCTGACTATTAGAGGTTATAACGTTAAGTTGAAGGCAATGTAACGTTATAACCTCTAGTTAGTCAACAGAGGCGGCGTAAGGCGTGGGCGACGTGGGCCATCACCTACGGCCTCGCGGTCGGAAGGGCAAAAAAAATAATTCGTCATAAAACCATAACTATAATATTGACATACCAAATTTTAAATTACTACTTTTACGGATTAATCGCGGTTTATTATTTACTTATTTATACACTTTGTTATTATACTTAATTTGATATAAGATCATTATCTATCTATCTAATAAATATTTTGCGGTTCCAGTTTTTTTTTATTTCATGAAATTCGTCGTGCGCCGAAATATAATTTGCCCACAACAAATTTAGCTCTTGCCTCGCTACTGTTAGTCAATAGGTAACGCTATCCCTGATTCGTACAAGTGGGTCATAATAGAATGGTTATCAACTCTTTGATTTCCGTTTTTAATTTGCCGACTCAATAATCTAATTGGGGTATCTGGGTCTTTATCCATCAATCTATATAAAAACACCAACAAAATACTTAATATTTATTCCTTTTCCAAAAGTCACTGTAAGCGGCTGACTTTTTCTTGGCTTCTAAACTTAAATTACATAGACACCGAGAACCTTGTAATCCCACCAATATAAGCAACCCTATTGATATTTTTTTTATTATTTAGAAATAAGTAAATTTATTTTATTAACTTTTTAGTCTCCGCGTTGTATTCAGTTAGATTTTATATTCAGCAATATTGTTATTTATATTTCAAACGAAACAACTTATTTAAGTATAAGTTAATGTGAATAATCACAAACACACCTGTCATCAATATACACATGGATACCCAAATCTTTATGCCGTACATTCACACGATATAAAGAAGTACCTGTGATATAATATATCTTGAGTCAGAGGGTGGGAGCCTGGTGATCCGTGAACACAGGTTTCACCTAGTACGGCCACCAGTCTCTCACAAAGGAACCTTTTTACTAATGTAGTCTATTTAATTTTAAGCTAATATGAACCTTTGTGAAGAGATAATAAATAACTTTTTTGTAAACACTATTCTTTTAAGAGCCGGTAATATTATTATGCATACGGGCCTAGGCGACGTAAGCATCACTGGGAGTCAAAATTCTAAATTGCTGGGCGCGCTGTCGTCGGATTGCAATAACTTTCTCACTATTCTACAAGTATTCAGGATCACAGCTTTCTGTAGGATGTTGTACAGGTATGGGGTTTATGGTTTTAACGGATAGATGAAGTTTTGATGGAATGACACCGGTAGTAGACAGGACTATTGGGTCAATGGTGATTTTTTGTAGATGCTACATTCGGTTTATTTCATTCTTCAGATCTACTTTGATAATCTATCTATCTATATCATCACGCCAGCTCCCTCGCCGGGTAGGCAGAGAGTACAGAGTTCCAACAGGTTCTTTCCTTACATACCTCTCTGGCTTCCTCCACTCTCATAGTTCGTCTCATACACACTCGCCGGTTACGGAGACCCTTGACTTGCCCTTCAGATAAGACACGGTCTATTTGGTCATGGTAAGATAGTCTAGGTCTTCCCCGGTACCTACATCCTTCCACTTTTGCATTGTATATCTGTTTTGTCATTCTTTCTTCTGGCATTCTTTCTATATGCCCGAACCAACAAAGCATACCCTTTCTCATCTTTACACAGATACTATCTTTCATACATACTCGCTTTCTTACTACGCTGTTGCGAATACGGTCGGTCAGCGTGACTCCGCACATCTTCCGCCGAGATCGCATTTCGACCGCATTTATCCTGCTTTCGTTCTCCTTCTTACATACCCAACTCTCACTGCCATATAACAGCGTTGGGACAAGCACTCCGTTATGCATGGCCGGCTGCGCCTTTTGGCTTAAGTGCCGGTTCCCAAGTAGCCTTCCCATCGCACCATTCACTCTATTACCTGCATTCACTCTTCTCTCTTTATCAGCGGTGTATTTCCCATCCTTACTGAAGGCGCATCCAAGATATACAAACTCATTCATTTGCTCCAGCACATCGTTACCAACCACAATCCTTATTATATATTTTTTCTGCTATTGTGTTTTGAAGATTTTGAGTGTTTGGAACAGCTATGTCAATGAGGAGTGCAGTTTTATTTATTTTATCGATAAGAGTTATATCTGGTCTATTGTAGTGGGTAGTTCTGTCTATGAGGATAGCTCGGTCATAATATAGTTTATGTGTATTATTCTCGAGTACTGTTTCTAGTGAATATTTGTGATATAGTGTGGGTGGTTTTAATGTGGTTATTTATATTTGAGAGCTAACTGTTGATGTACAATACTGACCACTTGGTCCTGCCTGTGCTTGTAATCCGTATTGTGATACGATAGTTCAAAGTAACTCCAGTGGCTTCCAGAATACACGATCATGTAACGAAGTTATCTTAACCCGCCGAGTTTGATCATAGCGAAATGGCTCTGTACACGTTATGTAACACACTAGCAGTTTCCCGCGATTTCGTACCCGGTCGACAACAGCGCCACCTACTAGGTCTATGTTATATAGCTTATGTTACTTCTGGATAATGTAGCTTTCTAGTGGTGAAAGAATAATTAAAATCGGTCTAGTAGTTTTTGAGTTTATTCGTTACAAACATACAAAAATACAAAGCTTTCCTCTTTATTATATTAGTGTAGAAAAGCTTTTGCATATGATAAAAAAACCTCAACAGGTCTCGTGACTATCTTTATTGTTATTTTAATCATAATTTCTATCTAGTATTGTTTAAAAGTTCAGAGAATGGCTGGTAGGGGTCCTTTGTTCTCGTTCAACATGCCCTATCTCGTTTATGCTAATTTCTTAACAGATTATGGTTTTGTTCAGAGTTATAATAGCAACTTTACGGGTAGTTATTACAATGCAGGATTATACCGAGCTAAAGGTAAATATGAAAACTGAAAAGGTTTACATTGTTAGAACTACGAAGTACGGTATGGTTAGACCGCATTGGTAAATGAAAAGTTTTTTTTCTTTTCGTTGTTCCAGCACACTGCCACCTACTCGGTCTATGTTATATAGCCTATGTCACTTCTGGATAAAGTAGATTTCCAAAGGTGAAAGAATCATTAAAATCGGATCAGTAGTACCGGAGATTACCCCGAACAGGCACGCCCTTGCACGTGATCACGTACTTTGACTAGCCGTAAGATGTCTAATGGCAGGTTAAATATTCTACTCAAGAATAGATTTGCTTACCGTCACTAAAATTTTGACAGACTTTCCATACAAAACACCGTCACGCCTATATTCCTCAAGCGGGGATGGCAGAGGTGTACTGAGTACACCTACGTTCCGCCGACGACGTTAGGATCCATGTAATAGGGGGCGAGCCTACTGCCATATTACGGGCACAATTCCAGACTCCGGACTCGTACTAGGAAGTTTTCGTTAGAATAACTACACTTGACTGACCTAGGATTTGAACCCAGGACCTCGTCATCACAAAGCGATGCACTTTGCTACTAGACCAACGAGGCAGTCACAGTTTACACTTATAGTAGTTTATTTCCACAAGATAGCACATCATCGAGAGCTTATGAAAGGTGCGCACACACGAAGACGTTGCAGACGCCATGGCTCGTCTGTAGAGACTTCCAGATTTGCTTACTGTCACTAGAATTTTCACAGATTTTCCATACAAAATATGTCAAAATTCTATCCATAGTAGGCAAATCTATCCTTCAGTTAAATACTAAAACCGTCCGTAAATGTAGAGAATGCTGGTACCCATAACACTAGTTTATTCTTGCTTTGAGTACCAGAGTTGTATTAAATAACAATAATTATTTTCATATTTTTACAATTATTTGTTTCAGCTTCGTATTTATTATTTATTTATTTATTTACGATCACAACATAATGCACAATATAAAAAACATCGCCCCACAAAACTGTGCAACCAGTTTGACTGTGTGGTCAGTTGAATCTACAAACTTAATATAATGGTAACACTAACTTAACACAAACTTAGGTAATGTTTTTTCAGATTCCTTTTAAATTTTTTTATATTTGTCTCGCCCCTTATGGCCGCCGGCAGACTATTCAAAATGTATGGGATGCGTTTTATTTGTGCATGTGCACGTCATGTTTGTGCATGTATGATATAGGAATTATTCCTAGTAGGGCGGAAATATTAGGAATAATGTTAACGTCGGTTTTTTGACCTCTTGGCCGATTTCCACGGAATTTTAATGCACTTTTCGAGTTTTTGCGAGTTCTCGCAACCTAGGGGTTAGGTTTATTTACCCATATCATATTTCCAGCCATATAGTATACTTAGGGATACGGGGGTTAAACACTGCGTGTCTATAAATCAAATCCTGGACGTCGAATCACTAGGTTATGTATTTATATGGTATTTACCGACTAAGTTATCACTGCTGTAGACGAAAAAAAGGTTCCAAACACATCTCTCATGTAATCTGTGGATAGCGTAGTGGGTTAAATACTTATTTAGTAATATAGTATTATGGAGTATTGTAAAACCTAGTGTATAACTGTTTGCTGTTCCTCAATAAAATAAAATCTCCAACAATATCCATTTTATTCCAAGGTCAAGCTCAGAAGTTCCCAAAAAGGATTCAATATACCCTTAGATTACGTTAAGATATTTATCTATTTCCACTCGTTTCACGCAATAAGCCGATTCCGTCATCTGAAATAGAAGAAATTCCAACGTTATTACTTTCAGGAAATCCTCAGACAACTTAGAAGCTATTTTCTATTAGAATTCCAAAACCCGCTTATATTGTTTAGGTAAAGGCTTTTTTCACATATCGAGTTGACAGATAAGTCGTACTCTTACGGTTACAGTTCGGATTGACACAAAAGGATAGTGATCATTTAAGATTCTACCACTTGTTCGGAATGTCATTTCTATGGAGAGGCCAATTTTAAGGTTAGTTGAAAAATGAAAGTATTACAATTCTTTTTGTATTTATTCAGTGTAATTATTTGTTAAGATTACAGGATAAAGAAGACTGCGTATGTAATGAGGCCGAAACGTGGGAAATTTAAAATAATAAAAAAATACACCGCGGCAAAATTCAAAAAATAGTTTTATGTCAACAGACTATGTATGACTAACCGATCCTAAAGCGTTTCGGCTATTTATTACGACATCATACTTCGGCAAATCGTCGTTGTCAAATAAATGTCTGCTATGTGCGAAAAGAATGGAGATACTGTGAGATATTGAATAAAAATATTTTCCTGTAGGATCTTATCTAAAGCAGATCTTTGAAAAGCTTCAAAGATCTGCTTCTGATTAGCAACCACAGTTTACCGTATAATCCTTAGAGCCAGCAGTCGTTTTATACGAAAATTTGGTTAGTAAACTAGTCATAATAGTTAATATGACGAAATTTCTAAACAGTGCAACGACAAAAATTCTTTACCTTTTTCGTTTTAATCACTCTCAAATGTATAAACTGATCAATAAAGGCGCCCTCTTGGGGTATTTATGTACCGGAAACTAAATCGCCCCACGACTCTACATTGTTTTTGTAAAAAAACACCTCTATTATATGTATAGTCTATGTTCTGTTATGATGCGGAACTTTGTCTATTCTCGTAACAGAGTGAACGTATTTTGTATACAAGGTGTAACATAATAAACGCAAGACCTAAAAGTTGTTTGTTCTAAATCGCTAACTAAATTGATACCAACAATTTCTAATGTAGTTTACATTTCTTAAAATTTGCAAAAAATGTTGTTACTCCCTTAGTGCGCTAAACTAAATTTATTCTTGATTCAAAGCAATACGAAGATTTTAAATGCATTTCTAAGACGTATTGCTCAATTCGCACGTATACGCGTACAAGTTTCATTGTTAATTGGAGTATAAAAGTGCGTAAAAAAGGGGGTGAAAATTTTGGAAAATTGGTCTTCGTATTGTATTTGTGAAGCAATTATCTAATGGGAGTGTCTGAGGTCTTTATTGTTCCAGCCATATATTATACTTACGGATACGGGTGTCTATAAATCAAATCCTGGACGTCGAATCACTAGGTTATGTATTTACCGACTAGGTTATCAATGCTGTAGACGAAAAAAAGGTTCCAAAAACATAGCGTAGTGGGTTAAACACTTATTTAATATATTATTTTGTAATATAGTATTATAGAATATTGTAAAACCTAGTGTATAACTGTTTGCTGAAATGAAATAAAATCTCCAACAATATCCATTTTATTCCAATGTCAAGCTCTGAAATTCTGAAAAAGGATTCAATATACCCTTAGATTCCACTCGTTTCACGAAATAAGCCGATTCTGTCATCTGAAATAGAAGACATTTCAACGTTATTACTTTAAGGAAATGCTCAGACAACTTAGAAGCTATTTTCTATAAGAATTCCAAAACCCGCTTATATTGTTTAGGTAAAGGCTTTTTTCACATATCGAGTTGACAGATAAGTCGTACTCCTACAGGCGGTTACAGTTCGAATTGACACAAAAGGATAGTGATTATTTAAGATTCTACCACTCGTTCGGAATGTCATTTCTATGGAGAGGCCAAGAAATTTTACGGTTAGTTGAAAAATGAAAGTATTACAATTCTTTTTGTATCTATTCAGTGTAATTATTTTTTAAGATTACAGGATAAAGAAAACTGCGTATGTATTGAGTTCGCTCGAAAGGTGGGAAATTTAAAGCAAAAAAAAACCGCGAAAAAAATTGAACAATAGTTTTATTCCAACAGACTACGTATGGCTAACCGATCTAAAAGCTTTTCGGCTATTCATTACGAGATCATACTTCAACAAATGGTCGTTGTCAAATAAATATCTGCTATGTGCGAAAAGAATAGAGATACTTTGAGATATTGAATAAAACATTTTCCTGTAGAAATTTATGTAAAGCAGATTTTTTAAGCTAATTTTTAGCGACCACATTTAACCGTATAATCCTAAGACCAGTCGTTTTATACGAAAATTTGGTTAGTAAACAAGTCATAATAGTCAAAATGACGAAATTTTTAAATAGTGCACATTGCAGATATTCATTTGACGACGACGAAATTCCTTTATAAAATTTTTTTACCTATTTATTTTAATCGCACTCTCTAACGTATTTTGTATGAACTGATCGATAAAGGCGCCCTCTTGCGGTATTTATGTACCGGAAACTAATTCGCTCCTCGACTCTACATTGTTTCTGTACAAAAGCACCTCTATTATATGTATAGTCTAGGTGCTGTTGTGATGCGACAACTTTGTCTGTTCTCGTAACAGAGTGAAAGTATTTTGTATACAAGGTGTAACACAATAAATGCAAGACCTGAAAGTAGTTTGTTCTAAATCGCTAACTGAATTGATTCCAAAAATTTTTAATGTATATTACGTTTTTTTAAATTTGTAAAAAATGTTACCCCCTTTATGCGCTATAATAAACTAAATTTATTCTTGATTCAAAGCAATACGGAGATTTCAAATGCATTTCTAAAACGTATTGCTCAATTCGCACACATAAACGTAGTACAAGTTTCATTGTTAATTGGGGTATAAAATTGCGTAAAAAAATTGTTAAAAATTTTAAATTTGGAAAATTGGTTTTCGTATGCAATTTGTGAAGCAATTATCTTATAGGGGTGTCTGAGGTTTTACATTATTTATCATATCCCTTGTATACTGTATTTTAATTTTCTTTACGAGAAGATCCTTGTTTTTAGTGCGACAAGGATATTTTGGCCCGTAGATGACATTGACAGGGGGGCGTTGGTGTGAAATTAAGGTTATCATTTAGCAAAATTTTCTTACTTCCAGGGAAAGACTTTAACAGGTGGTCCGCACGGTTACTAATTAAAACAAAAACTTTGGTAAATATCAGTAAACGGCAACTGCGACTGTCAAGTGACATGTCGTTGTCGTCACTTGTTGATAGCGTTAGTTTCCATTAACCACCTTAAAAGTGGTAAAGCTTTAGGGGTGGACAATATATATGTAGAGTAAATAATGCGTCCTACCTGTTATGACTTACGGGGCCGAGACGTGGCCGCTCACAGTGGGACTAGTCCATAAGGTCAAAGTCGCACAGCGGGCTATAGAGCGAGCTATGCTCGGCGTCTCTTTGAAGGATAAAATTCGTAACGAGGTAATCCGACAAAGAACCAAAGTTACCGACATAGCTCGCAGACTCAATAAGCTAAAGTGGCAATGGGCTGGTCACATCTGCAAAAGGACCGACGGCCGATGGAGCAAGCGTGTCCTAGAGTGGAGACCGCGACTTGGTAAGCGTAAGGTAGGACGGCCCTCAGCTAGATGTACCGACGACCTCAAAAAGGTCGCTGGGACAAACTGGATGTGGAAGGCGGAGGACCGTGTGCAATGGCGCGTGTTAGGAGAGGCCTATATCCAGCAGTGGACTACGATAGGCTGATTGATTGAAATAACGCATCTCGGCCCAGCTGCTGTGTCATGGTTGCTGCTTCTATTCAACGGCTGCCTGGAATCCGCTTCCATACCCCGACTCTGGAGGAAATCTACGGTTATAGCCATTCCAAAACCGGGAAAACCAGCAGAAAATCCCAAGAACTTCCGGCCAATATCACTTTTGCTGCAGACCAGGCTCACTACCTGTATCGACTCAGTTTTGATTCTGGAGCAAGCGGGTTTCAGACCGGCGAAGTCATGCTGCAATCAGACACTTAAACTCACGCAGCACATAGAGGATGGTTTCGAGTTGGGGCAGATTACTGGTACTGTATTTGTTGATCTCTCTGCGGCCTACGCCACAGTGAACCTAAGGCGATTGCTGTGGAAATTTGAAACTATAACCGGCGATCACAAATTTGTCACAATACTCCGAGAGCTTCTCCACAATCGTCGCTTTTAGGCCCACCTTCTTTCAAAAACTAAATTTATTCTTGATTCATAGCAATAAGGAGGTTTTAAATGCATTCCTGAAACGTATTTCTCAAAATGCACACATACACATACAAGTTTCACTGTTAATTGGGGTATAAAAGTGCTTAAAAAAGGGTAAAAACCTTTGCATTTGGAAATTTGGTTTTCGTTATGAATTTATGAAGCATTTCTCTAATCGGGGTGTCTAAGGTCTTGCGTTTATTATGTTACACCTTGTATAAATAATAAATTATAATACATTTTTAAAAAGACTTCGTTGACTTACCTCAAAAAACTGGATATAAATTAAATACTTAATATTTAATTAAAAATGCCTAGTATTCAATTATTTTTTCGTTGCTATTGTACAGTTAAATCAAAATCGAATAACATTTAAAATCTCGTATTTGACTGTTTCGACAAATTACTTTTAAATGCCCCCTTTTAAAGATGGTTTCCACTGATAAGGTGTCAAAGTGTTCCCCACAATTTGTAAGCGGCATTGAATGGATCAAAATTAGCTTAGTTTCCTACCCTGGATTTCCACATATACATAGGGTCATATATGATATAATTGAAATGGAGTAGTTATTGCTATTTAACTTCAATTAATCATTATCAATCTATAACCAGCGATACTTTATTCCATGCGACTACATTAATTGCAGTTTTGAGCTTTCTGCATATAATCCTTTCCAGCCATAGCCTTAAAATATGAAATAAGTAATGTCACCCGACATTTTAAACGAACAAAATCCATAAAATTTAAAATTTCAAAAGAAAATATTTTTGTTAACTTTTTTAGAACATGTTTAAATTAAACAAGTTCTGAAAAAATCTTAATAAAATATTTTTTAAACAGCAATAAAACGAAGCCTTTGAAATATATAATTAACAAGCATTCGCTATCGAAATTAAGTATACTTAAATCTTTACAATATTTGTTATTTTTAATTTACAAGTTCCATAAAAACCAAACAGCAATTCTAAAAATAAAATTTTCGATTTCGACAAATTGGTTTCAAACGTCCCCTTTCAAAGATGGCCGCCAAGAGATAAGATGTCAAAATGCTTCCCACCTTCTAGTAGTGGAATGATTAGGTCAATATTGTCTCAGTTTCTTATCTTAACCTTCCACATGACCGGTTAAAATGGAGTCTGCAGAGTTGCCTCAGACAAGTTTGTTCTTGTGTGTCTTTATGGAGCCGTCTTTATAGGCGGCTCATTTAGACATTTTGAAATTATGGTGTTTTGACAATCTGTTAGCCATTTGGGTTTATTGGGGTCATAAATATTAATGTTTATATATCGTCTAATAAATAAATGGTATGGTCCGGTATTGTGGAAGGCTTCATTAGAATATATTGTTATATCAAAACATCGGTATGTTTTCATACAAACATCTTATTATTATCGTTTTACAAACACAAATGACACATACCTCAGTTATTTGTACTGCACGAAAATTGGGTTAGAAGGCAAGTACGGTACTAATGTGTTAATTAAACACTCTTATATTTTTTTTATTGCAGAATTATTAATACTTTTTAGTATTATTTCTTTACCGTTGCTGCCGTAATTTCGAAATTTACTTCCAAATGTTTTCACTGATAAGTTAAAGACAAGAATAACCAGGAAATTCGCCTTAAAAATTTCAAACGATCTTTGTAATAGAATCAAGCCATTGAATAGCCCACCTGAGCGGGCCACGAACAAAGGAATGTAATTAACAGTCCGACGACCCCCGCCGTTTTAAGATGCCGTTAATGCTCTTGATACTAAATTCCTTACTCTAATTAAATTCAGTTAAGTTCATCCTTCAGAACTTTAAGTTTTAGAAACATGATCTTATAAGGTAAAAGCCGTCTCACACGGCAGCTAACAATAGATACAAAAAATAAAATGGAGATAGTCTTTTTAAAGCTCATATGGCCCAGGGGGAAGATTTCGAGGTTCAAGTTAGTCTGTGGCCATTTGCACGATGCTAAAATCCAAACACATGTTTTTTTAAATTGTTGTCTATCTGTTTGTTTGTGGAGTCTTTCACTGGAAGATAAAGGATATTTCGAAGATTAGTAAGAGATACTTTATAAGCCGGATAAGTGCAGTTCTTACGAGATAGCAAAACCATGTTATTTGATAGGGTTACGGGTAGCTACAGGGAATTAAATTCATATTTGGTCCTACCATAGCAAATTACAAAATAAATGTGGTCAAGTCCGCGGGCAATACATTTTAAAAACTAAAAAGTAGAAAATAAAAGAGCGAAGTGGCCTAGATACGAAAACGTCGTCAAGTTATATCTGATTCTTTAAGCAGCGATGTCCATTGTCCAACAGCGGACGGATATAGGCTGATGATAATGATGATACTCTTATAGCAAACAGTCATTAGGCTTATCCTGTATCCTTTTTTGTATCTAAATGACACAAATATATCGTGCTGTAGCATTTACAGATCGAGACATAACAGATATCTTACATTTAAAAGATATGAATTCATCGGAAAGGAATGGAATGGTGAAAGATACACTTGATTACATGTCTATCGAACTGAAACTCGCAGCAGATCTTGCCGTATTTCTATAATATTTTAGGATTTGTAGCGTTATCACTAGCGAATTCGAATTTCGAAAGCGAATTCCAGATACTTCGCATTTTTTAAGTGTATAAAGAAATCTATAAAGAGACGCTATCCCTAGCAGTTAAATACTAGAGGGTCTAGCCAGGTGGTAAACATTTTAATCCTATTCTCTTTTCGCAATTGACAGCACCTCGTGCCACGTTACTTTTCCTTGTAAAATGTCACTCTACATTTTTTTTCAGAAAAAAGTCTACTATGCTACAGGGTCAGTATAGACACAGTATATCAACCTATATTAACACTGTGGTACAGACTTCGTTAGGTTAAATATCATGCGTAAAACCAACAACAATAAACAAATAGTAGTTGTTCTTTAAATTAGGTCGTGTATCTGTGTCCAAGAAAGCGGAAGAAGCTTGTCATCCGTGACGTATTATGTATCCAATAATAAATGTATTCTGTCGTTGAATAAACAATTTCTTTACTCTCCCCATCGGGAATAACAAGCGTAAGATACTTTTAACTATTTTTGATACAATGCATCCATTCCTCTTGCTTTATATCCTTGAACATTCTTCCTTTTACATTCTATTTGGAAATCGACAAGGACTGTCGAGCCACGTAGTTAATTTCGTAGATAATTCATATCTACATAAAGATCGCGTTGGATTAGAATTTTCTATGATTATTATCAATTTTTTGTACGGCTTTTGGGTGTTATTATAAGCCTACATGTAGCACTGCAAGTAGAAGTCTTGAACTTTCTATTTTCCCTAATACTGGTGAAGTCCCTAAGCTGATGCCAGTCTTTTGATATGAGTCCAGGTCGTTTTGCCGCCTCTTTCTGTGGTCGTTTTCTGCTAAGTGAAACTCACTCTAAAGTGGTGTTCGGCCAAAGCGCATTCAACATACGGCAGATATGATCGACCCAGCTACTTTAGAGACTTGTGTTTTGATGTTCAGAATCCACTTTATTACACAAGCTGTAAGCTTTACTCTAACAAAACTGCGCTCTCTTGCTTATTAGCAAACCAAGAGTGGACATTTGGCTATCAGTTAATGACGAAGTCTGCGCTCCGTGAAATGCATTATAAATACCTACCTTTTCTACATACATAAATATTATATTCAAAGTTCCCAAAGTTTGAAAACGCTGTTTGCAGTTCTCTCGTCTCCTCTACACTCATAGTTGTATTAATTGAATTCAAAACGTTTGTGAAACACTACTAATAAGTTGTCTACAGCTGTTTTTGTTTCATTGACGGTTTCCAATGGGAGTTGAGCCGAAAATAAACAAACAATTAGTCGGCAGTGACGAGCTGAAGTGTCGACAGCCACCACTTTCGGAGGGTGCGTGTGAACGAGGGTGCGAACCTATAAATTGGGACTGTTCAAGTATCTTTGTTTTTAAAGTCGTGGCCGATTTATTTGACAGATAAATTTTAAAATGGGCGTGAGTGGGAACTTTATGGTTGACGCGTTACGATTTTATATTTAGTATAGTGTTGTTGTTTTAATCCTTTAGTGTGTGCTCCACTCTTTCTTTGTTCTAGTGATAATATACGCTTTACTTTGTTCTGTGGTATTCTCATAAGCAAAATAGCTTTGTATGTATGATCTTATGCCGGCCACAAATGTAATAATCATCATCATCATCATTTCAGCCTATACTTGTCCACTGCTGAACATAGGCCTCCCCAATCGCTTTCCAGCGTAACTGATCCGATGCCACCTGCATCCAACGATTTCCTGCGATTTTCACAAGATCGTCGGTCCATTTGGCAGGTGGTCGTCCTACGCTGCGCTTGCCAATACGTGGTCTCCACTCTAGAATCTTTCTGCCCCAACGCCCGTCCGATCTTCGCGCTATGTGGCCAGCCCATTGCCACTTCAGCATGCTAATCCTGAGGGCTATGTCGGTGACCTTGGTTTTTCTACGAATCTCCTCATTCCTGATTCGATCACGTAGAGAAACGCCGAGCATAGCTCTTTCCATAGCTCGCAGAGCAACTTTGAGCTTTTTTATGAGACCTATTGTAAGAGACCACGTCTCTGATCCATATGTCATCACTGGCAACACACATTGACTAAAAACTTTAGTCTTTAGGCACTGAGGTATTTTGGATGATAAGATGTTGCGTAGTTTCCCGAACGCTGCCCAGCCGAGTTGGATTCGTCGATTGACCTCTCTCTCAAAGTTGGACCTACCTAACCGGACTGCCTGTCCCAGGTAAATGTATTCGTCGACAACTTCAAGAGTAGAGTTCCCAACGGTGAGTGCGGTGGGTACGACATGGACATTAAACATTATTTTTGTTTTGTCCATATTCATTTTAAGACCCACTTGTTGGAATACTCTATTGAGGTCACCGAGCATTCGTCCTAGATCTTCCAGCGACTCCGCCATGACCACAATGTCGTCGGCAAATCGAAGGTGAGTGATGTATTCGCCATTGATGTTGATGCCAAGTCCTTGCCATTCCAAGAGCTTGAAGGCGTCCTCTAAGGTGGCCGTAAACAGTTTCGGAGAAATGACGTCTCCCTGTCTTACTCCTTTTTATATGGGGATCACCTTCGTGCACTGCCCCTGTACTCGGACTGACATGGACTGACAATGTAATAATACAATTGTTTAAATCTGTATACAGTACACTAACAAACTGTCAAACTCAAAAATTATTTATTCGT
Source organism: Phalera bucephala (assembly GCA_905147815.2). NCBI lineage: Eukaryota > Metazoa > Arthropoda > Insecta > Lepidoptera > Notodontidae > Phalera > Phalera bucephala. The sequence continues at coordinate 22,300,128 of LR990615.1, forward strand.
ATTAGTCAGTGAAAGGAGCACTTACAAACGTCAAAATTATTTTTATTACATTTTTTGTCATGATGTTCATGAAAACACACACACAGATTGTTAAGTTAACTTTGTACTGAACTCCAGACAGATTTGAATAAAGGCCAGCTCTCTATGTGTGTACAATCGGGGTGTTCGATTGCTTTTACATTGCGAATAAAGATTACCAAAATTTTATCATCACGTGCGTCTCCAGCTTTCGTAAGCTTCCAGTTCTTTTCTGTTCTTTGACAATGATAGTTCATTTCACGTACTATACACAGTCATCAACAAATATCTACCAATTCTATACTTCACTATAGAAAAAGTTAATGAGTTCTTGATTCACAAAGATATTCGTCTAGACTTTTTCCGCTTATTAATATCTTTTGTGCGCTGTAGGAGCGCGGCTCACAGTTGTATGTTATGACATGGTTCTGACCTATCAGTAACAATCGATGATGTTAAGTTACTGTTGGCACGGCTACACTTACTGATTATACTTTGGAGAGCATGTTGAATTGTGGATTGTTGTGGTTATAAGGAGGTCTTCGGGGTTGAATATAACTGTCACTAGCTTTATCAGTATACAAACTAAAAACAAAACTCTACAAACGCCTGCTAATGTTTGTGGAGCCATAAAACGTATTTTTGTACACACATGTACATGTATTTGTTACAAAATACAATTTACAAAATGACTATTACATAACAGCCCTTTACTGCTCTTTAAGTTTTTTTAAACCACAAGCATGTACCCCCGTGTAGATCAAAAATGCAACTTTCGCTCTAGTGAGCCAAGCGGCTTACGTTCAAGCCATTATGTGTAAAAACCAAATGTCAATTAAGTACAATTCTAGATTCCGGATAGATACTAACATGGACTTTTTTCTATCGATTAGTTACATTTTGTTCGTCCTAGGATTCGAATCCGGGACCTCGTGATCTTTATTTGTGAAACCAATGGCGTTATAGTTTGTATAATACAAAATAATATCAGCCTATTCTGTCCACTGCTGGGCAAAGGCCTTCTCTCATCGAGGTAAGAGAGATTAGGTCATACTTCACCACGCGGACCCGGTGCCGATTGGTGGAGGCAGATTTGTGGCCATCTACTGTTGGAACTTATGAAACCGGCTTTGAGGCTTCTAATTTGGCTTAACGACCACCAGATTAAGTGGTAGCCGGGACCTACGACTTAAGGTCCCTTCTGAAGCACAAAGACGTTCGAATATGAGAATTCCACCAGTCACCCATTTCAGGCCGACCGAGTCGAATGCTGCTTAACCCTAGTAATCAGTAAGAACGCCGCAGTCGCACAGCGCTATGAGCGCCACATACATTTTGTCAACATAATGCAATGTTAGTAGTGATAGCCTAGTGGTTAGCCCGTTGGACTGCAAAATCAGAGATTTCGGGTTCAAACCCAGGCACGCACCTCTGTCTTTTCGAAAGCATGTGCGAATTAAAAAATAATTATCACTTGCTTTAACGGTGAAGGAAAACATCGTAAGGAAACCTGCATGCCTGAGAGTTTAAAGGTGTGTAAAGTTCGCCAACCCGCACTGGGCCAGCGTGGTGGACTATTGCCTAAACCCTCCAGTTTGAGAGGAGGCCCGTGCCTAACGGTGGGACAGTTTCTTACCAGGGCTAATATTACTTATTTATTTTAATGCTATGTTAAGGCTAATAATAGGTTAAATTTCTCGCTTCGCACATTGTTTGCTACCGGATAAACGAGGTAGCCACATTGTCTGTGTTTGTAGAAATAGACTTTAACATCCGGTCAGAGTGGATAAAGCAATGGGAGAGTTCTGACGCCTACAGGGCTTCAAAGAGCAACGGCTGGTGTGGTCCTCCATCAACCGAATCAGAACCGGAATCGCAAGGTGCAATTTTCATCTGCTCAGTTGGGGCGTCACTGAATCTCCTTACTGTGACTGTGGAGACTCAGTACAAATATCCAGCACATCGTGGAGGACTGCCCTACTAGGAAATTTAGCGGAGCATTCGAGGGGCTGCACCAGCTTACACCAGACGCTTAACAATGGATCCACTCTGACTTAAAATTTTAATCGTATGTCGCATTAATTAAGTACATCGCCATACGATGATGATGATAGAAATAAACTACTCAATAATGTCTACTGACACAGATTTATCAGGTACTATTATCCCTTCTCTGATTAATTGTAGACACATCTGTAGGACGCATGTCGTGATCACGTGAGAAAATAAGGAATATAGGGACACACAAATAGAACGAAGGAAAGGATTCGGTGTACTATTTTGGGCCGAGTGATTTATAACGCGTAAATGAGAATAAATCGTGTGAAATATGAGCGGGTTATTTTAAATGGTGGGTTGGATAGTCGTGTGCTGCTTGAAACGATTACGTCATATTAGAGTATAAGATTAACGAAACCAAATAATTAATCTCCAAATAATTAAATAATGATTTTCCAGATAAAGGACATTGTCAAAAATTGCCCTAGAACCAACAAAAATTTGACCCATGCCAGCAGTGTTTATCTTTTCATTAAAATAATGGCAAATATCCGTATTTAACGGACAATTTGCAATCTAAAACGAATATTTCATAGTAAGTATGTATGATGTAGTACGGGCTACTGAATTATAACCTCAAAATCTAATACTTTTTATGCGAATATTGCGATTCCCCCGCTTAATAATAAATGCCTTAAGATAATTTATAAGTGATTTGAAATCATACAAGTATTTCAATGCTGTTGGTTCTGGGGCAAATCATGTATGGGCGCAAAACAATGTCCTTTTCCCGTCTAAAATATCATATAGTATCACATTATAAATCTATAATGAAATTATAATATATAGTTTGTTCTGCCTCGTTGGTCTAGTGGCAAAGCGCATCGCTTGGTGAACACGAGGTCCTGGGTTCAAATCTTAGGTCGGACAAATGAAGTTTTTCTAGCCAAAATTCCCAGTATGAGTCCGGAGTCTGGAAATGTGCCCGGTACATGGCAATAGGCTCGCCCCCTATTACATAGGACCTAACATCGGCGGCGAAAAGTGGGTGTACACAGCACACCTTTGCCACCCCCGCTTGGGCAATATAGGCGTGACGTTGTGTATATTTATAGAGTTTATGATGTAATTAACAAATACTAAATCATAAAGGAATGGCTTTACGATATCTATCTATCTATATTATCACGCTAGACCCCTTACGGAGTAGGTAGAAAGTACAACAGATCTTTCACATTTTTTTAACACACAACCGTCACGCCTTACTTGCCCAAGTGGGGATTGCAGAGGTGCACCGTTTACACCCACTTTTTGCCGACGATGTTAGGTCCCATGTAATAGGAAGTAAGCTTATTGCCATATACCGGGCACGATTACAGACTCCGGACTGACTGATTTTTAGTTAGAATAACTACATTTGTCTGTCCTAGGATTTGAACGCAGGACTTCGTGATCGCAAAGCACATTCGCCACTAGACCAACGAGGCAGTCAACTACATTATTATATGCTTTATAAAGTTAAGTCAAAAACTTAAATATTAAGTCGTCTGAATTCAGAGCATGAATATCGGTCTCAGTAGAAGTGTAGATACACTGATATTCAAACATAAAATGGCATAATAAAAAGTCAACTGAATGCATAAACACTTCATCAGAAACAGAAATAAGAACTTTTTATAGTTTTTATTCGAAGAAACGTACAGAATTTTAAATATGCTTTTTCAATTTAATTAGTCTAATTCTAGAAATGAAACTATGCAAAAATAAACCCATTATAGACTTTTCAGTTTCCAATGAGCTCACTTAGTACATCTAATTAGTCTTTACAGCACCCCACTACGCTCGAGCCAGAAGGGCAAGGGGGCAGCTAGCTCAAGGGCGCCTCAAGGAGGAACGGCCTCGGCTTGGGCAGTCGTAATGGGGAAAGGCGTATACTAGGTGTCTCGCCGTGGTGTTCTGCACTGGCTGGCGGGCAAGGGATTCTTCGACCTCGCCGGCGAGGTCGGTGTCTGATCCTGTGTGCGGTATCTGTATCCGAAAGAAGGGATGTAAGGGCATCGGGAGGGTCGGTGAGAACATTCCGCGGACGGCTACGATTAGCGGATTACTATGATTGAACGCGTTCGAAAAATATCGGGTTGTCGCCTTTTTAGTAAAGGCGCGAATAGGTTCGAGACCGAGATCAGAATGGAGATCGACATTCCGTATGAACCACGGGGCTCCGACGGCTTTGCGGAGGAAACGGGATTGAACCGTTTGGAGTCTATGAAAGCGGGCGGCGTGCCCGAACACCTCACAAGCGTACGTCATGATGGGCCGTATACAAGTTTTATAAAGTGTCACCTTATTCCTAAGGGACATTTTACTCCGCTTCCAGATCATTGGATAAAGACTTTACAGCACCATAAGTAGACAGACACAGCGAGTACGAGACAGAGTGTAATGTGGGGTAGCCATTGTGTTGTGGAGGGTCGTAGAGACCTCTTGACGTGTGCCGAGTTCGCGTATTAGGGACTTTTGTACTGAAACACGTATTGCTCCAAGCAGAAGGACACTGGATTATTTGACATACAAGAAAACCTGCCAGGTATAGTCACATTCGCCAACTGAAGAAATAGCGATCAGAATAGGAATTAGACTTAACTAAACAGCAAAGATGGGAGAATAAACTTTATAGCTTTAAAATTATGGTGTTAACTCAATTAATTAATGTTGTGCCTCTATTACAATTAAAATATATTTTATGGCTATAGTCTAATCGGTGTAAAGATGAGAAAGGGTATGTTCCGTTGGTTCGGGCATATAGAAAGCATGTCAGAAGAAAGAATGACAAAACAGATATACAATGCGAAAGTGGAAGGATGTAGGTACCGGGGAAGACCTAGACTATCTTACCACGACCAAATAGATCGAGTCTTATCTGAAGGACAAGTCAAGAGTGTCCGTAACCGGCGAGCGTGTATGAGACGAACTATGAGAGTGGAGGAAGCCGGAAAGGTATGGAGGTAAAGAACAGGCTGGAACTCTGTACTCTCTGCCTACCCCGCAAGGGATCTGGCGTGATGATATAGATAGATAGATAGTCTAATCAGATAATTCAAATAATTCGTCGCGATGTTACCGCAGTGTTCTTACTAAGAAAGCAGCCAGCTCAGTCTGAGATGGCTGATCTGTTGTGGCGTTTCCATTTTCGAGAGTTTCCGTTCTTCGGAAGGCACTTAAAGCATTTGGTCTCGTCTGCTACTGAATGTGGTACTCGTTAAGCCAAGTTAGACTTAACGCAGGTCGCGTTCTAAAAAAAACCATTTCGTCGCCATAATTCTAACTAGGTGTAAGTCAAAATTTAGCCAATCAACGTTTTGAATTTAGGCAGAATTATCAAAACTAGGTCTAATCGTCTTATTACTTCTCAATAACCATTTATTTTGATATAGTGGAAATGGGAAGGTCACGTCGCAAGATGTGGTGATGGCAGGTGCAGTAGGTCTCTGACTGAATGATGGCTACTGAAAGGGATACAGCAATCGTGGAAGGCCAGTACACAGATAGGTCGATGATATGGTTAAGTGCATAGGTAAAACTTGACGAAGATTAGCTCACAATAGAAATGGCTGGGGGGGGGGGGGGGGTTTATGCCTTGCAGTGGGTGGATTGAGCTGGAAGTTATGATAAATATCGGTATGGAAAGTAAAGAGAGAAAACGCTTAAAACATGTTTATCTACATTTTTATTATTTATTTTAAAAAACGTCGCCCTACGCTAGGATTTACTCCTGTATCGTGGGTGCGTTTACAAACATGAAAATTCACATACACAAATACCCAGACCGGAACAAATAATTGTGGATCACACAAAGATTTGTCCGTGCGAAAATCGAATACGCGACTATTAGTCAGTGGGCGGAGCGGCTTAAGCTCTTAACCACTGCGCTAAATCGTCAATTACAAGTATTTTTGAATCCTGCATAGTGGGTTATTTTGATTCACGCAGTATTAGATTTTTTTTATTAAATTAATACGAAGCCCCGCACTTGGATTTATACCTGTGTCGTGGGCGCGTTTACAAACATGAGAATTAACATCCACAAATACCCAGACCGAAACAAATAATTGTGGGCCACACAAAGATTTGTCCGTGCGAAAATCGAATACGCGACTATTAGTCAGTGGGCGGAGCGGCTTAAGCTCTTAACCACTGCGCTCGTCCGTCATCAATTATAGTGACGATTTCACTTTTGAAACAAAATGAACGGCTTTTAAGTTTGTACTACCAGAGAGGTACCTATGTCACTGTACTCTGTTTGTGTACTAAAAATTAACGTCATTGCTTTTTATCACGACACCCGTGTCGTTAACCAATTAGAGACGGCGATGCGTGGCCGTGTAGTCGAGCCCCCCACGTAATTGGTCGAGTAGATATCATGTGATAAGTAGTCATAACATTACGTCCCTTTTTTAAATTGAACTGACTTCAGAACTTAATGAAGTTAAGTGAGGCTCGCATTATGATTTCAATTAAGTAAATAAGTTGTTATACGATAGACCTAATTTGTTGGGATATCACTTTTCATAGCATATCGAATGCAATCAAAGGAAATGCACGACGACAAGAAGTTTGAATATACATGAAGCGAAAGAGGTATATATGTCAGAATCGTAATATGTGGCGTATATAGTCTCTCCGTATTTCACATTTGCTGGCATATTTAGCGCAGTGGTTAAGAGCTTAAGCCGTTCCGCCCACTGTCTCTAATAGTCGGGGGTTTGATTTCCGCACGGGAGAAATCTTTGTGTGACTTACAATTATTTGTTTCGGTCTGGGTATTTGTGTATGTGAATTTTCATGTTTGTAAACGCAATCATGAGACTTTAAAAAAAAAAGAAATAGTAGCAGAGACCTTAAAGTTACCCCGTAATAGAAACCCCCAGTTGCTCTGGTTGTGTTCCTATTTTCTATCTATCTATCTAAGTCATCACGTCAGAATACTTGCGGACAAGGCAGACAGTACTGAGTTCTAAACCATTTTTCCTTATTGAGGTCAATAAGGAAAAATGAGGTCTTGCAGGCCTATGAGTTTCTCGAAGATGTGTGAAGATCGCCAACGCGCACTGGGCCAGCGTGGTGGACTATGGCCTAAACTCTCTCAGATTGAGAGGAGACCCGTGCCCAACGGTGGGGCAGTTTCTTAACAGGGCTTATATTATTATTATTAAAATATTATAAATAACAACTTTTGTGATTAGATTAATGAGTTTTTTGAAAAAAATCAGCTGATCCATACATCGAGTCAAGTGTAAATAAATTTTTCCTATGAAACCCTGTGTGGGAGATCTCAATTTGTTAGGGCACCACCGGATTGTATAGTACACTTAGAGTAACAAAACGCAGATCCAATATTGGATTCGCTAAAGGCTAGTTCGAGCTATTTCCTTCTCAATCACGAATCGGTCTGCGAACCTCCCTTTTAATCAAGTGATTCATTTTAAACCTTATCAGTACTAACTTAAGGTCGATAATCCATTTGTTAAGTGTAATTTTGCAAGCTCTAATAAATCTCACGGTTAAAGCGTGCGCCGGACGGATGTATTCGTTACGAATATAAACGACCATTTACATAATTTGTCGGATCAGGAGCATCCTATCAAGTGGTCCCATGTTGTAGTAATGAGATTTGGTGACACTGTATCAGAGATTTCTGCTTGAATATTAAAATATAAGTAGAAATAGAACCTACTTAGTTTGCAGGTATCAGACATTGGTAAGTCTTTAGATGAGAGTAGTCGACGATCGAAGCTTGTGGCTCACCATTTGGAGCCTTTTTCCAGAAACGCAAAACTATGAACTAGTAAAACAGTTTAATAAAATGTTTAAGCAATTTTTAGAACATAAGATAATATGTTAATTTTAACGATTGTTCTCTGATGGGTAACAATAATTATCGAAAATTATAAGTAACGTTTGAGCGGTAAAGCCGGTTCGCGGTTTCGGTTTCGGTTTCGCGGCGATCTTTTAAGGTAACCAGTTGACGTTTTCCGAGTCGCAAATAAGTGATACTTTTTGTTTTAGAAACATATTAAACTTTGATTCCCGATTGTGTTCAGTAGATAAGATTCAATAGAAAGAATATTTGAGTTTTATACACGCGAGTTTGTATCTGTGTAATTAGATTTAGCTTGGTTAAAGCCATTTAACACCTTATGCTTAGCAAAATAGGTTTTTTTTTAATAATATTTTTTGAACAGAATCCTATACATAGATTGTTCTAAGTATTGATCATAAAAATGACTAGAATCTAAATTGAGCGCCAACAATGTAACGTTATAATAACCCGCACGTCTTCAACTTCCAATGCATCAAACTGACATCAGTCACGTGAAAAGGATGGTTAGGGTATTTACGCCAGGATCTTTTAAGAAATACATTAATATTTATTATTTTGAATCTATTCACGGTTTCTTCAGGGTATAAAGTTTTGACCATAGCTTCAGAGGCGGAATATCCCTAAGGCAAACTAGGCACGTGCCTTGGGGCGCGAGGTTACAAAGGGGCGCGCGCGTGGAAAATTTTAAACAAAGAAAAAATAATGAACATAAAAATTATTGTGTAATTAAGTATGCACCACACAATATCAAAGATTCTTTAATTCTATAGACATGTAGAGCTTTCGAAGCGTATTCCGCTTTTTTCATTATACCTACTTTGCCTGATTTCATAATAGAAGCTATTACAAATGCAATATTGCGCGTTCGTTGCATCGATCGCGAGCATCGGTTGGTAAGTACAAAAAAATGACCAACATGAATGCTATTGTTATTTATTTTATTGTATTATTATTGTATACTTATCTGATACGGTCGAAGATTGAGGCTAGTACGCGAAAAAAAGTGGTTGCTACAATAGCAGCTGTAGTTGGGGTTACTACAAGTTGGAGTAAAGAAATGCCAACTCCAACTTTACTCCAAGTTACCATTATTTCACATCTAGTAACGCCAAATACTCTCATTCATGTTTACTAGTACTAGTTAAAATTTATTATATATGGCCTCTAGAGGGGCGCCGATGAGGCACTTGCCTAGGGCGCTCTCGACATTTAATCCGCCTCAGCATAGCTTAAATATGTACTACAAAGCACTATTTATCGCTACGCCACTATACAAATTCTATCCTACCCGATTAACATTTACTGCATTATGTTAAAAGCTTAAGTAAGCTGCAGTAGTTGAAGAATATTGTATGTAGTGTAAGCTACGTTACAATTGCAGCATAAGAACGACACCCGAAAAAGTATTAAGAGAGATTTTTCCTTTTAAAAAAAATCGTTACATACAGGAGGAGGCAATATCAAAAGTTACGGAGGACATAAAAAATCAAGCTACTTTTATTTACACAAGTCTCAACACAAATTCAAACGTTGGATTAGAAATTAATTGAACTTCTGTTTGATCAAGTCCCGAGACTCAAAAACTGGATGCCCTAGCTTCGTCTATGAAATACGTAGGTACATATTGACATGACGCAGCATCCCTATTCTGTAGCCACTTAAATCACTCACTTGAATACAAGAGCGTCGGCAGACTCAGTGGTCCCTGCATTACGGAAAGAATGCCGTGAGAATCATTGAAGTCGGTTTATGAATGAGTTAAGGCATAGACGGAGTCGTCCCACGTACACAAGCTATGCATATGAAAACGCGCGCCTTAGACTACAATTATTTTATGCAGCTTTGTATCTGACAACTGTAATTGTAAGGGCCAGATCAGTACTGCGTGGCCAACATAGACAAGATAATTCTAGTATTCTAGCAGCTTTGTAAGTGCGTGGATGCTTCAACTGTGGTATCAAAACCACTTTTTGCATGTCAGTCTTGCATTGAACTTCCGAGGCCAAGGCCGGCCGCAAATATTTGTTAAACAAACGTTGGAAAACTCCGCAGACTGTCAGAAATATGTCGGATCGATCATCAGATTATGATGCTCGCTCGATCAGATTATGGGAAGGCGGCTTCTCCATTAATTTTGTATTAAGCGCTGCACACCAACACAAATATAGAGTTCTGCTGACAGTCCATTGCGAACTGGGTGTAGGATCTCCAGAACAAAAGTTTCTGAAAGTGTGCGAGGTATGTGGAAGAATGTCCAGAGTAAGATAGAATAAAAAAAAATACTTGCGAAAAGGACCACGCATCTCCTTAAATACTAATCTAGGAATCTTTTTTATATCTAAAATTTTTTAAAGTTTAGTATAAAGCTGGTGTCAATCAAGAATCTCAAGCATTATCAAAGCGATGGACAACAATAGTCAATAAATACCACGTCTATTGAATAGGTCTTCATCTTGAATGCACTGCAGTCTAAGCAGGAAGACGTCTGTGATTGTTATCCTGTCAATTCAAATGAAAATTGCTTTGGAACACCGCACGAAACGGATTAAACCTCCTATGGGACATCTTGTGTTGCTATGCGCAAAAGTATTTCATCAGCTACATAGACATTAAGAATGTGAAAAAAAGTTGTAGAGATGTTTTTTTCAGGGAATTCTACTTTTTAGTAAACATATAAATACAGTGTTGCCAATATAATGTTTCATAAGCCACGGTCGCGGTTTAGGGGTCGGCCTAGGAGAACCTATTACAATCTCAATAAGAGTTAAGTGCGTAGGTCTCTCATCCTTCTGGAATAGTCTCCTCAGTGCTGAGGGTCGTGACCGATTCGGGATGAAAATAGTAATTCATTTTGCAAAACGTTTTTCCATCTTGATCGATTTCTGGCATTTTATAGAACTTTATGGATTTTTAACCGACTTCTAAAAAGGAGGAGGTTCTCAATTCGACTATATATATATATATATATATATTGTATGTATGTATGTTACGCGATCATTCTGCCAATTATGAATCGATTTTGAAAATTCTTTTTGCATTGGGTTCAGTTTAGCTCCAAGGTGGTCCCATTTTAATTTCATTGGTATTGGACCTTGGACTTGGAAGATACACCAGGGAATTCCTTAACGACAAACGATACGAATGCGTAGATTGAGATAGTATGGGTGTTTCGTCAATCCTATAGGTACCCTATAATATAATATCAGCCTATACTGCCCACTGCCGGGCACAGGCCTTCTCTCACAAATCGCGGTGAGAGAGATTAGGTCGTACTCCGCCACGCGGACCCAGTGCGGATTGGTGGAGGCAGGTTTGTGGCCACCTGCTGTTTTTACTTATCAAGCCGCCTTTAAGGCTTCAAAATCGGCTTAACGACTACCGCATTAAATGGTAGCCGGGACCAACGGCTTAACGTGCCTTTCGAAGCACAGAGACGCTCGAATATGAAAATGCCACAAACGATCACCCATCTCGGGCCAACCAAGTCGAACGCTGCCTTACCTTGGTAATCAGTAAGAATACCGCGGTCGTACAGCGCTACGAGCACTTGCACATAGGGACCCTGCCATAGAACTAATCAGAATATTAACCGACTTCAAAGGAGGTCGTCAATTCGTCTGTGTTTTTTTATAACGTCTGTATTTATGAGCTGATTTTGATGATTCTTTTTGCGTTGGGTTTAGTATAGTTTCAAGGTTGTCCCATTTTAATGAAATGGGTATTGACCTTTGGACTTTGAAGATACACCAGGGGACTCCTTAACGGCGAACAGCACAAATGTATAGATTCCGTTATTATGGTTAATATATCAATCCTGTAGGTACCTTGTAGTACAACTCAGCAAAATAATATAATATAGGTATATAAATATTAGTAAATAATTCACTTGTCACTTAAAATTGTAAAATAAAAATACCGGTACCGGTTAGTGTTTAGTCGGTTACTTGGCACCGACTTCAAATATTTATTTCTTGCTTTTCGAAGTCGGTTTTAATTAAAAAAAAATATGGTTTCTAAAATTGAGCGGAACTGGTCAGTCCAAAGTATCAGGCCGCGGCCACGAGTTCTCTTTTAATTTCAATGTTTTTTAAGACTAGGAGTCGTCAAAAATGCATGTTAACATGAATGTACAATAATAATGTTTATTTGCTAAGAAAATAAATTACAGACATACAATTTTAAACCTAAATATAGTATACAGCACTTAACTAGGAAATTAATTATCTAAATTAAATAAACGAAAGGTAATTCTATAAAATTTAAGCTCGTCGTAAAAGTCTCGTGGAAGCGACTAATTTTAAGGGTGATCCGTTTTGAAACCTTTTCATTTGCAAACAGTAATCATAGTTCACCCCGCCTATTAGTAGTTGACCAATAAGACAAAAGCATTTGTTTTTACTGCTTTTATATCTTTTGTTATTTGTTTTAATATTGCAGTATCACTTAGCTCCTTGCACCTTACGAAGTCCCACCTCCTCCTTGCGTCGGTTTCCTCATTACTGAGGGTCGTGGTCATGTCTTAGAGAGCAGTTTTCTGCGGATGATGAGTCGTCATACACTCCTATCTGTAGTCGAGTGAAGAGCATCGTGAATCGTGGTATTAAGATCGTGGTGCGAACTTGATCCGTCCAGCGTGTTGGGCTCCTTCCTGGTGGTTGCTTGCCTTCAATTTTACCGGTGACAATCAGTTTTTCGAGGTTGTCACTGTCTTTCCTATGTGACTAAAATACTCCAGAACCCTGCGTAGGCAAGTAGTGGACAGTCGAGTTTAGTTCTTGAGCTAGGATGGCCATATTAGTGCTGTGTGCGGTCCATGGTATACCTAGCATCCTTCTCCAGCACCACATCTCAAAGGCATCAATGCGGTCGCGGTCAGCCTTCTTGAGGATCCATGTCTCGGCACCGTACATAAATATGGAGAACACCAATGCTCAGACTAAGTTGCTCTACGAAGTACCCGCGACGTTTGTATGTACCACAGATAGCTGCCAGTCACTGCACACAATATGCAGCCTTATAGTGTTCATCCTTGAAGATTTTCGATAGCACATGAAGAGAAAGGGGTATGAGTTTTTGCGAGCTGTAGTCTCTGTCTACACCCGTGGGACATACGCATTAATGTATGTATGTACGTATGAATAATTATTCTTTGTTTCTTTTCTCCTGCAAACCGGATAACAATCCCCCGTCCGTTGTTGCATCTGCGCAGTGCCCCGGCGGGATTGCGCACTATCTCCGGCGCATTGAAATCGACCATATCCTCTGCTCGCTTCCCTCTGCCTCCCCTCTGGCCTTCGATTGACTCGTGCGCGTGATCAGAACATGTGACATTATACTATGGTATTTTCCATCATTTAATAAAGAGGTACTTTTTTCGTGATATGCTTTATTCAATCAATCAATCAGCCTATCGTAGTCCACTGCTGGACATAGGCCTCTCCTAACACGCGCCATTGCACACGGTCCTCCGCCTTCCGCATCCAGTCTGTCCCAGCGACCTTTTTGAGGTCGTCGGTCCATCTAGCTGGGGGCCGTCCTACCTTACGCTTACCAAGTCGCGGTCTCCACTATAGAACACGCTTGCTCCATCGGCCGTCGGTCCTTCTGCAGATGTGACTAGCCCATTGCCACTTTAGCTTACTGAGTCTGCGAGCTATGTCGGTAACTTTGGTTCTTTGTCGGATTACCTCGTTACGAATTTTATCCTTCAAAGAGACGCCGAGCATAGCTCGCTCCATAGCCCACTGTGCGACTTTGAATTTGTGGACTAGTCCCACTGTGAGTGTCCACGTCTCGGCCCCGTAAGTCATAACAGGTAGGACGCATTGGTTAAAGACTTTAGTCTTCAGGCATTGCGGCATTATTGCAAATTAAAAATAAAACGTCTATAGGTGTTTCACCAATTATTACCGATGTTGCACTTATTACTGTGACAAGTTGCTCGAACAATGTCAATTTTAACGTCCACAAGATGTAAGAGGTGCACTAGTCAACTGAAAATTAACTAATGTGAGGACACGTTGTTTTATGCTAAAATATTTACCTACCCCGGTAAATTTTTGCCTTCTCGTAGCGCTATGCGATCGCGGTGTTCTTAGCGATCACCAAGGTTAAGCAGCGTTCGGCACGATCGGTCTGAGATGGGTGACCGTTTGTGGCAATTTCATATTCGAGCGTCTCTCTGCTTCGGAAGGCAGGTAGTCGTCACTCTGCACTGGTTACGCGTGGTGGAGTATGACCTAATCTCTTTTACCTCGATTTGTGAGAGCAGGCCTTTGCCCAGCAGTGGGACAATATAGGCTGATATTATAATGTTTGCCATCAAATCTTGTTAATCAAATGGCGCCATCATATTCTAGCCTTAAATTGCGAACTTGCTTAATATAAATAAGGATATATTGCTTAGAATGAGGAATATTCATTCTATGCCCCGAAACAATTTTAATTTATATGCAAACCGTGAACCCTTTATATCTTTGAGGTCGTAGGTATTCGTCTCGAAGTTCAAATTGATGTGTGTTATGTATTTTGGGACCAATATTTACATATTAAACTAAATAAAACGGTAATATTATGTTTTACTTGTCCTATAATGTTCTAGTTCATGCTCGTCGTCGTGCTTGTTTTGTTTTGAAATTACGGTACAACCTTAAAACTTAGTTTAAAGGAAAGGCAAGGCAACCTAACCAATACACCAGCTTTGAAAAAAAAGATTGTTCGTCCTATATTTAAGAATGTCGAGAGACTTGTATGTATTACACGAGAAACTCATAACTATTCGATGACATTTTTCGCACATTCATAGAGCTTGGGTAATCGATTGCGATCTGATTCCCACTTCGTATTGGAAGGAAGCCCATGTCCAATTTTAAGACAAAAATAAACCAGGTTACACTTATATTCCCCAAACGGGGGTGGCAGAAACACTGGTACTGTTTATACCAACATTTCGTCGACATTTAAACTCTCGAAGAGTGAGTCTCATAAAAGCGAGTCTATGGATTTTACACCGGCTACAATTTTAGACTGCTAACACTAACACATCATGCGGCACTACACTAACGAGATAGTCAACGTTATTAGTACTAAATAATATTTTTCTCTAGTCTAACCTATTGTGGTCTCTTACAATAGGTCTTATAAAAAGCTTAGAGTTGCCCGGCGAGCTATGAAAAGGACTATGCTCAGCATTTCTCTATGTGCTCAAATCAAGACTGAGGAGATTCATAGAAAAACCAAGGTCACCGACAAAACCCAAAGGATTAGCAAGCTGAAGTAGCAATAGGCGGGTTCCATAACGCGAAGATCGGACGGGCGTTGGGGGAATAATATTCTAGAGTGAAGGCCACGTATTGACAAGCGCAGCGCGGGACGACCGCCTGTCAGATGGACCGACGATCTTGTGAAGATCGCAGGAAGTCGTTGGGTGCAGGTGGCATCGGACCGGTTACACTAGAAAACGATTGGGGAGGTTTATGTTTAGCAGTGGACTAGTATAGGTTGAGATGATGATGAGTCTAAACTATTCTAGACGTAGATTTTATCGCCCACGCGATTGTGGTAGTCGCGAGATATGATTAGCAAAAATTGCAAACACTAGTGAAATAGTTATATCCTGTCATTAGTCGCTTCACTTGATGCGTTAGAGGACTGCGATAGATTATTCTTAATCCGTAAAAACCGACGGACTAACATTCATAAATATGTCAATTCAAATCAAATGAAGATGGGATTTTTTAAAATGGCTCAACTGTTTCGCCTCGCGCAGTTTAGAAATGAATAGGTACTACAAATGTGTAATACCCTCCATTCTATCTGTCTATATCATCACGCCCGATACCTTGCGGGGTATGGAGAGAGTACAGAGTTCCAACAGGTACCGCTCAATTATTAACTCAAAACACATGACAAAAAAAAAGAAGATATTAAGAAAACCATATCATAAAGAATTTAATATAGTATGTATGTACCATCACACATAAGATAGTATTATTTTTTGGAGCTTTTCCGAAAGTGTGAAATTATCAAACATTTTTTATGATTACGTTTTAAGATATGTAATAATAGCGAACTATATATTTACCTTAAATAAAACATGTTTTACATTGAAACGAATGAAGTTAAGTAACCAGAACTTTAAGCAACAAAAGAGATTTTCTTCTTTTTTTTTTAAACATGGCCCCACACTAGGATTTATTCCTGTGTCGTGGGTGCGCTTTCAAACATGAAATTCACATACCCAGACCGGAACAAATAATTGTGGATCACACAAAGATTTGTCCCGTGCGGGAATCGAACCCGCGACTATTAGACACAGTGGGCGGAGCGGCTTAAGCTCTTAACCACTGCGCTAAATCGGCCGTCGAAAGAGTTATTTTTGTATTTTCACTTTCGTATTTGTGAACAAAGATCACATTTTACATTAAACAACGTGAGATTTATAAATTGCTACAATTTTTATACAGCAGCAAGCACTACCTATTTGGCCCCATCAAGTCTATTTACTAATTTCGCTGGAGAGCCGGTCTCCTGCCCTCATGTCTGCAATAATAGCAGTACGAAATTGCTGCAATCCAGCCGAGTATCATCGAGTTAGATCAGTTAATCCCCCGGGACGACAGCGGTTAATTCAGTTCCCGTACTGCGCTTGCGTCGAATTTGCGTGTCATAAATTGTGCATTTACACGGTAACTAAATTCAAAATATCGAACATTATTTTAAAAATGATCACAGAGACGTTAAAAAGAGACGGCATTTAAAATTGGAATGGTTCTGATTGGGTGAAAAGAGGTGAAAAGTGTTTATTTAAAAATGAAGATAACCGAATCTATGGTTAATGGCAATGAAGTTGCCACTACGCAAGAAAGGTGCGGTTTTAAGATGTTTTAACTGCATGCATTTGGAAAGTTATTATTAAATATTATATTTTTGTATGATATTTAAGTTTGCCAGGTCCCTTACCCTCTCAGTTTGAAAGGAGGCCCGTGCCCAACGGTGGGACAGTTTCTTAACAGGGCTAATATATTATGATATTTTAGTAGGCGTTCTTTCAATCATTATTATAGTATAGTACTCTTTGAAAAATATTTAAGCTTAAATTAATTTCAAGTAAACCACAAATTATAGCACTATTGCAGGAAAACGCTTTCACTGTTTACCGGTACGAAAACCTTGTCTTCCGATTCATCTTAAGTATATTTTAAAATTCAACCATATTCCAAGTATTCAAAAATATCTGAACATTATGAAATACAGACCGCGGTCGAAGACCTAATTAAAGGTCTTAATCCAAGAAAGGCCCCCGGCTCTGACGACATCTCTAATCGCGTACTCAAATCCTTGCCCGTCCAACTCATCTGCCTCTTACTGGCCATCCTTAACGCCGCCATGACGAACTGCACCTTCCCCACTCAGTGGAAGGAGGTTGACGTCAAAGCCATCTCCAAGCCCGGAAACCTCGTGACCGCCCCATGAGTTACCGCCCCATCAGTCTCCTCAACTTCTTGGCAAAGATCTATGAGCGCCTGCTTCTGGCACGGCTCAAAGACTTTTTATTGTCCAGGGGTATTCTCATTAATGAGCAGTTTTGTTTTCGAACCAAACACTCTTGCGTCCATCAAGTGCACCGCATCACGGAGCACATCTTCACTGGCCTCAACAAACCCAAACAATACGGGTGCCCTTTTCTTGGAGGTCGCGAAGGGGTTTGACAAAGTCTGGCACAACGGCTTGATCTAGAAGCTTTACCAAATGGGTGTGCTGGACAGACTCGTGCTCATCTTACGAGACTTCCTGCCGCATCGCACCTTTCGGTATCGCGCCGAAATGACGCGCTCTACCCTCCACTTTATACAAGCTGGAGTCCCACAAGGGTCAGCTCCCTTTCCCCCTCCTATTTAGCCTTTACACGAACGATATTCCTCGTTCGAGTAAGTTGCATCTAGCTCTATTCGAGGATGATATCGCTCCCTATGTCTCGTATAGGAATAAGGGTTTCATTACCAGAAACCTTCAGGCAGCCGCCAATTCCCTAGGGGATTGGTTCTGGAAGTGGCGTATTGAGGTGAACCAGGACATGTTCTTCTCCAGAGGTGCCACTCCGGAAGTGATCTCAGTCAAGTGACCATGTTCGACCGACCTATTCCCTAGGTCAAACATCTAGGGGTCACCCTAAACAATATCAATATCTAAACAATAACAATAATCAAGGGAGTCTGTAATCGAGTTGAATCCCGTTTCCTCCATAAAGCCATCGGAACGTCGATCTCCATTCCGATCTCGGTCTCGAGCCTATTCGCGCCTTTATTAAAATGACGACAACTCGATATTTCGCGAATGCTCCTATCAGCCGCTACCGCCGTTCGCAGCATATTCTGACCGACGCTCCCGATGCCCTTAATCCCTTATTTCGGATACAGATACCGCACACAGGATCAGACACCGACCTCGCCGGTGAGGTTGAAGAATCCCTTGCCCGCCGGCCGGTGTAGAGTACCACGGCGAGACACCTAGTATATGCCAACCCCCATAGCGACTGCTCAAGCCGAGGCCGTCCCTCCTTGAGCTAGTCGCCCCTTTGCCCTTCTGGCTCGAGCGTAGTGGTTGCACGCTCGCCCTCTTGTCCGGTGGAGTCCACACACACACCTACGTCACAACTACCGATCAGTTCACTTGGATCCATATGATGGTCCCATTGATGGATCCTAGTGCACTTTTTTCTTCACTTGAATCATCACTGATCCAACACACATCATCATTCAGATGATGTGTGTTGATGTGCGGAGTTAAGCTGACCTACCGCATTAGCAACAGCGTAGTAAGAAAGCGAGTAGGTATGAAAGATAGTATCGGTGTAAAGATGAGAAAGGGCATGCTCCGTTGGTTCGGGCATATAGAAAGAATGCCAGCGGAAAGAATGACAAAACAGATATACAATGTGAAAGTGGAAGGATGCAGGTACCGGAGAAGACCTAAACTATCTTACCACGACCAAATAAACCGAGTCTTATCTGAAGGAAAAGTCAAGAGTCTCCGTAACCGGCGAGCGTGTATGAGACGAAGTATGAGAGTCGAGGAAGCCAGAGAGGTATGTAAGGAAAGAACCTGTGGATCTGGCGTGAGGTTATAGCTAGATTGATAGATAGATAGATCACATAGGATATTTTTTATCCCGGAAATTTTTCCGGAATAAAATATATTCACCTTACATTTTTAAGGTTCCAATCTAAAATAGCGTGAACGAAGTCGCGGGCTGAAACTAGTCTGATATAAAAAGTAGTTCTTTTTCTATATACAGGCACATTTATAAAGCAAAACAGGTCAAGTTAAATATTTGAAAGTAGCGTGGCACAGTTAAAAGCGTGCATGTGTAATTGTGTCCGGAAAGTTCCCTGAGGGGTTGTCCTGCCCACATTGACTTTTTAACTAGTTCCAACCTAATTTTCTACTCACTTTCATATGTATGTTTGTTTTGTTTCCTTACTATGTAATTTTGTATTATTTTGTTTACACCTACCTGCCTACGATATTTACAAAGGAATTTGATATACTCGTACATATATTTTTTTATTTAAGGGCCACTGTACCCCCTGTTAGCTATAATCCCTAATGGTCTATTTAGATGACACCAAGGTGAGCCTTTGGGATGTTCCGGGGAGCTTTCATTTTCTTGGAACCCGCAACAAATTTAATCGTGTATTGATACAATCGTTGCGATACATTGCGATGCGATATATCGATATAAAGCGACATATCGAGCATCGCTACCCGCCTCCATCAATGTGCACGGGGTCCGCATATTGAAATTAAACTATTTTTCGGATTTTAACGTGATTTATTTTTGATTTTTAAAATTTCCGACGTTTTGAGTGATTTGTAGCACCCATGGTTACGGGAGGCATTGAGTTGTTTAATTTAAAAACTCAATTTGGTGTAGGACTTAGTCTCTCTCACCTATATTAGTGCGAGAAGGCCTTTGACTGCCTCGTCTGTTTAGTAGCAAAGCGCAGCGCTTTGTGATCACGAGGTCCTGGGTCGAAATCCTAGGTCGGACAAATGTAGTCCTGAGTTTGAAATTGACCAACCGGGGGGACAAGATAGGCTGCTTTCATATTATTTATTTAATACTGGTCAAGCAGTGATAGCGTAGTGGTTAGACCGTTGGACTGTAAAATCAGGGGTCTCGGGTTCAAACTTAGGCACGCACCTCTATATTTTCGAAAACAAGTGTGTATTAAAAAAATAACTATCACTTGCTTTAACGGTGAAGGAAAACATCGTGAGGAAACCTGCATGCCTAAGAGTTTCTCGGAGGTGTGAGAAGTTCGCCAACCAGCACTGGGCCAACATGGTGGACTATAGCCTAGACCCTCTCAGTTAGAGAGGAGGCCCGTGCCCAACGGTGGGACAGTTTCTTAACAGGGCTAATATTAATATTATACTGCCTGGTTGGTCTAGTGGGCAACAATGAGCGTAGCGATCACGAGGTGCTAATTCGAATCCTAGGTCGAACAAAGGGTGGAAACATTTTCAGTATCATTCTGAAGTCTGATATTGTGACCAATATTGTCGGCGAAAAGTGGGTGCACTTCTGCCACCCCCGCTTGGAAAATATAGGTGTGACAGTGTTTTTTAACAGTTTTTATACTAACAAACCAACCAGGTGAACAGTATGGTTTGTTGATTGGTAATAAAGTCTACACGTGAGGGAAAGGAAGGAACTGGTGTCCTTGTCAATTGGATGCGAGGAACTTGACCTCTTTAAGCATTGGAGAGATTATGTAGTTTTATTAAAGGTAACTCATGACAAATGTTCAGGTTAAGAGTTTAAAGCATCCTTAAATAACTTGACAGATGAACACTATCTATCTATCTATATCATCACGCCAGATTCCCTGCAGGGTAGGCAGAGAGTACAGAGTTTCAACGGGTTCTGTCCTTACATACCTCTCTGGCTTCCTCCACTCTCATAGTTCGTCTCATACACGCTCTCCGGTTACGGAGACTCTTGACTTGGCCGTGAGATAAGACACGGTCTATTTGGTCATGCTGATAGTAATTTTTTAACCCTTAATGTTGTTATATACACCGTCGATTTAGGAATTCGAATAATACATAATTTAGTGTAGACTGATATATAGTGCGAAATCTTTTTTAAGTAGACATTCAATTCGTTTGATCATTCTTGAAGTCTTTACTTTAGATTCCATATTATGTGAAATTGAATGTAAACGTATCTACGATAAATGATTAGATCCTAGTGTTGGGCAACCTTATCGTTTATGAAAAATAAAATTGAATACTCCTCCTCTACTAAATAAAAACATGAATTCTCATAATATATTCAATCTTCTTCAGCTTCAATTACGCTGGCAAATATACACGATAAGGCACGATAATCCCCACTAACTGACTCATATCCGACACGCGAATATGAACACTTGTTGCTACAACCCTAAATGTATATTTTGACATTAAAGGTGTAATAGTTCAAAAGTGATGGATTGAGCTGGAGCTATTTGCATATGAAACTTAGATTTGAAATCGATGCCACTTTCATTTAAGACTTATTAAAATCGTGTTAATATTGTAGGATACACTGATTGTTGATATTATTACTCTAGTTTTGAATAGAGCAGCTGCCGATCTTAACCACGAATCCTAGGTCAGACAAAGTTTGATTTTTCTATAGTAAAAAATATAAGGGTAGTTCCATCACATTAGGACTTAACATAGTCGGCGATATGTGGGTGTGCACATTACACCTCTGCCATTTTTAAGGTGTTCTTTATGTGAAATGGTTGTTTGTAAGCACATGACTCTTTTAAATATAAAAATCTTTTTAAAAAAAAGGTAAATCGACTTCAAAAAGCAACAAATAAATATTTGAAGTCGGTACCGGTGAGGGCAGTCGGTTACTTAGATAGATAGAAGATTTTTATTTTACAATTTTAAGTGACAAGTGAATTATTTACTAATATTGTATCCCTATATTATATTTTTTTGCTGAGTACATGAAGGTATAATAATAACCATAATAATGGAATCTATACATTCGTGCTGTTCGCCGTTAAGGAGTCCCTTGGTATATCTTCGAAGTCCAAGGTTCAATACCGATTTAATTAAAATGGGACCACCTCGGAACTATACTAAACCCAACGCAAAAGGAATAATCAAAATCTTTATCACAATCTTTATCACTTTCACAATGTCTCTCCATATTTACCCCATTTCCCAGATGTAGCATGTGGCCAGAGTGAGGTCAGGTAATTATACCAAAATAAAATATGCAAACTCGAGCGACATTGCTACATGTGTCAAAAGTGGTATTACAAACGAACTCTTAACATAAGGCAGGTAACATACATATGTACAGAATATTGTTATACCCGTTGAAACAATGATAAAGAGCGATAGCCGATCGGCAACTGCACTACACTAGCGGCGGCGCGACGCCGCGCCGCAGGCGCGCGGCCGCGCCTCCCGTGAACAAAATAATGCAACTAAATATGATTTCAGCAAAGTTATACGAGGTGATTAATTCTAGTCACTCAAATTTAGATCGAGCTGCGATTATACTCGGATATAGTGTCGCCTCGACAACATTCACTACACATTATCTCGATAGAACATTAAATATATAGAAAAATAAATATTTTCCTACACACTAAGTTATATATACCTAAGCTTCGCGTGATGTCGATCTCCTAAAATAAACCTTGACTACAATGTAAATAGGCGTATCTCGAGGACGGAGCGGCGCCTCGCCCGCGCACTGGCTATATTCTAGGTCAGGTAACATCAGTCGAGGTAATGTGTCGGTGAGCGGGCCGGCCCGGCCGCAACTAGTACTGCTTTCCGCGTTTACCGTAATTGGGGTATCCGGAGTAATCGTATCCGCCGTAACCCCCGTAGCCGTCGTATCCGTAGCCGCCGTAGCCGTCGTAGCCGCCGCCATAGCCGCCTTGGCCGTAGCCGTAGCCGCCGTAGCCTCCGTTGCCCCAGGCGCCCTGGCCGCCGTAGCCCCCGCGGCCGCCGCGGCCCCGGCTGCCGCGCATGCCGCGGCTGCCGCGCCCGCTCATGCCGCCGGGCCCATCCGGCTTCGGCAAAATCAGTTCATAAATAAAGACGTTATATAAAAACACAGACGAATTGTCAACCTCCTCCTTTCTTGAAGTCGGTTAATATTCTGATAAGTTCTATGACCTATAGGATTGACGTTATACCCATAGTATCTCAATCTACGCATTCGTATTGTTTGTCCTTAAGGAGTTCCTTGGTGTATCTTCCAAGTCCAAGATCCAATACTGATGAAATTAAAATGGACCACTTTAGAGCTATACTGAACCCAATGCAAAAAGAATCATCAAAATCGATTCAAAATTGGCGGAATGATCGCGTAATACACATACAAAAAAAAATACAGTCGAATTGAGATCCTCCTCCTTTTTTGAAGTCGGTTAAAAATAGTCATAATCACATAATTAAAATGATACCCTCGTTGGTTTAGTGGCAAAGCGCATCGCTTTGTGATCACGAAGTCCTGGGTCCAAATTCTAGGTCGGACAAATGTCGTTTTTCAAACGAAAAATTCCCAGTTGAATCCGAAGTCTATAATTGTGCCCGGTATATGGCAATAGGCTCGCCCCTTATTACATGGGACCTAACATCGTCGGCGAAAAGTGGGTGTACTCAGTACACCTCTGCCACCCCAGCTTGGGGGCTCGTAACGGTTTTTTTTAAATTCTTCAGCTCAAACTAATCTATCAAAACATACACGAAAATCCCCATTAACTGACATATATCCGACACGCGAATATAATAATAATAATAATTTATTTAACCATAAAAAACCAATACAACAGTGTTTTAAAATAATCTTAGGCTAATTGACAGGTACTTAAATATAGTGGTTGCCTCTGTCGCCGAACTAGGAAAACCTGTATTTCGGCGTACAGCGCCAATCCCCTCGAGAATTGTTTTATTTAAATTTAACTAGCCTAAAACTAAACAGTTAGTGTAAGGTGTTAGTGTGTCAAGTAGTGACAAGTGGTGTGACCTCTCTTTGTGTAAGGTGATGGAGTGCGTGAGTGAGTGTGAGAGGGTGTGTTAGGTAAAAGTTTAGCGTTGCAGTAATAGTGCCTAACATCGCATAATTTATTAAAGTATATCTTTATTTAGATAACAAGTTTTGTTGTGAAAGATAGGGGAGCTGATATTTATGGGCCTCGAATTATTTGGATATAACTAAAAGTTCTTCAGTCTCCTCATATGAGAGCTTTTGTAAGTATTCGTAAACTTTTTTTTTACATATCGTATTGTTTAACGGATAAATATTAAGTTCATCATTTATTTTGTTATAAATATATGGCCCAATGAAAGCAATAAAGCGTGTCATAAATTTTGTTTTGAAGGAGTAGGGCAGGCTACATACCATGTTTCTTCGACGTTTATTAAGTAGTGTACAGTCATAGGTTAATTGTGTATGTTGATAAGAGACAATTTTTGATAGATATAACTGCCTTACCGTTAGAACGTCACAGGTGTGATACAAATGCGATGTCGGGAAATAGATGGGTTTAAAGGTACAGACCTTGAGAATGGCACGCTGAGCTCTTTCTACAGTTAAAAGCAATGTCTTACTTGCCCCACCCCATATCGTTACACAATATGCTAAAAGAGGATGACAGAGAGCATAATATATCTGTTTCAGTGTGGCAAATTCGGCTACGTGTCGAAGATTTTTAAATATATATATTAATTTTCGCACTTTTCCACATAAGATTTTAATATGTTCCTTAAAGCTAAGCTTGGTGTCAATTACTACTCCCAGATATTTAATGGAATCAACCTTTACAAGTGTAGCACAAGAGCATTCAGTTTCTAGGGAGCAGTTATGTGCTACAATGGATAGTGTATGGTTTAGCTTACTGTTTTGGCGTATACTGAAGCAGATATACTTGGATTTGTCCACATTTAATGTCAGTAAATTCTCGAGTAGCCATTTATTCACAGCATTAAGTCCCAATTGAGCAGCATGAAAAACGTCATCCCAGGAGTTGGCAGCGAAAGCGAGAGCCGTATCATCTGCGTATGATATTGTTATGCCCTGGGTGAGGTTTAGATTTGTGAGATCGTTTATGTAAACTAGAAATAATGTTGGCCCCAAGATGCTACCTTGAGGGACGCCGTAAGATATTGGGAGGTCATTGCTGATATGGTTGCCCAGCCTCACACATTGATGCCTCTCTGAGAGATAGCTCTCTAGTAATTTCAATTGAGTCCCGCGTATACCCATTCGTTCCAACTTTTGTAGTAAATATGAACACTTGTTCACATCACTAACTTTACATAAGGTGTAATAGTTTAAAAGTGGTGGATTGACTAAGATGGAGCTATTTTTTATCAAACTTAGACTTATTAAAATTGTTTTAATATTGTAGGTAACATTGATTCTTGAATATATTATTGATGCTCGTCGATCTACCCACTGCCTCATTGGTCTAGTTTCAAAAAGTGCAGCTGGCGATCTTCGGTTTGAATCCTAGGTATGACTAAGTGTGCTTTTAACATAGAAAAATTCCAGCTAAGACTCGTCCATTGAGACCTAACATAGTCGGGAATATGTGGCTACACACAGTAATGCACACCTCCAACAATTTTAAAGTGATCCCATATGTGAAATAAGTGTTATAAATACATCTTTAACTCTATTATCAAATAAAATTAGACATGATAACTTAGTTAACATTCTTTAGCTTGAACTAATCTGTCAAAACTTACACGATAAGGCACGATAATCCTCACTAACCGACACGCGAATATGAACACTTGTTGCTACACCCCTTATCTTATATTTGGACATCACTAACGTTATACAAGGTGTAATAGTTCACAAGTGATGGATGGACTGAGCTGGAGCTAATTTAATATGAAATTAAATGTCTACGTCTAATAGTCGCGGGTTCGAGTCCCGCACGGGACAAATCTTTGTGTGATCCACAATTATTTGTTCCGGTCTGGGTATTTGTGTATGTGAATTTTCATATTTGTAAACGCACCCACGACACAGGAATAAATCCTAGTGTAGGGCTACGTATAAAAAAAAACATACCCTTAGGGTTTGGTAAAATAGCTGACGGAGCTCGACGGGAGCGCGACGCAAGCGCTCGGCTTCGTTCGGTCGTGACGTTTGGCATCGTGCCGAGCGGGGCTGCGCTGTGTGGCGTCTCCCGTACATTTCAGTACATTACAACTCCCCAAGCCATCTATGTGGCGAAACCTTTAAAATCTACGCAAAATTGTTTTAGAGTTCGCCTATGTCAGCGTGCAATCTCTGGGTTCGCATTCCAGGTCAAAGTGTGCTTTTTCTATGGAAAAGATCTTAAGAGTAGTCGCATTAGAAAGAACCTATTGGAACTTTGTACTTTCTGCCTACCCTGAAATGGATTTAGTGTGATGATATAAATAGATATATAGTAGTCCCATTATATTGAGATCTAACTTAGTCTACAATTACCACTTGGGGAATACAGGCGTGACGGTGTTTATTCGAGGTTAAAATCGATCACTTTTATTTTTTGTAGTGTCATTCTATGCATACGAATTTACATATTGTATTTGTGTTATTCGGCCAAAGCCAAGTAATATTATACTGAGTTCTTAGATTTACGCGAATATTACACATGAAATAAAACAATTTTTTCGGATTTTATCGCGGTTTAATTTTTATTTTTAAGTTCCCGACGTTTCGAGTGCTTTGCAGCACCCATGGTCACGGGAGGGACTGAGGTGTTAGACGTCCAAAAGGCATAGTTGTTCCGGGGTACCCTCAAACTTCTTAATTATTTTTGTTGGTCCGATCTACGCAGAATGGAACGTCGGGAACTTAAAAATAAAAATTAAACCGCGATAAAATTCGATAAAATAGTTTTATTTCACAAGTAATATTAATTTGAAAAAAGAGCTTTTTTGCTTTGGTTTTCAAACAACCTAAATATATTTATTGTCATGGTACAGTCCTATCGTTTCACGTTATTATAGTTTAATATTTCTAAATACTAATTTGTTATAGTTAAACATAATTAACTTCAACGATTTTAAAACACACGCCAGAAAAATTGATATAGAATCAAAACACCGCTATGGCGTTTGGCGGTGTTTTGATTCATTCTATGTTTACATCAAAAGATTTTCAAACTCCATCCTTATTTATCTGACCCTCGCTTCCCTTTGTTTTCTCTAATGTTATAAACAGTGCCCTAAATACCGGGTCATTGACCGCCACGGGTGTCGCTGACAGGGGTGGCGATTCATTTTGAAATGCAGCGGAATGTGTGCGTCACGCAACTCTGGGTATGTGTAATAATTTATGTACCCAATGTATGCAATGCTGGTATCATTAATTACTTTTTTTATTAGTTCCATAGTATATAGGTTAACACCGTCACGTCTATATTTCCGAATCGGGGGTGGCAGAGGTGTATTGTGTACACCCATGTTTCGCCGACGATGTTAAGTCCCATGTTACAGGAATAGGTATAGAATGAATATTGGTAAAGTATTTTTCTCTTTTCTTTTTAGATAAACGTAGCCCCACCCAGACCGAAACGTTTGTCCCGTGTAGGGATCGATCCTGTGTATACTCGATCCAGTAGACAGAGCGGCTTAAGCTATTAACCACTGGACCGTCCGTCGACTTATTTAACACTAGCAGTCGGTCGACAATAGCGCCACCTACCGGGTTTATATTATATAGCCTATGTTATTTCTGGATAAGGTAGCTTACCAATGGTGAAAGAATCGTAAGAATCGGATCAGTAGTACCGAAGATTAGCCCGAACATCCAAACTCATAAACCTCACAAACCTCTTTATAATATTAGTATAGATTTTGCGTAACTTTTAATCTTTATATATAATTAAACAGTAACCGAGCCGAATCTGTACGTTAAATATTTTTTTTTAAATTTTGATTGGGGTACATTTTCTTATCGATATAGAGGCCGAAATAATTGTTTTTTGGAATTCGTCTGCCTGTTTATCTGTGTCTTTGTGTTTTAATTTAATAATATATCTAATAATCATATTTGGCATGGTAATAACTTATAAATAATAAATACTTTTTATCCCGGAAACAAGAACCTATCCGGGTTCATCGCGGGATAAACCATACAACTTTACTATTTTTATTAATGTTAGTCTCCAGCTGCAATGTTACATTAAAATGTGTGATTTTGCCTATACGTGAATTCCTCCACGAACTGAATTGAATTTAGGTTCGTCTCCTCACGAGATACTTTTCAGTGGTTAAAAGCACTCACCTGAAATTGTGCATACATGTTTGATTTAAACATTCAAACATGATTACGTGCCTGAACCGATGACGCATTTAGGATTGTCTCTTTTGGAGGGAACTCTTTAAGGATGAATGGCCTGGACACAAAACTTTGTATTTTTTTTTAGATCATGTAAATGAATTGTATATTCTTACGAGAAGACTGACACGAAATGTATTGTAATATACCTTTTTTAAACATTATTACGCCAGGTTACGAACTTTGGCAGGGTAGGTAGAAAAGGTTTAAATCAGCCATTTTCCAATAATCTATACATATAATAAAATTTTATAATAAATAGATAAACTAGTAATATTTGTAAAAAGAAAGTACCCAGGTATTGTATTTTTTTTATATAAAAGGCGGCGTTAGCGTTGAATAAGATCGCGTTATAGATTTAGAGAATTCAATAAGATCGCGCTTTAGAGACCTACTTACCTACTTCAAATTACAAAATAAACGCGTGCACAGCCGTGGCTGTGCCGTGGCCACGCCACAGGGTAGGATAATAAATTTTGATTAGTGAACAATGAAGAATTCTAATTGTGAAATTAAGCAAACTTTTTTATGAAATTATATTCGTTGTTCTCTTTTATACGTATAACTATTAATACTCTATACTATCTGCCTACCCCGCAAGAGATCTGGCGTGGTGGTAGATAGAGTCCGATTGCGGGGCAAAGGTCTTTTCACACCAATCGAGGTGAGAAATAATGGCTCATACCCATGGAACCAGAGCGGATTGTTGGATGCAAGTTTGTGGCCAACTGCTGTTAAAACGTATCAAGCCACACGGCATCCAACTTGGCTCAACGACTACCACATGAAGTGGTAGCCGGGGCTAACGGTTATTGACGTGGCTTTCGAAGCATGGAGATGCTCGAATATGGAAATGCTACAAGCGCTAACTTATCTCGGATGGACCTCGGTCCTTAATCGCTGCTTAATCTTGGTCTATTTATCTATCTAATTCCAGCCGAAAGACATCCACTGCAGGATAAAGGCCTCCCCCAAATACCGCCACAACGACCGGCTTTGTGTAGTATGCATACCTACTACCTGCGACCTTCACGAGGTCATTGGTCCATCTTGTAGAGGACCTGCCCACTCAACGTAGCAAATAACTTTATTGATCGCTACAAATGCCACGGTACCACAGCTGTACAAGATTTTTACAATGATCACAAATGATATTAAATTAGATTCCATCCTTTAAGGTTTCGTCACATAGCCGACGCAGCGCGACGGGTGCGCGACGGCAGCGCTCGGCTACGTTCGGTCATACCGTTTGCCGTCGCGCCGAGCGAGGCTGCGCTGTGTAACGTCTCCCGTCCATTTCAGTACATTACAATTCCCCAAGCCGCGCCATCGTCACCCCCCCGTCGCGCTTCGTCGGCTATATGGCGAGACCTTTAAGTGGGAGCAGAAACGTCTTAAGCTTCCGAGAATTTCCGCAAAGCCTCCAAAGTGGCCCTTTGAAATATTTTAATATTCATAGCACACGAAACGTCTTACCTGTTATAAAAAGAAACTTTAGATTTGATTCTTTTAGCTTGCTATTATAACTTTTTTGATTTATTTATTCAAATTGCTGTAGAAGAATTTTAGAGCAGATATTTTATATATGTTTTAAGAATGTTATTATTTGAGGCAACACAAATTATTGCAATTAGCATAAGAAAGATCGCTGAATTTTGGCTTTTATAGCTGTATTAGGACAAAGGTTAGAATAACTGGGCAAGTAGGGAGATAATTATAGTTACTTTGACCTAAGGTTATTTTGATTTACTGTCTAATGAGTATTGGTAAAAATATAAGTTAAACGATCTGCCTCCTTGTTCTAGTAGCCAATAATGCGCTTTGCGATAACGAGGTCGCAGGTTCAAATCCTGACAAATGTAGTTTTTCTGTCTGGATGCAATTGTGCCCGGTATATGGCAATAGGCTCGCCCGATCTAACATCGTCGGTGAAACGTGGGTGTACACAGTACACCTCTGTGACCGCTAGGGGAATATAGGTATGACAGTAGTTATATTGTTTACTTATCTATATAAAAAAATCAATTACCGAATGTATGTAAGCGCATTACGGGTTGCACGTATTTGGCTAATTATTATTTGATGTGTTTGTAATTTTTAGGACCAGGTCTATATGAAAAATTGTACGGATAGTTGAAAAAAAATGGGTTAAATAATCTCATATAAAAAGGTTAGTGAGACAGAAAACAGTAGAGAGATCTTCAAAAATATTGACAGATTCTATCGACAGATTGACGTTTAGCTGTTTAGTTTCCGATATTGTTTTATCTGTTACATCCCAAAAAAATGGTGTTTGGTCTTAAATAATAATAATTATATAAGCCCTGTTAAGAAACTGTTTCACTGTTGGGCACGGGCCTCCTCTCAGACTGAGAGGGTTTAGGCCATAGTCCACCACGCTGGCCCAGTGCGAGTTGGAGAACTTCACACACCTTCGAGAAACTCTTAGGCATGCAGGTCCTCACAATGTTTTCCTTCACCGTTAAAGCACTTCGAGACATTTAATCGATACAAAAAAAAACCAAAGTCATGTCTATTACTTTACTTTTTCTAAGTCCAATGCGAAACGCTTGAGAATTAGTCAATAGAATTAACTTAAAAACATCGTAAATAATTGTAGCAAAGTTCTTGAAAGGCATTTGAGTATGTCAATTTCAAGTTTGTAAAAGCACCAAGACACAGGAATAATTCCTAGTGTGGTGCTAGGTGTTTTAAGAGAAACGACACTGGACCTGTACAGCTCCCTCTCCGTCAAGAAGCTTTCTTATCCTCGGGATATTTTCATACAAAAGACACTGTCTTTTCGTACGGCGTTGATGATAAACAAGACAGAGGTACAGTGAGCGACGTAAGGCGAACAATCTCAACTTTCAATGTGAAGCCCAATTATTCGCAAAGTAATTAAATATCGCTCGTAGCGCTGTGCGACCGCGGTGTTCTTATCCCCAAGGTTAAGCAGCGTTCGACTCGGTCGGCCTGAGATGGGTGACCGTTTGTGGCATTTTCATATTCGAGCGTCTCCGTGCTTCGAAAGGCACGATAAATTTGGTCCCGGTTACCACTTAATGTGGTAGTCGTTAAGCCTAGTTGGAAGCCTTAAAGGCGGCTTGATAAGTTCCATCAGCAGGTGGCCACAAAGCTGCCTCCACCAATCCGCACTGGGTCCGCGTGTTGGAGTATGACCTAATCTCTCTCACCTCGATTTGTGAGAGAAGGCCTTTGCCCAGCAGTAGGCAGTATAGGTTGATATTATTTATTATAATTAAATATTATTAATATCAATTAAATATTATCGAGGCACTTGTAGCAATGCGGGACCGGGGTATTCTTAGCGATAACCAAAGTTAAACTGCGTTTGGATTTATCAGTGATGACTTGATTGGATAAATGACCGTTTCTGTCATTTTTGTGTCATTTTTACCAGGTTCGTGACCCGGTTACCATTTCATGTAGTAGTCGTAACCTTACTGGCAACTTGATAAGTTTCAGTTTTGCGTGGTGGAATATCAACTATTCTCTTTTACCTTCATTTGAGAGAAGGCAAGCCTTCTCTGAAATCCCTTTTTCAGCCAAGCAACGGGACAGTCCATGTTGATTTAGAAGATTTAGAAAATAATGGATTTGATCCAAAACAAAATGTGTATGTAATTTGATTATATTAATTACTGGATCCCAAGTCGATGGATCTAACACCGCAGTCCTTCCCGTGACTGGGTGCTGCAAAGCATTCGAAACGTCGAGAACTAAAAAATCAAAAATAAACCGCGATAAAATCCGAAAAATAGTTTCTTTTCATGTGTAACATTTGCGCGATTCTAAGAAGTCAGTATAAAAAACCTTACGTCGCTGTCCGTATATCCCGACTTACCGAATATACGACGGTTGTGTGAAATGCAAGCTTGTGGCAACGAGCTACACTTTTAATTTTCCAGCGAGAAAAAGGAAAACCCAGGCACGTATTTCAGTGGTTTTAATACAATGTAGAGATCTTTTCTGTGGTACATTACAACTACAAGGTGTAACATAATTAACGACCTGAAAGTAGTTTGTCCAAAATGGGCAACGGAATCGATTTCAATTATTTTTAAAGTTAGTAAATTTTTTTTAAATTGTTACGAGGTCCTGAGTTCGAATCCTAGGTCGGACGAGTGTAGTTTTTCTAACGAAAAACTTTCCAGTACGAGTCCGGAGTCTGGAATTGTGCCTGGTATATGGCAATAGGCTTGCCCCCCATTACATGGGACCTAAAATCGTCGGCGAAACGTGGGTGTACTCAGTACACCTCTGCCACCCCCGCTTGGGAATATAGGCGTGACGGTGTGAATTTTCATAAAATGCTGTTACTCGTTCTTTTCGCTGTATTAAACAAAATTTAATAATTATTCAAAGCGTTACGACTATATTAAATGTATTTCTATTACACACACCTCAATAAGCATACGAAAGATAATTAATTATCACATTTTATGGTTAATTTGGGTACCGGAGAGCTTAAAAAAATGGTAGAAGACTCCTTAAAATTGGAAGTTTGATTTTCGTATTGAATTCGTAAAGCAATAATCTAATTGGGGTGTCTGAGGTCTTGCGTTATTTGTATACACGACCCGTCGCTGTCGCTCAAATTCAAACTCAAATTATGTATTTTGTATAAAGCCTGACGGAGTACTTACAAATTGATATATTTACATTTTTTAAATGTTAATTTAATGATTTTTTAACGGAAAGAAACCAGAACGAATGCAAGGATTGTGGTTGGTAACGATGTGCTGGAGCAAGTGAATGAGTTTGTGTATCTTGGATGCGCCTTCAGTAAGGATGGGAAATACACCGCTGATATAGAGAGAGGAGTCAATGCAGGGAATAGAGTGGATGGTGCTCCCAAGCCAAGCCTTCCCGGCTTGGCTTGGGAGCCGGCACTTAAGCCAAAAGGCGCAGCTGGCCATGCATAACGGAGTGCTTGTCCCAACGCTGTTATATGGCAGTAAGAGTTGGGTATGTAAGAAGGAGAACGAAAGCAGGATAAATGCGGTCGAAATGCGATCTCTGCGGAAGATGTGCGGCGTCACGCTGACCGACCGAATTCGCAACAGCGGAGTAAGAAAGCGAGTAGGTATGAAAGATAGTATCGGTCTAAAGATGAGAAAGGGTATGCTCCGTTGGTTTGGGAATATAGAAAGAATGCCAGAAGAAAGAATGACAAAACAGATATACAATGTGAAAGTGGAAGGATGTAGGTACCGGGGAAGACCTAGACTATCTTACCATGACCAAATAGACCGTGTCTGAAGGGCAAGTCAAGAGTCTCCGTAACCGGCGAGTGTGTATGAGACGAACTATGAGAGTGGAGGAAGCCAGAGAGGTATGTAAGGAAAGAACCTGTTGGAACTCTGTACTCTCTGCCTACCCCGCGAGGGAGTTGGCGTGATGATATAAATAGAGAGATTTTTTTAACTTACTTATCTACCACCGTATTGGGCCTTCACTGAGAAGATCCGGCGAGAAACTCAGCGGGCTTGTGTTGCTCGCGTCATTGTTCTGCCCGTTCGATATGAGTCAGCCATAAGTGATTTGTAAAAAAAATAATTGCTTACTGTACATCCCATAGAGTAAGGGTGTCCCAACTATTTCGGACAGAAATACACGTCTGTCGGCATGTGAAATTCAAGCTTCTGGCAACGAACTACACTTTTAGTTTTCCAGCGTGAAAAAGAAAGCCCCAGACTGGTATTTCAGTGATTTTAATACAATGTAGCGATCTTTTCTTTGGGTCACTGAGCCAACGTAGTAAGGAGTAAGTAAGTAAGAGATCTTTACAGTGGTCAGTTCATTAGAACTAGCCACGCCTCATCAGCGTCATGTCACCGTCCCGCGCCTTCGGATATGTATCGAAGCCGACGTAAATCCCGACTATACACGACAGTCCTGTGAAATGTAAGCTTGTGGCGACGAACCGCACTTTTTATTCAGCCCGCATGAAAAAGAAAAACCCAGACACGTATTTCAGTGATTTTAATACAATGTAGAGATCTTCTCGGCGTTATTTTTAGTTTGCGTTTTGAATGAGTTATGTCAGGTGTATGGCTTCATGATATTTTGTTTACGTAGGGGAAATGGATCTGGATATTATTATTTTTACGTTTGTGTGAATAATATTTTCAACTGTCGGGATTATTAAAAAAAAATGTTAAAGTTCCTACATAAAGATTTTAAATTAGAACGGTGTTATAAGTGCTTTTTTTTTTAAATTTAGGTATCCATATGCACAAATAAACAAATATACAGCAGAGAGTACAGGGTTCCAAAAAATTATAGTTATCTATATAAACACTGTCACACCTATATTCCCCAAGCGGGGGTGGCAGAGGTGTACTATATAGGTTTTAGGTTTAGGTTTAGGTTTAAAGAATTTATTCTCAAAAAGACAAAAGCCACTTACATGAGAATATAGATTGACATAATATAATTGGTTTTATAACAAAATAATTAAAAAATATTTATTATTATTATCACCCTATATCCCGAAGTGGACGCCTTTCGGCTGATGAAGATGACGATAGTATTTTTTTATAAGTGATGGCCTAGCTTTAACAACAAATGATATTGGAAATCTTCAACCAGACAGAAACAAGAAGGGTTAACAACTGGCACATAATCTAAAACTAAAACAAATGCTCTACATTTCCATAAAAATACGGACAATACACCTAAATTCTGATGTAAAAAAAAATACAAACGATTCCCAAAACACATTAACCATTCCAATTTGTGTAATCCAAGCTTATTTAACAATAATTGTACCC
Organism: Phalera bucephala; assembly: GCA_905147815.2. NCBI lineage: Eukaryota > Metazoa > Arthropoda > Insecta > Lepidoptera > Notodontidae > Phalera > Phalera bucephala. The sequence continues at coordinate 22,335,199 of LR990615.1, forward strand.
TTAATTCACCGTATTAGGGATTATTTTCATAATGATCTCTAAACGGATCTCAACCCGGATTAACAGCTTTACTTTGAACGTACTAAACTCCAATTAAAAGCAATACAGTACACAGTACGGTTTTATGCATCTTATAAACTGTATAATCCTATCCGCTTTAAAACACTGACTCATCAAAAGAATATACAACAAACAATTTATTTAATGAACGGAGAGATTACGTTAACCTTTTAGAAGCAAAAAGTGTTCCAAAATTACGCTGTGTGAAAGTAGTCTGGTTGTACAGACGTCCATTGATCATGGGGTGGTCGGCAGGGTGCCAACGAAAGCGAACGCAGACTACGACACTCGCATCTCCAAACATCGTAACCACTGTAAACATGCCAATTGAATTTTACCTTCCAAGCTTCCGCTTTAAGGTAGAGTTTCAAATAACACTAAAGGTAGCTACGACAGGTTTGCTTCAGCAAAGGTTAGTACACACAGCGGGCAAACAACGTATCTAGTAATAGTATTTGTGGGTACAACGTTCATAGATTAGCGAGATTTTAGATAGCATTGTTCGTTCGCCATTTATGACTCGGGTTTATTGTTTGGAAGATCTTATTGGAGGTTTATTGTAATTTAATAAGATATTGTGATACAATGAAAGTCTAGACTCTGTGAGAGCTTTCGTGATGTAGGTATTAACAAATAGCGTATAGTAAATAAATATTAAATAAAGGTGAGTTAAATTAAATTTTTGTTAGCTTGGGTTTATGTGATTTGCTATGTTAATGTGTGTAATATGTTTTGATTAAGAACTTAAATGAGACATATTTTTACTACTGTTTGATTACTTATTTAGTTTTTAGCTGTTACGAAAATATAAGGTATAGATCTAAGCAGTGTCTTTTACTTATTCTATGGGTATCGAATTGAGTCAGATTCATTGCCTTAGTGTAAATCATCCTATAGGTGTGGATACATAAAATGTTTATATAGTTTCTCATATATATATATATATATATATATATATATATATATATATATATATATATATATTATCACGCCAGATCCCTTGTTTGCATAGTTAGCGAACTATATTAAACATAAGAACCCCTAAATATCTAAGTTTAAAAAAGTAAATATCTAAATTAATCATTGTTGTATTTTTGTTATTTGTTTCAAGTTCATCATCATCATCAGTTAACCTGTATCTACCCACTAATGTGTCTACACTAAGACGCCAGGTTTCTCCTCTATCACACCATTCGTTCTGGTCCTGTGCTAGTGCAATAGAGATATAGTAAACATTATAACTACGAGTATCTATTTGATCTATTTATACTCTCATGCCAGATCACTTTCGGTAAGCAAAGGATACAAAGTAATTTACATTATTTCATTAAGTTTAACGCAAGCCTTATTTATTCAGTCGTTACACAAGCCATTTTAAATCTTTTAAGTTTAGTCGTAGGAAATCTATCCAAAATCTATTTTAGTACAGAATTACAGTTCTCTCATCTGTACCTTACTTAATCAAGCTGTAGTACTGTACAGCGGAGAATACTTCCAAACTACATACTATTAAAAAGCTATAGTACACGGGGGCTTGGCTTCCAAGTTAGCCGCCACGTTGCCAACATTATAACGACAGTGAAAGTCTCAGGGCCGCCAGGGTAAAACGCAAACAAAAAGTCTGGAGCGTCGAGACTCTGTAACGGGGAAGAGATTAGATTTTAAGTTGTACTCGTAGTTCATGTAAGTAATTTGTAGTTCCTTTGGTTTAGTTATTTATAATAGGTATATTTAGTTTAATAAGGGAGTGTTTTATTGATGTAGATCAAAAGGTACTTTAAGTAGTTCTATTCTATTCTATATAATCACGCCAGATCTCTTGTGGGGTAGGCAGAGAGTACAGAGTTCCAACAGGTTCTTTACTTCCAACAGGTTCTCTCTCTCTAGCTTCATCCACTCTTATAGTTTGTCTCATACACGTTCGCCGATTACGGAGACTCTTGACTTGTCCTTTAGATATGATCGGTCTATTTGGTCATGATAAGATAGTCTAGTATATCTGTTTCTTGGTTCTTTCTTCTGACATTCTTTCTATATGCCCGAACCAACGCAGCATACCCTTTCTTATGAGCGGTCAAGTAATAGAATAAATATAGTGATTATTTATACATATAATTACGTACCGTCACGACTATATTCTCTAAGCGGGGTGGTAGAGTGTACTGTGTATACCCACTTTTCGTCGATTTTAGGTTTCAATGTGATAGGGGGCGAGCCTATTGCTATTATACCGGCACAACGCCAGACTCCGGACTGAGAATTTTTCTACCAAAAAATTACGATCTACCAATCGAAACTAAGACCGCCACGCGCATTATTTGTCACTAGACCAACGAGGCAGCCGATCAGTATAGTGATACTGGCAGTAACAGCAGTGATAGCCTAGTGCTTAGACCGTTGGTCTGCCAAATCAGATGTCTCGGGTTCCAACCTTGGCACGCAACTCTGTCTTTTCAAAATGTGTGCGTTTTAAAAATTAACTATCACTTGCTTTAACGGTGAAGGAAAACATCTTGAACATGGCAAAAACGCTCCGTGTAGTAGATTAGATAAACATAAAAGAGACAACTCATGTTTTATAACATGAGTATTGATGTTGGCTCGTAAAGATCAGGTGACACGGAATTTGGGTGATAGGTACCCCAATATGAATCGTCGTCTCAGTACGATGATTGATGTGTCTGCGAGGTACATACTATAGGGGTATTGAATTGTATTATCGTATAAATGTCGTTGTTAAATTCGAATATTCGTTACAGACATTTACTACTAAGTGTAGGGCTACAGATGATAATGTTAAATGTAATATCGTTCGTTCAATCAACGTTTCGACAGTGAAAGCGACGTAACTAAGAGTTAAAAGAAAACAACTAAAGATAAAAGACATCTCATGTTTTATAACATGAAGTGTGATCAGGTGACACGAAATTTGGGTGATAGGTACCCCAAGATAAATCGTCGTCTCAGTACGATGATTGATGTGTCTGCGAGGTACATTATAGTATGGGGTATTGAACTATATTATCGTATAATTGTCGTTAGATCGTTGGGGTATGCTCCGTTGGTTCGGGAATATAGAAATGTCAAGAATGTCAGAAGAAATAATGACATAACAGATATACAATGCGAAAGTAGAAGGATGTAGGTGCCGGGGAAGACCTATACTATCTTACCATGACCAAATAGACCGAGTCTTATCAGAAGGGCAAGTCAAGAGTCTCTGTAACCGGCGAGCGTGTATGAGACAAACTATGAGAGTTGAGGAAAACAGAGAGGTCTGTAAGGGAAGAACCTGTTAGAATTCTGTACTCTCTGGCGAGTACAGAATTCCAACAGGTTCGAAGGAACTGGCGTGATGATATAGATAGAGATAGATCGTTGTCAAATTCGAATATTCTTTACAGAAATTTGCTACTAGGGTTACAGACGATAATGTCGAATTTTATATCGTTCGTTCAATCAACGTTTCGAAAGTGAAAACGACGTAACTAAGAGTAGGATTCGACACGACATATGCCGTGGTATATTGATTATCGATTTTGCAAGTAGACCTGGGGTTGTATTCGCTATGAACAACAAAAAACGTAACGCGGCGCGTTACGTGTTTAATTCCTCATACAGAATACCATAATACGAGCTACATAAGCATACAGCATACTATAACATCACAATTTTATGAACACACACCGTCATGCCTATATTCCCCAAGTGGGGGGTGGCAGAGGAGAGAGCCTAACATCGTCGGCGAAAAAGTGGGTGTACACAGTACACCTTTGCCTTCATTTCATGCAGTTATCGTAAAGTGGGTTTGGTGATAGCGAATGCTATAAAGGTAGATGAGAAAAGAGAGAAGAGATTCCTACACTACCTTTGATTTTGTAGTCGTTTTTTAATTATTTTTTTCATTGTTTGAGGAACCATAAAGTTGTGTTATCTGCCCGTATGAAGAAAACTCAACAGTTCCAGAAACTGGCCAAATATTCCATTGCCGCTGTCAGTAATATCCAAAACAAAACCACATATATGTACACCATAAATCAATCGCATCCAATAAAGCGTATGAGTCATTGCCTCGAGGCAAATCGCACGAATAAAAAGGAATTTATTCTTGCGATTTAATTCCCAAGTTGCCAGAGTTTGACTGCACAACGCTTGAACATTCAGGACGATTGTACAGACACGGGCACAGAATAAGGAATTTAGTTCTTTATTCACTCTCTTCTCGGATGTTTCCTCATGGCTGGAGGTTGTGTCAATATAATAAGTAATAAGTGTGTCAAAGTAATAAGTCTTCTCCATTCTTCTCTACTTTGGGCATGTCGTAGAGCGGTGTCGAAAGACATTCCTGTCAGATCCCCTATTTGGTCGGACCACCGTGTCGGTGAACGGCCTCAAAGCCTTTTTCCCATCTATTTTACCTACTATCACGAGCTTTTCGAGGCTATCTTCATCTCGCCTACCTATCTGGCCAAAGCAGATTAGTATCCGATTCAACCATACGGTAGAAAGCCTTGTTTTGAACCTTAGCTTCTTAAGGATAAACGCATTTGTACGCTTTGCTGTCCGGGTAATATAAGCATACGAATTCTGTAATCACAGCAGTAATAAAAATGTAAGCATTTTAGTGCTTTGTCAAAATAACGTGTGTATTAAAAACGCGAGTTTTTATAAACATGGCGTTACTGTGCCAAAGTATTATTATATCATACGTTCTATTTTTTGAATTAATTTTTTTTTGTGAACTGAGGGTTTTATACGCTTAACACGAAAAGATTGACGTCAGTGTGATGCTAGTAAGTTGATCTACATGTGTCAAGAACACACTACAAAAAAAGTACAAAGTTTTAGGAAATTGTAACAAAAAAAACAAACTTACAATAGCTAGCGCAATAATGAATGAATGAAGAAGAATGTATGAAGGGCAAGTCATGAGTCTCCGTAACCAGCGAGCGTGTAAGACGAATTATGAGAGTGGTGGAAGCCAGAAAGGCCTGTTAGGACAGAAGCTGTTGGAACTCTGCATTCTCTGCCTAAATACCTAGGTAACAATAAACATGAATGAGAAGGCACGCTTACTCGCTAGCGTTATGCTAAATTCAATCTTTTCGTCCTAACCGTAGAGTATAGACTTAAGTCCTTACTTTAATGACTTAATCCCTCTGGAGATGTATATGTCCAGCAGTGGACTGCTGTCGGTTGATGATAATGATTCGAAAATAATCAATGTCGGCAAAAAGTAATGTCTTACCCTATATTGATTTTATATTTGGTATTAGGATAGTATTGTTTGGGATAAGTATTATTATAGTATTTTTCACGAAATTTGCGTGCGGTGGAGTTTCATAAAAGTCAATTTCACGCATTTTTTACTGTGGAATATTTAAAACAATATTAATCTACTCTCAATTTGAAGTGTATTGTGACAAATACATGGTAGTGTGTGTAATGTGTTTTTTATTGATTTAATGTATTTTTATGCATAATTTAAAAAACATATTAGCATTCTGCACTCCTTCTCGATATAAACTATAAGTGTGGGAAATTTCATACTCCTCCGTCCTCGCAAATTTCGTAAAAAGGGGTACAAAGATTTGCTTCACGTATTAATATAATGATGATTACGTGGTGCGCCATCTTGACGCATTGAAATAGACATTTCATAGATTTTTTAAATAATAATTTTCGTGCAGGCATGATTTTTTTGACGAATCGACGTAAATAAATAATGAGATGTTTTACTTTGTTTTTCTTTTTGTTTCTAAATTATTGTTCCTACATTATCTCGATACGATTATTCAATTGATTTTATTTCATTCAAATTTGTTATCATCACTTTTCTAGAAACGTTAAATCTCAAACGTCACCCTATTCATGTCTTGTGAAAAAGACTATAAATAACTTAAAATAAGATAATCACAGAAATTGCAATGATTAAAAAAAAATACATATATTATGATAGGCCTGGCTCGTTGGTTTAATGGCCCATTGTGTGGCTGCCGATTATGAGGTCCGGGATTCAAATCCTCGGTCGGACAACGTGTTGCCTATTGTGATTACTATATTCTCAGTAGCAGTTCAGGTCCTGAATTGTAGCCTATATAGACGCAATAGGCTCACTCCGGTTAAATTGGGGCCTAAAATTGTCGGCCAAATTTGGGTGTACACAGTACCCGGTCGTCTAAAAGAGGCGTGACGATGTTTTACATAGTATAAATTAAATTAATGGCCCCGGTTTTATATCAACACTTAATTACACTGTTCAAACCTTCTCTTCTTTAAATATTGATTCATCTAGACATAAGCATTTGTCGAACTTAATTAGTTTCCTTGAGTCTGTCGCATTTCCTTGTAGACAGTTAATCAGTATAATTGTTCCGTAGCAATAAATTATTCGATTGTCAAGAAGCTCTAAAGGGTTTCCTATTAGGGGAAGTGATTCGAATTATTTGTGCAAACATTGCTTATGTTATGATTGGTACTTGTTGGCGTAGTTGTGGTTCTCTATTAAATTATTTTATGTCTATATGTGTCTGATTACACAAATAACATTAAAATAGGCTATTTTATTTAATCTGAACGAAGGTTAATCAAAAAGACAGCTTAACAGGAGCTAAAGAAATGTGCTCCCAAAATAAATAATGAACTTCATAAACCGATTGTTATGCGGTGAACAAAAGGATCGATACCACCAATACTCATGCCCTGTCAACATGACATGTAAAAATCCACATTGGGTTGCCATACTGTTCATTTTGTTTTTTCGAACTGAGCCAGATTATGGCACCATTAATCCCATGATCCACGCAGAAGCGGCCACCGTTTGATTAAAATAAACGCTGAATGTAATCCGAGGTAAAGCTTTTACGCGGGAGACGCTACCGGAAATGGAAAGCGGCCATATTGGATGCGGAAATGTGCGCTCGGCGGCGCCAAACGCTGGCTACCGATTATTCGATTTGCGAAACCTTTAGACGAGAATCGAGTGAAATATTCTCCGAAGTTGTATGATGCTATTATCGATTGCTGTGTTATTTTTGGACTGCGTAAATAATATTGGATTTTGTAATATAAAGGTAGCAAAATGAGATCAATCTTGGGATTAAGATTCTTAAGTGTTTTAAGTTTTTGTTCAGATCACATTTTTGTATTGTTATGGTTTACATATTTAATTTGTATCGTAAATTATAAAACTTGTCTGTTTACGAGTATACATTGTTACAGTTTAATAAAATAATATCAGCCTATACTGCCCACTGCTGGGCATAAGCCTTCTCTCGCAAATCGAGGTGAGAGTGGTTAGGTCTTACTCCACCACGCGGACCCAGTGCGGATTGGTGGAGGCAGGTTTGTGGCCACCTGCTGTTGGAACTTATCAAGCCGCCTTTAAGGCTTCCAACTCGGCTTAACGACTACCACATTAAGTGGTAACCGGGACCAACGGCTTAACGCGCCTTCCGAGGCACGGAGACGCTCAAATATGTAAATGCCACAAACGGTCACCCATCTCAGGCCGACCGAGTCAAACGCTGCTTAACCTTGGTAATCGGTAAGAACTCCGCGGTCACACAGCGCTACGAGCGCCTCGTTACAGTTTAATGCAATAATATTAAAGTACTTATCACTGACTAAAGATTTATCGGCAGCACTTTTTAGCAGCAACCTTTAATAATAACGGATATTCATTACTGATGATTTTGCCAAAGTCAAGTTTGACAAGTTGAAAAAAAAAGTGACAAATAATCGGTTTAAGCATGAATTGAGTGGTAAATTTTTTTTTAACTTGGCAAACTTGACATTGGCAGAATCATCGGTTAACGATGGAGCCATAGATTATAAATTGGATTGGATTGGAGTGGTAAATTTATCGAAAATACACCAGCACATCAAATTAACTTGGGAAATAAAGACGGATATCCATGTTCCCGCCTTTTCACAGATAACTAGATAAACACAGATAATATATATTGACTATGATGATAATAATTTTACAGCCTGTTAATGTTACTTGTGCTTAAAACACATCATAATTTTCTATCTATCTATCTATCTATAACCTCACGCCAGATACCTTGCGGGGTAGGCAGAGAGTACAGAGTTCCAACAGGTTCTTTCCTTACATACCTCTCTGGCTTCCTCGACTCTCATAGTTCGTCTCATACACGCTCGCCGGTTACGGAGACTCTTGACTTGACATCATAATTTTATAATCATTAGCCATTATCATTTGATCTTAAAGACTTTTTATGGTTATTCTAGTAATGGAGTTTGTTTCAATTACTATGAATATAGTGATGAAGTAAATAAAAACTAAATAAATTCTGTTTAAGGCATTCAGCAGCCATTACCTCATTAGTCGACCTCGAGGTTCTGGGTTTAAATTTTAAGTCGGACAAAGTGTACTTTTTCTATCAATAAATGCTTAGCAGCTATCCGGACTCTACACCACTATGTGCCCAGTATAAAGGAAATAGGCTCGCCTTCTATTTCATTGGCATATTGTAGTCAAGGCGCTCGTAGCGCTGTGCGACCGCGGTGTTCTTACTGATTACCAAGGTTAAGCAGCGTTCAACTCGGTCGGCCCGAGATGGGTGACCGTTTGTGGCATTTTCATATTCAAGCGTCTCCGTGCTTCGGAAGGCATGCTAAGCCGTTGGTCCCGGCTACCACTTAATGTGGTAGTCGTTAAGCCGAGTTGAAAACCCTAAAGGCTGCTTGTTAAGTTCAAACAGCATGTGGCTACAAACCTGCCTCCATCAATCCGCACTGGGTCCGCGTGGTGGCGTATGACCTAATCTCTCTCACCTCGATTTGTGAGAGAAGGCATTTGTCCAGCAGTGGGCAGTATAGGCTGATATTATTGTCGTCAATATGCGGATGTAGACATTCTCTTTGCTCCCTCATCGTGGGCAATAAAGGCGTGACAGTGTTCATTATTATTTATTTTGTACCTGACTGCCTCGTTGGTCTATTGGCAAAACGCATCGCTTTGTGATCTCGAGGTCCTGGTTTCAAATCCTAGTTCGGACAAATGCAGTTTTTCTCACGAAAAAATCCCAGTATGAGTCCGGAGTTTGGAATTGTGCCCGATATATGGCAATAGGCTCGTCCCCTATTACATGGGACTTAACATCGACGGCGAAATGTGAGTGTACTTAGTACACCTCTGCCTGCCCCGCTTGGGGAATATAGGTTAATTTTTGAGGGGTCTGTCCAAGAGCGTGCTCGTCGCGACCCCTGCCAGTCACTATGGCTGCAATCTTGGACCGAAGACGTACCGCAGTGTGGGCTAGGGCGTCCCCCCGAGGCGAGGTCGGTACGAATATAGGTGGAAGCGGCGATGGGGGCCGCCACCCATCACGCCGGGCCCGACCTGGCGAGTCGTGGGGTGCAGAGTGTCGAATAGGCACTTGGAATGTAAGAGGTGGTATGGAATATAAGATGCATGAGGTGATAGATGTGATGAAAGAGAGACGCCTGGATGCTCTGTGTGTAACAGAGACTAAGCGGAGGGGCAGTGAAACCTATGATGTTCCTGATGGAACGATGGCTCTGTGGTCTGGGGTACCGCAGAGCAGTCGTGCCAGAATGGGGGTGGGTATCTTGCTGTCCCGTCGCCTGGCCTCTGGAGTGAGAGATTATGGCCTGTGCGATGCGAGACTTCTCTGGGTCCGTTTAAAACTGGGTGTCACTAGAGTATTTTTGGTCGCAGCATATGCTCCCGTAAGCTCGTCGACACCCCAGGACCTTGAGAAGTTTTGGGATAATGTCAGGGAAGTTCTGGATTTGGCTGAGGCTAACGAAAAGGTGATTTTGTGTGGCGATCTGAACGGATGGGTAGGAACCAGGCGGCAAACTTGCGACGCTGCTCTGGGTCCTTATGGTGATAAGAGAGTGAACGATGCAGGTAAGCTCATTGTAGATGTTTGTTTGGAAAGGGGTCTCCTTGTGTCTAATACGATATTCCAGCACAAGGACATTCATATGTATACGTGGAGAAGGAATGAACAAAAAAGCATGATAGATCTGATCCTGGTTGATAACCGTCTCCGAAGCAAACTACAAGATACGCGTGCGTATAGAGGCCCCACTCTAGAATCAGACCACTATCTCGTAGTTGCGCGGTTTAGTGGTCTATTCAGGAAGTGGAGGCACTGGCGAGAGCGTATCCCCTTCGGAGACCTTGAAAGAATAAAGGTTGAAAAGTTGCAAGATGAGAGCGTGAGGAGAATGTATGAAGACAGAGTCCGGGACAAGCTTTTGACAGCAGGCTCTTCGGACTCAAATGTAGATGAATGCTGGAATAGCCTGAAAGAGAGTTTGGTGGAATCCGCGAAAGAAGTATGTGGTTGCTCAAAGAAGCATATTACAGCAAAAGGTGATGCATGGTGTGATGCGGAGTTGCAAAGCTCCGTAGAAAGTAAGAAGAAAGCGTGGCAGGACTATGTATCTTCTTTGAACCTGAATGCCAGTATGACAGAGATGAGGAAAGAAATATACCGGCAATGCAAGAATGCTACTAAAACTTTAGTGAAAGAAAAGCGTGCAAGAGCTAGTATGATTGAGGAGGAGAGGCTGGCGTAGAACTTCGAGAACAACACCAAACTCTTTTGGAGCAAGGTGAGAAGGGCTCGAGGTGATTCTTCAGGCTCCAGCATGGAAAGGATAAAATCTAAAGATGGTGACATTCTTGCAGACACACAAGCTGTGCTAAACCGGTGGAGTGAATATTTTGGAGAAATGTATGGAGATGACCCGGATGCTGATGCCGCAGACGTGCCCAAAGGCGAGATTGCGGCACCAGAATCAACGGAGGACATCACTATGGAAGAAGTTGAATGGGCGATAGGAAGTATGAAAAACGGTAAAGCTGCGGGAGTGGACATGATATCTGCCGAGATGATCAAATATGGTGGAACTTGCGTCCGGGACGCTTTCCGGGCCCTTGCAAACCTTTGCTGGAGGACCGGTAGAGTCCCTACAGATTGGCGCCGCGCAGTCGTAGTACCCTTGTATAAAGGCAAGGGTTCACAATATGACTGCGCCAATTACAGAGCCATCAGTTTGATCAGCTTGGCAGCCAAGGTGTACGGTAAAATTATTGAACGGAGAATGCGCATGAAGTCCGATGGAATGTTGTGCGAGGCACAAGGGGGTTTCAGGTCTGGAAGAGGATGTTCGGATCAAGTCTTCTCACTCCGCAACATCGTAAAGAAGCATCTGGCTGTGGGCCGGAAGGTTTTCTGCGGTTTTGTAGATCTGGAGAAGGCATTTGACAGAGTTGTGCGAAAGAGACTTTGGGACATTTTGCCAGAGTATGGTATAGATGGCACTCTGTTGCGAGCCGTCCAGTCCACTTATGTGGACTGCAAGGCATGCGTACGGGCGGGTGGTAACAGGTCACCCTGGTTTTTCGTTAAAATCGGCGTCAAGCAGGGTTGCGTGTTGTCCGCTAGACTGTTTATAATATATCTGGATAAAAGTCTTCAAAGACTGAAAGCGATGAATCATCATCATCATCAGCCCGTGTCAGTCCACTGCTGGACGTAGGCCTCTCCCATGGCACGCCACTGAGCTCGATCTTCAGCTCTCCTTCTCCAATCCCTGCCCGCTGCCTTACGAATATCGTCGCCCCACCTAGCTACAGGGCGCCCTACACTACGTTTGCCGACACGCGGTCTCCACTCAAGAACCAGTCTGCCCCAACGGCCATCGGTTCTGCGGCATATGTGACCTGCCCACTGCCACTTCAGCTTGCTAATTCGCTGAGCTATGTCGGTAACCTTGGTTCTCTGACGAATAACTTCGTTCCGGATTCGATCCCTAAGAGAAACTCCGAGCATAGCTCTTTCCATAGCTCGTTGAGCGACCTTGAACTGGTGGACCAGCCGCACAGTGAGTGGCCACGTTTCGGCTCCGTATGTCATTACAGGTAGGACGCACTGATTAAAAACTTTCGTTTTTAAGCATTGGGGTATGGGCGATAAGAAGACTCGACGGAGTTTCCCAAATGCTGCCCAGCCCAGCTGTATCCGTCTCTTAACTTCCTTGTCGAAGTTGTTTTTACCCAGTTGGAGCACCTGCCCTAGGTATACGTACTCAGAAACAACTTCGAGGGGGGCTCCGTTTACGGCGATCGCTCCCGGGTCAACATGCTTGTTGATCATAACTTTAGTTTTATCTAAGTTCATCCGGAGACCGATTCGCTGAGACGAATTAGCAAGGCTGTCCAGCATCTGTTGTAGGTCTTGCAACGTTTCAGCCATGATGACGATGTCGTCTGCAAATCGCAGGTGAGAGATGTATACGCCATTTATATTGATGCCGCGACCTTTCCAGTCCAGCGTCTTGAACATATCCTCCAGTACATTGGTGAACAGTTTTGGTGATATGACATCACCTTGGCGCACTCCGCGGCGCAGGTGGATATGTTCAGTCCGCTGGTTCTGTACTTGGACGGTCATCGTTGCAGCTTCAAAAAGGCATCTCATCACCTCGATGTATCGCCAATCAACTTGGCATCGTTGCAAGGACTCCAGAACTGACCAGGTCTCGACAGTGTCAAAGGCCTTCTCATAGTCCACGAAGGCTAGACATAGGGGCAGATTATACTCTGCAGTCTTCTGTATAATCTGCCGCACTGTGTGGATGTGGTCTATGGTGCCGTAACCACTTCGAAACCCGGCCTGCTCCGGGGGTTGAAACTCGTCGAGCCTTCGCGCAAGACGGTTCGTGATGACCCTTGAAAACAGCTTGTATACATGGCTCAGAAGCGATATGGGTCGATAGTTTTTCAAAAGGGTTTTGTCACCCTTTTTGAAAAACAGGACGACCACGCTTCTGTTCCATGCCTGCGGAGTTCTCCCAGTGTAGAGGACAGTGTTAAATAACTTCCGAAGCTCCTTAAGTACTGGGGTACCTCCTGCCCTCAGAAGCTCAGTCGTGACGCCGTCCTCACCCGGGGCTTTTCCATTTTTAAGCTGTTTAAGGGCCAACTCGATCTCATCCAGGTTGATCTCGGGCAAGTCTTCTGTGAAGTGACGCGTTAGGGTGGCTCTGGGATCTCCTCTAAGAGATTCGGGTCGAGGTGCGTGTGAGGCGTAGAGCTGGCTATAGAAATTCCTGACTTCCGAGAGGATTTCCGGCCTAGAAGCGATCACAGTACCCGCTTGTGTAGTCAACCTTGTCAAGTGGTTTCTCCCAAGTGGCTGGACGAACACTTTCGAACCCCGGTTCTGCTCGATGGCTTTCTCAATCTCAAGATTGTTGAAAGCTCGGAGGTCGCGTCGGACCAGCTTTGTGATCTTTTTATTTAAGGCCCGGTGTTCTGACAAGGTTGAGGCTGCATTTCGGCGCCGTTCGCTCATAAGCTCCAGAGTCCCCCCCGAAAGCTTAGATTTCCTGCCTGTACGCCTCGTTTCGCATAATTTAGTACCCTCTTCTCTAAGAGTCTGTACCACCTGCTCGAATTTCTGATCAACGCTGTCAGTGGTTTCCAAGGCAGCGAAACGGTTTTCCAATTTTAACTGGAAAGCTTGGGAATCCATAGCGGCTTGGAGCAAATTCGGTCGGAGACTGGACTTCATCAAGCGGACTCTTTCGCGCTTCCATTGTATATTCAGAGTGCCCCGTACGAGCCGGTGGTCGCTTCCGGTTTTAAACCTTGCGATCACTGAGACATCTCTGAATATGCGCCTCTTGTCCGCCATGATGAAGTCGATCTCATTTTTTATTTTACCATCGGGGCTTTGCCACGTCCACTTTCTTTGGGGCTGTTTTTTAAAGAAAGAGTTCATCATAAACAGCCCTTCTCTTTCGAGAAAGTTGACGAGCGTTTGCCCCCTGTCATTTCTGCTGCCATAGCCGTATGGTCCTACTGAGGATTCGCTGTCAGTTTTTACTCCCACTTTGGCGTTGAAATCTCCCATGACAACGTTGTAGTGTGCCTTAGGGGTATTATGAAGGGCCTTAGAGATGTCCTCGTAGAGTACCTCTATGTCCTCGTCCGAGTGTGCCGAAGTCGGTGCATAAACCTGCACGATCTTGAGGGTGTACCTCTCGGTCAGCTTAATTATGAGGTATGCTACCCTTGTCGACACACTGGACATTTCTAAAACGTTGTCAGCGAAGACTCTATGGACCAGAAACCCGACGCCACCCTGGGAAAGTTGGTCTCCCTCTCTAAAGTACAAAAGATGGCCAGATTCTAGGGTTATGGTGTCTTCTCCCTCTCTTCGAACTTCACATAAACCCAGAACGTGCCATCTTATGCACTTCAGTTCTTCTTCCAACTGCAGAAGATGCTCATCCAGTCGCAGCGTGCGTCCGTTATACGTAGCCAGGGTCAGTTCATGTTGGCGGCCTACCGTAGCCCGGAGATTCTTCGCACCCCCTGCCCCGCCAGAACCGTGACCGCCGCCGTGGTCAGGAATAGCGGAGCGACCGGGAACTGGGGGCCGTGGTATATTCCGACTTGCCATAGAAGGTTTTGCCCATAATCGCCACGCTGGGCATGCGGGTTGGCGATCGCAGGGCGTAACTTCTCGCACTAGTGACGCTGCTGCCCGTCACCGGTCTGGTTAAAAATTTAGTTACGCCATATTTGAATGGTTATACCGCCATTGTCGGTCGTCAGAGCCTCGTCCGTTGATCAGCAGGATGCACCGCGGGCAGGAGAGGTTGACTTGGGGAGCGTAGATGGTAGGTGTCCCCCTTGCATGAAAGCGGTGAATGCGGCAAGCGATGAATGAAGGTGTACAAATGGGTGACTTAGTGGTAAACCATCTACTTTATGCAGATGACGCGGTTTTAATAGCGCCAACAGCCACTGATCTGCAAACACTAGTCACAATTATGAAAGACGACTGCATGATCAATGGCTTACACTTGAATGTGAAGAAAACCAAGATTTTGGTTTTTGAAAGGGAAGAAACCAGAAGGAATGTAAGGATTGTGGTTGGTAACGTGCTGGAGCAAGTGAATGAGTTTGTATATCTTGGATGCGCCTTCAGTAAGGATGGAAAATACACCGCTGACATAGAAAGAAGAGTGAGTGCAGGGAACAGAGTGAATGGTGCGATGGGAAAGCTACTCGGGAGCCGGCACTTAAGCCATAAGGCGCAGCTGGCCATACATAACGGAGTTCTTGTCCCAACGCTGTTATATGGTAGCGAGAGCTGGGTATGTAAGAAGAAGAATGAAAGTAGGATAAATGACGGACGATTTAGCGCAGTGGTTAAGAGCTTAAGCCGCTCCGCCCACTGCGTCTAATAGTCGCGGGTTCGATTCCCGCACGGGCCAAATCTTTGTGTGATCCACAGTGATTTGTTCCGGTCTGGGTATTTGTGTATGTGAATTTTCATGTTTGTAAACGCACCCACGACACAGGAATAAATCCTAGTGTGGGGCTTCGTTTTAAAAAAAAAAAAAAAAAATAAAAAAAAAAAATAAAAAAAAAAAAAAAAAATGCGGTAGAAATGCGAGCTCTGCGGAAGATGTGCGGAGTGAAGCTGACCGACCGCATTAGCAACAGCATAGTAAGACAGCGAGTAGGTATGAAAGATAGTATCGGTGTAAAGATGATAAAGGGCATGCTCCGTTGGTTCGGGCATATAGAAAGAATGCCAGAGGAAAGAATGACAAAACAGATATACAATGTGAAAGTGGAAGGATGCAGGTACCGGGGAAGACCTAGACTATCTTACCACGACCAAATAAACCGAGTCTTATCTGATGGAAAAGTCAAGAGTCTCCGTAACCGGCGAGCGTGCATGAGACGAACTATGAGAGTCGAGGAAGCCAGAGAGGTATGTAAGAAAAGAACCTGTTGGAACTCTGTACTCTCTGCCTACCCCGCAAGGGATCTGGCGTGAGGTTATAGATAGATAGATAGAGATTAATTTTTGATCCACAGGATTTGACAATAGGTAATCTTATGTTTAAGAGTAACATAACTCAAAAATATGATTGTTAGAATTAGAGCAATAATTCAGAAACAATAAAGCTTCATTTCACCTGTACTTGCCTTCTTAGTTATGTCACAATTTATTCGACTAAATCATGTCTGTCTGCACCTGTAGTTAAATGAATGCAGTTATGTTAACACTTATTAAATTCAATGAGCTATATTGTAGCTAGTAAATTTATTCTAGTTTCGTCTGAGTTCACCAGATGATACCGACACGGGCAAACGTCCTTATTATTTTTACGAGGATCATAATCCAGTTTATGGAATGTCGATAAATAAGATGTCTATTTAAGTTGTAAAATACCACTTAACCATATTCAATGTTATCGATATCGAATTTTATATCGAATAAAACCTTTTCAAATAACGAACTATGAGAATGGAAGTTGCCAAATAGGTCTGTAAAAAAAGAACCTGTTGGAACTCTGTACTCTCTGCCTATCCCGCAAGGAGCCTGGCCTAAATCGTCACGCCAGGTCCCTTATTCGTTCGTTCGTTCACACGAACGCACATTCTGCTAAAATTGTATAGACATGTCATAAAAAGAAGAAAGGGGAACGTCGATAATTTGATATCGATGTTCTCTATTCTATGTCTTATAAATTTATATAATATTAATCGAATAATTCGGATAAAGGATTAGATTTATTGTACATTCAAAACTCAAACCGTTTTTCAAATCCTCTTTTATTAGTTTGAAACTCCGCGCACTAGGAAGAAATTTCAATTTGCTCGCATCGACGTTCGAAGCTCATAAACTAATAACTTTTCCTGCATCCGTCAGTTTATGGGATTCGAGTCACGTTTTGCGACACTGAAGTGTCCTTTTGTGACTATGCATCGCATCAATTTTGAAATTATTGCTGTGTGCGGATTTAATGTTTTCGACTAAAGTGTTAGACAATCTAACACTTTAGTCGAAAACATTAAATCCGCAGACCGTGTATTTGCACGTCAACAAAACAAAGTGCACACAAACCCTGTCGTCGTGAAGGTATTTTCGGGTTCCCTCCCGGGTCTTTTGTTTTGCAGTGGACGTCTTTTAGAAAGTGTTTGATTAGTTAAGACGTCCTCGTCTAGTGGCGAATAATGTGCTTTGTGATCATGAGGTCCTGAGTTCAAATCCTGGTTCGGACAAATGTTGTTTTTCTAATGAAGAATTCCCAGTATAAATCTGGAGCCAGGAATTGTGCCCGGTATATGGAAATAGACTCGCCTCCTGTTACATGGGACCTCACATCGTCGGCGAAAAGTGGGTGTACACAATATACCTCTGCCACCCCCGCTTGAGGAATATAGGCGTCACGGTGTTTGATTAGTATTGAAGTAAGCCAACAGCTTCGAATCATAAATAAATGTAAAAATAAATTGTAAAAAATCAGTTACAGGTTTTGAAGACTTATCAATAATCAAATAAGTATTAACGAGATTAAAAGATTATTTAAAAAAAAATAAACGAGGCGCTCACGTAACGGGCTTGTATGTATAATAGCGTTCCGTATTAACATATCGTCCGTTAATATGGATGGACGCTGATGAATGAATCAAGATATAGCAAAATTTGATATTGTCATCCAGTAAGGTTACACCTTTGTGAAGCACGTCTATACCGGTAGCCAAAAGTGGTAAAAAAGAAATTCCTGTGAAGTACGGACTCTAAACATTACTTAATTCAAATCTCGAAACTATATCTACATTCCGGATATAAATCTTGACGATCACATAAATAAGTAATAACTCATAAAAAATCAGAGAGGGATCTTTCGTCAAAAACTCTTGACAGCTTCTTATAAAAGTTATCGTATTCAAATATAGTCGTCAGCATGATTCCTTAAAACTTCAAGTGGTAGGTGGCTATCAATTTTTGCCTCATTTTCCCTCCTCCGCATTCGAGAGTTCGTCGGGGCCCTTCGACCCGTAATGGTGAGAAATTTCAAGTATTATATCTCCATTTCAGCTGACGTGAGTGCGTGTAATCAAGGGGCGTACTTACTTTGAAATTGGGAAATTTCGAGACTTGGAATTGTGATGCGGGGAGGGATTATGTCGATAATTTAATTTTCAGTGTTTTTACAAGCTTTTATTTAACTTGCAATGTTCGTATGTCTGGCTGTCTTTCTGGTTCAACTTTTGTGATTCATTTTTCAAGCACTTGCGGGTATCCGATTGAGCTGATGATGGAGTGAGAAGGTGGCTATAGGACACGCGAACTATACAATGTAACCCCCTCGTGTTTAGGCGTGCTAGATTGGCATTGACGAGTACTTTATAACCAGATAGTGTTCAGGGTCTGATGATGAAGCCGAAAGGTGGCCAATGGAACCACCCTAGTTCACCCTACTACTCAATGTAACCTCAACGTGTTCGGCTCGTTGGATTTGTCTTAATGATCACTTTAGACACGTATGGTGTCCAAGGTCTGATGATGAAGTCATAAGGAAGCCATAGGAACAACTCAAATAAGCAAGATATTTTCGTTGTGGGATTGCTATAAAAGCTTGTTTTTAAAAAGGCTTTTTTATTAATATTATTTAAGGATTTTTTGAAATTCGAGTACATACCTCTCTCACGACCGTTGCACATTTTAGATTCAAATTCAGATATCGTATAGTCTGACTTCAAAATAAAAGCTTGACCTCCTCGTACCACGTGGGCGGATACTAGGGAGACAGGAAGGTATGTGAGTTTGATACGACAATTGTAGTTTTAAATCAGATCATACGTTTTTAAGTTCAGTTTGTCTACGTGAGCTGAGCTGCAAGAAAAATTTAGCTATAAATATTTTGATTCTCTGACTTATAGGTACCTGAGCTACTATTATTACCAAAATTTGTAGTTCATTGTAAACATTGCATTGCAGTTTTATCATTCAAGTTTCCAATAGCTAATTCAACTTTTGTTTAGTATCTAAGTAAAATCATTTAATTGTGCAAGATGAATGCCTCAGCTTGTCTTGCCAAACTCGTCCAGTTTGGTCAGTATATTTGTCTCATTCCTACCCATCATTATAACGTAAGATAGGGCGAGACATAGCTTGTGAGCGTTATCTCTATAACTTTGCTCATTCTATGAATAGATGTCAATTAAACATTTTGGGACTTCTCATTACATCTCTGAATAGGATCTTTGCAGAGCTTCCAGCGCTATTACTATATACTATAAGTACATGAGTTGTTTTAATTAAAGGAGACAAGAAATCTTTAATTAAAACGCAAACGCAACGCCGTAGTAAACAAGCCAGTGGGGATGAAAGAAAGTTTCGGTGTATGGATGAGAGAGAATATGTTCATATAAAAATAATGTCAGAGGACAAATGACAAGACTGTTGTGCATTGCAAAAGTAAAAGGATGTAGGTGCCGGAGAAAACTTAAATTATCTTACTATGATCGAATAGAGTGTTTCTTATATGATGGGCAAGTTGAGTCTGTTATCGGCGAACGTGTATGGGACGAACTATGAGAGTGGAGGAAACGAGAGATATAGACGAATATAAATATTCTATTGGAACTCTGTACTCTCTGTTTACCTCGCAAGGGATCTGGCGTGATGATATACATAGATAAAATGAAAGTGAAAAACACTATCACGCTTATTTTCCCCGAGCAGGGATTGCAAAAGTGTACCGTGTGTACATTCCGCCAACAATATTAGGTTCTAATATAATAGGGGGTAGGGCTATTGTCATGTCATAATACCTGCTGAGCCTAGGAATTTTTTATTAGAAAAACTCCAAGGATATTTTGTTGTTAAGATAAGGACCTTCCTTAACACGACATGGGCCCTTCGTTATTGCACTACCTACTGACGTAACTACACGGGTCTCCCCATCACATAGGAGCGCACAATCGTTGCATATAACAATTTCTCTAAGGGCTGACCTTCCAAACATCGGCAGATATTTATCCTTCAATTAAATTATAACTCGATGGAATATAAAAGTGATATAATCGAAGTATTTAATCCATACAACTACTTTTTAATTTGTTTTGTATTTTGTCGAATACATAACTTTTACCTGATAGTTCAAATATTAGCCCTTGTGGTTCGCTCTCGATGTTTTATTCGTTCAATCACTTGATAAGTACTATCTACCAAGCCTACACACTCTCACACACCATATTATCACACCAGTATGATTACCATATAACATATATTGCTTGTAGTCATACCAAGCGATGAAGATCAAGTTTAACAGCTCAGCTCAACTTAAGTTTTTTTTGTTACAGCTGCTACTCAATCCCAGCGAACAATATGTCTGGGGGCTCCCACGTGTCCCGAGCCACTTTCGGAGGGGCGGAGTCCGATATCTCTGGCGGCAGCGCCCCGCACCTGCCCAGCCCGGCCTCGGCGGGGGCTGCACTGGTGTCTCCCGAGACCCTGAGCCGGCATAGCAGCCCACCACCATTGCCACCGCACCCTGCCCACCAGCCGGCACCATCTTGCTCCTCACACCGGGTGCATATGGAGTCTCCGTTAAGGTAACTTGACAACTCTCCTTCCGCTCTAACGTATAAGGCCGTCTAAAAGACGGCCTTATACGTTAGAGCTGGAGTAGAGTAATTGCGGGTTCGATCCCTTAAAGGGATAAATCTTTGTGTAACCCATAAATATTCGCTTCGGTCCGGTTGTTGTATGTGTATGCGAGTTTCGTGTTTGTAAGCGAAGCCACGACACAGTAGTAATTTCTTGTGGAGATCCTGGCTTTACTTTCATTTAAAAGGAAGCAATAAATCTATGTTTTATTTTTCCTTAGGATTGTTTGAGCGAAACAATTCAACAATGCATTATTTTCATATAACGTTATCGTTAAGTGCAGAGCACCACGGCGAGACACCTAGTATATGTCCTCCCCCATAGCGACTGCCTAAGCCGAGGCATTTCCTCCTTGAGGCGCCCTTAAGCTAGTTGCCCCCTTGCCCTTCTGACACGAGCGTAGCGGTTGCACGCTTGCCCTCTTGTCCGGTGAAGGCCCCGCGGTCAATAGTGTACATCATTCACACACACACACACTCACATAAACCTAATGTACGCAAAGGAAGCTCTCAAGAGGCACGATTCTTTTTCGCCGTATTTGGTAAATATCGATCATGGTGTGGCAAATTTGCACAGAAATATCATACAGTTTATGGACATCTTTCGGTTGACGCTGTTGACTGATGATAAATCATAACCTTAACCTTTCTCATAAATCAGATAAAACCGAATGAAAATCCGTGTAGTTGTTTCTGAGATTACCCCAAGCATACATCAAGAAGACGCTAATAAACCTTAAAAATATTCGTTTCCGTTAAGTTACGTACTCGTTACATCATTTTACTTCCGCGTACATCCAAATGTAGATAAAATGTCGTGTACTTTACTTTATACATGGAGAGCAATAACCGTCTCCCGTTACTTACTTATAAATAGCTTGAAGTTTCTCAACTTGTAACGAAAGCAGTATTTCGTGAAAATGAAACATTTGGCGGAAGTTCTCGAAACTACTGCGCAGGCTACATTTGCAGTATAATTAGTAGAAGATATTCGAAACTTGGAGGTTGAAGCGAGGTTTTCTTTTGCATATTCGGCCATTTAAGTTATATGGTTTATTATGACTTTACACATACTACATTTTTAATAACTATATTTTTATTCCAAATTATCTTTAAACTTTACAAATTAGCAATCAAATCTTTCATAGTTTAGGTACCTTAAGATTAGGTAGTTATTAATAATCTAATCTGTAGATTTTTTCCTGGCTTCAAAGCGAGTAATATTAATTAATTCTTATATGAATTATAGGCCCCGAAATTGACTAACTGACTGTCGGTCATATTGCAACATAATAAAGATCGATATTTTAAGTTCTGAAATAAAAGTTTTCCATCAAACGTTAATCATATCATCATGACAGACGTCCATTGCAGAACATAGGATTCCCTTAAAGAAATGTCACGATTTACTTAACTGTAATCCAAAAGCAAAAAAACGAACATAGGCACATTTATACTAAAATGAACATACCACCATAAAAACACATCGCAGGATCAAAACAATATTTGCTAACAAACAATACAATACAGGCTCTATTAAAACAAATCAATTTTATTATGTAGTACAAACAAACAACGAACACTGAACTAGGGTTGCCACCTTTTATTAAGAAAGCTAGGTTTAACAAATATGGTACAACATTAAGTAATTATTAATATAATTTCAAGAAAAATATATACATATTTATTTTTAACCATTATTTATTATTCCATGTGTATTTGTTATTAGTCTTCTTTTTGGCTATTAAGATTCTATTATTTCAAAATAATTATTGGAACCTGAGCAATTTGGATCTATATTAAAATAAATAGCGGGTGCGTTCTAGTAACAGTTAATATAAAAAAGGGCGACAATTGAATTAGCGATGAAAATATAGTATCTTTCATACTATATTATTTTTCTACAATGTGTACAGTACAATTGATCAAAATATGTAACGATGATATATATTATATATTTTGGTTAACTGCGCTATATATTACTTAATATATAGATATTATGATGATGATGAGATCTGGACCGATTTCGGCCTCGGTGACAGCATCAACTGCATTATTGCTGACGACCGTGCACACGCATGTGGCTTATGTAGCCAATCTTCTTGGATATATATTTTAGTACGGGTGGCAACCTTACACTGAACAGACCCTTGGGGTAATAGAAAAACTGTATTTCAAGGTTTATGGCCCTTACGACTCGGATACGGGCCGTACTTGAGGGCATCCAACGTTAAATGTTTTAATTTAAATGAAGGGATCAGAGAAAGTATTTTTCCTGCGTTTTAATTTCCTCCCCTTGTGTTTGGTTGGTGAGAAATAAGTTTTCAGTTGGATTTTTCTTAAATTGACTACTTTGTTGGTCTAGTGTATGCGACTGGAAATCATGAGGTTCTCGGTTCGAGTCCTGGGTCAAGCAGTGTTGTTTTAAACCATCATAGGCTTTTGAATTCTCAGTAGCACCCCCGAAATCTTGAAAAAAATTGTGCCTGGTACAATGCTAAAACACGCCTTCACGTTAAATTATCTATTTATTTCGGAAAATTTGTGTGTATACAGTACGTCTGTCTTCCCTGTATAGGTAATTTAGGCGTAACTGTATTAAGTAATCTGCTTTCTAAGTACAAAATTGACAAGACTACAGCTTAGTAAGTTATTACTACTGAGAAATTAATTAGAGGTCCAAGTATAAACAATTTGACGTTACAGTTGTCATGACTTTAATCATTGTAATATTATTGGAATCTAAATTACGGATCGAACACATAAACGACAGCAAATAAAATACCTTTTGATATACTTACGCACCTTTTCCTACTCGTAGCTAGCATCGGTAAAAAATATTTTTAAATTATTAGTGTTATCAGACCTATTGGTAGGTTTTGCAAACATTTAACGTGTCTATATTTTTCGACCGTTTTCATCGCCTTTATACAAGGTGTATCATAAATAACACAAGACCTCAGTCACCCGATTAGATAATTCCATACGAAAATCAATATTCCGTAATAATCAAATTTCCAAATTTTTACCAAGTTTTTAGGATTGTCTGCTGGTTTTCCTGAATGGCAGCCGGATTCCAGGCAGCCGTTAAATAGAAGCAGCAACCATGACACAGCAGCTGGGCCGAGATGCTTTATTTGCTCTACATATATGTTGTCCACCCCTAAAGCTTTACAACTTTTAAGGTGGCTAATGGAAACTAACGCTGTCATCAAGTGACAAGTCACTTGACAGTCGCAGAGTTGCCGTTTGCTGATATTTACCTAAGTTCTTGTTTTAATTAGTAACCGTGCGGACCCACCTGATAAAGTCTTTCCCTGGAAGTAGGAAAATTTTGCTAAATGATAACCCTAATTTCACACCAACGCCCTCCTCTCAATGTCATCTACGGGCCCAAAATATCCTTGTCGCACTATAAACAAGAATCTCCTCGTAAAGAAAAATAAAATACAGTATACAAGGGATATGATAAATAACGTAAAACCTCAGACACTCAGAAAATCCAAACGAAACCCAATTTTCCACATTTAAAAATTTTAATACCCTTTTTACGCACTTTTATACCCCATTTAACAATAAAACCTGTACGTATATGTGTGCGAATTGAGAAATACGTTTTAGAAATGCATTTGTGATCTTCGTATTGTTTTATATCAAGAACCAATTTAGTTTATTATAGCGCACTAAGAGCATTATTTGCAAACCAAAAAAAATTTAACGTTCTTTAAAAATAGCTGAAATTAATTTAGTTACCGATTAAGAACACACTACTTCCAGGTCTTGCGTTAATTTTATTACACCTTGTATAAGAACAAATAGTAGTTATATCGGTCTTTAGAGGAGGTCTTCGTCCTGCAGAGGACATCTCGACATCGTAAAGATGAAAGTGACAGCTCCCTTTCTCGATAGAGTTATTTCGTATTCAGGCCCCAAGGTTCATAATGCGAACAAAAACTCTACTCATTTTCCGGACGATTTTTACCCGGGCTGAGTAATCCAGACATCCGGCCCAACCGTCAGAGATTTACGGGTTTGTCGTATTCCGCTGTCGGATTTACGGGTTTATGACACGGGACTTCGTATAGATGGAGTATAGTTTCCTGATATAGTTCATTTTATGCTCAGTCTTAAGCAGGGTGTTAAAAGCTTACGGTTCGGAAGATAAGCTTTATGGACGGTGATGTAGAAAAATGGTGTGAGATGTTTTTGTTTAAAATATTGCACCATTATCTATAATTATCTCACCAGAGCTACTATTATTATGTGTGAATTAATATATTAATAAATAAGCCTATAAGCCCACTAACGGGCAAAGTTCTAAAGGCTATCGGCTAAAATTTAATAGACATGGTGCTTGGTCTAAATATTTAATGGCAAGTCAAACATTACCACCTGTATTACTCTTGTATGTGAGTAGTAGCCTTCATCGATCATACTGAAGTATGATTCTTGCGTTGTCCCAGGGAGGCTTTATGCTAGAACCTGCCATCCATTTATTTAAAAATAAGTTAATAGGAGGAGAATGGAAAATAGTTAAGAAGTTGGAAGGACCCCG
This sequence comes from Phalera bucephala, assembly GCA_905147815.2. Lineage (NCBI taxonomy): Eukaryota > Metazoa > Arthropoda > Insecta > Lepidoptera > Notodontidae > Phalera > Phalera bucephala. Next base: position 22,360,311 of record LR990615.1, read on the forward strand.
TAATAACAAATAGATACAGGGGTCAAAAACCTCAGTCCTCCCGTGATCACGGATGCTATAAAGCACTTAAAATGTCGAGACCTTAAAAATTATAAATCGCGATAAATTCCGAACAGTTACTTTTATTTCATGTAAATGTAAGAATTAATTATTGTGTACTTTAGTAAATATTTGTAATTTCTTCTCAGGTTGTCAAGTCCGCCTTCAATGAACCTGGGTGGTTCGTTGTCGTTACAACCGGTGCTGTACGGGCCTGCGGGCGGCGGACCTGCGCTCGCGCCGATGCCACCGTCCCGACGCCCCTCTCGACCATCTGCCGCTATCCAACATATTCATACGATCAGCCCGTAAGTACTCATACTAGGTAACTTCCTAAGGCTTTGACTTTCGTTCTATCGCAAGTGCGTGCAAATCGTCGAGGATATGTAAGTGCGAATAGAACGCCTCTACCATCTCAGCTTGAGGAATATAGACGTCACGGTGGTTACTTTTTATATTTACTCGCTGCTTGGCTTTTTCGCTTAATCATATTTCACCGCACATTTCAACGTTTTTTTGCTAAAAGTTGTTTACGAAGTAAATTTTACATGTATTTACTTTGGTAAAGTTAAGTCTTTACCTTAAAGAACCTTAAAGACTTTACCCTACTTAGCCCTAAAGAAGTTTGGTATTTGTTTAGCGTATTTATAAATTGAATGAGGACAGAAAGTAAAAGGAAGATAGTTATAAGGCGGAGTAGATTACGACTTACCAATTTATTTATTTTGTGCAGGGTGGGCAGAGAGTACGAAGCTCCAACAGGGATTCTGGCGTGATGATATAGATAGATAGAATATATTTATTAGATTGAGTAATTTGTTGGTCTTTTCGAAGGAACGAGCGTAAGGACTGGCCTACGTTTCCATTTATTATTTAGGCTTGTTGCAAAGCTAGGGGTTTCATGAATAATGACGGAATGATTTCACCTTTATCATGTTACTTCACTTTATGTATCTAGTGCGAAGATTCAAGGGACAAGATACAATAATGCAATATTAGCACCTACAAGTTTTATCAGTTTGGACAAAATATAAATACATTTACTGATTTCCTCCACGTCTAGACTTCTTTTTCTTATATTGCCAGCGCTACTCAGTTCATAACATTTCCTGAACACTTCGTATGGGAACTAATGACAAATTCAATAATATAAACATCGTTTGAACCAATGCTCGGAGTGTCGGGGGCGTGTGGACGACAATTTGTCGGGCTTATTTCATGCGAGAAATACGAGTATTTGCTTCTTTCAGACGCGAGACAGGGTGACGGCATATTACAGGAGTTGCCAATTTAATATTATTTATTTACTAGAGAAATAGGGATAAAGGCATTCGCAGACCTATTTGACCGCAGTGTCCTGACCAATCACCAAGGTTAAGCAGCGTTCGTTACGATTGGTCTGAGATGGGTGACTGTTTGTGGCATTTTCATATTCGAGCGTTACCGTGCTTTAGAGGGCACGTCAAGTCGTTGGTCAAGGTTACCACTTAATGAGGCAGTTGTTAAGCCACGTTGAAAGTCTTATAGGCGGTTTGATAAGTTCCACCAGTCATAAAAATGCTCCAATCTGTGCTGGGTTCTTATGGTGGAGTGTAACCTATTCTCTCTCCTTTCAATTTCTGTGAACCCTTTACCCAGCAGTAGAACAGTATTAATTATGTATAATAATATTAGCCCTGTTAAGAAACTCTCCCACCGTTGGGCACAGGCCGCCTCTAAAACTGATAGGGGTTAGACCATAGTCCACCTCGCTGGCCCAGTGCGGCTCGGCAAACTTTACACACATTCAAGAAACGCTTAGGCGCGCAGGTTTCCTCACGCTGTTTTTTTTCGTTCGCCGTTAAGGCAAGTGATAGTTAATTTTTAATACGCACATGCTATCGTTAAGATATTCGCTGAAGGTCATACAGGTCTACGCACCGACCTCGGCATACTCAGATGATGAGGCGAAGTTATGTATGAGGACATTAGTAGAGCCATACATACTTCCAAAGCACATTTTACAGTAGTTATGGGTGACTTCAATGCGCGGTTGGGCCAACGGGGCGATGATGAGTTGAGAGTGGGGCAATTTGGATATGGGCAGCGCAACCCCAGGGGTCAGAGGCTGGCCGAATTTCTGGGGAAAGAGGGACTCTTTATGATGAACTCTTTCTTCCAGAAGCCGCCTCATAGGAAATGGACCTGGATGAGCCCTGATGGTTCCACAAAAAATGAGATAGACTTCATCATGAGCACCAAGCGACAAATATTTAATGATGTCTCCGTGATTCATAGGGTAAAAACCGGCAGTGATCACCGAATGGTCAGAGGCACATTAAATATTAATGTCAAAATGGAAAGATCGCGTCTGATGAAGTCTACGCTCCGACCTACTCATGCATATATCCAAAACCCCGAGAACTTTCAACTCGAATTGTCAAACCGCTTCGAATTGCTAGACAGCAGCGCATCAGTGGACGAAATCAACAACAGGCTGGTAGAGACTGTTCATACGGTCGGGTCCAAGTATTTTAAGACCCACCGTAAAAATAGGCCTCAAAAACTATATGACTACACCCGAAACCTCATGCCTGAGCGACGTTCCATGACGCTCCAAACCTCCGATGATGCTAAGTCCTATAGGCAGCTAAATGGACAGATATTAAAGTCCTTGTGACACGACTTACGGTCCTTCAATGCAAGGCGTATCGAGGAGACCATAGAGCAGAACAAGGGCTCTAAAGTGTTCGCAAGAGACGCGTCTATTAGGCAGAGCCAGTTGACGAAACTGAAGACGGAGGACGGAAACGTAACGTCAAATAGGTCAGAGGTGCTCAGGGAGATAGAGAGGTTCTATGGACAGTTATATACCTCAGTAGCTAAACCTGTTGTTGACTTGGTAAAAGACCCAAGAGCCAAGCTAACCCGACACTGCACTGAAGATATCCCGGACATCAGCCTGTGCGAGATTAGGGTGGCTCTCAAACAACTAAAAAACAACAAAGCGCCGGGTGAAGACGGAATTACTGCAGAACTTCTGAAGGCAGGCGGATCGCCGGTACTTAAAGTCCTTCAGAGGCTATTTAATTCCGTCTTGCTTGAAGGGAAAACGCCGGAAGCATGGAACAGGGGTGTGGTGGTGCTGTTTTTCAAGAAAGGTGATAACACCTTATTGAAGAACTATAGGCCCATCACACTGCTGAGCCATGTTTATAAGTTGTTTTCGAGAGTCATTACGAATCGTCTCGAACGAAGGCTTGATGACTTCCAGCCTCCCGAACAAGCCGGTTTCCGGAAAGGTTTTAGTACCATAGACCACATACATACGCTGCGGCAGGTTATACAAAAGACTGAGGAGTATAATCGGTCACTATGCTTGGCGTTTGTGGACTATGAGAAAGCCTTTGATTCGATCGAGACTTGGGCGGTTCTTAGATCTCTCCAGCGATGCCGCATTGACTATAGGTACATCGAAGTGTTGAAGTGCTTGTATAATAACGCCACCATGTCAGTCCGAGTACAGAGGCAGTGCACGAAGGTGATCCCCATAAAAAGAGGAGTAAGACAGGGAGACGTCATTTCTCCGAAACTGTTTACGGCCACCTTAGAGGACGCCTTCAAGCTCTTGGAATGGCAAGGACTTGGCATCAACATCAATGGCGAATACATCACTCACCTTCGATTTGCCGACGACATTGTGGTCATGGCGGAGTCGCTGGAAGATCTAGGACGAATGCTCGGTGACCTCAATAGAGTATCCCAACAAGTGGGTGTTAAAATGAATATGGACAAAACAAAAATAATGTTTAATGTCCATGTCGTACCCACCGCACTCACCGTTGGGAACTCTACTCTTGAAGTTGTCGACGAATACATTTACCTGGGACAGGCAGTCCGGTTAGGTAGGTCCAACTTTGAGAGAGAGGTCAATCGACGAATCCAACTCGGCTGGGCAGCGTTCGGGAAACTGCGCAACATCTTCTCATCCAAAATACCTCAGTGCCTAAAGACTAAAGTTTTTAGTCAATGTGTGTTACCAGTGATGACATATGGATCAGAGACGTGGTCTCTTACAATAGGTCTCATAAAAAAGCTCAAAGTTGCTCAGCGAGCTATGGAAAGAGCTATGCTCGGCGTTTCTCTACGTGATCGAATCAGGAATGAGGAGATTCGTAGAAGAACCAAGGTCACCGACATAGCCCTCAGGATTAGCATGCTGAAGTGGCAATGGGCTGGCCACATAGCGCGAAGATCGGACGGGCGTTGGGGCAGAAAGATTCTAGAGTGGAGACCACGTATTGGCAAGCGCAGCGTAGGACGACCGACTGCCAGATGGACCGACGGTCTTGTGAAAATCGCAGGAAATCGTTGGATGCAGGTGGCATCGGACCGGTTACGCTGGAAAGCGATTGGGGAGGCCTATGTTCAGCAGTGGACAAGTATAGGCTGAAATGATGATGATGATGACATGCTATCGTTAAGACAGAGTTGCGTTCCTGGGTTAGAACTCGAGACCTCTGAACTTGCAGTCCAACGGTCTAACCACTAGACTATCACTGCTTTTTAGAACAGTATAGGCTGATTTAATGATTTATATAATTATATAATTACTTTTTATCCCCCAATAGGTTGAGAGGCATTGGGAATTGAACGATGTACAGAACTTCCGCCACTAAATATCTATCAATCAGAACGCCATAAGGGCAAAATGTTTATTATTGACAACTATTTAGCGCAGTAGTTAAGAGCTTAAGCTGCTCCGCCCACTGTGTCTAATAGTCGCGGGTTCGATTCCCGCACGGGACAAATCTTTGTGTGACCCACAATTATTTGTTTCGGTCTGGGTATTAGTGTTTGTGAATTTCAATGTTTGTAGACGCACTCACGTCATAGGAATAAGTCCTAGTGTGGGTGGCGTTTTATTTAAACGAAAGAAAGGAAGAAAAAAGACTTATACGTTCTCTATGACTCATTATTATTGTGGCTGTTTGATTATGCCTTTGCTTATCTTGGACCTAGACTTCAATAAAAATTTGTATGTTTTGATCACACCCCTAAAATTATTATAAGAAGTCCATTTTATAAGATGAAGTTGGCAAAAAAACAAGAGTTAGAATGAATTGAGTATTACAGATTATTAAGTAGTCCTGAAGCTATGCTTTATGTATGTGAAAATGGTCAGAATGTTTATATTTAACGGAAAAAAAACTAACAATACCAAACAGCATTTGCAGCTGATTACTAAGAACATGTTTACAAAAAATAATTTAGCTAATAAAAGATGAAGATTACATATAAGATGCAAAATTTATCTATATGGTCTGGTGGCAAAGCGCATCGCTTTGTGATCACGAGGTCCTGGGTTCAAATCCTAGGTCGGACAAATGTAGTTTTTCTAACGAAAAATTCCCAGTATGAGTCCGGAGTCTGGAACTGTGCCTGGTATATGGCAATAGGCTCGCCCCCTATTACATGGGACGTAACATCGTCGGCGAAACGTGGGTGTACTCAGTACACCTCTGCCACCCCCTTTGGGGAGTATAGGCGTGACGGTGTATCATCACGCCAGGCAGAGAGTACAGAGTTACAACAGGTTTTTTCCTTCCATACCTCTCTGGCTTCCTCCACTCCCATAGCTCGTCTCATACACGCTCGCCGGTTACGGAGACTCTTGACTTGACCTTCAACTAAGACACGATCTGTTTGGTCTTGGTAAGATAGTCTAGGTCTTCCCCGGTACCTACATAAGATGCAAAATACACCTTATTTTTAGCCGCAAGATAATTACTGCAGAATAATCAGCATACCACAACATACGCCTACCCAAAGATTACTACGACGATCGTCTTTACTGTACTCTACCAGCTTAACTCTGCCTACGAAACTTCCTACACAAATCCGACGACCGACGATTTAGCGCATTGGTTAAGAGCTTAACCCGCTCCGCCCACTGTCTCTAATAGTCGGGGGTTTGATTCCCGCACGGGAGAAATCTTTGTGTGACTTACAATTATTTGTTCCGGTCTGGGTATTTGTGTATGTGAATTTTCAAAATTTTGTAAACACACCCACGACACAGAAATTAATCACAGTGTGCGGCTTCGCTTTAAAAAAAAATAATTGTCAATTGTATAAACTTTGCTACGAAAATATACTCCATTTTTAACCTACATCCAACTCTACCACGGCATTCAAGCTAATAAATGGCCTTTGAAACGGAGAAGTGAAAAAAAACGCGCTCTAGCCAATCATTGGTGGGGTGGTAAAATTGCCACAGTGAAAAATGCAGGCGGAACGCGGCGCCGCGTAATAAATTACAAGAATACGTAAAAGCTTGCAACCCCGAGGCCGCTCTCCCCCAAGGTAACGTTGAGTGCAGACAATTTTTTCACATAGATGATGTCGGTACTAAGTTATGATACTTATGACTATCTTTTGAAGGTTCCTTGTAAATGGAACTTGTGGATATCTCTTCAGGAGTTCGTGGTTTATGGATTCAGAGAATTGCACTTCTGGGATTAGGTATAAAGAATATGGTGGAAAGTGGAGTTCCGTTGAAGAAGGTAGTAAATATAATATTCGAAAGTATCTCTGTGATTACAGTAAAATAAGATTTAAATATAAATTTTTGTATTTTCGATTTTTCCCAGTCAACCAACATAAAATTTTTGGGGAATGAACCCACGACTAGTCGATTCAATGGAACGGCTTACGCTCTAATCAGTAGGCCGAACCGGTGCCTGTAGACGTAAATTGTCAACACTCAAAATTAATCTAAAGTAAGGTAAATATTATATCGTGAATTCAAAATCCGTCAATTATAATTGTCGATACTAATGAAATAAAAAAAATCCCATCACTAAATTCGCCCGCTCTCGGAGGGAAATTGCATTTTCTCCACTGAATGTGCACTCTAATGAAAAGCACTCAGACTGGTGACACAATGTATTCTAGAGCTTGGAAATTAACAACGGTACACATTTACATAGAGAACCCGTCTTGGACACCGCCCTTATTTACCTACACAGTGCGTCGACACGCGAAGCTGGAAAACGGGTTGTGTTGCAAGAACAATGAAGCGTCTTTTATTTATGGTCTTCTAATTTTAAAGCAGGAATAAAGCGGGCGTGTGCGTTTTAGCAGAAAGTTTTTAATAAAGACTATATACCTATATAAGAACCTTGGCAGGTGCTTGAATAAGTTGATCTTCGCAGGTGAACTATAAAACATTAAATTATCTCTAAAGGATTCTTCACGTCCTCGAGCAAGCTTTTCAAAGGATCAGAGAAACTCGTAACTTTTATTTGAAACGTAGATCTATAAATACCAAAATAAGGCATTGCATAATAACGTGATCTCAAAATACAATAGAACTGTAAAATAATAATGATAAATCATCTTATACTATCCCTCTGATGGGCTAAGTCTCTCAAATCGAGGTGAGAGAGATTAGATCATACTCCACCACGCGGACCCAGTGCGGATTGGGCGAGGCAGGTTTGTGGTCACCTGCTGTTGGAACTTTTCGAGCCGCCTATAAGACTTCTTACTTTATTTAACGGCTACCAAATTTATTGGTAATCGGGACCAACGGCTTAGCGTGGTTTCCAAAGCACGGAGATACTCAAATATGAAAATGCGACGAACGCTTACCCTACGCTACGTTATAGCTAAGAACACCGTAGTTACATAGCTCTAGAAGCGTCTTTATAACTCAATGTTGAATTACAACAAATCGTACACTAATTGGTCTTAATTCGTTGTACTGCTTTTGTGAAACATACACCACCCCTTGAAATAGATCTCGAAACGTATTTGTAGCGATCTCGTTTGCGGAACAATGAAGTAGCGGGAATACAATGAAAATGTTGGGAGATCCGACTAGGGTGGCTTTTGAATAGGTGACTTGATTTGCGAATTAGCTGCAATGGCGGAATAATGGGGAGAAATGTATCTTTTTATGACTCTATAATATTCATACAAAAGTATTATAAAAAAAATGTTAATTCAATCAAAAATACCGGAAGATGTGGAATGGGAAGGCCCCTCATAAGATGCACCGACTGGAAAAGGTTGCAGATAAAAGCTAGATAGGTAGGTACAGTACAGTCTGCAACATAAGTTGCTTAACATTCTCAGTTTTTCAAATAGCACACTTTTGTTCTACTTCAAATCCATTAATTTTCTTAATCTAAATATATTTGAACATGTTGCTAATCATTTGGCTTTGATAATATTCACCAACGTTTGCAAAATAAAGAGTATTACTGATTAGAAAATCTGACAATGTTGAGCTACTTCCGTTGCTAACTGTACAAAGCAGGTCGTTTTCGAGGCAATCTTTATCGAGGATATCTTTTGTCTCATAATATGTTGACCTCATTGATTTTATGGTTGGAATCAAGATTGTATTTAAAAATATATTCTACTAACTAATTGTATCACAAATCATACCCGTAAAGATTAAAATTGAATGAATTTAAACTTAGGTATGCGAAGAAGGTAGCGGTTGGTAGTTACCGAAAGCGAGTAGGTATGTATGTAAAGATGAGAAAGGGTATGCTCCATTGGTTCGGGCATATAGAAAGAATGTCAGAAGAAAGAAAGAAAAAACAGAAATATAATGCGAAGGTGGAAGCATGTAGGTACCGGAGAAGACCTAAACTATCTAACCATGACCAAATAGACCGTGTCTTATCTGAAGGACAAGTCAAGAGTCTTCGTAACCGGCGAGCGTGTATGAGACGAACTATGAGAGTGGAGGAAGCAGAGAGATATGTAAGGCAAGAACCTGTTGGAACTCTGTACTCTCTGCCTACCCCGCAAGGGATCTGGTGTGATGATATAGATAGATAGATAGAAATTTTAACTTTAAGGTAGGTAAGCTTAGGGCGTCTTTTGGCTAAAGATTAAGAGCATGTTCAAGATGCTTACCTACTTATTCTGATGCCTTAGCGACCTTAAATGAATCTTGACTTTCAAAATGAGAATTTGCTACTTCTCATGGTTTTACGCGACTACGGTATGTGCGGTTAGTAAGATAAGTCGTTTTACATTCTTGATTTTTTAAATTGCTTGGACGCTATTGTTTTACATAACATCCATTATTTTTATTTGATAATTTGGTTTTAAGATAAGCATTGTAAAGGTGTATTATTTATTTTAAAATTGAGAATGTTAAGCGACTTAGATTGCTGACTATACCAGCGACACCTTGGATGATCCATCCGGTCGTCCTTGGAATCGCTGGAAGAACGTGGTTTTGGCGAAAGTTCCAAGTCAAAGACTGGCAGGAAATCTCTAAGGTACATCACAATGGAATCTAATAAAACCAGGAATATTAAACATAGCATTTGAATAACTAAACTAAGGCAAAACTCGCAATAACCACAAAATCTTGAGTTATTTTGGTGCGGGCGCGCGCTAGGGGCCGAAAGTTTAGTAATTATGTCCCTGCTACCCCGTCATTCCTGTATAACTTAAGTACAGCTTTTACGAACAGATGGTTCATTTTATAATCGTTAGTCGTAAGCGCGATAATTACTTACGCTTGGGTTAAATCTAACCAAATATGCGTAGCGTATCGTATGTAACGCTATAATAGATTTACATTATATTTTCGTTTTAATTATAAACGTTGCACCATATTAGGAATTATTAATGTGTCGTGTGTACCTTTACGAACACAAAATTTACATGCACCCAAACAATTGTGGATCACACATTTTTTTCCGTGCAAGGATCGAATCAACGACTACTAGATCCATTATGTGGAGCGTCAATTCAAAACATCCAACCTTAATACTTATACTTGATCGACAATCTTGATACATTTATGCGTTTTACATATGCGTATGCACATCTCCGGCCACATTTGGCGCAAGCCATATGATGCGTGTCGCCATAGGCGCCGATTGGGTAGCTTACTCACAAGCCAGACTAAGCATGCCCATATTTTAGTAACATTCCGGATGTGTACTGTGTGTGTGTGAGACTCAGTTCAGAACTGTTGCTAATAAGAAGTGAGCCATCTGTTTCAATAAGCTACGATTTTACGGAAGACACAGAAGTCAGTTCAAAGTTGTTCAAGCACAAATAATTTGACGTATAGTAAGGTTATCAAGTTGACTTACCATCCTATGTACACACGTATACGTATGAAATGTATACTATGCCACATACATACACGTATGGCACTGACGCTTCAAGTTTAGTACGTAGAAATTAAAAGAGATATTCAGAAAAATAAACGATAAAAATCCGTCACGCCAATATTCCCCAAGTAGGCAAGGTAGAGGTGTGCTGTGTGCACCACAGAATTCGTAATAAATATTATTAGGTACGACTTCTGTACCGCTTCCGGGGGCCTGCTTCGGCGACGATGATCTTCCTGTGGGACCCATTTGGTACCCAGTTTGGTCCACCTATTTGTGTACATTCGGCTCAGATGACCCGCTCAATTCTATTTTAATATTGCGGTTTTCACTGCGTCGTCTACTATGCCCAGAACATGCCCAGGAAGCGGTGGCGCGATGACCTCGACGCATATCGAGCAGGATGGCCATTGTTGACAGGGGATAGAGATCGTTGGACAAAATAGGGGAAAACCTTTGCCCATCAGTGGGACACTTTAAGTTAGTTAAAAAAAACGACTTCTTTGGTGTACACCCACATTCCGCCATGATCTAAGGTCTAATTAACTTAGTGCCATTATCCCGGGCACATTTCTAATCGTGGATTGGTATAAAGATTTTTTTAATCGAAAAACCCCAACTTTGTCCGACCTACGATTCGAATCCCTCGCGATCGCCAACCGCACCACCTACAATTAAACGTTCTTGGACTTCTGTTAAGTCTGCACATTCTTACATTACTCTTGAAAATTTGGAGGAAATTTTGAAAAGGCTTGGTGGATTATATAGTGGTCGTGAAAAATAAAATAAATTTGAACGCTACGATCAACTTTTGGGTCCAACATCTAACACTAAAAGTTAGGTAGTTAAAATATTCAACACTAACATTGCCTTTGTATTAAGACCTCAAGGCGTAATATGTAGAGCTTACGTAGTTAGTTCTGAAAGTTTTGTTCAATATCATATTGAAATAATTAATAACCCACAACAAAGTATAAGGATTTAAGAGGTAAGATGAGAATGTTAAGTTATGTTGACTGCCTCGTTGGTCTGGTGGCAAAGTACATCGCTTTGTGATCACGAGGTCCTGGGTTCAAATCCTAGGTCGGACTAATGTAGTTTTTCTAACGAAAAATTCCCAGTATGAGTTCGGAGTTGGGATTGTGCCCGGTATATGGCAATAGGCTCGCCCCCTATTACATGGGATCTAAAATCGTCGGCCCAATGTGGGTGTACTCAGTACACCTCTGCCACCCCCGCTTGGGGAATATAGGCGTGACGGTGTTTTTTTTATGAAAATGTTAAGACTAATTAATACTGTTGTATCATTATTCTCGCTTCTTACTCCAAGGGAATTAAAGCAGTGATAACCTAAAAAATCTATTTAAGACTACGATCGACAACCCCATTCTCAGGCTTTTAATAAAATGATATCATTAGACGCAGTTACTTATACGTGAAAAGGACATCGTCTAAAATGGCCCCAGAACCAACAAACATGTGACCTATACCATAATTATTTATCTTCAATCCTATCAATCGGTTATATTCAATCACATTTAATCATGATCGAATTGATTATTGCTAGTCTATTTTTACACAACGATTTCGCAAATGTTTTGTTGCTACTAAATTATAACCTCAAAGTCTAATACTTCTTTTTGCAATAATGCGATTCCCCTGCTTGTCCGTTTAATAATAAATGCATGAGGATAATTTACAGATAACTTGAATTCATACGAGCATATTTTCATTGCTGTTGGTTCTGGGGCAAATCATGTATGGACGTAGAACAATGTCCTTTCCCTTAAACCTACACTACATAATTATAGTTTATGATAAACCCTACACTAGATGTAATTCGTATGCGTTCATAGACAGACACGAAAATCACATAGGTACGTGAACATTTAGACCAAAACAATCGTTTGTGACTTACTAAAAGAAGTATCCCTTGCGGGGATCGAAACCGCGACTGCTCGATCCAATGAGTGCAGTGGCCTACGCCTCTAACAACTGGACCAAGCTACAAAACAAGCACATTTAGTGTCCTATTCACTGTCTTAATTACTCAAAATCATTATCAGACTAACTAATTAGAGTGCACACACTCTAGCTCACTTAGTCTGTGCCAGGTGCTTTCCGCGACTTGAGACGTTCGAGTGCAAAGTGTTATTTTCAAAAGATCTTTCTACGCTGTGCGAATTTTTTTAATTATAATATCTATAGTAAGTAGTCAATAATAACGCAATGCTTTAAATAATCATATTAAAGGACTACTTTATCAAACTCATACGTTTTATTGTTTTGCAAAAGTCATGTCATAATCACAGGCAAAACCCCTCAGCCATCTTCATTTAACCCGTGGCGTCGTAATTCCGCCCAGTCTATAAACAGGACGCATATCATTGTTGGAGACGGAACGGCAACAGTAAGTACGTAGAAGATTCTTGTGGGGAGCCAATAACACGCGGTTGCTATGGCAACGGGTCGAGAGGGGACTCCTTCCCCAAAGATCGAGCGCTTACGGCAACCAACAAAGTTTGACATCTCCAACTTAGAGAAAAAGCTCTTTTTTCTACCATTAAAGAGATCTGGATTCTTTGGACATGATTTATTTAATACTCAGTTGTGTTCTTCTGAAGATATATGACCGCGGTGATAATCGTTTGAACGGTACCCCTGTAGTACATCCGTACAGTGTTGAGTATAGAAATGGACATGAAACTGGCCAGTGAGAGAATGTAAACTGCGGTGATGAGTTGGGGAGAGGACATGAAACTGGCTATCGTGTCATATGCATACAGGTGTAATGATAACGTAACGATGTGTATAACTCTTGTATGACTTTAGTATTAGCACACGAGTAGAACGGTGCACACAATCATGAAGCGTGCAATATATATGAGAAATATATATAGCTATGTGATAGAGATGATTACAAAACCATTTTAATAAGTTAAAAACTGGACTACTTCTGGGGATACGATTATATAACAAAGTTTTATTAGTCCAAGCTTGTTAGAACAGAAATTATTTATTCGTTCTTGACTTACTGTTAACTCTACCGTAAGTTCTTATTGTTTGGTTGCACGTTTTGAAGCTATAGCAATCACGAGAGGCGCTGTATATTTTTCATACAAGAAATAAATGCACGCGGTTTATAGAATTAGAGCAGTGGCGTGTTGCCTTCAGTCATGCACATACATAATACAATAATACAAAGTTACATTTAAAACAACACAAATCAGGGGGATTTATTGCGGGAACAAAATTGACAACATCGCTCTACTGTTTTCCGCCAAAACTCGAAACGTCACCGTTTAGAACCGTTTTAACTTAGGTAAGTTTGTATAAAATACCGCGCTCTTTGAAAAAAATGAGAGGAATACAGGTAACATGAATATTGGCCACGAAGTTGGCTTTTATTTTTTGTCGTAATGGCGAGTTATACCCTAAATAATTTCAGTATATATATATACTCCTTAAATTATTTCTGTCAGCCGAAAGATGTCTACTGCAGGACAAAGAAACCCCGAAAAATCGCCACAACGACTGGCTTACTCTGAAAATACCCGGTTAAAATTTGGGCTATATAAATAGAATAGAATTAAAACTTCTCTATTGTGATTGGTTAATTGCTTTAATTTTTTTAAGGTTAAATGCGTACATCCGACAATACACCGTAGAGGTAGGAAGTAATGGCGTGTGTTTATTGATTTTTAGAACGTTGACACCGTGGCTGTGGAATACGGTTACGTGAATAATTTAGATGTTTTGCATCGTTAAGGAGAATAGTTGCTAATGTTCGTGCATTTATATTGGGTAATATAAACATTAAGTGAACTATAAAAGTGAACATGCTAGAGAACTTTCCGAAAAAAAATCTAGTATACATGTATTTCCTAATCGGGATTGGCATGACGTTTCACTGACGATTTAGGGAAGCCTTGGGAAAGCCATGTTAAACTCAAAGTCACTGGTGGGCCAAAAGCAAGAAGACCGTAGACTAGGTGGGCCGCAAAACCTAATCTTAAGTAAGACAAACTACTGAAAATCTCAATGAAAAAAAGTTATATTATTTGACAAGTATATTTTTTAAAGCAGTATTTATCACGCTCGCAGGCCGCATTATCTGGCTGTTTTCAAAATTGATTCGAGTAGCAGGAAAATGCTCAGTAGTCCGCATGCGGCCCGCGGGTCGCATGTTTGACATACCTGATTTAAGGCGTTATATCTTAGGAACCGATCCTATTGCCCAAGTATCGGGCAATACTAGACTTCGCACTAAATACAGATTTTTCAAAAGCAAAACCGAATTTTGTCCTGCCTAGGACTCGAAACCAGGAGCTCGTAATCGCTATTTGCACTATAGGATACTAGCCCAAGTGCACGTTAAATTATAAGACGTAGGTAGAGACAAGGTATTCGTCGCTGTACCAAATTTGTAACCGAATAAATTTTAGATATATGTAAATAAACCGTACCTGATGCGGTTTTACGAAAGACATTTCCCGGAAAGGCTTTTAACGTCAAAGGGAGGTGTAAATATTGAATTATTAATGCTGTAACACGCCGACTTTTCACAAACCAAATAAACCCATTTAATAAGGAGAAAACGTAAAGTAAACAACGATGAATTGAATAATATAACATTTTGTATCCTAAATTACTTTTTTAATGCATAAATATCTTGTATTTTTTTTAGAGAATGGAAGGTGTACTTCTTGAAAAGAATACATTTTATTTTTGAATATTAGTTGTAATATGGCAGTGTGAGTAGGATATGTAAGAAAAAGAATGAAAGCGGGATAAATGCGGTCAAAATGCGAGCTCTACGGAAGATGTGAGGAGTCAAGCTGACCGCCAGCGTTCGCAACAGCGTGGTAAGGTAGTAAGTAAGACTATAATAGTGTCAGTATAAACATGGAAAAGAGTATGCTCTGGTGGTTCTGGTATATAGAAAGAATGTCGGAAGAAAGAATTACAAACAGATATGCAATGCGAAAGAGGAAGGATGTAGGTACCGGGCAAGACCTTTTTTACCTGGGGAAAATCCTGCATATGACTTCCGCGATCCTCGAGGGAAGCTCGCGGGACGTGTTGGTTTCTTACCGCCTCAAAACCCCAGGCTGGCCGACATCAGCACTTTGGAGGGGCTCCGGGATCTCCGTATGGAACCGGGACCCCTTTTGTGCAGCTCTCTTAAGAGCCCGCCATCGGGGGATACCTGAAATCACACTCCCTCTAGCACCGACGCGGTGCTCACAGCGACGCGGGCTATACCATGCCACCGTCCTCCTCGGGGACCGAGGAAGACATAGACTATCTTACTACGATCAAATAAATTGTCTTATCTGAAGGGCAAGCCCACGGCGAGCGTGTATGAGACGAACTATGACAGTGGAGGTCGCGTGAGAAGTCTGTAAGGAAAGCACCTGTTAGAACTGTATTTTCTGCCAACCCCGTAAGAGATCTGGCGTGATAATATAGAAAGGTAGAGAGAAAACATCATTTATATTTCCCAAAACCTTTTGTGCGATGCCAATCAAGGGTATTGTGGAGCCATAATGTCTATTCAACCATTAGCAAAAATAGGGGAGATTTTCGCAAAAAATCATTTCGATTTTCCGTGAGACTAATGTAAGATCCAGTTCTTTTATAATGCACGGAAAACGATTACGGGTGAAGTGTTATGGATGTAGGTAAGTAGTATTTAGGCCTCGGACACGAAGTCAGCGGGAGCGAGGCGGTGGCGGCGGCGGCGCGGGGAGCGGCGCGTTTCAATGCACACATTTATATGGAACTGGCCTCGAAGGCAGCGGCGCGGGGAGCGGGCGTCGAGCGGCGCACGAGCGGTGCGTACCAATCTAGCGGTGCCAGCGCGTCTGCATTGACGTAGTGTGGAGTTGTAGTATTAATTTTTTGCTTTTTAACGACTGAAGTTTTAAAATGCCCGTCGACGTTTGGAGCAAATTATTACAATGATTTTTGATAGAACAAAGATACTAATTTCTCGTAACACAACACGACGTCGCTCTAGCGCCGTGCGATCTGCCCGCTGGCTTCGAGACAGGGTACAGCGTTGCCGCGCCGCTCCCCGTGCCGCCGCCACCCCCGCCTCACTCCCGCTGACTTAGTGTCCGAGGCCTTAGGGGTCATCGATCATGATAAAATACGTAATAGTTTTTTTGTACTAAGAGGTGGACAGCGTACATATTACGCACACAGTATTTCAGTCCATTTATCAAAAAAGCGAGCTTATAATACCGGCCACAATTTCAGGATAGCCAAAAAGGCCTATGACATGACCAAATAGAACGTGTCTTATCTGAAGGGCAAGTCAAGAGCCTCCGTAACCGGCGAACGTGTATGAGACGAACTATGAGAGTGGAGAAAGCCAGAGAGGTATGTAAGGAAAGAACTCTGTGCTCTCTGTCTCCCCCGCAAGGGATCTCGAGTGAGGATAGATAGATAGAAGTGATTATTTCCATAAAAAATGTTAATACTTGTATGTTTTTGTCTTACGATTAGGATTTGAATTCAGTACCTCGTGACCGATAGCCGTACCATACGCTACTAAACCAAGGAAGAGGTCTTCTTTTAACTAGGCAGTTTTATTTTGACGAAGATGATATGTAGGTATTTCGTTTTTCTATATGGATTAGATGTAACGAAATAATATAATTAAATAATTTATCATTGATCGCCGTGACTGCAGTCTTGGTTGCGATCTGGATGCATGGAGTGATATTTTGTCGAGGGACTGGAATGAATGAGCTTGTTATATTGCACTTCCATCTATATCATCACGCCAGCTCCCTTACGGAGTAGGCAGAGAGTACAGAGTTCCAACAGGCTCTTTCCTCACATACCTCTCTGGCTTCCTCTACTCTCATAGTTCGTCTCATACACGTTCGCCGGTTACGGAGACTCCTGACTTGTCCTTCAGATAAGACCCGGTCTATTTATTTATTTATTTTCTTTATTGGGTTTATCAACAGGTGTTGCAATCTTACATGCTTAACATTTATAATTTCAATTCTAGGTACTTATATCTAATTGCACACCATATAACAGATAAACACTGCATTCCATTTAAGAGTTTAGATTAAGTTTACATTAAGACATACATAGATTAAGTTTGCCTTGCCGCGTGGTTCCCGGCTTAGAATAGGACCAACCCATCTCATCCCATCGGGTGTCGTACAAGGCGACTAAGGGAAAACTAGGGAATGGGCAGCAGCGTTCCCTTAGCACTTCGACGACCAATAACTGCGCTCGCCAACCCGCCTGCCAAGCGTGGCGAGTATGGCAAACACCCCCAATTATGGAAGAATGTAAGAAAACCAGGCCCCTAGTCCCCGGCGGTCCTGTTCGTCCTGGCCACGGTAGCAGCCATGGTAACGACAGGACAAGGGGTGCTAAGAATCTCCGGCAGAGATTCGGCTACCACCAACACCGAAAATTGGCCCTGGTGACATACAACGCACGCACGTTAAGGACAGATGAGAAGCTTGTTGAGCTGGAGGAAGAGATAAGCAAGTTGCGGTGGAATATTGTTGGTTTATCGGAGGTCCGAAGAAAGGGCGAGGACACGATAACCTTAAAATCCGGCAACTTGTTTTACTACCGGGAGGGCGAACAGCAGTCCCAAGGTGGTGTCGGATTTATCGTCCACAAGTCACTCATAGACAACGTTGTGTCCATCACTAGTGTGTCGAGCAGGGTAGCGTACCTGATACTCAGAATATCCAAAAGATATTCGCTGAAGGTCATACAGGTCTACGCACCGACCTCGGCATACTCAGATGATGACGTCGAAGTAATGTATGAGGACATTAGTAGAGCCATACATACTTCCAAAGCACACTTTACAGTGGTTATGGGTGACTTCAATGCGCGGCTGGGCAAACGGGGCGATGATGAATTGAGAGTGGGGCAATTTGGATATGGGCAACGCAACCCCAGGGGTCAGAGGCTGGCCGAATATCTGGAGAAGGAGGGACTCTTTATGATGAACTCTTTCTTCCGGAAGCCGCCTCATAGGAAATGGACCTGGATGAGCCCTGATGGTTCCACAAAAAATGAGATAGACTTCATCATGAGCACCAAGCGACAAATATTTAATGATGTCTCCGTGATTCACAGGGTAAAAACCGGCAGTGATCACCGAATGGTCAGAGGCACATTAAATATTAATGTCAAAATGGAAAGATCGCGTCTGATGAAGTCTACGCTCCGACCTTCTAATGCACATATCCAAAACCCCGAGAACTTTCAACTCGAATTGTCAAACCGCTTCGAATTGCTAGACAGCAGCGCATCAGTGGACGAAATCAACAATAGGTTGGTAGAGACTGTCCATACGGTCGGGTCCAAGCATTTTAAGCCCCACCGTATAAATAGGCCTCAAAAGCTATCTGACTACACCCGAAACCTTATGGCTGAGCGACGTACCATGACACTCCAAACCTCCGATGATGCTAAGTCCTATAGGCAGCTCAATGGACATATATTGAAGTCCTTGCGACACGATTTACGGTCCTTCAATACAAAACGTATTGAGGAGACCATAGAGCAGAACAAGGGCTCCAAAGTGTTTGCAAGAGACGCGTCTATTGGGCAAAGCCAGTTGACGAAGCTGAAGACGGAGGACGGAAACGTAACGTCGAATAGGTCAGAGGTGCTCAGGGAGATAGAGAGGTTCTATGGGCAGTTGTATACCTCAGTAGCTGAACCTGTTGTTGACTTGGTAAAAGACCCAAGAGCCAAGCTAACCCGACACTACACTGAAGATATCCCGGACATCAGCCTGTACGAGATTGGGATGGCTCTCAAACACCTTAAAAACAACAAAGCGCCGGGTGAAGACGGAATTACCGCAGAGCTTCTGAAAGCGGGCGGATCGCCGGTACTTAAAGTCCTTCAGAGGCTGTTTAATTCCGTCTTGCTCGAAGGAAAAACGCCGGAAGCGTGGAACAGGGGTGTGGTGGTACTCTTTTTCAAGAAAGGTGATAACACTTTACTGAAGAATTATAGGCCCATCACACTGCTGAGCCATGTTTATAAGTTGTTTTCGAGAGTCATCACGAATCGTCTCGAACGCAGGCTTGATGACTTCCAGCCTCCCGTCGCTGGAAGATCTAGGACGAATGCTCGGTGACCTCAACAGAGTATCTCAACAAGTGGGTCTTAAAATGAACATGGACAAAACGAAAATAATGTCTAAAGTCCATGTCGTACCCACCGCACTCACCGTTGGGAACTCTACTCTTGAAGTTGTCGACGAATACATTTACCTGGGACAGGTAGTCCGGTTAGGTAGGTCCAACTTTGAGAGAGAGGTCAATCGACGAATCCAACTCGGCTGGGCAGCGTTCGGGAAACTGCGCAACATCTTCTCATCCAAAATACCTCAGTGCCTAAAGACTAAAGTGTTTAGTCAATGTGTGTTACCAGTGATGACATATGGATCAGAGACGTGGTCTCTTACAATAGGTCTCATAAAAAAGCTCAAGGTTGCTCAGCGAGCTATGGAGAGAGCTATGCTCGGCGTTTCTCTACGCGATCGAATCAGGAATGAGGAGATTCGTAGAAGAACCAAGGTCACCGACATAGCCGTTAAGATTAGCAAGCTGAAGTGGCAATGGGCGGGCCACATAGCGCGTAGATCGGACGGGCGTTGGGGCAGAAAGATTGTAGAGTGGCGACCACGTATTGGCAAGCGCAGCGTGGGACGACCGCCTGCCAGATGGACCGACGATCTTGTGAAAATCGCAGGAAGTCGTTGGATGCAGGTGGCATTGGACCGGTTACGCTGGAAAGCGATTGGGGAGGCCTATGTTCAGCAGTGGACAAGTATAGGCTGAGATGATGATGATGAGATTAAGTTTTAAACAGAAAAAGTGTATACATACATATAGCAGCTATAAAGTTGATAAAGATTTACGAAATGTATAAGGACATTCGAAATGGATATCTAATATATTATTGTACTTATTATATAGGTTACACATTCGTGGGATAGGTGAAGATCGGCCCATGACCGTTCGGTAACGCGGCATCGATAAAAAAATTGTTATTATTGTAAGGGGATAATGATATGGAACAGTGTATCCAAATTGCTCAAGTAATTGTGGACAGTCAATACAGTTTCTCATTATTTTAAATACTGACAAGACTCGTCAATCTAAAATATATTACGTTTTTGTCTAAAGTCAACGTGGCTAAAGTGGAGGCAGAAACTAGTATGTAAATAAATAAATTGATACACCAGTTCGCACTAGGTTCGTGTGATGGAGTATGACTTAACCTCTCTCACCCTGATTTGCAAGAGATAGCCTCTATCCAGCAGTGGGACCGTAGGCTGATTTTTAACATAACTAGTTACTGCCCGTAACTTCGTCTGAATTGACTAAAATATCCTATGTGTTAATTTAGGTAATTAACTCTCTGTGTGCCAAATTTCTTTCAAATCCGTTGAGCCGTTTTTGCGTGATTGACTAACAAACATACACACATCTAAAAATCTAGACATACAAACTTTGACATTTATGATATAAGAGGGAGGAATTACCGGTGATATCTGTCTTATTTTTTTACTTAAGAAGATATACATATATAATAGTCCAAGATGAGGTCTAAATAAAGGTGAAAAGAACCTACTATTTTATCTATATATTATACGTGAAGCAAAAACTTTGTACACATTTTTACGAAAATTGCGCGGTCGGAGGAGTATGAAATTTCCCACATTTATAGTTTATATAGAGAAGTAGTGCAGAATGCTTATATTTTTTTTAAATTATGTATAAAACTTACATTCAATCAATGAAAAAAAACATTACACACACTACCGTAATGATTATATTCTACACTTCAAATTATTTGTCTATAGTCTTACTGAATGTCAAACATAACCAGCAAACGATGAAAGAGTTTTTACAAAAAACATCGCTTACAAAGAAGTTTTGTATCATTAATTAAAGTATCGAAATATGTTTGTCAAGTTCATTGGACAGCATAATCACGCCAGATCCCTTGCGGGGTAGGCAAAGAGTACAGAGTTCCAACAGGTTCTTTTCTTACATAAAAAAGGTATTCTTTATTTTAATCATGTTTTGTTTTTTTTTTAATTTCATATAATTTATTGAGTTCTTAGATTTACGCGAATATTACACATGAAATAAAACTATTTTACGAAACTAAAAAAAAAAACCGCGATAAAATCCGTAAAATAGTTTTATTTCATTCATATAATTTGTTTGAAAAACATAGGCAAATTAACAGTGTAGCCTTGGCGAAATCTGTGATTATAGAAGTATAGTCTTTGACAATAGAACCTTAATAATGTTCAAACTTATAATTTAAATTAATTATGGTCGAATTTCGACCAATGGGCGACCACTATTTATTTCGGCAATGGCTGAAATGTAATGACGTTTGCATAAACTAAAATTATCCTGGAAAGTCTAAATTGTCCACATTAAAATCATGCTTACTTTTGCAAGTATGATTTTATATACGTACTGATAAAGTACAGGCTGTGGGTACACAAAATATGCTTCGTTAAATTCAGTTAAACGAAGTGGTGTACCGTGTATTAAAATTAAGTATGAAAAATGGCCGCCGCTGTTAATGAAAGCTCAAATTTTCACCGAATTGTGAATTACGTTGGAAATACATGGTAATTAACGGAGCGCTCGACGACTGCTCCTGAACGTTACGTTAATTATGAATTTAATAGAAATTTTCCAAATATAAATAAATATGTATGTAGGTACGAGTATGTTACAAGGACGAGTACGGATGATTATAAACAAATCGCTGAGTCAATGTAATAGTGATCAAACTCAAACAATTCGTTATTTAAATTAGAAATCTAATATCAAAGCTATAAAGTTTTGTTTTCCTTTACTTGCTATTTTAGTTGTGACACTATTCCGTTTAATCAACGAAATCATGGTATACTTAGCTGGTATATCATTGTACAATAATTATTACAGTATTAGCATATAGTTAATACATAATAAAAAAACTGCTAACTGCCTGGTTGGTCTAGTGACACAGCGCATCAGTTTGTGATTACGAGGTCCTGGGTTCAAATCCTAGGTCCGACAAATGTAGTTTTTCTAACGAAAACTTATGAGTCCAGAGTTTGGAATTGTGCCCGGTATATGGCAATAGGTTCGCCTCCTATTATATGGGACCTAACATCATTGGCGGAAAGCGGGTGCACTCAGTACAGCTCTGCCCCCTGTTCTTTGGAAATATAGGTGTTCATTTACTTTTTATTATGTTATAAGAATGATTCAAAACAAATAACGGGCTAAATATTATTGTGATCTAACACAAAAATTTCGCTATTTGAATTAGAACTCTAATATCAAAGCTTCATTTTCCTTTTCTTGCTATTTTAGTTGTGACAATATTCCATTCAATCAACGAAATCGTGGTATAATTGGCTGGTATATCATTGTACAATAATTATTATAGTATTAATGTATAGTTAATACATAATTATAAAAACTGCCGCGTGTTGGCCTGTTGGTGAATAGTACAGGTGACGATCACAAGCTCCTGAGATCAAATCTTAGGTCGGAAAAATTGCTATTTTTTCTACAGAAAAAAATCACTTCCAGTCCGAAGTTAAGAATTGTGTCCGGTATAATGAGAACAACAAAAATGCTCGCTCTCTATTACATTTGAACCTAAAACTGTTGACCAGATGTGGGTGTACGAAGTCCACCTCTGTCACCTCCGCTTAGGTAATGTAGGCGGAGCATTGTTTTTTTTGAACCATTATGATATCTTCATAGTTTTAAGCTCACCCACAACCATTACAAGGGCTGTTTAAGAAGCTATATCTTAGAAAAGCAGAGGTACTTCCCGCCTATTATTGTTCTAAACAAATTTGACTCTTCCCTACATTCATAACCGCTGCACACGCCAACCAACGTAACATTAACTGTTTCAAGTACCATATAACATCATAAATACTAACGATAATCTTCTAGAAACTTCGGCCTATTTGCGACTAAGCGTCTACAGAGTAATAAAAACAAATGGCTCCCAACGCGACTGGAGAACATTTCCGGAAACTTGTGTCGCGTTTCTTGGCGAAGCTATGAAGATATTCCTGTTAATAAATAGCCAAGATTTACCTAAGTTGGTCATTAGTTTTCACCAGAGATTTGGAAGTAGTGTATTTTGGACTTAGTTGGTTTAGTTTACAGGTGTTAGAGAATTTGATAAATTGAACAAACGAGTTTTATCAAAAATTATTTCACGTCGGTTTGGTCTATTGGTTAGGAGGTCAGTCCGGTTACTGAATCGATTATTCCCAGGTTTGATTCCCGCACGGGACAAAGCTTAGTGTAATCAATAATTGTTTGTTTTAGCTGGGTATTTGTGTATGTGAATTTAATGTGATGGTTTGGTTTATTGGTTAGGTCAGTCCGGTTACTGGATCGAGTATTCGCAGGTTTGATTCCCGCATGGTAGAAATCTTTGTGTAATCCATAACTATTTGTTTTGGTCTGGGTATTTGTGTATGTGCATTCTAGTTTGTCAATTGCCCCCACGTTGCACGAATAATTTCTAGAGTGGGGCTATGTATTTTTAAAAGAAAAAAGTAGTCAGGTAGTTGCGTAATATATTTCGAATCTCTTAATTGATTTAAAAGAAACCTATCTATATATATCATCACGCGAGATCCCTTGCAGGGTAGGCAGAGAGTACAGAGTTCCAAAAGGTTTTTTTCTTACATGCCTCTCTGGCTTCCTCCATTTTCATAGTTCGTCTCGTACACGATCGCTAACTATTTATTTAGGTAGACTATCTACATATTTGTCTGAGTGTCTGAGGAAATATTGTGAGAGAAATTATGAGCTTGTATATTGCACTTCCATACTTTTAAATAATTATTCTCTTTTTTATATTTTCCTTTATACTAACGTAAATGGTGTACCTGCCTTGTTAGTAGGTAAATAAATATCATCTAAATTTAGTGCAGTGGTTAAGAGCTTTAGCCGCTCCGCCCACTGAGTCTAATAGTCGCGGGTTCGATTCCCGCACGGGACAAATCTTTGTGTGATCCACTATTATTTGTTTCGGTCTGGGTATTTGTGTGTAAATTTTCATGTTTGTAAACGCACCCACGACACAGGAATTAATCCTAGAGTGGAGCTACGTCTTTAAAAAAACAAATATTTCTTTGTAAGACATTTTCCTGCACTAGTTATTATGTATCCTGGGCGCACATGTATCGGGGACCGAAGAGAATATCAACACAACCAAAAAATAAGAACCAAAAAAGCTTTATAACACCGTCATTCCTATATTCCCCAAACGGGGGCAGCAAAAAGCTTTATAGTTTTGGAACAAGAGTGCTTATTCAAACGGTCATGTTTTTGAGTTGTGCCCCTATTACTTCTGGCCAGCGACAAAAACACCTGGATGGAAGCAAATATTTAGTGAGCCAAAGAAATATTTGTCCGGTGCCCGGTTCGAGTCTGCGCTTAATCGATCTATGACCGGTTTCAATATTAAAACCAAGGAAAGATTTGCTTACTGTCAGTAGAATTTTGACAGATGTTTAAAATATGTCAAATTTCGTAGTAGGCAAATCTATACATATGTTAAATATTGAAACCGGCTGCTAGTGAGCCACGCCTGACGACGATTTAGCGCAGTGGTTAAAAGCTTAAGCCGCTCCGCCCTTAACTTTACCTTAATATTCGCCTATACTGCCCACTGCTGGGCAGAGGCCTTCTCTCACAAATGAAGGTGAGAGAGATTAGGTCATACTCCATCACGCGGGCCCAGTGCGGATTGGTGGAGGCAGGTTTGTGGCGATCTGCTGTTGGAACTTATCAAGCCGCCTTTATGTCTTCCAACTCGGCTTAACGACTACCACATTAAGTGGTAACCGGGACCAACGGCTTATCGTGCCTTCCGAAGCACGGAGACGCTCGAATATGAAAATGCCACAGACGGTCACCCATCTCAGGCTGACCGAGACGAACGCTGCTTAACCTTGTAATCGGTAAGAACACCGCAGTCGCACAGCGCTACGAGAGCCTCCGCCTAATAGCAGTGTCTAATAGCGGGCCCGATTCCCGCAAAGGACCAATCTTTGTGTGATCCACAATTATTTGTTTCGGATTGGGTATTTGCGTAAGTGAATTTTCATGTTTGTAAACGCATCCACGACACAGGAATAACTCTAAGTGTGGGGCTACCTTTATATTTAGAAGAAAGAATAAAAGGAAAAAAGCGGTCCTACTTAACAACTATGGGTACTAAACTAGTTCAATTTTTCAATATACTTAAAAGTTGCTTAAAAGTACTAATACATAATTAATAACTTGTTTCTGCCCGTGAATTCGCCCGCGTTGAGTTTAAATAGGAACCTAACATCTTTCCGAGATAAAAAGTATCCTATGTGTTAATGTATTATTTCATCCAAATCCTTGCCTCCTGCTTTTGCGTGTTGAGTAACAAACATTCTAACATACAAACATTCACATTTATAATGCTGTAGCAATCCGAAGGAAGTCTATGAAATAAAGGGACAGTCGATGAGATATTACTAGAGATTAACGAAGATCCAGACGGCGTTCGAGTCATGCATATTTATGCTCGGCTTTTAACCGGATTTACTGGGGCACGGCTGTTAATGATGAGTACTATTTGAGTTATTATTAATCTACCTCTAACTTTATCATCACGCCAGTTCCCTTGCGGGGCAGGCAGAGAGTAAAGAGTTTTTTTCTTACAGACCTCTTTGGCTTCCTTCACTCTCATAGCTCGTCTTATACACGCTCGCCTTCTGATATCGCGTCGAAATGACGCGCTCCACTCCCCACTACACCCGAGCTGGAGTCCCGCAGGGCTCAGCTCTCTCGCCCCTCCTGTTTAGCCTTTACACGAACGACATTCCTCGTTCGAGTATCGTAAGGTGCATCTAGCCCTATTCGCGGATGATACCGCTCTCTACGTCTCGCATAGAAATAAGGGCTTCATGACCAGAACCCTTCAGGCAACCGCCAATTCCCTAGGGAATTGGTTCAGGAAGTGGCGTATTGAGGTGAACCCGGACAAGAGCGCTGCGGTGTTCTTCTCCAGAGGTGCCACCCCGCGCCCCTCCCTGCGCCGCCCTAGAAGTAATCTCGGTCAAGTGACCATGTTCGACCGACCCATTCTCTGGGTCAAAGAGGTCAAATATCTAGGGGTCACCCTAAACAGTACCATGTCCTTCGGCCCGCACGTCAAGCGGGTCCGTCACCGAGCATCCTTTGTGCTCGGTCGTCTCCATTCGTTAATCTGCAAGCGGAGTAAAATGTCGCTTAGAAATAAGGTGACGCTTTACAAAACTTGCGTTCGACCCATCATGATTTATGCGTGTGTTGTATTCGGGGATTCGGCACCCTCTCACATCGATAAACTCCAAGCGGTTCAAAACCGCTTCCTCCGTAAAGCCGTAGGAGCCCCCTGGTTCGTACGGAATGTCGATTTCCACTCCAATCTAGGTCGCGAACCTATTCGCGCCTATATTAAAAAGGCGACAACACGACACTTCGCGAACGCATCTACCCATGCAAATCCGTTAATCGTAGCCGCCGCCGACTACGATACCCCCCGACCCCTGCCGCCACCGCCGACCGCGATATGTTCTCACCGATCCCCCCGATGCTTTGTCATCCCTTCTTTCCGCTTAGAATACGGGTGACGACGACGTAGTCGTAGATCCCCTCCCATAGCCGGCGGTTGACTGGTGCACTTAGTAGTGCACCCCGTCCCCCCACAGCGACTGTCCCAACCGAAGGCGCCCTCGAGTATGTCACCCCTTGCCCTTCTGGCTCGAGCGTAGTGGTTGCACGCTCGCCCTTAAGTCCGGTGAAGCTGTAAAGGCCTCGCGGCCAACAGCGTACATCACTCACACACACACATCATACACGCTCACCCGTTACAAAGACTTTTACTATTAAGATTTTGATAAGTCAGCAATCGGCTTCTGTTTTAGTGTTTCAAATATATTTTACACAAAAAGGACCTCTATCAATTTACACTGGGTCCTTATGGTGGCGTTTTACCTATTTCTTTTCATCTTTATTTGTGGGACGAAATAGTATAAAAGGAACACGTGTTCCACTTTTCTTTAAAACTATTTTTCGGATTTTATTGCAGTTTATTTCTGATTTTTGCTTTGCAGCAGTCACGGGAAGGACTGAGGTGTTAGACGTCCAAAAGTCCATTGCCGTGGGAACCGGTAATCAATATATTCAAATCTAAAACCAAGCATAACACTTAGGACACCATGAGCTCATTCTGCGCAGATCGGACCAAAAAAATTAAGAAGTTTGAACCCTGGAACTATGCCTTTTGGACCACTGACACTTCAGCTTTTCCCGTGACCTTGCAGTAAAGCACTCGAAAACTCGGAAACTAAAAAATCACAAATAAACCGCGATAAAATGCTAAAAATAGTTTTATTTCTATCTATATCATCACGCTAGATCCCTTGCGGGGTAGGCAGAGAGTACGGAGTTCTAATAGTTTTATTTCATGTGTAATATTCGCGTAAATCTAAGAACTTAGTATGTTTTCCGATTGGACTTAGTTTTTAGACTGTATTTATTTGTTCAATTCCGAGCTGCAATAGACCAATAGCTGGTCATAAGCTTCTCCAATTGCATGCCACTAGGTACAATCCTCGGCAATATTCATACAATTCCTGCCAGTCACCCTGTGAAATCCTCATTCCAGCTTTTTTTTTTTATTTCCTGGGGAATATCCTGCATAGGATTTCCGCGAGCCTCGGGGGAAGCTCGCGGGGCGTGTCGGATTCCTACCGACTAAAAACCCCAGGGTGGCCGACATCAGCACTTTGGAGGGGCTCTGGGATCTCCGTATGGAACGCACCGGTGCCCCTCTTGTGCCGCGCTCTGACGAGCCCGCCATCGGAGGGAGACTTAATGACACGCTCCCCCCCACAACAACGCGGTGCACACCGCGCCGCTGTCCTCCTCGGGGTTGCTCGTGAACGACACTCAGGGCCCCCGCCCTTTGCGTCCGCGACCCCGAAGGCCCCCCTGCTGATGTCGCCAGATATTAAGGCGGGGGACGCGAGTTAGCCCGTATTCTTAAGCCCCGGGCTATTGGGCTGGGGGGCCTGGGCGGGCTGTGCCCCCGCCCCGGTGCCGTCGCTTTCGTCGAGCAGGATCGGCCCTCTCCCGATCCCGCTCGGCCTCCACCTTCCGGGACATCACAGTCTCGCAGAAGGAGGATACAGCCCCCCACGCCGATTCCCCTGCCAGCATAGCCGCTACTACTGCCGGCAGGGAGAGGTCCGGTCCGATCCGATCTACCAGGATCCGCCGCTCGGAGGCCCACGCTGGGCACTCTTCGAGCGTGTGCTGGGTGGAATCCTGGTCCCCACCGCAGTGGTGACAGGTCGTCGTCGCCTCGCGTCCGATCTTCCTCAGATAATCACCAAAACAACCGTGACCGGTGATTATCTGAGTAAGTCTATAGGTGACTCGCCCTCTCCTCCGCTGGTGCCAGGCTTCGAAGGACAGCAGGATAGCTTGGATGACGCGCTTGCGCGCGATGTGCTCTTCACTGAGCCTCGCGCGCCACTCCTCCAGAGCGCGCCGTCGTTCCCGCCGTCTCACTTCTTCGAGGGCAGGCACGCCCTCGCCGCTTTGGCGGACGCCGCGGGTCTGGTCGTAGACCCTCGCGTCCATGTCCGCCAGGATGTCGAGCGGCGGAAAGCGCGCCAAGAGTGTTGCCGCCTCAAAGGATATGGTGCGGTATCCTCGTGCGATGCGGATGGCCATCTTGCGCTGCAGGCTCTGGATCTTCATCCTGCTACGCCGGACGCCCGATAGTCGGTGTGACTACACGGGTGCCCCATAGAGGGCCACCGATCGCACGACCCCCCCGTAGAGGCGGCGCACCTCCTCCGACGGTCCCCCAAGGTTGGGATCCTCATTCCACCTAGCCTAACCTAATGGCATCCAGCATTACGTTTGCCAATCTGTGATCTCCACTCTTGAGTGGATAGTGCATAAGTATTCTGATAGTGAATACGTGCTTATACTTATATACCCAAGCAATTGTCGATTCTTTGACTAAAGTGGCCAACCTATAGCCAATATATAACACTTCAGTTTGTTATCTAACAACACTGTTGGGCTGTATCGATACCTCTAGTTCTTTGTCGGATTACTTCGTTCCGGATTTTATTCACAAAAACTCCGAGCGTAGCCTTTTCTATGGCTTATGCGTGTATATAAATTCATGGACCACCCTATTCGTGAGATAGTAATAAAACCAAAAAAAAAAACACCTGTCCAGTAGCAATAATTGTATTTACTTAAGACACTCTTATTTACTGCTGCCGCCATTTTACGAGTCATCCGGGAGCGAAATATTTACGGGCTCGGTCCCGATATTTATTCCCCAAAGGTCCGGTGGGCCGTCTACTGGTCGTAAAACAAGCGGAAATGTCTCTAGTCTCCCTCAGTATTGTTTGGAGCTCGATAAACTATTTCAAGTTATGTCGAAGCCATTGTGTTCCAGACAATATGCTTGAAATTGTTGATAGTATTGTTTAAGAGCAAGAACACGCTTGCAATTATTAGCGTGTATCGATTCGAGCACAATATGATAAATGTAATGGATAATGGCAAGATCCCATACATGGTTTTGCCTGATATCGATTTTAAGCGTCAATGTATGTAAAAATGGGAAAACTATGGGGTTTCAATTACTTAAACATAAACACCAAGAATTATTATTTGAGATACCGAAGAAAGATATTAACATTTCAAGTTTTATAGTTATGCCTACGTAGGTTAACTCTTTGTTTAATTAAAAAATAAACTTATTTGAAAATTTTATGCACTCGGCCAATGCGCCGCTTGGGGTATTATCTCTTACTTCGATTTACGAAAGAAGGCCTTTGCCAAACAGTGGAAAGTATATGCTGATTAATATCTATCTATGTATATTATTACACCAGAACTCTTTACTCTGTGCCCACACAGAGTAAAGAGTTCCAACAGGTTCTTTCTTTAAAGACTTCTCTGGTTTTATCGTCTCTCATAGCTTTAGCTCCATGGCTGATTTATTTGAAAATATCCTTGTTCACAGGAGCGATGCACTAGCAACAACACTTTCTGCGCTTTACGGTAAACTGCTCGTCGTGATGGGAATCGCATTTCCTATGGCCGAAGTCATCTCCACCTACATTCCACCCTCTTTTTACGAGGTGAGTGTCAAACTTTCTTTTGCCACTTAAAAACTTAGCCTTTACTTTCTCTGTATTAGACGCCTTTTCTTTCTTTGTTATTTTTCGGCAAAGGGGAGTTTTATGTCGACTTACGTCATCTCAGGGAAGATAAACGTAAAGTAAAACTGAGGAGAAAGAGATTATGTCCGATAAAAAGAAAATATTTTTTTAGTTATCTTGCAGTTGTAGTTCTTTTCATATTTTACATTGGTGCTTTGGAGAAAGTTCTCGGGACTTAAGAAGGGCTTATTTCGTTTGCAGTATTTGCCCCATTATGTTGGTTTAAGAATCAAAATATAGTAATAATTTCTACAAAAACATAATATGTAGGGTTTTTAACTCGATAATTGTTTGGGGAGCATTCTTTTCTCGATCCGATTAATAAACTTAATCCTTTTATACGTAATGTTTTCCTCGATACAAATTAAACCTTGCTAGTTACCTATATTTGGTAGGGTAGGGCACTTGATAGGTAGGTACCTTATTAATACTCAAGTGTGTCGCAGCTGACGTCACTGAGTAAATTATATTATGAAAACTCATTAAAGGGAGACCATTGTGAGGGGTTGAGAATAACGTCAGATGAAATATAAACCCCCCCTACAATCTGCAGAAAGACTGAATTTGTGATAACATATAGGGTCCACAATTCTTGACTATTATGTGCCTATTGTACAATTGATGGAAACGTGTGCAACGTTAGATGAGTAATTTTTATAGAATAATTCGACAAAATCAACCACAGACCATACGATTTACCAGTATTCCATTAGGAACTGATGACCTGGCAAAGATTTTGGGTAAAATCACACACGCGTAGAACACAAAGTCGGTCGTTGTGACGATTTTTGAGGTAATCGCTTGTCTTAGTTGTGGATGTTTATTGGTTGACGATGATTCCTTTATCTTGGGTTTATGATTGGCTTAAGTATATTGCTTGAATCCGAACCTAAAATTGTTATTTTAATATTATTATGTTGTTCATATTCAGGTTTTTGTTATCATTTTTAGGTTGGTATTGTGCTAATATTTTTTTTGCTTGCTTGTTCACCGCCGGTTGAGGGGAGTGTGAATTATTCTTTACTCTATAAGAAATAAGTTTCGTTGTTAAGTTTCATAAACTTGTTACATACAACAATAAAGTAATATTACAAATACTGACAAGTAATTTTCAATTATTAAATTTACATATAATATATGTAACATAACATATAAATCCCTATACATATATTATATGTGCTTCAGCAACAGAGACCCTAACGCGGCTTCATAGCCAGCTTATATACATATATCAAGTACTGTACTAAGAAAACTTATTTAAAAAAAAACCGACTTCAAAAAGCAAGAAAACAAATATTTGAAGTCGGTACCGGTTAGTGCAGTCGGTTACTTGTTTTTTTTTTAAGTTCTTTTTGCAATTTTAAGTGACAAGTGAATTATTTACTAATATTCGCAAAAAGTATCATCAAAATCAATTCATAAATAAAGACGTTAAAAAAACACAGATGAATTGTCGACCTCCTCTTTTTTTGAAGTCAGTGAATATTCTGATTAGTTTTTAGGTACCCTGCCTATGGGATTGACTTAATACCCATAATCTCTCAATCTACGCATTCGTATTGTCTGTCGTTAAGGAGTTCCCTGGAGTTTCTTCCAAATCCAAGGTCCAATACCGATTAAATTGGCCTATAGCCATTTCGGAGTATACTGAACCAAATGCAAAAAGAATTTTCAAAATCGATTCATAATTGGCGGAATGATCGCGTAACATACATACAAAAAAAAAACAACATACAGTCGAATTGAGAACCTCCTCCTTTTTAGAAGTTGGTTAAAAATAACAGACCATAAGGCTAATTCTTTTTTATTTTTAGTTCAAGAGTAGCAGGCACCCAAATTATTATACAGTTTTCTACAAAAAATTCAACGCGTGAATTGAAAATAAATTCAACGCGTGTTTCGTTTACAAATGAGGCATCCTCAAGGCTATTTATGTCAGTATGTATGACAGTGTAATTTGATTTTTATGTATAAAAATGAGTTGAAGCTGTTTTCCTTTCCACCCAAGAGATAGAGACGGTTATAATGTGAATATAATGGGTATTACTACCCAAGCGTTGGCTGGCGGACGTTCAAAATACAGGAAAATAACTTATTCATAAGGCCGGTAAAGACCGTAATAAATTATGATAAGTGTATGTGCAATCGTTTATAAGATCCGCTAGATCTATTATCTGATAGTGGTGCGTAATTTTTCAGAGTGGAAATGTTATAAGTAATTTCTATGAGCGAGGAATGCGTTGCGATTGCATTTCTCTGCTCAAATATAGTACATCAGAATTAGGCGTTATATCACTTCTATATTTCGTTTATTGTAGTGTAGTCTTTCAATCTTACGTCCGTTATTCAACGATAAGTCGAAGTGAGAAAATTTTGTGACTTGCCGAATGCGCTTGCTGCATTTAAAAAGACTAAAGGACTAATAGAGTGGCGTCAACTTGCCGTATTTGAAAAAACGTCTTAAAAGATTTCCACAACCTATCTTTGCAAGTCTTAGCGACTTGTCATGGTTTCAGCCCCTTTGTAATGTAATTTACTCGGTATAACGAATTACCGTAAGCATATTATGCTTAAATATCGCGTGTCCAATAGATTTTCCCATCAGTAATTTTGAATGAGACGGTTAAATATATATATATATATATATATATATATATCCTGTCTTAGTGATCACATCAAAATGCAAAATTTCTTGCTTCTAAACTCCCGGTTCAGGGTGTGAGTTGTCTGTTTGTCAGCATCAGTCAGTATTAGTTTTATTAAAGTCTGGATTGAATGTTGCAGAAAAAATTAGTCGCTGTTGTCTTTTGTTGAATTGGAAGCAAAAATACAATATTTGTTACGAATTAAGGTGTTTCAAGTAGGTACGCCATAATATGTGTCAAAAAATATTGTACTTTTGCTTCCAATTAATTCAATTTAAGGTAAACCTGTAAATGTGTGTGCAAGTACTTACTTGCACACACAAATATTTAGGTTAAATATTTAGGTATGCTATATTTTTTTTATTCTAGGGCTTCTACTTGTACCTATACATCGGTAGCATGGTGTTCCTCTTGTACATGTACGCAGCCCTCGTGAGGGATAGATCCAGGTCTGCGGCTGACACTACCATAGCCACAAGTAAGTATATTTGTAATCCTTAATTGGTAGTTTTGGAGAACGGAGTGCCACCAGATTCATCGTTACCTTAGAGGTTAGGTTTAAAACGAGTATATACTGTTCTACTCCTACCCAAACGCGTTTTCTCACAAATCGAGGTGAGAGCAATTAAGCCATACTTCACCACGCGGATCGATTGCGAATTGGTGGCGTCAGAATTTTGTGGCCACCTGCTGTTAAAACTCAAGCTGCCTATAAAGATTCTAAACATGGCTTAACGACTATCACATTAAGTGCGAATCGAGACTAACGACTTAGCATCCCTTCCGAAGCATGGGATCCAAGGTTTACATTGAGACTAAGCACCGCGATTATGTAAACGCAGTAACCAAGGATGTGGTATGAAAGTGGTCGTTGAAAGAGTGTCATCAGTTACTACCTAGTTTCAGTTCCACTTCTGCGTTTACTGCAACTGCATTTGTAAAATTCTTTGTAAAAGGGTGCTACTAGAAGCACTAGTAACCCGAAGTCAGATTAAACATTGGAACGTCATAGCGGCTGTAACAAAACGTGCAAGATCCCGAAAGAAAGAGCTGAAAGTGGTTTTCGTTTAAAGAGAGAAGCTAAACGCTGTTCTTATGAATTTATGGATCAACAGTGTGATATCACTGGGTTTGAAGGTAAATTCATGTTAAAGTAAACATTGACTGCCTCGTTAGTCTAGGAGTGCATAGTATAAGGTCCTGGGGTACTGGGTTCGAATCCTCGGACAAAGTGTTATTGTTGCTACAATAACACTTTGTCACACCGTCACCCCTATATTCCCCAAGCGGGGATGGCAGAGGTGTACACCCACGTTTCGCCGACGATGTTAGGTCCCATGTAATAGGGGGCGAGCCTATTGCCATATACCGGACACAATTCCAGACTCCGGACTCGACAGACCTAGGATTTGAACACAGGACCTCGTGATCACAAAGCGATGCGCTTTGCCATTAGACCAACGAGGCAGTCGGTGTTATTGTAGCATTTCTATAAAAGTATTCTCAGGAATCTGACTACATGACCGTAATAATAACTTGCTCTTTATAGTGTTGTATATAGTGGGACCTGACATAATGGGTGCTTAAGATTTTTTTTTAAATATTTTTATCTTCACAGTGTTAATTGTACTATTTTATCAGTTTTGGTTCTATAATACATACAATAAACATAACAGAACAAAACACTCAATAAATCAAACCTTTTGATCCATTATTCATTCAGAGAGAAAACATTCCTTTTCGTACACACACACACGATCCAAATACATAACCAACAGACGCAAAGTCGATTCGCAAAATGCAATCTGGCAACTCGGGCCACGTGACAGATTGTACTTTTAGTTTTTCACTTACTTTTCCTTGTTTTTATCGCGCTCCTTAAGGCCTATTCAGATACGTTTACGATATTCGCTGCCGCTTGTATAGCGAAAGTGTATCGGGTTAACGGTGTATCTACTAACATGTAATCAAATTCTGCCACATTTATGAGTAGCGAAACGTTATTGTATTTTGGCTTCTCGTCAGTCATTTCCGCATATTGTGGTGAAATGACAACGCCAATGTAGGCATAACGAAAAGAAATAACACGTCAAATCCAGAAACCAGAGTTGGACAAATATTTACTGTGAAAATTGCAATTAAAATATTTCAGTTTTTTTTTGGTTTCGAGTGCTCTACAGTACCCATGGTTACGAGGACTGAGGACATCCAAAATTTATTATTCTTCCGGAGTAACTTAGGGGATTCTAATTGCAATTGAAATTCCAATGGATTGATGCCCAACAATGTCAGACACGGACAAATTGACATTATAATAATGTTATCCAGTCCTTTTCGCGATACAAATTCAGCAAATAAAGTTGAAAGTGACTCGCTCGCTGCTTTCTCGATAACGTTACTGAGGTTTAAGTACAAACCATTGCGTTATCCTAAAGTTATTAAGTAAATTTGTAACCGTGTTTGTAGTATAAAAAGGATGGCGTCACATTGAGAGCGCCACACTATAATATCAATTTATTCGTGCTAAGCCCTTTGTAAAAGTAAATTGTTCGTGTTCAGGTAGATTGCAAGCGAAATTTCAGAGAAATACCCACTGGTACACTGCTCACTTTTTTCGCTACCCTGAGCGGCAGCGCATATCGCACATCTGAATTTGCCTTTATTCTTGCTCCTTCACTTGGCGTATCCGTGGAAATGGTCGGAGCGATTTCTCTTTTTTTCTCCGAAACCCGTGAAGCTACATTTGTTATTTAAATGACGCGGAAAGCCCAGAGGACAAACAAGCAACTGACACTTTATGGTGGCGAAACTTTCGTTTTATTCCGCCGAACTAAAATAAACCTTGGATTTAATTGTATATAGGGTTTATTTTGTTTTGGCAAAATAAAGCACATGTTTGTACTGATAGGTTAAAAGTGCCGCTATTAGAGAATGTAACTAGTTTTTTAGACTTTAGGTAATGTACTGTGTAGCTTGGGGAATGTAGGTATGGTGGTCTTAATTTTTTTTTGTCATTTTAACTGCCATTTCGGTATTTTTGGAATACATGTACTGAAAACTTAGGCGATATACTGAGTAGGTAGACATAGATAATAAAGCGCCTTAAGCATCTAAACAGAAACAACAGATGGGCCGCATTTGGATCACACTAACTGCAAAATTGCAATTTGGATGCAGTTAACATAGTTGCATCGAAACTGCCAACCGACTGCCCAGTTCACTTGCAGTCGGCGTGCAGTTCTAATAAATATTAGTTCTGCGGACTGACACTACTGGACATACCTGCAACCATACATGCAAGTCAACAGAAACTGTAATTTAGCAGCTGGCGTGCAGTTGAAATACAGCCCGTCTGTTTAGATGCTTTAGACACATTTGTCTGCCTACTCGGTATATTTAGACCCAAAGGCTCCCCATCGTATACAAATCTGCTTATGGTAGTTTTATGTTTAAATTGTACCTGTAACATTACAACATACATACATGGAGTGAAAAAGAACATAAAATCGTAAAAGATAAATACAAGTTTGAGATCAAAGAAGCGTACCTACTAATGTTGTCTTGGAACGGAAACACTTTGACGATGTAACTTGTAAGAAAACGTTTGCGGGGAATTTTTCGGAAATTGCTTTGTTAATTAATTACTTATTTTATGTGAGAAAATTAGATAAATACCGACCTGTTTAGTAATTAAAGGTTAATTAATAAACTTTGAGTACGGTACGTGTTAACAAAAATAATTAGTCGTGTTTCGTTCTTCGTGTATTTTTTTATTAATTGGACATTTAATTTCCATGGGCCCAAGTAAATCATAAGTAAGAGCCTATAGTGTTTACATGGGACCTAATATGGCCGGCAAAATGTTACTACACCTTTTTTACGCGGAGAAATTTCGGACGGACTTCCGCCAGCCTCGGGGGCAGCTAGCGGGGTATTTCGGACTCTTACCGATTAAACCCCTCGGTGGCCAGCATTAACACTCCAGGGACGGGCTGGCGTCGCACGAGAAGGACGCTTAGGGGGCTCGCCCCAGCGTCCCACGACTCCAAAGGTGCCTTGCGGATGTGAGTGCAGGGGGGCACAATACTACACCTATGCCGTCCGCGCGTGCGGGATATATGCTTCACGGCGTTAAATTTTTTTAGTATTTGACTTCAGGCATAATATATATGGAAAGATAAATAAATAAAATGTTTTTCCTATAAAACAAAACAATTTTTCGGATTTTATAGCGGTTAATTTTTTAATTTTTAAGTGCCAATGTTTTGAGTGCTTTGCAGGACGCATGGTCACGGAAAGGATTGAGATGTTAGACGACCAAAAGGCAAAAGTTAACATCGGGAACTTAAATTAAAAATAAACCGCGATAAAATCCGAAAAATAGTTTTATTTCATAGGTACGAATATCATATTCGGGTAAATCTAAGAACTCGGTATGATTTTCCTATTTAGAATCCGACACAAGCTCGTCTCCGTCGGAGTCCGACTCTTGCTCGTCGCGCACGGACCGAAGCATCGCGACGGCGGCGCATGCACAGCCGCAGCTGGCCGCCAAGCGACTGTCGCTCGGCTTCGCGCTGGCGACGCGGACGCATCATTACGGCAGCTTTTATTTGAGGATGGGTGCAGTTGGTGAGCTTTTTTAATGATAATGGCAGATATTATTAGTATACACGGTGGGTGTACACAGTACCCCACCTATATACTAACCCCCGCTTGGGAATTATAGGTGTAAGGTCGGTGAGTATTTTTTTTTAAACGTTATGAATTATTCATGTGTCGTGGATGTAAGAAATTCACATACACAAACACTCAGACAGAAACAAATATTTTTAGGGTACACAAAGATTCGTCTCGTGTGAGAATCGAACCCGCGATAACTCGATCCAGAGGGCGAAGCGGCTTAAGCTCTTAACCACCGGACTAAGTCGTCCTCTTTAAATATAAGCAATTTTGTTTTTAATTCAAAACTAGCAGTTTTCTGCGGTTTCGGACTCGGTCCACAACAGCGCCACGGCTGCAACTATAGCTAAGAACCATCCAGAAGGCTCTATATGTACAAAAAAAACAAAATCGGTCAAACCGTTTAGAAGGAGAAAAATTACGAAGACCGGAATTTAATATTAATGTATAAAAATAACTGTACTCTCTGCCTGCCCCGCAAGGAATCTTTCGTGATGATATAGATAGATAGATAGAAAGATAACTGTAGAGAATAAACAGAATATTCTAATTTAGGTACCTATTTAAAGCAATAGAATTAACTAGTTTCTGCCCGCGACTTCGTCTGCGTTGACTTTAGACAGGACCCTAACATTTTTCAGGGATAAAAAATATCCTATTTGTTAAGCCAGGTAATAAAGTATCTGTGTGCCAAATTTCATCTACATCCGTTAAGCAGTTTTTGCGTGATTGAGTAACAAACATCCACACATATAAACTTTCATATTTATAATATTAGTAGAATAAGCTGTACCCGTGTAATGAAGTCGTTTCATTTGCGTGATTTTCAGGCGTGTATTTCACACCCTTAAGTTTTTTTTAAGTAGAAGTATTGTGTGTCCTTCCCCCGAATAAAATTGATCTCGTATCTACGTGTATACGAGTACATCTATGTAACGCGCCGCGTTAGATGTTTAGCGGGTTATAGCGAATATATCGAATATCAATCCAGGTATGAATAGCCACAAAAATATCGAGATTTCGCAAAACATTTCATTACAAAATGTTTTGTAGGTAACATTGTATTAACGTAAAGAATAATAGCATTTATGATCCCAATTATCCGGATCATGGAACACCACGGTCGCTGTCTATACTCATCATGTTTTGGCGAACAAAGCAACTCTCTTTGCTAACTAAACATAACTATTTATGACGGCTTTGTACGGAGTTCTGGATTAGTTCAGGACAAACTTTTCGATCACTGCTTTTGGTATTTTAGTAAGACTTGATGCTTGGTTTATACGAGAGGAGCTAGCGTGTTAGCTACTGTCTTACAATTATTTTCATTGTACACATATTAACTTTACAAATCGCACCTTCAGAACAGTAGTGACTTAGCTCTAAAAATCAAGTTTTTGGGAACCTAATCGCGTCCTTTCAGAACCGAGCGGCGCGGGCAGAGGGAGAGAAAGTAAAAGAGACTGAAGTATTTTATTTCTTAATTCCACCATAAAAACGCCGCTGTTATAATATTTACCAGATAGAGCGTACCTTTTAATGGCCCTCTAAGACCGTAACTCGATTTCTAAGATGTTTGAGTTAAGTCTATACCGTTCTAAAGGTGCGAAATATATGCTTTTCGTAGATGAAGACGATATAGAAATTAAAAATAAAATACGAGTAAGGGAGAGGTGTATGTGACGAACTATCAGAGTGGAGGATGCAAGAGAGGTACTCGGATTAAGAAAAGAACCTGTTTGAACTCTGTACTCTCTGCCTACCCCTCGAGGGAGCTGGCGTGATGATATAGATAGATAGATAGAAAATTAAAATAGTCTGACAACTAAAGGGTAATTGACGGACGATTTAGTGCAGTGGTTAAGAGCTTAAGCCGCTCCGCCCACTGTGTCTAGACGCGGGTTCGATTCTCGCACGGTCTGGATATTTGTGTACGGAATTTTCACGTTTGTAAACGCACACACGACACAGGAATAAATCCTAATGTGGGGCTACGTTTATAATAATTAAAACAAAATGGGGGATTATAAATTTATTTTTGTCTTATGTTCGTAATTGTACGGTCGAATGATATAACTGCATTGAAATAAAGCTTTTATTGCGGTTGCTTATTCTTTTAAATTAGATTGTTTACATACAGTTCTTTTGCATAGTTTTTGGTAGTTGGAAACTTACTAGCATGACTATTGCCTTAGATAAAGGAGGAGGTTTCTTATTAAACCTTATGATTGCTTCGTTGGTTTAGTGGCAAAGCGCATCGTTTAGTGATCACGAGGCCCTGGGTTCATCATCATTCGATCTTAGGTTGGGCAAATGAAGTTTTTCTAACGAAAACTTGCTAGTGTGAGTCCGGAGTCTGAAATTGTGCCCGGTATATCGCAATCGGCTTGCCCCCTATTACATGGGACATAACATCGTCAGTAAAAAGTGGGTGTACCTAGTACACCTCTGCCACCCCCGCGTGGGGAATATAGGTGTGACGGTGTTTCTTATTAAACTCTTACATCAATATTTTGTCTATAAATATTGAATTATTACGAGTATATACTATGTACGAGAGAAAACACAGCATTTTTTTGTAGCGCGCGTTAGAGTGCATACGCTCTAGCTTAGTCAGTGCCAGGTGTTTGCTGCATCGTGACACGTTTTAGTGCTGACTTTATTTAACTTTAACTATTGTAAAATATGCCTTTCGGTATACTGAGGTACTGTTTAAATAACTCGTTATTATTATCTAAGAGTTTAGATCCGCGTGTGCGCCGCGGTCATCAAAGATTTTCACAGACGCGTGGAAATCCGGAAAAAGCGAGAATAAATAACTTTAAGTTGATAGTATTTTTTATATATTGCAGCATTTGGCATCGGATCAATGATTTATTCGGGGTTGGAGTTCGGCCAGTACTGGGAACTGGAGAGGAACACCAACTGCCACAACGTGCTGCTCGCGCTGACTCCCGCCACCAGGATGGCCTTCATATTCATACAGATGTACTTCATCTTTCTTAACAATGAGGTTCGTTTCTTTATTTGATAAAACAAAATATATACCGTCTCACTGATCGGCATACGCTTCCTCTCATAAATAGAGGCGAGTGAGAATAGTGGCTCCAGGGCGGTCTGGTGGAGGCAAAGTTGTAGCTTGCTTTTGGAACTCATCAAGCTGC
Organism: Phalera bucephala; assembly: GCA_905147815.2. NCBI lineage: Eukaryota > Metazoa > Arthropoda > Insecta > Lepidoptera > Notodontidae > Phalera > Phalera bucephala. Next base: position 22,401,319 of record LR990615.1, read on the forward strand.
CCATAAGGCTTCTGCGCTACATGTGAGGTAGGAGGGTCATATACTAGGTACCCTTCCAGTTTCCAACTTGGTTTAAAACTACTACATTAAATAAAATTAAATTTGGAATTGACATCGCCGGCGAAATGTAACACAATGTTTCTACGCCATCTCCGCATGGAGAATGTAGACACAGATGTAGACATGACGGCATATTTTAAATATTTTCTTTATCTGCCATAATACGATTACCATAACGGTCTAGAAGCAGGAATTACTTAAAGACCTTGGCCCACGCATTATGTATGTATATACGTTTAGCGACATAAGTAACTGAACATTTTTTAAGGGCTTGCGCATCTTGGTTTTGGATAAAATATATTATTTCTGTTGATTTTCATAAAGTTTAATTATGTTGTGAATATTTGGTTTTGGGCAAAGTTCACCAACTTGTGTAAAATAAACTTACAGATTACAAATGAGGATGTTCAGTGACTTATGTCATATTGTTATCCCAAAGTCGTTAGCGATATCATTATTATTTCCCGTTTTTTCATCAGATGAAAGTATACAAGCGCAAGATCGTGGCCCGATTTGGACTCATGCACATGGTGGGAACGAATTTGAGCGTGTGGCTCAATGTCCTCGTACAGGAGACCAAACACGAAATTCTCACATTCTACGACCCCGAGAACAACACCATCGGACTGTCTCATAGACTTGGTAAGCATCATTTTACTTCAATATTTTTGCTGACTTGGTTTAAACCACGAGCTTAGAACAAGGCGTCTACGGTTGTAGGTGTAGACTGTCAAAGGTTTCGGCCAAGAAGTCAATGGTTGTAGGCTAGATCGCTACGAGCGGGCGACCCCAAGAACAAGAACAACTGTATCAGAGTCTCGGTAAGCTTAATTTTAATACCATTAAGAACTTGGATTAGACCAGGCTTTCTCAATGTCTGATAAGCGAAGCCCCCCATCAAATTAATAAATTATTTATATTTTTCACTGTATTGCTTTTTTTTTTAATCTTTTAAACCCCTCAATTTTCCTTTTTTTTCTATTGGTAGTAGAGAGGTTAGGGGTTTGCAATTGTTTGGGAACTTTAACAGGGGTACGTGTTTCCATCAGTTTGAAAAACACTGGTTTAGACTAAGTTAACAGTTATAGACCATGTTTAGGACCAATGGTTTGGACCAAGTTATTAAATGCTTGTAGGCCACTTAGCTTAATATATCACTACGACCGGACGACTTCGACAATAGCACCATCGGACTGTCGCAGACATGGTAAGAATGTTTTTAACTTAATGTCTTTGACCACGGGCTACTAGTTATTCCAAGCCGCTTGGGTCACTGGTTTTTCGGCGGCTTACGACCACAGTTAAAAATTACAACATCTATAATACCTACTTCTTCGAATGTCAACTTCTCGAAATTATCACTTTTCAAAATTATCACTTGTTGAAATGATCACTTTTTTAAAGGACCATTTCCTCACATGATCACTTTTACTTTACCGTCTTTGATGTCTTAGTCTAGTGCTAAGAACGTAGGCCGCTTGGCTTACTGGACCGAGTACTGGCGGATCGAAATATTTTTTCGTGTGATTTTTATTTTATTTTTCTATCAAATGAACGTAGCCCTAGAAATGATTCGTCTTGTGGGTGCATAAACACAAAATTCACATAATCAAAAACCCGACCGATCGACCGAAATAAACTTTTTTGATTTTGTTAGTGTATTGTTTAAAATTAACAAGTAACTAAAAAAATTTACGAACCATGAGAGTGGAGGAAGCCAGAGAGGTCTGTCAAGAACCTGTTAGAACTCTGCCTACCCCGCATGGGATCTGGAGTGATGATATAGATAGATTGTTTAAAATGGAACACGTAACAAGCTTTTTTTTAAAATGTTCAATGCATAAATCTCTTTCTGCCTATCCATTAAGTCATAAAAATATTTGAAGATCGTCAATATAATAGGGGTCATAGGGAATGTATCGTAATAAAAAATATTAGGTAAGGATGTGCATTCACGCCTGGGTGCAAAAATGACTTTAAATTAGAGAAATTTAATTTATTTTTGCTTGAATTAATTATCACAGTCCCCTAATAAAATAAACCAGGTTACGCAGGTGTCTTATAAGATTAGGGCCGCAGGTAGCCGTATGCTTTAAAGAGTAAAATGTTTATTTTTGGACCTCATGCTAATATCGTTAAATGAAATGTTTATTGTAACACTAAGTTGGTAAAGCATAATATAAATGTTGAATTTATTCTTTCAATAATTTGCTTTCGAAAAGATAACAGTGTAGATATTATCAGAAACGACAGGTGTTAAATTGAAAGTAATATTTTTACTCAATCGATGATGACCAATATGAAAATTACCATGTGTTAGAATATTTAAAAAAGAAACTGAAGACTAACGGATAAGTATCATTCTGAGTTCTTAGATTTACGCGAATACACTGCTTCTACTATATCATCACACTAGATCCCTTGCGGGGTAGGCAGAGAGTTCAGACTTCCAACAGGTTCTTTCCTTACATACCTCTCTGGCTTCCTCCACTCTCATAGTTCGTCTCATACACGCTCGCCGGTTACAGAGACTCTTAACTTGTCCTTCAGATAAGACTCGGCCTATTTGGTCGTGGTAAGATAGTCCGGTACCTACATCCTTCCACTTTTGCATTGTATATCTGTGTTGTCATTCTTTCTTCTAACTTTATTTCTATATGCCCGAACCAACGGAGAATACCCTTTCTCATTTTTACACCGATACTATCTTTCATACCTACTCGCTTTCTTACTACGCTGTTGCGAATACGGTCGGTCAGCTTGACCCGCACATCTTTCGCAGAGCCCGCAATTTCACCGCATTTATCCTACTTTTATTCTCGTACTGCGAATATTACACATGAAATAAAATGGTCACAGGAAGGACTATGGGTGGTGCAAAGCATTCGAAACGTCGGGAACTTAATCGGGAATAAACCGCGATAAAATCCGAAAACTAGTTTTAAATTTCATGTATCATTCTAAAAAAAAGTTTAGTAGTAGTTTCGAATAAAGTGTCTTTCCATGAAACGACGAATATGATAAAAACATGTGTACGTAGATTGCCTTTTCTTTTCTTTTTTTTAAAAAAAGCGTAGCTCTACACTAGGATTTATTCCTGTGTCGTGGATTTACAAATATGAAATATCACATACACGAATACCCAGTTGTTCCGTGCAATTATACATCATATCAAGTTTGTTCCCAAACATTCAAGATTTTATTCCCACCACTTCCAAGTAGTGCTGGGCATTTTTCAATTGAATTTTCATTAGCAATTAAATTAATTCTGAGATACTCCAGAATAACGATGACTTTTGGACGTCAAACGCTTTAGTCCCTTTAGTGATCATATGAGTTGTAAAAGCGCTCGAGTCGGCGCTTAAAACGCTCGCGTCTTCTACGTGCTTCAACGCTCGTGAACGTAGACTTAGCGCTAAACGCTCGACTTCAGTGCTCATTTTTGCAACACTTGTTGTAGACCACTCGAAACGTCGGGCACAAATCACAAACAAATAAGCCGCGACATATTTTAATTGCAACGCATCGCTTGGTGATCACGAGGTCCTGGGTTCAAATCCTAGGTCGGACAAATGAAGTTTTTCTAACGAAAAAACTTCCCAGTATGAGTCTGGAGTCTGGAATTGTGCCCTAACATAGTCGGCGAAATGTGGGTGTACTCAGTACACCTCTGCCACCCCCGGTTGGTGAATATAGGCGTGACGGTGTTTTTTTTCTAATTTTTTACACTTAATTTTCACTCATTTTCACAAACTCTTCTTCCAAGAAATATATAGTACAGTCAACATGAACAGGGAGAGAAGGTGCGTTGTTGATAACTAGATGGCATTACTGGGTAGGTATATTTAGTAGCCATTTTTCATATTATTCGTGTTTCATCTCTTTATGATAATCGCCAGTAGTTCCCGTGGAATTTTCGTTAAAATGATTACCGATGAAAATTTTGTTATTTTTTTTTGTTTTGTGCTTGTTTTGACAAATACTCATAAACTTGGTTGTTAAAAAATACTCCTTCTGTAAGATCGTTACTCCGTACAAATAATTTTTTTATTTGCTGAGTATACTTTAAAACATATTCGTGCAAGTTACGGGAAGTAATGTAAGAGTATAACGGATTATTTTTCGAAAATAATGAGCTTTGGATGTCGTTCTGCATTAATGGGTGCGTGTCCGCATATCGCATTTGCTGTGGACCCCGTTGTGCCGGCAATCAATAGTGTACACTCCACATTAATTGTATGCACTAGCTATGTATCTACTTAACACCGTAGTTTCAGTCGCGTGGGCTACGTTTTGAATAAAAGAAAAAAAAAAGAATTGCCTCGTTGGTCTCGTGGCGAATAATGTCCGTAACGATCATAAGGCCCTACGTTCAAATCCTGCGTCGGACAAAAAATATTTTTTCTATCGGAATACTCCCAGTATCAGTCCGGAGTCTGGAATCGACGGACGATTTAGCGCAGTGGTTAAGAGCTTTAGCCGCTCTGCCCACTGCGTCTAATAGTCGCGGGTTCGAGTCCCGCACGGGACAAGTTTTTGTGTGATCCACATTTATTTGTTCCGGTCTGGGTATTTGTGTGTGTGAATTTTCATGTTTGTAAACGCACTATGACACAGGAATAAATCCTTGTGTGGGGCTACGTTTCCTTAAAAAAAAGTAAAAAATTGTACCCAATATATAGCAGGAGGCATGCATGCCCACTATTACACGGGACCTAACATCGTCGGCAAAAACTGTTTATTTATTATTATACTAGCTGTTACCCACGGCTATGAGTGCGTTATATAGGAATAGGCCCTATACAAACATTCATCCCCTATTTCACACCCTTAAGTTATTTTTTTCAGTCAGATGGTAGCCTATGTCCCTCTCCCGGATAAAATGTATCTCCTCGCTAAATTTGATTAAAATCTGATCAGCGGTTTAGGCGTGAAAAGGGTTACCTTTTACCTTTATACAACAGACAGACAGATAGACAGAGTTATTTTTGAATTTATAATATAAGTAAGGATAATATGGACCAACAAAAAATGTGCTCATATAATAATACGTACTATTAGGTCCGGGCAGTCAGTGGTCATAAAAAACAACTATATTGCTAGACAATAATTTATTGTTTGTTCCACAATTATTGTATCCAACTAGACTGGCAACGCAGTACTTTTGTCGCTCACACGCGAGACCTCCTGAAGGTTTTTACGGAATTCAGATCCCTTGGTAGTAGTTTTCACTACTGAACCAACCGGCAGGCAGAAACCAGGCCCGTAGTTGGGCAGCAATTAGACTAATTACCAAATGAATAGTGACTGACTTTTGTTAAAAACCCGGGGTTTATAAAGACATATATTGCTGATTTGCTTTAACAGAAATATAATAATGAGGGAACGGCAATTCAGTATTAAAGTCGTGGAGCCGCTATCGTGGAGTTTCTCACTTATATCCATAACAATATCATATAATATTTCTCTTTCTGGACTATTTATAACTACTTTTAGTTTAACATGATTAAAAAACCTCCGATCTACATAGATTTTGATTTATAAATAGACAAGTATCGGTCACATTTATGCACAAGTGATTCTAAGTTTACGAGCACGAGTGTTCCGTTCCCACGGAATAAAGAAGTTACTTGTTTTCGGTGTTTTGTATCTACTCCCGTAAAACCTTTGTCAGGTTGTAGGCGTGTAAGTTTCTAAGTTAAAAATGTATTTTCCAGCAACACTTGGGTATATTATCTAAACTTAATTTTCCGAACCTTTTGGAAATAACGCCTGTGAAATATACATTGTTATGTTAACAAACCAATTTCTACGTGCATAATTCACAAAGGAGGTTCAGCTACAGTAATTTTTGTACTCCCTGGCCCCTATTCGCTGTGACCAATTAAACACTTAACACGACGAGTTAGGATAACTTCGTGAAATGACCGTTTAATGCGTACTTCAGTAGCATCATGAAGCTAATATAAAGAAGAGTCAGCCTAAGCAACTGTACACTGTGTCTTCCAACAAGATCGTGACGTCATCGCAGTGTGCGTAGTTTTCATCAATCTGTCATTCTCAGCGAGATTGCAAATACAGAAGTGGACGCGATGTAACGTCCTCTTCATTCTCCAGTCCGATCTCGGTCTCGAACCTATTCGCGCCTTTATTAAAAAGGCGACAACCCGATATTTTGCGAACGCGCCCAATCATAGAAATCCGCTAATCCTATTAGCCGCTACCGCCGCCCGCGGCATGTTCTCATCGACCCTCCCGATGCCCGTACATCCCTTCTTTCGGATACAGATACTGCACACAGGATCAGACACCGACCTCGCCGGTGAGGTCGAAGAATCCCTTGCCCGCCGGCCGGTGCAGAGCACCACGGCGAGACACCTAGTATATGCCAACCCCCATAGCGACAGCCCAAGCCGAGGCCGGCCCTCCTTGAGGCGCGCTTGAGCTAGTTGCCCCCTTGCCCTTCTGGCTAGAGCGTAGTAGTTGCACGCTCGCCCTCTTGTCCGGTGAAGCTGTAAAGGCCCCGCGGCCAAAAGCGTAGATCATTCACACACACACACACACACACGTCCTCTTCATTTCGCGCCACCCCGCGCAGTGGCACGTTTGATTGTATAGGGAAATATAATAATACCATCTCCTATTTGTATTTGCCTCGTGAATAGCATACAGAATACCATTACACAACCTTTTCACAAAATTATTTCAACGCACCGCGTTTGGACATAGCGAATAAGGGTCCTACTCTGCATGATTTGTTCCCTTCGTTACGTCCATTTTCAACCCTTCGGCATTTATTTTATGCTGATTTTATTACGTTATATTTATGGGTATTAAGTAAGAAACGTGAGAATTAGATAGGGCTTCTCTACCTTATGTCTGTGTGCAATAAAGAACATTATTATTTAGCCCCTTTAATGAAGTAGTGGTAAGTTTTAAGTTTAGGGACTTATCGTATCTATGTGATAAAGGATGAATTTTTTATGCATAATTATGTGTGATAGATTGGTAGCCTTTCCCATTTGCATAGTTCGTTTAATATATACCCTGCTCGAGTAATCGCGCTTGCCAATTATGGAGGCTCATGACCCTATAGGTACTTTCTGCCGACCTCGCAAGGAATCATGCGTTTGACTTAGTATTTCTTAAGTAATACAGTAAATTAAGCCGAGTAGAGCTAAGTGTATCATATATATGGAGGAATGTATATTATTTATGTTTATTCATAAAAGTATAGCTCAATGAGACATAAGGGGCATTATCTTATTATTATTAAATAATAAAAAATAGCGCCTCTGTTATTCCAGTATGGGTCGAATAATCATTGATCCTTAGAATAAAAATAATCCAGAAGCCGCGGGCGTGCATCAAATTGAAGCAACAAATACTACCTGCGAAGTAGGTAGTCATTCGTTCACGCGAGTAGTCACTCCGTGGCAGTCGTACGGAATAACGTGTTCTGCGTGTGTCAAATTAAATTGAATTATGCAGTCTTGTGTCGTGCCTGCCTGTAAAAATGCAGTTGAGATTAAAAAGTAACATGATGGATTCATATTTCATACCTAAGCACTAGCGCATTCAGGTGCCGTATTATTTAAATATCGAATTAATTCTTCTGTCTGGAATTCTCATAGTAAAAGACGCTTCCATTTTGTTAGTGTTGCTAGTATAACAATTTTATTTTTCACTACTTGTATTTGCTGAGGACTTTATTAGTTAGTTCTAGTATTAAATGGTATTAATACAGTTAACTACTACATCATGGTTTTAATATTTATTTAAGATGATGAAAATATATTTTCCCTTCATTAAATTACTACAAATCTTTTTAGATCAAAGATTCTTTATTCTCTATCTATTTCTTGAGTTTAATATGCATTAAAATACACTTTACCGTAACAATGATTTTATTATCTTCTATGTCGTCAACATTTACCCCAAAAAGTGGAAATCTTTCCGGGCTGCTAACATTACGCGGGTGGGAGGTGCGTGAGTGCGGGACGTTTGTTAAATTATTAGCTTCACGGCGCGGCGTGCAATTACGACAGGACGCGGTTTCTGGATTACTTTTATTCTAAGCATTGACCTAACCATTCCAAAAACTCTGGAATTTTAATCACTCCATTTTTAGTCAAACAAAATCCAGCTAAATCTCTCGGCCGAGAAGTTATAATTAAGAATACAATACAAAATTCAGAAGCGGTTTTCAATTAGAAATTTCCCTTATCAATTGGCAGACGTCACCGCGCTATGTTGATTGCTTCCCGATCCTGTGACCCCGGGAAGTGCGACCCAAATTCCTGGGAAGCACCTCAGCTTACTAAACAGCTTGTTCAAGAATTAATCGCAATTACCACGAAGCAAATACGAAGGACAGATGGCCTAAAGAGATTTTTCTAAAGAATGAAATATGTCATTGCGCGAGTTGGCACAGGGCGAGAGCGACATTACGTTACGATACACCCAATCATTTGTACTAATCAAAACATTTGTATTTGCCATCTGGTGGAGACCGGTAAGAACTAAACGATTCGTCTATGTCACTGTTACTTGTAAGCTTAATTGTATTACGGTAGTTGGTATTTTTAATATAGAAGTATTCTAATAAATTACGAAAAAAATACTTACAAGTGAAATGTGATATTATTTGCGTGATCAGAATGTTGTCCAAAATTTTGTATTAAGATACATCACTTCATTTTAAGACGTTTATTTTTAGTAAAAATAGATAGCATTTGATAGCTATGCGAACTCGAGCGGAGGTGTGAATGGAGCGAGTACCTTTGATAAACTGAGGTAACCACGCCCACCACGATGACGCTTCACGTCGTCTTTTATGAAATCAAAAGGCTCATTAGCTTAAGCCTATCTCCTCTTCGTATTGGCTTCATGGCGTTAACTTATTGACTTATTTTCAGTATGAGCTAAAGAACACATAATTCTTTTAGTATAGGCGGTCGATGATGTGGCTGCTTTTGAAAGCTTAATGCTGCGAATTCAGTCGCTAAAACATTTGTCGTCCATTCGCAAATATATTAAAAGTATTTGTGTGCTTTGACTTTAAGGCGCATGAAGGGGCGCTTGTGAGCCAATCCACGATACAAGCTAGAGAGAATAGTCATATAGATTCACAACTCATCTTCAGATAACATCTGCTTACCATTATTTCTTTTAGATGGTTCCATTTCAACGCATTCTGTATAATTTGAAAAAGGTGCAATTACTTTCAACCGCATGTTTTAATTCATTTACACTTTATGGTAGCTGTTTTTTTTCCAAAAGTATAATGAGATGTGTCAAATGTGCGCGTAGTATATGCAAATCACTGTGTACAGGACTTTCGGTTCTAGCACATTTATTAACACGGAGTGAACCAGTTCTTTTATTAAGCTGGGCAAACACGCCGATCGAAGATAATGCCTTATTGGATCGTTTAGCTGTAGGTATAAGTCTAAATAAGTCACCACATACTGGGTTGGGTATTGACTGGATTAATTCTTGATATTGGCGTGGAAATTATGGTTATGTTTGTCAAACGTTTTGGCTTATGAACGGTGTGGAATTATGTTAAACTACTTATATCGGCAACTTCGTTATTCTCAGGCGTGCATTTCAAATCCTTAATCCTTTTTTGAGACAATAGGTAGCCCATATCCTTTCCCTGGATAAAATCTGTTTCCTTGTCGAATATGATCAAAATCTGTTCAGTGATTTGGGCGTGACAAGGTAACAGACAAACAGACAGCCAGAGTTATTTTCGAATTTACTATATTAGTATGGATGTAAATAAAGGAGAAAGTTATCTTGTCAAGGGAATTTACGTCTTTGCACAATGAATTATATGATACCTATTTTTTTAGTTTTAGTTTGTCTATTGAGAGAATAATTTGAGTTTTGTAATCCAATGTAATTTTTTTTAAAAAGGAAATGGTCAATAGGATTTTATAATATCCTACACGGATCTGTTAAAATAAGAATATTTTTATCTATTTTATAACCTATTGCTCTTAAGCCGTAGTATGGTAATACCCAATAAAGAAAAATATGATGTCAAATTCCAGTATCAGCGAAATTAACGAATAAAAACATAACCTTTCAGCCAACCTGCGAAACAATCACGAAACTATAAGTTTGAGTAATGAATTTCTCTTTACTTTATTCCAGCATTTCAAAAGGCATTCGCTTCACTGACAACGGACGTGCCTGCCTCGCACCCAGCTGCGGCCCACCTGCGCGTTCCGAGGGGACTCAAGGGCCCGCATCACATCTTCGAATGCCGCCGCACCAACATCATGGGCTCTTTAGTCCAGGACGCCTCGCCCTTCCTCTTCCCATGCACCATCGAATACTCCCTCATATGCGCTGCTATTCTCTACGTCATGTGGAAAAACATATCCAAATACCCTTCAAAAGACGTCGCAGCCGCAATAGCTAAAGCTCGAATACTGGAAGGCCTGGCTTACAAGAAATCACCGCATTTGTACAGCGTCGATTGCGCTAGAGCACACAAAGGACTGTTCTTTGGAATTCTCGTTCTGGTTCTCACAATAATCTCTCTGATACTGTTCTTTGTGCTCGTGTCTAAGAAAGAGTACGCGACGTTGGCAGTTGTCGAAGTAAATGTATGTGAACTGACATTGTATGCGATGACGACTTTTGCGAGTTTAGCCGGCATGGTTTGCGTGCGCAAGCTGAAATACGATGGTAATAGGAACCTTGAACTGGATAATATACTTCTCGTTGGTGCGCAAACAGGAATGTTCATCTATGGGACCTTCACGATCATCGGAGGCCAGTTCACAATAGAGAGGAATACAATTCTCATATTAATAACGGCTTTGTCATCGCTGATTCAAACGACTTGTCAGACGATGTTCATTTTGGATGCGAGCCGAAGATCAGCGAAAACTGCCGACCAATTACGAAAGAAGCCTGGTCGAGAGATTGTGACATTTCTTCTCGTCTGTAACTTAGCGATGTGGGCAATCAACACTCTTGAGAAATCCCGGGCCGAATCTCATCCAGTTCAGCTACATTTCTACGGTTTATGGGCTTGGACAATCATAACTCACGTCTCCATGCCTCTAGCTATTTTCTATAGGTTCCATTCTACGGTATGTTTGTGTGAGATATGGAAACGAGCTTACAAGATGAAGCCCGCTTACATGTAGCGACCGGCTTCGCAGTACTGGAGTACAACACTGACATTCAAAATGTGAAATGTGGTACTTTCGATATGTTTGACGTAGAAGTGGTAGTTGGATGTTAGTGCCATAGTTTCAGCTAATATGAGTGGATACCGGAAATTATAATGTAGACCTTAAAGATGGATGTATTCATGTTTACTATGATGGAATTAGAGATAGTCCAGAATCCGGTGTGCACTTTTGAATTGTAATAGTTTGGTATAGGCGTAACTGGTATTTGCAATAAATTTCAAATTAGCTTCTGATTCGAAAATTTTATGCGTTTTAAAAATCCGTTTCGTTATGACATTTTTTATGTAGAGTTCTGCTGTTATATGCCCATTAAATATTTTTTGTGTTATGTCAACGATTAAGAAACTAGAGACAATTTCAAAAAACACAAAGTTTTGCCGAGTTCCCATATTATCAGTAATAGAGTCTAAACTCTTACTGATAATATGGGAACTCGGCAAAGCTTTGTGTTTTTTATAAAAAAATATTTATGACCTTACCGTATATTATTTCATTTGGAGAACATACAATTCCTAAAGTAAAGGAAAGAAAATATTTGTTCACAATTTTTTTTTTAAGAATATAATTAAGGTTGAAAATCGTGTGTACATTACACAGATAAATAATGTGGATCAGTGTTCAGAATGCAGTTACGCCTATAAAAGTTGACTGCTGTAATGTTAAGTTATTGTATTTGAAATATTTTAATGTGTTATTTATTTCTAGCTTTATTAAACGCTTTAACTATCATAGCGGAACTGATGTGTTGACATTTATATCGCAGTATTTCACAAAATAAACGGGTTAGAATTTTTTATTGATTTTAGCGCTTACATTTTAGACGTTAATTTTTCAGCAATTTTAGTGTTAAAAATGTATTGTTAATATATCTTTGAACCTACTGCGTAAGTTATGTGTTCATATATTCATCCTGTTTAAGTAGTACATAGTTACATATAGGTTAGTGTTGAGGTATTCATTAGATCCCATATTCCACATTCCAGTTTCTTATAATTCACTCACAAAGGCATTCGCACTCCGATTCAAAATGAAAGTCTTCCATTAGGTTACATTTTTTTATGGCATCTGATGTTTCTATGACTATTTTACTACAGCTTATGTAAACAGCTGGCTCAGTTAGGCTTAATCGCCTACCTAGCCGATGCTTGTAATCTCCGCTCACACCTCTGAGTTTTCGGAACCTATTTACGATTGGTGACTTGCTGTTAGGAAAGGATTATCGCAGGAAAACCAAAAGGGCTCAAATGACATGTGAAATGATGTACCCGAATAATAGGAACAGGCTCGTCACATTGGGACCTAAAAAACTTCGGTAATGTGGGTAGGCTGTACACATCTTTGCCAAACTCTTCAGAGAAAAGGCATGAAAGGCAAGAGAGGCGGTACGAGGCAATCGTATTTGGGATACTCGCTTAAGGAATACACGCGTATTCCTTGTGTGCTTGAGTTTCACTTTAGGCTAATGGTACAGAATGAGTCAGCTGTTTCAAGAAGCTGTGATTACACCTAGAGTATTCTCCATAGTACAGTGGGAACAATAAATTTTATCGACCTAACGATATTTTTTTGATGAATTTTTAAAACATGAAACAATAGAATAAAATTGGTTACGAAAATTCTATAGTGATTTTTACTATGAGAAGCGTAAAATAGTCTGAACGGTGTATAATAGATTTGGTAGCTGATATTTTTGCGATGAAAATGTAGTAGTGGTCAGTATTTTGGAGAAATTTTTGTACGTAGCGATACACGCATGTGGACCCGTAGTTAGGCGAAATGTGACACCAAAGTATTTTATGAGTAAGACATTTTTGGAGCTTATTACTTGAATAGTCCAATAGTGGTTCGAGTAGGACGATGTTGTTCCATTGGAAAACTGAGACTTGATAATAAGATAGACGCACGGTGTTGAAGTAATAGTATGGAACCGACACCCGCTTATTTGTGTGTGTGTGTGTGTGTAAATGATCTACGCTGTTGGCCGCGGGGCCATTACAGCATCACCGGACAAGAGGGCGAGCGTGCAACCACTACGCTCGTGTCAGAAGGGCAAGGGGGCAACTAGCTTAAGGGCGCCTCAAGGAGGAACGCCGCTATGGGGGAGGGCGTATACTAGGTGTCTCGCCGTGGTGCTTTGCACCGGCCGGCAGGCAAAGGATTCTTCCTCGCCGGCGAGGTCGGTGTGCGGTATCTGTATCCGAAAGAAGGAATGTAAGGGCATCGGGAGGGTCGGTGAGAACATGCCGCAGACGGCGGTAGCGGCTGATAGGAGGGGAGAACACCTGCTTATATTATCTATGTTCCTCATAGAAAACGCACAGGCATGTTCTAGATAAACATTTTTTAGATTCCCTAGGACTTTTTCCTTTTGATACAGAACAAAAAAGAAAACTTCTTTATTCCGTGACTTCCGGCGATTTTCATTAGCGACGGCAACGTCGTAGTTGATGGACGGCTTGGTATAGTGGCTAAGAGGTGAAACCACTCCGCCCGCTGGTTCGAGTAGCCGCGAGTTTTGTACACGGAACAAAGTTTTGTGTTAACCCTAAAATATGTATTTCAGTCTGGGTGTTTGTGTATGTGAATTTCATATTTGCGAACGAATCAAAAACACTACAATTATAACTAGTATGGGGCTACATTTGTTTCAAAAAAGGAAAGTCGAGCAGATTGGTCGGCTGACCGGATTGAGGGATTAAAAATGTGTAACTTCTCTTGGGCTAGTTTGAAATGTAGAACGCTGCGTCTATCTTATTTTTCTGGTCTGTTGGTAATACTGTATTTTGCTTATGTATAGGCTTAGTTTAGTGATTTCGTCCAAGTCTTATGAATGTCTTAATTATGAAGTTTTTATAAACCGTTCATTTAGTATAATATTTATTGTTTATTTATTTAGAAGGTAAATGCATAATAAAATATAGGTAAAAATTATACTATTCTCACTACTTCTATAGTATAGAAATTTATGGACACAATTGTTTCATTATTAATTTAACACTTGAAGTCAGCTTTAGCAAAAGCTTAAAATTGCTCAAATATTATTGTGATTGTTGCTTAATATTTGTTTAGTTATAGATACAATAAACATACAACTAACGGTATAGTACTAAATATTTCATTTATTCAGGCCTGTTTACATAGTTACGCTATCAGCCGCGCAAGCGGCAAATATATTGAGTGATATTCAAGAAAGTGTGGGAATCTTCCACGATACGTTCGTGACGCAAACAATCATGGAATGCAAAATTTAGACAAATCATTGTGTGATCCACAATTATTTTTTTCGGTCTGGGTATTTGTGTATGTGAATTTTCATGTTTGTAAACGCACCCACGACACAGAAGTAAATGCAAGTGTAAGGCTACGTTTAAAAAAATTATGAATAGTAACTGGACATTAAATATCTCCTCGAGCCGTTGAGTACTTTATCCAATTTTTTTTTGTTATAAAACCTTTTTTTTAATCTAGTTTAGTCATGTGGTCCGTTTGATTCACATGTATTTTACCGTCAGTATGTCGCTTGCGCAAGGACTGCTTACAAACCGCATGGCTGTCGGCGTAACTATGAAACGACTTTTACTGAAGTAATAAAAAACACTTTTTTCACAATTCGATTATGTCTGTAATGATGGGTAAAATGTTACTTTTACCGTTAAAACGGGTTTTAGGGGCATAGTATGACGATTTAAGTGTCGAAACACCACAAAAATAATATGCCTGCTTTGCTCTTCTAAAATCATATGATATGTGGCCAACACAATGTGAATATGTAAAAAAAAAACAAAATTTGGTAGTGCTATATCGTTTTTAAAATACAAAAGATTTCTTGAATACGAGTCTGCAGTACGTCTCAGATTAAACAGAACTTTTATGAAAATGACAGTTTTTTTATGTACTAAAATAGATTTAATTCTTTGTCAAAATTTATCTACGCTTTCGCTATAAATTATAATAATACATTTTGTAATTATATAAGACTTTTTAAATGCTTTCGATTTTACCGATTTTTTGAAGGGGGTTTCAGGAAAATATAGAAGATGATTTTGAAAGATTTTTTGTAATAGATGTAGTTATTTATACTTTTTGTATGTACTAGTACCTAGTTAAAATTATGTTCTAGGTACGTTTTAGAAGTACATTGAATACTCAAAGATGAAACCTAGCTTTAAATAATATTTTAACATACCAAATCTACTTATACCTACTAATAAACTATTGTAGAATAGAAACGAAGCGATACAATGTACCTTTCTTCTACGGATTCACATTTTTGTGCCGTATTGGTTACGTGCATTTAATAACATAAAGTCACATTACTCTGGCGCACAACAACACAATTTCGCGAATATTATTTTTTTAAACTCTTAGGCATGCAGGTTTCCTCACGATGTTTTCCTTCACCGTTAAAGCAAGTGATAATTATTTTTTTAATACGCACATACTTTTGAAAAGACAGAGGTGCGTGCCTGGGTTTGAACCCGAGGCCTTTGACTTTGCAGTCCAACGGCCTAACCACTAGGCTATCACTGTGAATGATGTGAAGTTCGGCAACCCGCACTGGGCCAGCGTGGTGGACTATGCCCTAAACCCTTTCAGTTTGAGAGGAGGCCCGTGCCCAGCAGTGGGACAGTTTCTTAACAGGGCTAATACTATTATAATATTTTTTTTTTAATCACAATGTCCATTTGGCCGGTCGCAATATACTGTACATAATAACGTAGAATTTGTATGATTTGAAATAATGCAGAACCCTTTCATTCAGAATATTAATTAAATTCCTGATATACAGCATGATACTCCATTTTTTTCGAATGATCGAGAATATAGAGGTTCGGAACCTTCTCTAATAAAAGGAACCTTCCTTTTATTAGAGAAGGCATTCCAAATTAGACTTACAGTCCCACAAGTATCTTTTGGTCCGTGGCTACAATCCGAACTAACGCTGTCGTCACGTGAAATGTCACTTCATGACAGACGCAGAGTTGCCATTTGCTATTAAATTTACCCAAGTTCTTTTTTTAGTCAGTGACTGTGCGGACGGACCCACCTGTTAAATTATCTCGTTGGGAGTAAAAAAATATTTAATGGTAATCCTCATACGCCAATGTCAATGTCATCCATGCGCCGAAAGATCCTTGTCGCACTGTACATAGATTTTTTTATTTTTCAACCGAAGGAAGTCTATATAATGCATTTATTGTCCGATTTTTGCAGCAAATAGTAACCATAAATCAGCTTTTACGGTCCCGATTTCTCTGTCTTTCTCACAAACGACGTGGAAAGAGTAAGTCATACTCCACCATGACGACCAAGTACTGATTAGTGGGGATACTGCACCACGCGATCCTAGTGCGGATTGGTGGAGATACTGCACCACGCGGACATAGTGGACATTGGTGGAGATACTGCACCATGCGGACCTAGTGCGGATTGGTGGAGATATTGCATTGTGTAGAACTAGTGCGGATTGAAGTCGAACAAATAAAACAAATTTTCTGTAATTTAATAAATACTTCAATTTTATTGCTCTGTAGGTACTCGCTATTGTGGATGTATTTCCTTTTTTAAAGTGTAAGTAAAAGTTATAATAGGTATTCTGTATAGTTTTAAGCGCCTATTTATAATTGTTTTCATTTATATTTAGGATAGTTATACCTTTGTACCCATTAAACCAAATATTCGTTGAAATATCTTGCATTATTTAATGGAATTTTAGTTCTTACAAATGACAGATATTACATACAGTTGTATTTTTAATCGAATTAGAGCTCACAGAATGAAGTCAACGTGAAACCAGTAGATTGAAAAATCAGTATAAAACACACAAACATTAAAAATGTATCAGTATGACATTAGACATGTGGTCTATTTATTGATAGAGCTTGTTATTTTTATACAGTCCCATAAGGATGTTATCGTTCGCGGCCAAAATTGGAACTAACGATGTCATCAAGTGAAATGTCATTTCATGACAGTCTCAGGGAACCTTTTGCTATGACGTATACCCTAAGTTCTATTTTTTAATTGGTAACCGGAATCTCCTTGGAAGTAGGAAAATTTTACTAAATGGTAACCCTAATTTCACAACAACATCCTTGTCAATGTCATCCACGTGCCAAAATACCCTTGTCGCACTGTACATTCTATTTTATGACCTAGTAAAAAGGATTTGTATAATGTGACAGTTAATGGATTTCTAATTTTAAAAATGATAAAATATAGAATTGTCCTGGATTTATAAACTAAATGAACCCTTACAAATTGAGATTATATTACAACAATACTCGTATTCAAGAATACTCTGAAGTTTTTACGATACACTTTTGTACATTTTGATCTTTTTAAACACCGTCACGCCTATATGGCCCAAGCGGGGGTGGCAGAGGTGTACTGATCACACCCACTTTTCGCTGATGATGTTAGGTCCCATGTAATAGGGGGCGAGGCTTTTGCCATATACCGGGCACAATTCCAGACTTCGGACTTATACTGGGAACTTTTCGTTAGAAAACCTACATTTTTCCGACCTAGGATTTGAACCCAGGACCTCGTGATCACATAGCGATGCGCTATACCACCAGACCAACGAGGCATCTTTTTTGTGACTTAATTATCTATATGGATAATTTTCGTGCTTAAATTACATAATCTTGCAATTAATTAACCACAAATTCATATATTATTTTCCTCGCAATTCACTAATAGAATGATTTGTAGGAACTAAAATCCAAAAATGAAATTGCATTTTGTAAAAATAAAATAGTGATACTAGATTAATGTTTTTAATTATATATTTGTGAACTATTTATTTATTTAGGGAGAGACTGTGCATAGATTCGGATAGATATAAGATTGTCTCCTTGGATGTTTAACGTTTACAATCAATAAAAGCTCTCTTGGAATTATCCTAAACGCTGTTATAATTTCTTTATCCTCTCCTTCGACTGAAATCTCGCACTATGTAATTAGGAAGTAACTTCACAAGAGAAAGAAAAAAACTGCGCTTTGTACCTTGTAAAATGTTTACTTCTATAGTTTATTTAATTATTTCTCTTTGAGTCCGCAATGCATGCGAGACAAATTTCATTGAAGCTGCAAATTATTGGAGCCAAAAAGGGCCTTAGGTCTTGATAAATACTGAATAATGGTGTCCGAAACACACACACCGGAATTTTGCCGGCTACCTTTACAATGTCATTGCTTCATTGGACTGATGGTCTGCCTTTGGGCCTTCGTCCCTACTTGGATTTACACTCCTTCACGGCCTTGGTCCACCTGTCATCATCCTGCCGTATCAAGTGTCCTGCACATCTCCACTTAAACTTTGTGATCCGTTTAACAACATGAATTGTAGTCTACCTTCGAATTTCTGTCTTATTTTTTCGAAAACATTTGATGTTCTAAATTGTATCATGCAAAGGCGTGCCTTGTATTATGTCTGTGAATGGGACAATAAAATAAAAGAGAGACTTGCTTATGAATAATTCAATAAAACTAGTAATCGATAACTCCTGAGGAATTTAAATATGTTACATACAAAAGTTGAAACGTGATGCAATGAATGAGTCCTGCGCTTACACAGTCAATTCGATTCTGTAATCTTTGATTTTATAAATCGTGTTTATAAATAACTTGTGTGAATCATGTACGCTGTTGGCCGCGAGGCCTTTACAGCTTCACCGGACTTAAAGGCGAGCGTGCAACCACTACGCTCTAGCCAGCCAGAAGCGCAAGAGGCGACATACTCGAGGGCGCCTCGAAGAGGCGCCCTCGGTTGGGACAGTCGCTGTAGGGGGACGGGTGCACTACTAAGTGCACCGGTCAACCGCCGGCTATGGGAGGGGATCTACTACTACGTCGTCGTCGTCGCCCGTATTCTGAGCGGAAAGAAGGGATGACAAAGCATCGGGGGGGTCGGTGAGAACATGTCGCGGCCGGCGGTGGCGGCAGGGGTCGGGGGGGAGATCGTAGTCGGCGGTAGCTACGATTAACGGATTCGCATGGGTAGATGCGTTCGCGAAGTGACGTGTTGACGCCTTTTTAATAAAGGCGCGAATAGGTTCGAGACCTAGATCGGAGTGGAGGTCGACGTTCCGTACGAACCAGGGGGCTCCTACGGCTTTACGGAGGAAGCGGTTTTGAACCACTTGGAGTTTATCGATGTGAGAGGGGGCCGAATGCCCGAACACAACACACGCATAAGTCATGATGGGTTGAACGCAAGTTTTGTAAAGTGTCACCTTATTTCTAAGGGACATTTTACTCCGCTTGCAGATTAACGAATGGAGACGACCGAGCACAAATGATGCTCGGTGACGGACCCGCTTGATGTGCGGGCCGAAGGACATGGTACTGTTTAGGGTGACCCCTAGATATTTGACCTCTTTGACCCAGGGAATGGGTCGGTCGAACATGGTCACTTGGCCGAGATTACTTCTAGGGCGGCGCAGGGAGTGGCGCGGGGTGGCACCTCTGGAGAAGAACACCGCAGCGCTCTTGTCCGGGTTCACCTCAATACGCCACTTCCTGAACCAATTCCCTAGGGAATTGGCGGATGCCTGAAGGTGTCTGGTAATGAAACCCTTATTCCTATGCGAGACGTAGAGAGCGGTATCATCCGCGAAGAGGGCTAGATGCGCCTTACTCGAACGAGGAATGTCGTTCGTGTAAAGGCTAAACAGGAGCGGAGAGAGAACTGAGCCCTGTGGGACTCCAGCACTGATGGAGTGGGAAGTGGAGCGCGTCATTTCGACGCGATAACGGAAGGCGCGATTCGACAAGAAGTCTCGTAAGATGAGCACGAGTCTGTCCGGCACACCCAATTGGTAGAGCTTGTAGATCAAGCCGTTGTGCCAGACTTTGTCGAATGCCTTCGCGACATCTAGGAAGAGGGCGCCCGTGTAGATGGGTTTGGGTCTATTGAGACCGGAGCGGATGTGCTCCGTGATGCGGTGCACTTGGTGGACGCAAGAGTGTTTGGCTCGAAAGCCGAACTGCTCATCGATAAGGATACCCCTGGACGTTACGAAGTCTTTGGGCCTCGCCAGAAGTAGGCGCTCGTAGATCTTGGCCAGGGAGTTGAGGAGACTGATAGGGCGGTAGCTCGCGGGGAGATTGCGAGGTTTGCCGGGCTTGGGAATGCCTATGACGTCCGCCTCCTTCCACTTAGCGGGGAAGGTGCAGTTCGCCATGGCGGCGTTCAATATGGCCACTAAGAGGCAGATGAGTTGGGCGGGCAGGCATTTCAGAACGCGATTCGAAATGCCGTCAGAGCCGGGGGCTTTTTTAGTTTTGAGACCCATAATAAGATCTTCGACCTCCGTTTGGGTGATAGGAGGTAAGGAATCGACAGGGGGGAGGGATGCCCTGCGCTCGACTTCCCTGTCGACCGCGTCGACGTGGGACTGGTCGACGGACTGAGAGCTGGGGGCGCACTGGCTCTCGAGGGAGTCGGCGAGAAGCTCGGCCCTTTCGTCATCGTCGAAGGCTGGGGGTGCGCCTGAAGGGCGGGACAGCGGGGGCATGTCAGTCGTGGAGTCGGATTTGAGGCTACGCGCCAGCTGCCAGTAGGCCAGATGCGATGGCGCGATGCCCTCTAGGAAGTCACCCCACCGTTCCTCCCGGACCTCCGCAACACGACGCTTTACCTCTCGTTGTAAAGCGCGCATCCGGGCCCGATTGGCTTCGGTGGGGTAGGAGTCGTACGATCGGATAGAAGCATTCTTGGAACGAATGAGATCCCTAACATCGTCCGGCAGTCGAAAGCGGTTGAGGTAGAGATCTTCCGCCTCGACTTGCTTGGACGATCGACTGACAGCCGATCGGATGTGTTCGGTGAAGGCATCTACGGCCTGATCGGTGTCCTGAGGGGACGGGACGGAGTCCGAGCTGAGAGGGAGGGGGGGAGGGTCGGCATCCGCCAAGGCCGTGCTTAGCGCATGCCAATCCAACACCGTCTTTTTGGGTCGCTGTGGGGCGGAAGGGGGGGAACCGAGTCTCATGACTACAGGTCGATGGTCAGAGTCGAGTTCCTGGACTACTTCCAAGGAGTGCAGCCGTAGGGTGACACCCTTCAGAAGCGCCATGTCCAGGACGTCGGGTCGGTGGTTGGGATTGATAGGATAGTGGGTAGGGTGCATAGGTGCGATGACGTCAAAGTTGAGAACGTCGACCAGGGCGTCAAGGCTCCTACCGTTAGGGGAAGTGGTGAGACCGTTCCAGGCCACGTGCTTACTGTTGAAGTCGCCCGCCAGAATGACGGCGCTTCCCAGATTAAGGAGTGCTTCAAAGTCACTCCTGAGAACGGATTTAGTGGGGGAAAGGTATACGGAGGCGATCACGATAGGCTGGTGCCCCGTGAGAGAGATGCGACAGACCGAGGCTTCGATGTTGGTGAGTGCGGGGGGATCGAGAGGGATGCAGTGAAGGGACCTCCTGTAGTAAATGAGAGTACCGCCTCCGCGGGAGCCGATTCTGTCATTACGCACGAGGTTATAGTTTGCGATCCTAGGATCGCGTTGTGCGGGCTTGAGGAAGGTTTCCTGCACAAGGAGGATATCAAGTTGGTGATCTCGGAGGAAATCAGCAACCTGATCTCGCTGGGAGCGAAGGCCATCGGCGTTAAAGAACGCCAGGGATAGGTTGTGGGGCTTATGGCGGGGAGGTCGTAAATCCATTATTGGGTGCAGGGGGGTTGGCTTCTAAGGGACGCCAGGACGTCATAGACGTCCCTGTATTCCGCGGCCAGGAGAACCTGGTCTGCCAAGTTGGTGGTGGCGCGGAGTTGGAGGGCGAGTTCACGGACTCTGGGGAATAGTGCGGGGCTTATCACCGCCAAGACGTTCATGATCAGGTTGACGTTCTGACTGACGTTAGTGGGCGGAGGGGGATAAGCCGCCACCGGCGGGATCGCCGGCGCGCGCTTCGGGGGGCGGGCAGGGCCCACTGACGGGTGGGAGGCCGCGGTGTAGGGCAGCGGCTTAACCCATGCGTTGGCGCCAAGGGACGGCCTGAGCGGCGGGGGAGGGGGTGTCAGCTTCAGTGGCGCGGGAGCGCGGGGAGCTGTGGTCACTGGCGCAGAAGGCACCGGACGAGGGTGCGCTGAGGGCGCGGGGGGGTGTTGCGCTGAGGGCGCAGAGGGCGGGGCAACCGCGCGGGGGCGGCGGCGGCCGCCGCGCCTCGCCCGGTCGCGCTTCCCCTTTGGGGCCTTGGGGCAACCGCGATAGTTCGCGGTGTGCCCCTTGGTGCCGCAGAGGACGCAGGTGGGGAGCTCGGCTGCCGTCTCCTTCGAACGGGCGCACTGGGACGTCGCGTGGTCCCCGATGCACTTCACGCATCGAGGGCGCGCGTGACAATTACGGGCAGAGTGCCCGTATAGCTGGCAGTTGTGGCACTGCCCGGGCGTGCCACGTTTGTGGGGGGCCTCCACGGAGGGGCCAGAGATATGGCACACGGCCTTCAGGTCGAAGACCCTACGGCCGGACTCGGTGCGGTCGAGGACGACCAGCACCATGTCGTAGGCCTCCTTGGAGCGCCCATTGACCATTCTGTGCACCTGGCGCACAGGAAGGTCCTGGGACTGGAGGTCGGCTTTAATGGCGGCGGTGTCCAGCTCCCTAGGGACACCGCGGATTACTACCCTGAGCTCCCTTTCCTCCTCCAGGGTGTAAGTGTGATATGCGATCTTGTTCGATCGCAGGCAAGCGGATAGCCGTCGGTGGTCGTCCGAAGACGCCACCTTGACGGCTATGCCTTGCGCGGTGGAACGCGCGTGCGTGTAATTTATTTGGCGATTGTAAATCGCCTTAGAGATGCGCTCCCAGGCGCTCTTGTCCTGAATGACAAGCGGCGGGGGAGTGATGTTCGGACGTGCGGGGCGCGCGAGGGAGGAGGCCCTCGCGGCCGCGTTGGGAGACGGAGACGGCTGGGGGCCGGGAGAAACGGAGGCGTTCCCGGCCTTCTGGATCTTGGGAGGCGGTGAGTCGCGCGGTTTACGCGCCCGCTTCGACGAGAACGACGGGGACGGGGACCGGGCGGGGGCGGCGCGTCTCGCGGACGCGCGCTCGACCTCCATATCAGAGTCCGAGAGAGGCTCGGACCCGCATGGCGAGACGGGGCGGTCGGCGGGGGTCTGGGGCGGCGCAACTAAATCCGTTCTCGGCGCGGCGAACGGAGTCGCGGGGGGGACTACCGGGGAGACGCGGTGTGCCCCTTCGCCTTAAGGGCGAACTTTTGGGCGGCACCAAAACCCTAACTGCTCCGGGGAAATCAAGAGCCCTGACCAGGGAAACCCCCAGGAAAGAGCTCAAGCCCTTCCGAGATGGCCGCCCTCTGAAGGAGGGAGGCGAGCGCTCGGGTCCCGCTCAAGCCCGGCTACGACACCGCTAGGCGCCCACCGGACTTACCACCAACGGACAAAAGACGTGGATTTACAATACAACACTATTAAGAATCGAAGTTAAAACTAAACTGTTATGAAAAATAACCGTTAGGAAAACCGCGGGAGGGCCGGCCGAGTCGTTAGAACGACGCGGCTGCCTAGCAACCCACGTAATTAGGTACTCAGAGCAAACGTACCAACGTGAATAGACAAGGACGTACCTGCATACACACGAGCGGATGAAGACACGTCACTGCACAGACACTCAAGCACGTAAGCACCGCGAACCGAACCACGTAGGCACACGAAACGAAACCGTTAGAAATCGCGACCGCCGTTATACCAGCCGTCTGCCTAGCAACTCGGGAAGTTGATTATGCGCGAGCCAAACGCAATGCGCGAATTACAAATGCCGAGCAGATGCAATGGACGCAGTCACGCAAGCGCAGGCAAAACCAACCACGAAAGTAATCGTAAGTAATTACGCACGACAGATAGCGAGCGGACGGGCTGCGCAGAGAACACGACCGAGCGCGGCCGAGGCACAACCAGAACTGATGTGAGGGTGTTCTCACCATGTAAGCATGTAGAAATCTTTGTTACTTATTGATATATGATAAGGTAACCTCCATGCCTGAGAGAACCTACAAATATATATTAAAAAAAAACCAAAGGCCCGTATCAAATCCAGTAATGAAACCTTGACTTTGTGGTTAAAAGGCAAGCGGTCCGCTAACTAGGTCATTTCTACGTCTACATTCTTAAGATCATACTCGTACATGAAAAAAAAACACTACATCTTGCCCTTTATAAATTCCAGTCTAACACATAGTGGGGCGTGTATCGAGTGAAAACCGTTTACCGGAGATAATTTGTAGGCTGTCCTTATACGTCTGGAATAAAGTTTTACCATACATTTGGCGTAGTGGGACGGCGACGCGACGCCGACGCGACATGGGGAGTTACAATCAAAGAGCAAGAGCTAGCCTGATCTGAGGTTCATACAGGAGAACACACACTTCGGCGTGACGACAACTGGCGCATCCTGACGCCATTACAAACAAACCGCGGCTGGAACGGGGCTAAGTGTACGAATCCGTTAATCGTAGCCGCCGCCGACTACGATCTCGCCCCTGACCCCTGCCGCCACCGCCGGCCGCGACATGGTCTCACCGACCCCCCCGATGCTTTGTCATCCATTCTTTCCGCTCAGAATACGGGCGACGAAGACGTAGTCGTAGATCCCCTCCCATAGCCGGCGGTTGACCGGTGCACTTAGTAGTGCACCCGTCCCTCTACAGCGACTGTCCCAACCGAGTATGTCGGCCCTTGCCCTTCTGGCTCGAGCGTAGTGGTTGCACGCTCGCCCTTAAGTCCGGTGAAGCTGTAAAGGCCTCGCGGCCAACAGCGTACATCACTCACACACACACACACGGGGCTAAGCACAAGCCATTTGTCATTATCGTAACGTAATCGAGAAAGCGTTCTATCACGTTCACCTTTATTTAGTATATTTGTAGTGGGAAAACGATGGCATATCGTCTCGCGTCACGCTAACGTCAATCTGTCCGTGCTAAGCTCTCAGGACGTCGATACAGGGGCAAGCGGGACGTTGCGTTGTGTTGGTCGTTAGCGTTGGCGGGACGCGCGAGGTTAATGGTACCGTAGTGCCCGAAGTTTTACGTACGCGCCGCGTTGCCGTCCACCGACGTCACGCGGCCATCCCGCTCCGGCGGATATGTTGCGAAGGCTATAGGTTGTCCTTATACGTCTGGGATAAGTGCCGTTTGACCATGTACAGACGGTAACTCTCACCGTCGTGTCTGTCTGCTAATGTTGTACACTTAGCTAATGCACTGCTTTTTGTGAATGTTTGTTTTAGAAATGAGGCTAGGGAAAACATTTTTAAACACCGTCACGCCTATATTCCCCAAGCGGGGGGTGGCAGAGGTGTACTGAGTACACCCACGTTTCGCCGACGATGTTAGGTCCCATGTAATAGGGGGCCAGCCTATTGCCATATACCGAACACAATTCCAGACTTCGGACTCGTACTGGGAAGTTTTCGTTAGAAAAACTACACTTGTCCGACCTCGGATTTGGACCCAGGACCTCGTGATTACAAAGCAATACGCTTTGCCACTAGATCAAAGTATAACAGAACAGAATAACCTGTTTCATTATTAACGGCAACAACATGTAAACAATCAATCAATAGGTATAATAAAAGAGCCTAAGATATGCACAAATAACTAGAACAAGTTGACGGACGTCTTACCAATGCAGGACACAGGCCTGCCAAAAAGGCTTGAAGTGTCAAAGTTAACCGCGGCCAGGCCCTTTGTGCTATACGCATAGCTTTTGTCCGGAAAGTTCGTCAGGGCATTTTTTCATCTTGTAGGGGCCTGACCAGACCCGCGTCTTTCGATACGTAGTCGCGACTTGAGAATCAAGCCGTTGGGGCAGAAAGATGGTTGGAGCGATGTGTTATTTGTGATTGATGTGATTAATTGCTAGTTTTTACAAGTAGGTGTGACATTTTAAACAAAGTAAAACATTTTGAAATGAGATTGGCTCCATTGGAACGGACGCTAATAGATTTAAAAGAGGTTTTTTCCCATTCCGACTAATATTTCATTTAATATTGTTTCACTCCATTAAAGAGTCGCACTCAATTTATATGATCATCAAACGTCCTTGTATTAACAATATCGGTTAGTTGCTAAGTGTTAACACAAGATTGCTTGTGGCCAATTAATTAGCGTCACTCCTAAATGAAGATTATATTACGACTATGAACGTTAATTGATGATATCAAATACACTTTTATACATAGCAGTAATTAGGACAATTATAGAGACTATGGTAAACCAGTGAGATGGACAACGGCTTGGTAAAGTGGTAAAGATCTTTAGCTGCTCCTCCCACTTGTTCGAGTAATCGCGGGTTCAATACGGGACAAATTTTTGTGTGATCCACATCTGAATTTCATGTTCGTAAACGCATCTAAGACTCATGAACTTCCTGGCGGAGGCTACGTTTTTTATAAGAAGTAAGTAAGTAGGAAACGATGAAGCGTCAATTTTAAATCCGTCAAAACACCTATCATAATTAGTTTGTAAAGTAACCCTCACTGAATTAACACGTAGTTAATAGACTATAAAAGGTAGTTTGTGGCAGGAATTGGCAAAAGATAGATTTTCCTGTTAAACGGGTGTTCGGCGGTCGCTTCTTTTTTTTTCGTGTCAGTGGGTCATATTTATTCATGAATGTTCGCGCTATCTGTGGCCGCTCTCAACTCTTCCCTTAGGCGCAGACCAGCAAGTGCGACATAGTCTGTGGCATTACACCACAATCCCAGGCTTAGATTTAGATCTCTGAACCCATATGTGTTACTTTTACCGCTAACTACATTTTGTTGTTCTTATTTATTAAAAGACGTAGTCCCACACTAGGAATTTTTCCAGTCGTGGGTTCGTTTACAAACATAAAATTCACATGCACAATCACCACCGAAACAAATATTTGTGTGTCACACAACGATATATCCCGTGCGGGAATCGAACCCGCGATTTCTCAATAAACTGGGTGAACCGACTGAAGCTCTTAACCACTGGATCAAGCCGTCCGTCATTATCATCATCGTGCGGGGATGTACTTTCAGTAATGCGATTTACAATCCAAGTTTTATGTCAGAGTGTAGGAGTCATTGTTTTGCCTCCGGTATCAGCTGGTGTAGCCTCCTCAAACCCATCGCTGAATTCCCTAGTGGGGCAGTCCTTCACGATGTCCTGAGTCTCCACAGTCACAACAAGGAGACGCAGTGATTCCGCAATTTTGCAGATGATAATTGCATCTTGCGGTTTCGGTTCTTATTCGGTAACTAATAAAATGATGAAATTTGAAATAAGACAAACTTCGTAATTTGTCTGTACAGTTTTACCTGAATTAACGTCATGTAATAGACTACGAAAGGTACTTCGAGGCAGGATTTGTCAACGGGACTTCTAGCCCGATGTGTGTTATCCGGCGGAGCTTGCCAATCCCTCGAGAGCAATGATGGGCAAAATGTGGTCAGATTCATGATTACAATTGCATTTTGTAATATTCAATCACGATTTAAGATTAAAAGTGTAAAAGCGGGGGTGGTTAATCATTAATCTGATTACATTTTGCCCATCTCTGCTTGAGAGTTGTTGTCGGAAGTTTACATAGAGTCTACACATCGTGCATCGTGTATAACAACCACACTAGCTAATAACTCTAAGAATAAATCTCGACAAGTAACTTTCTATAAATGTACTTGAATACGATAAAGATATTATAAATATCATAGCGTGTTCGTCGCCACTTCAATTGGACCGTAGCGAAATGGAATAAATGAAATGCGCGTGCGCGAATAATGTCAGTGTCAGACAGCTGTGCTTGCGCAGAGATCAATACAAGCACAGCTTAAACAAGAACAGCAAGCGCTCTTTGCGAATATCGTCAACGCAAAATACCCTCGGGATGACAAATTAAGGATCAGCGTCGTCGGCAAGTCTATTTATTAAGTAGCTGCTTCATTGCGGCATAGAATATGTACGGAGAGGATAGGCACGTTAGCACGCATCAGATGATGCATTTGTATAACGTGTGTTCGTATGTTACCGTTTCAGATGGGTTATTACATGTACTTAGTAATATAGGTATATTTTCACAGAAAGTAAACCTAAGTGGCTGTGCGGACCGTGTTCGTTTACCACACTGAGCAGTAGTTCTATAGACATATTTTTAAATGTGGGTTTAGTTAAATACTTGTTTAACGGTGTATGATAATTGGTCTTAGTGCTACTTTAAAGTCTGCATATCTTAGCTTTGGTCTCCACCAAAGCTAAGATTTCTGGTTTCAGGACTTACGCAGTAGAACAAACGCCTTTGCTTCACATAGCTCTCCTCCACCAAGCGAAGAACGAAGTTGTCTTCTCTTTTTTTCTCTTCGCCTATCTCCACTTAGGTTACTAGGCCTAGTATGGAGTGATCTTGCTGTCGCTAAGCTGTGGTCGAGATCGCTACAAGTGTAGCGTAGATTATATTATGTTCAAATCAAGGACAATAGTTATGTGCGTTTCGGAAGCAGAGTAGTTACCAAACAGTAGAATAACGCCACTCTTTCTTCCTGCGTATGTCCTAAAATGTGATTTAAGAAATAAAATGTTTAGCATATTGTTTAAAATTTGTTTTGATAAAAAGGGGGCTTTAAATTAAAACCGCGACCTTTATTCCCTTAGCAGAGGTAGCAAAGGTATACTGTGTACGCCTTCTTTTCGCCGACGATGTTAGGTTTC
The DNA here is from genome assembly GCA_905147815.2 of Phalera bucephala. NCBI lineage: Eukaryota > Metazoa > Arthropoda > Insecta > Lepidoptera > Notodontidae > Phalera > Phalera bucephala. Next base: position 22,430,304 of record LR990615.1, read on the forward strand.
AATGCGGGCGGTTCTATTGTTGCTATACCGAAGACAATACCAGACTCCCAACTAATACTGAGAATTTTTCTACGCGAAATTAGACAAATGATTCGAACCTGCGATCTCGTGATTACTACGCTTATTATTCGCCAATAGATCAACGAGGCAGTGGAGACAAGCTGACGCCTTTTAATTAAGAATTTCAAGGTCTTTTAATAATTTTAACACAACAACTGCAAATTTGTGTTGTTTGTATGTCTAGAAGGTATTAATAATTTTAAATTACTAGTGGTCGCCCATAGGTCGATATTCGACCTACTCTTTCATCGTTTGCTGGTTATGTTTGACATTCAGTAAGACTATAGACAAATAATATTAAAGACAAACATCAATTCGACGTGTATTGTGTCAAATACATGGTAGTGTGTCTATCTATATATCTATAACCTCACGCCAGATCCCTTGCGGGGTAGGCAGAGAGTACAGAGTTCCAACAGGTTCTTTCCTTACATACCTCTCTGGCTTCCTCGACTCTCATAGTTCGTCTCATACACGCTCGCCGATTACGGAGACTCTTGACTTTTCCATCAGATAAGACTCGGTTTATTTGGTCGTGGTAAGATAGTCTAGGTCTTCTCCGGTACCTGCATCCTTCCACTTTCACATTGTATATCTGTTTTGTCATTCTTTCCTCTGGCATTCTTTCTATATGCCCGAACCAACGGAGCATGCCCTTTCTCATCTTTACACCGATACTATCTTTCATACCTACTCGCTGTCTTACTATGCTGTTGCTAATGCGGTCGGTCAGCTTCACTCCGCACATCTTCCGCAGAGCTCGCATTTATCCTACTTTCATTCTCCTTCTTACATACCCAGCTCTCGCTACCATATAACAGCGTTGGGACAAGCACTCCGTTATGTATGGCCAGCTGCGCCTTATGGCTTAAGTGCCGGCTCCCGAGTAGCTTTCCCATCGCACCATTCACTCTGTTCCCTGCACTCACTCTTCTCTCTATGTCAGCGGTGTATTTCCCATCCTTACTGAAGGCGCATCCAAGATATACAAACTCATTCACTTGCTCCAGCACATCGTTACCAACCACAATCCTTACATTCTTACATTCGTTCTGGTTTCTTCCCTTTCAAAAACCATAATCTTGGTTTTCATCACATTCAAGTGCAAGCCATTGATCATGCAGTCGTCTTTCATAACTGTGACTAGTGTTTGCAGATCAGTGGCTGTTGGCGCTATTAAAACCGCGTCATCTGCATAAAGTAGATGGTTTACCACTAAGTCACCCATTTGTACACCTTCATTCATCGCTTTCAGTCTTTGAAGACTTTTGTCCAGATATACTATAAACAGATATACTATAAGCAGTGATAGCCTAGTGGTTAGACCGTTGGACTGCAAAGTCAGAGGTCTCGGGTTCAAACCCAGGCACGCACCTCTGTCTTTTTCGAAAGCATGTGCGTATTTAAAATTAATTATCACTTGCTTTAACGGTGAAGGAAAACATTGTGAGGAAACCTGCATGCTTAAGAGTTTCTCGAAGGTGTGTGAAGTTCGCCAACCCGCACTGGGCCAGCGTGGTGGACTATGGCCCAAACCCTCTCAGTTTGAGAGGAGGCCCGTGCCCAGCAGTGGGACAGTTTCTTAACAGGGCTAATATTATATACTATAAACAGTCTAGCGGACAACACGCAACCCTGCTTGACGCCGATTTTAACGTCAAACCAGGGTGACCTGTTACCACCCACCCGTACGCATGCCTTGCAGTTCACATAAGAGGACTGGACGGCTCGCAATGGTATGGTATGAATGGTATGAATGGTAGTGTGTGTAACGTTTTTTTCATTGATTTAATGTATGTTTTATGCATATTTTAAAAATATATTTGCTTTCTGCAGTCCTTCTCTATATAAACTATAAGTTTGGAAAGTTTCATACTCCTCCGTCCGCGCAATTTTCGTAAAAATGTGTACAAAGTTTTTGCTTCACGTATTAATATATATAGATACTTAAGAACATTATGTACATGGGTATGTATAAATAGATAATAACAATTTTTTGATTGCAAGAACTCGGATCTAGGTAAACGCGGACTGCATGCATCACTTGTACGAGCCGTTTTAGGGTAGTTTTATGAGGGTATTTTCGGGTGGGAACCCCTCAGTTGGGAGTCCGATCGATATTGCAGTGGGTAAGGTATCTCAAAACAGGGAGAAGAAGCCAACCCCAGTGCATCGTCAGTTAGGAAAATAAATGTGAACCACGAAAGAACGAATACATTTAGAAGGTAAAAAAGATTAGAGGATTATGGAACTTATAAATAAAGTACGTACGTAGAACGTACTTAGTGTTATTTTTAATAATGTTGACCATAACTTATTGGAGTGAGTTCTGTTATGTGATATGAAGATGCCACAGCCAGAGATGGGCCAAATGTAATCAGATTAATGATTACGATTACATTTTGTCATAATATTAGCCCTGTTAAGAAACTGTCCCACCGTTGGGCACGGGCCTCCTCTCAAACTGAGAGGGTCGCACGCAACTCTGTCTTTTCGAAAAGCATGTGCGTATTAAAAATCAATTATCACTTGCTTTAACGGTGAAGGAAAAACATCGTGAGGAAACCTGCATGCCTAAGAATTTCTCGAAGGTGTGTGAAGTTCGCCAACCCGCACTAGGCCAGCGTGGTGGACTATGGCCTTAACCCTCTCATTTTGTAATCTTCAATAAAAATATAATTGTAATTTATGATTACAAAATGTATGTAATTATAGATTAACTATAAAATCTTTAATCTGATTACATTTTGCCCATCTCTGGCCGCAATGTAAATCTGTAGGCCACAGGGTAGGAGGTACCTAGAGGTTGTTTTTACAATTTCGTGTTTAATCTGTTTCACATTTTAATGATATCGGCTTGTTATTTTAATGGCTTAGCAGCCAGTAATGTTTGTTTAAAAAAATGAAGGTTATTACCAAGGAAAGTTTGAAAGCCACTTTAAATGTTACTTGTACCAAAGTAGGTTAATATGTATACAGGTGAATTTTTTGGACGACGAAGTAAGGCCAGGTTTTAATCGTTGTAGCTACAGAAAATGGTCTTACGAGACCATCCTTAAACTGTTTGAGACTTTTTAAGATTTCGAAAAAATATACAGTCAGCAAGAAAATGGGCCATTTACACAAACTTGTAGGAGGTCATGGTGGCTCCGGTAACCTTGAACAACGTAAGTACTATGAATCTTACTTTTTCATTGCTTATACAATATGCCATATCAAAATGATTGTTTATCTTCATTGCCAATTGTCCCCGGTGCATCTTTTCCCTAGCACCGTTCTCAGACACCCCTCGATGCAGCGCGTGCGGGCTCCTGCATCTAATGACTATGTTTTACCATAATACTGCGATTCTCAAGCTTCTGTTTATAAGTAAAATGTTTTGATACTAGTAGTAAGCGTAATAAATCACCTTTCTAGAATACTTTGAAGTAATGCTGTGGGACATAAACTTTGTTTCCTTTCGTTTCCCGCGCTAAAGATAGCGTGATGTGCATATTATATTAAAAGTTCCTAAGAGTGAAAATATTTACATCTTATCAGCATTTGAGATATGCATGTAACATGCATAATATATTAATTGCTGGGCAAAGATCGTCACTCACAAATCGAGGTGACAGAAATATACATTTATTTTATGTGATTTAATTTATACGTGATTACAATTACGAGAGTAGAAAAAGCCAGAGAGGTCTGTAAGGAAAGAACCTATAGGAACTCTGTACTCTCTGCCTACCCCGCAAGGGATCTGCCCTGATGATATGGCTGTATCTATATAGATAGAGATACAAAAACCCTGATAAACTAACAAAACGAGCGTTAGATCTATACCAGGGTTTCCCAACCTTTCTTTTGTTGCGCCCCCCCGGATAATAATTAATATTTTCATCCACCATTCCACTTTAATTTTTTCATTCCAATAAAAAAATACACATTATTTTAACAGCAACTAATAGAATATAACAGAATAGAGAATAAAATATAATACTCTTTTGTGGACACCAATACATGTACATTGCGAAAAGAAAATAAACAAAGAAAGAGGTACAATTGGCGGTCATATCGCTAATAGCGATCTCTTCTAATAGCGATCTCAAATATTTAACATTATATTTATGATTCTAAGTTATACAAAATAAACGTACGTTCTTTTCTGTTCCGCCCCCTTTCATATCTGTCTACGCCCCCCTGGTTGGGAACTTCTGATCACTATTGGTGCATTGTTATTGAAATGACGTTCTCGATCTCCCCACACAAAATAATATAGAAACTATTTTTACCATACAAAGCACATATTTATTGTCAGCTATATTTATAAAACTTTGACAATCTCTATCTACTCTATTAACTTTATTTCAATGCTCTTATACCAACGAATTGAATGCACAACTTTTACATATGAAACAAGCACCTACTTATTTACGCTAACGCAATAGCAACTATGTAATTGTTTACGTTATATTCGGTGTAAATTTTAGTGAAATATTAAATAATAAATACCATTGCGTGACTTTTGTAACAACAATTACGTTAGTACCTACATTATTCGACTGAGTAAGAATAGTACTTGCCCCATTGCAACAAGGAGGCAACAATATTTTATTTGTGACAGATTGCAGACCAAGAACAAAATGACAGACAAATAATTTTATTTTAAAAATACTTTTTAAGATCAAGTTTTTATGCAGGTAATGGTGCAATTTAAAACAACCAACCAATATTAAATGTAAATACAAAATTTCGTGTCTATGTCGTTGACCGTTGAGGAATTCCTTCGTCTGGAGCTAATTCTGGGTGTACAATCAGGTCATACTTTCCATAAAAATGCATTGACATCGAAACTGTATCAACATTTCAAATTTCAACCCAAATTTTAATTCAGCTTGCAAAATTTGACCTCAACCAACAAACTAACAAACAATCAATCAATCAATCAGCATATCGCAGTCCACTGCTGGACATAGGCCTCTCCTAACACGCGCCATTGCACACGGTCCTCCGCCTTCCGCATCCAGTCTGTCCCAGCGACCTTTTTTTAGGTCGTCGGTCCATCTACCTGGGGGCCGCCTACCTTACGCTTACCAAGTCGCGGTCTCCACTCTAGGACACGCTTCCTCCATCGGCCGTCGGTCCTTCTGCAGATGTGTCCAGCCCATTGCCACTTTTGCTTACTAATTCTGCAAGCTATGTCGGTAACTTTGGTTCTTTGTCGGATTACCTCGTTACTAATTTTATCCTTCAAAGAGACGCCGAGCATAGCTCGCTCCATAGCCCGCTGTGCAACTTTGAATTTGTGGACTGGTCCCACTGTGAGTGGCCACATCTCGGCCCCGTAAGTCATAACAGGTAGGACGTATTGGTTTGCAGGCACTTTAGTCTTCAGGCATTGCGGTATAGGCGAAGAGAAAACGTGACGCAGTTTGCCAAATGCTGCCCAACCCAATTGCATCCTACGGTTGATTTCTTTCTTGAAGTTGTTTCTACCAAATTGGACAACTTGTCCAAGGTAGACATACTCCCGAACAACTTCGAGCATCGAACCATCGACGTAAATCGGTCCCGGCGTGACATGTTCATTAAACACGATCTTGGTTTTATCCAAGTTCATGCCGAGACCGACACCTCGAGAGGCTCCATTTAGGCTATGCAGCATTTCGATTAACTGTTCCAGTGACTCTGCCACGATGACGATATCATCGGCAAACCGAAGGTGTGAGATGTATTCGCCGTTGATGTTAATGCTCCGCCCAGTCCAGTCCAGCGTCTTCAAGACGTCTTTGAGTGCATTGGTGAAGAGCTTGGGGGATATCACATCCCCCTGTCTTACCCCTTGACGCAGCTCGATCGGGTTGGTCGTTTGGTCCTGGAGCTGGACGGTCATTGTGGCGGTATCAGACAGACATCTCAATACCTCGATATAGCGCTAATCGATGCGACATCGCTGCAGAGCATCCAAAACCACCCAGGTTTCGATGGAGTCGAAGGCTTTCTCGTAGTCCACGAAAGCCATATACAGCGGTTGAGAGCGGATACGGTGCTGTAGCCTTTTCGAAACCCGGTTCGTTCCGGTGGCTAGAACTCGTCGAGTCTTCTGGCGAGGCGGTTTGTGAGTACTCTCGAGAACAACTTGTAGACGTGGCTCAGGAGTGAGATGGGTCTGTAGTTCTTGAGCAACGTTTTGTCACCTTTTTTGAAGAACATAACCACCGCACTCCCGCTCCACGCTTGAGGTGTTAAGCCCTGGTGGATGACGGAATTAAAGAGATTAACTAACTGGGCTGGAAGCGAAAGAAAAACATAGAATGCCCCAGTAGCCTTACTTTTGCTAGGCTGGTGGTAAGAGTCCACCAAAGGTAGAATCGTCATTCGATCAACGACCAGAAAAGGAAAATTTGAAACAAACCCTATACCAACCCGTCTGACCAGCGTGGTATATTAGGCCAAAAAACTTCCTAATATGTCAAGGCACCTAAAACAAAGGCCCCCAGTTCCCTGTCCTGCTGTCCGCTGCCACGGTAGCGGTCGCGGTAACAGCGGGGCAGGGGGTGCGAAGAATCTCCGAGCTATGACACAAGGCTACCAAAAATACCTGACCCTGGCTACGTACAATGGACGCTCTCTACGGCTGGACCAACACCTCACTGAACTCGAGGTAGAGCTAGGTCGCATACACTGGCACATATTGGGGTTATCCGAAGTCCGAAGACAGGGCGAGGACACGATAAGACTTGAATCAGGCCACCTGTTCTACTTTCGGGAAGGTGATCGACCCTCTCAGGGTGGTGTCGGTTTCCTGGTCAACAAAGTTCTCTCTGACAACGTTGTGGAAGTCAGCAGTGTGTCGACACGGGTAGCGTATCTCATAATTAAAATCACCAATAAGTACACCCTGAAGGTGGTACAGGTATATGCGCCGAACTCGACATACTGCGACGACATAGCCGAAGCCATGTATGAAGACATAGCCAAGGCATTACATGGCCACCAAGGCTCACTACAACGTTGTTATGGGGGAATTCAATGCCAAAGTGAGAGTACAAAAACGCGGCGAAACGATAATCGGACCCCACGGCGTGGGGCGCCGAAACCACAGGGGGCAGATGCTGGACTTCAACTTTCTGGAGTCGCAGGGGCTCTTCTTGATGAATTCGTTCTTTAAGAAGAAGCCTCATAGAAAGTGGACATGGCGAAGCCCCGACACTGTGACGAGGAACGAGATAGACTTCATCATGACTGACAGGAAGTCTATGTTTAGAGACGTCTCCGTGATCAACAGGTTTAATACCGGCAGCGATCACCGACTTGTCCGAGGCGCTCTAAATATAAACCTTAGGGCCGAAAGGCGTCGCATGATGGGGTCTACTCTCAGACCTACTGCGCCTCAAATAGCTTTAGGGTCCGAAAAGATCCAACTGGAGCTTCAAAATCGTTTCGACCTGCTGGAAACCGAAGGCAATGTGGACGAGAAAACCGACACAGTGGTCAAAACGCTACAGGATGTGTCTCGACGGGTGTTTCCCGGCAAAAGCGGTAACAGAGAGTTTAAACTCTCGCTCGAGACTCTCGAACTTATGAGGCAGAGACGGGAAATGTCATCCACGCAGGCGTCTTCGCTGGATGGGAGGAACTTCAACCAGAAGATCCGGAAGCTGGTGCGACGTGACCTCTGATGTTCCAACACCCGCGCCATCGCGGCTGCGATTGAACAGAACAGAGGCACCAAAGTCTTCGCTCGCCAGCTAGGTAGATCCCATCTGACGAAACTTAATACTGCGGATGGCAAAACCGTGACCTCCAAGTTCGAGATACTCGAGGAAATTGAGAGTTTCTACAAAGACCTGTACACATCACGGATGACTAAACCCACGAGACCCAGCGCAGACGACCACAGAACCCCACTCACATGCCACTACACGGAAGACATCCCTGATGTCAACCAGGACGAGGTCAGAGTGGCTCTCGAGCAGCTTAAAAAATAACAAGTCGCCAGGTGATGACAGATCACCACGAAGCTCCTAACTAACAAACATTGCCAGTTAAATAAAAGTTCGTAATGAAAACAGCTATGTTTGGATATACTTATGCATCTATACCTAACTACTCGTAGCTAACAATTGTATAAATTAGTTTTATATTATGAAATAGCTGTTACCCGCGGCTTCGCACGCATTTATTTTGTAATTTGACATAGGTAGGTAGAACTTTATGGGATAGCATTATTCCAAGACTTAAGAGATACCTCCATGTTGAGTTTCTTTTCAATACGTTCAGCCGTGTTAATATGGAGAAATAAACACAACTATCCCCCTGGAATCTTGCATTTCCCGAACTCAAAAGTAGTCTCTGAAAAATCCTCCATTTTCCAGTAATAGTCTTAGATCTTTATTGTTATTAATTTTTTTCAAGCATTATTTATTAGGATTTATTCGGAATAGGGAATATGGGTGTATATTGTTATATTTTTATACGATAGATTACATCAATATATAATTGCAAAAAAAAATTAAGCGTCAAAAACAAAAGGTAAAGGGCAAAAAAAAATGTTGAAGATAGCAAACAGATAAGAGCACTTTAAACGCCCGCCATTTTGGCGTGCTTGGCGTGACGTCAAAGTCTATAATAACAATCAACTAGTGAAGAGCTGTAGAAGTAATTTATTTTTATTTTGTATTTTGCGACTATTATACAATGGAACAACACTGTGTTGTACCTAGGTGTAAAAAATACAATAAGAAATGCACCCGATAGGTGCGGACATAAGGAGAAAGTGGTGTAAAATCGGAAAAAGAGAAATGATATCTCCATCAACTTGTTTATATTGCTGTAAAGATCACTTTAAACTAAGAATTAACTTAAATAATTTTAAACTAAAATTTTGTCTTTGTGTAAATTGACAACCAAAATAACAATAAAACTAACTCAATAGCAAACATCCAACAAATATGCACTTGTTGACATTTGTATTGTAGACTTTGACGTCATATTCGACCTGACCAATAGCGTGGCGTTCCAGTTACTTTGAATTTCCCACTCATTTTTTGTACTTTCAATAATTATTTTCTTAATAAAAAAATAATTTTATTTAAATAATATTGGTATAGACATTATTCTAATACGATAAAGATTGTAAAAAATAATATTTGACCCTTTTTTGAATTACACGCATATTCCCTATTAATTAATATTCACACTAAACATAATATAAACAAAAATATTTTTATTACGGTAGTTTAAGCACACATTTTGACGCGTCCTCACGTTGGCTATGATTAGACCGACCTAATTCGAAATAAGACCACATCCATACTTGTGGTCTTATTTTTTAGGCTGTCCTCTTCAATTTTGTACACAAATAAGTACATACTAGTATGTCGATGCAAGGCGACAACACTTTTCTCGAGCTCGATAAAGTTTACTCGGCTAGGAGGTGATTACATACAGCAAGACATATCGGTAGTGTAAGCGAAGTAGTACCGTAGTGCCACATTGGAGGAAGGTACATTTGGAATCTCTATGGAACAAAACCCTAATTAGTTGGGCTACTGCTAAACACGAAGCTCCACGCTGAAGTTATTGCTTTGTACAAACATGAAAATTACATACATATACACCCAGGTAGGAACAAACATTTCTTGGTTACACAAAGTTTTGTCTCGTTCGGGGATCGAACCCGCTACTTATCGAAAACTAATGGACTTAGCTGTTTTAAAAAAATGAAATAGGAGATGGCCACTAAAATGATAATGACTGTCATTTTTATTTAATTATTAAAAAATTGGTATAGACCTGTATCGTACTTCATAAAGGCTTGAAGGGATTTTTTGAAATTCAATACCTAGCAACCGGGGATAAGAGTCATTTTCCTTATTATAACATGAACAGGCGCGAGCAACATCTAGTGTATTAATAAGCAGTACATATTAAATATTATAATCCACAATCATTTAAAACTTGCATTACGATATAAGTTGACAGATCACTTGACGCCTACAAATACCATAGTTTTTAAGCCCGGCTTTGAACTATTTTAATAAGACAATGATACTAGCACTTTCGCCACACCGGTTCTAGGCCGTGTTCTAATTAACGACGTATTTTTAAAACGAATGCATCACAAGCAGTATTATTATAATACTTATAACGGTGTTTAGAGTCAGTATATTTAGAAACAAATTCTAATTTATCGTGTATCCATAATTATCGTGCAAGCGAGATGAGGCTTGTTGTTTTTGTAAGCTAGAAAGAGACATCGAATTCAGATTCGTATAACTTTTATTATTATAGGAACAGTGAAAACCTGCTGAAATCGTATTCGGTTTTAAGTTTGGTTGATACAATTTCGTTAACTAGAAAAGTTACCATCGGAAGTGTTAAGTAATTTATGTCAAACACCCACGTTCTACTTTCGAATCAAAACATGGAACGAACGGTACACCCACGGTCCGTATAATTTATTTAGACATGTTCTATCGATTTTATGTCATGGAGGAAATACGTATTTGTTTACAAACAAGATCTAAGTTTAACCAAGTTCACCGAATTTTAGTTCAATGATCGATGAAACGTGGGGAGGGTTACTTATAGGTATGGGTTTAAGAGACAGGGGTTTGCGTGTCTGGCCAACAAGCGAGGTACAATGGGCCCCGTGGTTCATAGCTATGGGTATACTGAATAAACGGCGCGCCGTTCGCGAGTCGCCGTCGAGCTTCTGACTTGATCGCGCGTTCGCATTTAAAATCCGAACACGAAGCATTGCTATTTTAATAATTAAAAAAAAGACTTTAAAAAAAGGAATCTCTATGACAATTTTTCAATTTCCCGCGTAAAAGTTGACAAAAGGGTTTTCGAAACTTTTTTTCTTGTGTGTGAAGACAGTGAGTGCATTCTACAATAGAATATCGCTGAATGGGCACAATGGAAGTTCTCTGCAAGTAATTTTCGTCGCCAGAAAATGAGAGCGTAAGCATTGTGTTTTGTTGTTTTATTTGGTGCCGGTGACAGTGGTCCGGTTTTAACTATTTAAGTATTGGATATTTTTACTTAGTCATTAGCTTGACGGATATCACATTTTTTTTAATTGTAGGTGGGTGTAAGGCGAAGGTTACAAGAATGAATGATTACGTGATTATTTACGTTGACGCTTGATGATTTTTAAACAAGGCCCTATATTTTAAAAAGTCGAAACTGATCTTTAAAATAATATGTTCAAAATGAAGTAATGAACATACATTTTAAAGATACACAAACACGACTGGAAAAGGGAATTAGATATTATTCATTTTCCAATCGCCCACATTTAATTAAATTCATGTGATAATTTCTCGTAACAGGAGATGCTTATATAGCTATAAATGTGTAAAATATATTAAAATAAATTGCCTTTCACATTATTCCGAAAAAAGCAGTGGCGAAGCAGAAATGTGACTAAATAACACTCGCATTTCTCAAACGTAGTTTTTTGTTTCATTTATTTTTTAACGCCTTCCTATTAAGTACTGAATTATATTTCGGTAATACGTGGTGGTTTCATGTAATTATGTTATAATTACATGAAACCACCAAGTGCTTATACTGGTGTCCATATGGCTATATTATTTTGTCAGTCTGGGCCTTTATCCGCTATCCCTAAACGCGGTGCGTTACGATGTTTTTGTGATATTATCGTGGAATGGAATTCTGCATGCCACAGGAGTGCGGTCTGCAACATAATACGCTTAACATTCTCAGCTTTTCGGATCTCTTGCATACTTTATTTTTGTTGGTGAAATATATTTGAGAATGGAGAAAGCCAGAGAGGTATGTAAGGAAAGAACCTGTTGGAACTCTGTACTCTCTGCCTACCCCGCAAGGGATCTGGCGTGATAATATAGATAGATAGATAGATAGAAATATATTTGAATATATTGCTAATTATTTAGTTTTGACAATATTTATCAACGTCTGTGAAATAAAGAATATTGCCCATTTGAAAATCTGGGAATGTTAAGCGACTTATGGTGTTGTTGGATCATTAAACGTTGATTTCACGAAGTTATCATAACGCGGCGTGTTACGTGTATAAGTTGGTCATAGCGAATAAGGGCCGTGTCTCGATACTGAATGGAATCGTTCAAGGCTCAAGTTGCATGGTCTGTGAGCGCATAAGCCGTTGCTCTACTTACCGATCTTAACTGAGTTAGTATAATGGAAAATAAAATTCGTTCTCAATATATAGAACTCTTGATTGCATTTTTGATTCATAGAGCTTCTTTAAAGGATAGTATTTTTTAAGATGTGTTATGATGGCATCAACTGGTTGCATTTGATCACCCAGGTGATATACATTAATTAACAAAAACATCATTTTTCAATAGACCGAGTATTATCTGAAGGAGAAGTCAAGAGTATCGGTAACCGGCAAGAGTGTATTAGACGAACTATGAGAGTGAAGGAAGCCAGAGAAGTATGTAAGGAAAGCACCTGTTGGAACTCTGTACTCTCTGTCCACCCCGCAATAGATCTGGCGTGACGATATAGATGGATCATTTACATTAATGTATGTATACAAGTTGTAACATAATTAAGACCTGAAAGTAGTTTGTTCTCAATCGATAACTGAATTGATTCTAACAATTTTTAATGTACCTTATAATTTTTTTTTTAATCGGTTAAAAATGCGGTTACTCCTTCAGTGCGCTATAATAAACTAAATTTATTCTTAATTCAAAGCAATAAGGAGATTTTAAATGAATTCTTACACACATTTCTTAATACGTACCAATAAACATACCAGTTTCATTGTTAATTGGGGTATAAAAGTGCTTAAAAAAGGGTTAAAAACTTTAAATTTGGTTATTTGGTTTTCCTAATGAATTTGTGAAGCAATTTTCTAATCGGGTGTGAGGTCCTGCGTTATTTACGATACACCTTGTATAAACAATGAAACAATAATATAACACAAAAGTATCAACATACATTTATCGTTTTCACAAAAGCTCTGATACTCAAACAAAATTTTCGACCATCAGCAAACACATCACAGTTAGAATTAACATTCAGGAGGATAGTGATTACTTACGTGATTAAAGTGGAATAAACTAATATTTATAGCACTCTTTAGTGGAAGAGAGAGATCAGAGGTGATATTTTATTATTTTTTATGTTTTCAATGTCATGTTAAATGCATCTGGATATGTTTTGAAATTTTTTTTTACAATGAATAGTCTTATTTTTCGTATGAAGCTCTATAATATCTTGAAAAAATTATCGGCATCTGTCAAGGCTTCTGTGAGCGCATAAGCCGTTGCTCTACTTACCACAACATAAGACTTACGCTATTAACTTAGTTAGTATCATGGAAAAGAAAATGTGTGAAGAGAAATAAGTTTTGATTGCATTTTTATTCATTGGGTTGGTATTAGGGATGGTATTTTTAAAATGTCTGAATAAATATTCTACTTTATTATTACTGGATTAAAGTCGCATTTAATTTCTCAGGTGATCAGAGGTGAAATATTTTTTTCGATGCACCGATTGATCTTAATCAATTTCTTCTGGTATTTGTTACAATTTCATTTTCAGTAATTTGTTATTATAGTAGCTTATTTTTTATATTAAGCAATTCTGATGATCTCCGAAGAGATCATCAGAAATCATCTATTTGTGTCCTTACCTACTCTACAAATATGTAGAGTTCGTTTTGAAAGTTTTATAACAGTTTTTTAAACACTCCCTAAAATTTATTCCAGTATCGTAGGCACATCCAAAACTTAAAAGGAAACAAACATTTGTAGGTCACAAAAAAAGTTCCTGTTCGGGGATTGAACCCACGACTTCTCCATTGAATGAGCGGAGTCGCCTACGCTCTGACTGGCACCAAGCAGCGCCGACAGTTTAATATCTCGCATTACACACAACTAAATTTTTCTTTAAAATTTAAAAGTCCAAACCTAAAAACTTATTAAACGAACAGTAGATGTACTAATTTATAACAGCGAACAAAAAATGTAACCGGTTTGCGGGAATGGTATATTTGTAATTAAAATGTTTATTGTACGTAATTCGTTTTAATTACGGGTTTTGCTTCTAAAAGAGCAATAAATATAGATAAATTGAATGTAATTATTGACTTCGGACTGCCACTGCGATTTTTTTACTAATTGAAAATCGTCTACAACACTTTGTCCATAACGAGAAATGATAAAATAAAATGCATTAAAGATTTATCCGAATAGCAGGGTAAGATACCCAGGAGGTTGGCAGAGACCTCTCACGAAAAAATATTTTCTAAAGATTTTTACCTTTAGGTAAGAAGGATTAATGTTTTTGGTTTCTTTACCAGACTAACAATATCCTAAAGCAGGATCTCCCAACCTTTCTTTTGTTGTGTCCCCCGGATAATAAATAACATTTTCATGCACCATTCCCCTTTAATTTGTCAATTCCTATTAAAAAGCACATTATTTTAACAATTACAAATATTTAACATTCTATTTATTTTAATTGTAAGTTATACAAAATAAACTTCAAACAAATTTAAAACGTTTTTTATCGAAATCATTTATATAATTGAAATACTTCCGGTTCTTCTTCTGAACGCCGATGTCTCATTTTGAAACAGTGACAGACAGAATGTGATATTGTGATGTTTAATTTACGCATTTTTTTTTGTGTTCCGCTCGCCTTAAAATCTTTCTACGCCCCCCAAGGGGGGCGCGTGCCTGCTTGGGAACTTCAGTCCTATAGTTAGGCAAGTCTTCGTAAGCGGCGAGCATGAGACGAACTGTGGAGGAAGCCAGAGATGGCTTCCTCCACTCCCACAGTCCTCTCGATTTATATGAAAAGAACCTGTTGAAACTCTATACTCTCTGCCTACCCCGCAACGGATCTTGTGTGATGATATAGAAAGGACAAAGTCCTCTTTCTAATTAACTGAAATATTACTGTATTATTACTGCATTACGTTTGTCAAGTTTTTTGAAATTCACCCTACATTAAAGAAGACTAATGTATTTGGGACTATTACCACATTAACAAATTCCTCATACATTAATAGTATAAGAACTTTTTGACTTTCGTTTAACATGACCTTAATACTAGGTATATCCTCTTGTCAAGGACATGCCAATTTTGTGCCCCATAACCATTCTCTAAGTAGGCACTGTATTACGGTTGACGTGTTCCTTTGAGATTCAACCCTTACTGAAGAAAACTAATGTTTTTTTTTATGGATTTTAACCACAATAACAAAATCCTCATACTAGAAATTGGCTTTCATGTAACAAGACTTATACAACTACACTTTTATAGAATAGAATTACTATATTCTCTTGTGAAGGATATGCCCTTTGTTGTTGAGTTTTTGGAGATCCAACCCTCAGTAAAGAAGATTGATGTATTTGGGAATTTAACCATACTAAATAAATCGTTATGCAACTAATTGGATCTCATGTTATAAGACCTAAACATATATAACTGCTCCTTCATTTAATATTAGTTACCACGTAATTTAATAGGTATTACTATATTTTCTTGTGAAGGATATGGCATTTTTTGTTTAGCAAAATCATTCTTTAAGTACTGGTTTATGCTTGTTGAGTTTGAACACTTAATGAAGAAGACTCTTGTAATTTTGTATCATATGAATACATTCGTTACAATAATTGGCTTATAAATATATAAGATCCAAACTTTAATCAATGCACATATAAAGGAGAGATATAATATTACATTAATATCTCGTCAAGGACATGCCGTTTATAGGGTTCCATTGCCCATTGAGTAAAAACCTAACTTTAATAGGATCGCTTTGTTCTCATAAATAAGTTAATGATTTTTAAGGAACACATTTATACACACTTGAGGGTTAAGGAACTGGGAGGAGAAGGAGTAGGGAGGGAGTTACAAAGAAATCATATCATTCTTTCATATAACATTTTTTCATGTAAATGGTTTATAAGTCATTGGAATTTTTTCTTTAGGAAACAAATAAAAAATTATACTAAATCTCCTCGTCTCTCTATGATTAATAAGATTACATATTAAGAGTTCTTAAATTAAAATCATGTAGAATTTTATGAAATAATAACATAATATTTCAAATAAATCTTCGAATTTATTTCACGCACGCGAATCATGGATTTCTAATGAACAAAATCAGTTCTTCTATGTTATCTATAGTAAATCTATAGTTTACTAGAACAATAGGTGATTTTAGTCTCAGCATTTGCCAGCTTATGAAAACGTCAAAAAATCACTCTCAGATTTCATTAGACAGACTCTGTCACATAATTTTTCATATTCCTTCAATTTGTTGAAAAATTAAAATAGCGACATCTAGTACGCAAATAAGTGATTTGATTTGATGTAGTAGCATTTGTATGGAATCCATAAAACGCGAATCCTACTCTCGCTTGTCAGGTTTTTTGTTTAACATAATCGTTCTTCCAGTACTGTATTACACTCGTGCATTTTTTGTCGCAAGCGACTTGCTTCGCGTCTGTCAGTTCCATCAAATGACCAGACAAGGTCACTATTCCGTCAATAGTAAAAGTCTTAAATGCTAGCTATTGTAATGGGTATTCAAATTAATCTAAATATACTCCTTGAGATTTTGGCAAAAATATTAATAATGTAACTTGTAATTTAAAACTATCGTTAAACGTTATTGTATCATATGAATACATTCGTTATAATAATTGGCTTATAAATATATAAGATCCAAACTTTAATCAATGCACATATAAAGGAGAGATATAATATTACATTAATATCTCGTCAAGGACATGCCGTTTATAGGGTTCCATTGCCCATTGAGTAAAAACCTAACTTTAATAGGATCGCTTTGTTCTCATAAATAAGTTAATGATTTTTAAGGAACACATTTATACACACTTGAGGGTTAAGGAACTGGGAGGAGAAGGAGTAGGGAGGGAGTTACAAAGAAATCATATCATTCTTTCATATAACATTTTTTCATGTAAATGGTTTATAAGTCATTGGAATTTTTTCTTTAGGAAACACATAAAAAATTATACTAAATCTCCTCGTCTCTCTATGATTAATAAGATTACATATTAAGAGTTCTTAAATTAAAATCATGTAGAATTTTATGAAATAATAACATAATATTTCAAATAAATCTTCGAATTTATTTCACGCACGCGAATCATGGATTTCTAATGAACAAAATCAGTTCTTCTATGTTCTATCTATCTATCTATCTATCTATAACCTCACGCCAGATCCCTTGCGGGGTAGGCAGAGAGTACAGAGTTCCAACAGGTTCTTTCCTTACATACCTCTCTGGCTTCCTCGACTCTCATAGTTCGTCTCATACACGCTCGCCGGTTACGGAGACTCTTGACTTTTCCATCTGACAAGACTCGGTTTATTTGGTCGTGGTAAGATAGTCTAGGTCTTCCCCGGTACCTGCATCCTTCCACTTTCACATTGTATATCTGTTTTGTCATTCTTTCCTCTGGCATTCTTTCTATATGCCCGAACCAACGGAGCATGCCCTTTCTCATCTTTACACCGATACTATCTTTCATACCTACTCGCTGTCTTACTATGCTGTTGCTAATGCGGTCGGTCAGCTTCACTCCGCACATCTTCCGCAGAGCTCGCATTTCTACCGCATTTATCCTACTTTCATTCTCCTTTTTACATACCCAGCTCTCGCTACCATATAACAGCGTTGGGACAAGAACTCCGTTATGTATGGCCAGCTGCGCCTTATGGCTTAAGTGCCGGCTCCCGAGTAGCTTTCCCATCGCACCATTCACTCTGTTCCCTGCACTCACTCTTCTCTCTATGTCAGCGGTGTATTTCCCATCCTTACTGAAGGCGCATCCAAGATATACAAACTCATTCACTTGCTCCAGCACATCGTTACCAACCACAATCCTTACATTCGTTCTGGTTTCTTCCCTTTCAAAAACCATAATCTTGGTTTTCTTCACATTCAAGTGTAAGCCATTGATCATGCAGTCGTCTTTCATAACTGTGACTAGTGTTTGCAGATCAGTGGCTGTTGGCGCTATTAAAACCGCGTCATCTGCATAAAGTAGATGGTTTACCACTAAGTCACCCATTTGTACACCTTCATTCATCGCTTTCAGTCTTTGAAGACTTTTGTCCAGATATATTATAAACAGTCTAGCGGACAACACGCAACCCTGCTTGACGCCGATTTTAACGTCAAACCAGGGTGACCTGTTACCACCCACCCGAACGCATGCCTTGCAGTCCACATAAGTGGACTGGACGGCTCGCAACAGAGTGCCATCTATACCATACTCTGGCAAAATGTCCCAAAGTCTCTTTCGCACAACTCTGTCAAATGCCTTCTCCAGATCTACAAAACCGCAGAAAACCTTCCGGCCCACTGCCAGATGCTTCTCTACGATGTTGCGGAGTGAGAAGACTTGATCCGAACATCCTCTTCCAGACCTGAAACCCCCTTGTGCCTCGCACAACATTCCATCGGACTTCACGCGCATTCTCCGTTCAATAATTTTACCGTACACCTTGGCTGCCAAGCTGATCAAACTGATGGCTCTGTAATTGGCGCAGTCATATTGTGAACCCTTGCCTTTATACAAGGGTACTATGACTGCGCGGCGCCAATCTGTAGGGACTCTACCGGTCCTCCAGCAAAGGTTTGCAAGGGCCCGGAAAGCGTCCCGGACGCAAGTTCCACCATATTTGATCATCTCGGCAGATATCATGTCTACTCCCGCAGCTTTACCGTTTTTCATACTTCCTATCGCCCATTCAACTTCTTCCATAGTGATGTCCTCCGTTGATTCTGGTGCCGCAATCTCGCCTTTAGGCACGTCTGCGGCATCAGCATCCGGGTCATCTCCATACATTTCTCCAAAATATTCACTCCACCGGTTTAGCACAGCTTGTGTGTCTGCAAGAATGTCACCATCTTTAGATTTTATCCTTTCCATTCTGGAGCCTGACGAATCACCTCGAGCCTCGAGCCTCGAGCTCTTTTGGAGCAAGGTGAGAACACCTTGCTCCAAAAGAGTTTGGTGTTGTTCTCGAAGTTCTTCTATGTTATCTATAGTAAATCTATAGTTTACTAGAACAATAGGTGATTTTAGTCTCAGCATTTGCCAGCTTATGAAAACGTCAAAAAATCACTCTCAGATTTCATTAGACAGACTCTGTCACATAATTTTTCATATTCCTTCAATTTGTTGAAAAATTAAAATAGCGACATCTAGTACGCAAATAAGTGATTTGATTTGATGTAGTAGCATTTGTATGGAATCCATAAAACGCGAATCCTACTCTCACTTGTCAGGTTTTTTGTTTAACATAATCGTTCTTCCAGTACTGTATTACACACGTGCATTTTTTGTCGCAAGCGACTTGCTTCGCGTCTGTCAGTTCCATCAAATGACCAGACAAGGTCACTATTCCGTCAATAATAATTGCATGCTTGTGTCTGTAGTAAAAGTCTTAAATGCTAGCTATTGTAATGGGTATTCAAATTAATCTAAATATACTCCTTGAGATTTTGGCAAAAATATTAATAATGTAACTTGTAATTTAAAACTATCGTTAAACTTAATTACATTCCTAGGTAGGTTGAATTGAAAATATTTTACAAGTCGTAATTTTGGCCATCTGCTGTTGCAACTTATCAAGACCCCGATAAGGCTTCCAGCTTTTTTTGACGACTGCTACACGAAGTGGTAGCCGGGACGGCTTAACATGCCTTCTGAAGAGTGGAGTGCAGAAACGCTTGATAATGGAAATAACAAACATCACCCATCTTAGACTGGCCGAGCTAAACGCTACTAAAACAGCGCTAGAAATGTTTCATCGGGTGTATAAATCATAGAACAATTCCACGCAAATAATACGTAGTCATTTCATATTCCAAGAAAATAGATTCATATTTCGATTTTATCAACAAAAGACGATAAAAAATGCAGCAATATCGTGGCCTTCAGAACAAGATTTACTCTCTCCGACATAGCCATATACGTAAATTATTCCCAAAATGGTGCATTGTGTTGAATGCGCCTGCGCCGCCGACGGTCGAGCCGGCAAACGACCGCTACCATTCAAGGCCTACTGCAGACACAGAAATAATACAGTAATATTACTTCGAAGATAAAAGAGGTGTGCGTGAGGCAGCATTCATCTAGCGTATAAATTGACGTTTTTGTCTCATTTGCATTAAGGATAGAGCTTTCGTGAGATTTTTCCTTATTGGTTAGTTCTTGTTTTTTTCTTAGCTACTGTTACGTTGATTTTATCATCTATACTTAAGCGGTAGTTTAGACGATTTGACGTAAGTAATCTCACATCACAGATACGTGTGTAAATTTTGCATTGGCTAAGTATATTTTGATTTCTACACCCCCTAAAATAGACTGGTGGAAAGTATTTAAGGCATTAAGTCTGCATTTGTATTTACTAACAGTGGATAAAGATGATTAAATAAAACAAATATTATTTATTGCCTTAATATCGAACCCATTATCATTGGCTTAGCTGTTTCTGTTCATGGCAACAAGTTTACTCCTACATTATCCGTTGAATTTTATTTAAATACCGTCACGTCAATATCCCTTAAGCGGGAATGGTAGAGGTGTGGCGCATACACCCAAGTTTCGTTTTTTTTCAAATCCTTTATTGCTTCAGAACCTTCTATTATTAGAACCTTATAACAATACCTAATCGTCTTTTTAACTTTATCGGATAGGATGACGAATGTTAATTTTGCACTGAATCCAGTTTGGGAAAGAAGTTGGTTTTCCTTTTATGTAATAGTTACGAGTATTTTTATAAATACTCGTAACTATATATTTTTTTATAAATACTCGTAACTATTACATAAAAGGAGGTATCGAAGGTACTGTAGTACTCGATCATAATATTATGTACCGACGGATATATTTTGCTCTTTTTTAAAGACCCTCTATTAACTCTGATGTTTCGTATATTGTTATGGACTTTTGCAACATTTTTGCATAGTGACGATCACCGCAAACAATTGTCAACAGTAATCTTCCCACGATCTGCGGGTACCTACTGTTTAATACCGTTAATTGTGCCGGCTACTTGTTTAACCGAGAATTCGCCGTGTGCTTGGTTTAAACGGTTGTTTAATATTTAATAACCCTGGCTTTTGCTTAACCCAGAATTCAAAACTGCCATTGATGACTTTTAATCGTAGATGTTGGTAATTGTAGTTTTTTAAGGCTGGTCCTTGGGCTCAGATGTGCTAGTGTGTAAAATCGGATTGCATAAGAAATTATAATTTTAACTTACGAAATCATGACCTTCAAAAATTGTAGAATCGACTCCGATCTTCTGATTAAACAGGGCTTATACTTTGTGGTAAAGAGAAAAATAGTGATTGTTAGGAAGTTTACGCCTATATAAAAATCAGAATTTTTAATCAAGGGAACTCGGTCGAGGAATCGATCGTAGAACTAACGGTCGTCCAGGCAGAAAGGTTCCAGAAACCAGGGACTGGATGACTATGTGTGACTGTGTCAGAGTGGACTTTCAGAAAATTGACTGGCCTGGTGGAGATTGAAGATTATGGAACAAAACGCAAAATTGCTTCTGAAAAAAAATAGGTGAAAACACAAACCATGTCTTCTAAACATTATTTCTTTGACTTTACTGGTAGATAAAGTGCATAGCAATTCAAGAGCCACCGGATGGCGTAATCATGGTCATAAATGCTCTCCGTAATGAACCGGTGGCCGGTAACTACTTTTATCTCGCTTTAATTATCCACTCAATGGTAATTCATTTTGTCGCGCCTGTCGTATTTGGCTTATAGTTTAATCCGTTGCCACTATAACTTATAGGGGAACTGTTATATAAATAGAAGGGGTTATTTTTTGGTAAGAATAATTTCTGAGCTGTAGAAGTGTGGAAAAATCTGTTACGTTTACTTATATCTTGTATTCAAATGAACAAGAAACAATTAGATTGACCCAGTATTCTTAACTTACTCAAATCGAACGACAGTTCTACGACGATATTTGGTCCCAATGAGGACGAAATAAACGACTTATTTGAACCGAGGACGTCATGACTATTAGCTGCACCGTACTAGAATAAAGTGACAAATGTAAAATAAAAATATATTAACAACCCTCAATGTTAACAACCATTCCTTTCCCATGGCACACAAGTGCTCGCACCATGAATATCTGCCATCTAATTAATCTGGATTACTTTCTCAAAGGGAACTCTTGGGAGAAGTCGTTTTACAGATATTTTGTTTTTATTTTTAAAAGTGATATATTGCTTTGATAAGTTGTTGAACATGTGTTGATTATTTTCTTCCGATTCTAAATGAATCTAATATCTATCTATCATCACGCCAGATCCCTTGCAGGGTAGGCAGAGAGTACAGAGTTCCAACAGGTTCTTTCCTTATATACCTCTTTGGCTTCCTCCACTGTTATAGTTCGTCTCGTACACGCTCGTCGGTTACGGAGACTCTTGACTTGTCCTTCAGATAAGACCTGGTCTATTTGGTCATGGTCTAGATTTTCCCCGGTATCAACATCCTTTCACTTTCGCATTGTATATCTGCTTTGCCCTTTCTATTATTATTTTTGTATGCCCGAACCAACGGTGCATACCCTTTCTCATCTTTACACCGATACTAGCTTTCATACCTACTCGCTTTCTTACTAGGCTGTTGCGAATACGAATCTAAGTATAGATAGATTATTCATTTGTATATGAATCTAACGACAAATTGTTAAATAAAATTCATAGAGATAGCGGTTATCGATGCAACCTTTGGGGGAGGCCTTTATCCTAGAGTGGGTATCATTCGGTTCATGATGATGAGAGATAGGCGTGTAAGGAAAGTACTTGTTGGAATTCTGTACTCTCTGCCTGTCCCACAAGGGGCCTGGCGTGATGATACAGATAGATAAAGACATAGAGATACCTATAAACAATGATAGCTTAGTATTAGAACGCTCGTCTTGTGTTCACGAGGTCTGGACTCAAATCCCAGCTAGCATCTCTGAGCCCTTTCTTTTCCTATTTTGTAGGAGAAAAGTCTTCAGAAGAGTTTCAGTCTTCTGTGAAGAAAACTTAACTGACTTTGGCAACGTTTAATGGACGCACGTTACGGCTTGACGAGCACAGCCGCAACTGGAATCCGAACTCGAAGGGATAAGGTGGCACGTTCTGGGACTGTGTGAAGTCCGAAGAAAGGGAGAGGACACCGTTACCATAGAATCCGGTCACATTTTGTACTTCCTCGAGAAATACCAGCTATCCCAGGGCAGCGTCGGGTTCCTGGTCAATAAAAACCTCTCTGACAACGTTGTAGAAATGTCTAGTGTGTCGAACAGGGTAGCGTATCTTGTTATCAAGTTAACCGATAGGTATAGCCTAAAGGTTGTGCAGGCTTACGCACCGACTTCGGCACACTCTGACCACGAAGTTGAAGATATGTATGGGAACATATCGAAGGCCTTACACTCTACCACTAAGACCCACTACAACGTTGTCATGGGGGACTAAAGTGTGAGTACAAAATTCCAACAAATCGGTAGTAGGATCTCACGGTTTCGGTATAAGGAATCATAGGGGGCAAATGCTTGTCAACATGATGAACTCTTTCTTTAAGAAACAACCCCAAAGAAAGTGGACATGTCAAAGCCCCGACACTTGGACTAAAAATGAGATTGACTTCATCATAATGGACAAGAAGCACATATTCAGAGATGTCTCAGTGATCAACAGATTTAATACCGGAAGCGATCACCGACTTGTCAGAGGCTCACTGAATATTAACTTTCAGGTCGAGCGAGTCCGTTTGATGAAGGCCCGACCTCCTCCAAACCGTAGTAGGATCTGAAGCGTTCCAGTCAAATCTGGAGAACCGATTCGTTACCATGGAAACCACAAATGACCTAGACCAGGCCCTTGCAAATGTGGTTGAAATTCTCAGGAAGGAAGGTACGAGATTCTGTGAAATGCGACGCATAAGTAAGAAAACGAAGTTCTCGGAGCGGCTTATGAAGGAACAACGTGAAAACACACCCAATACTTTATCAGAGCAACTGGCACTCAACAAACGAATAATCAAGCTGGTACGACATGATCTCCGATGCGCTAATACACTCTCTATTGAAAAAGCATCAAGCTAAATCTTCGGTCGAAAGTGTTCGTCCAGTCTTTGGGGAGGAGTCATCTGACGATGTTGTCCAAAGCCAATGGGGACGTCATTTCTTCTAAGCCGGAGATTCTTTTGGAAGTAGAAGATTTCTACAGCCGATTATACGCCTCGCATACATCTCGTCCTGATCCCGGAAATCAGGATCCTAAAGCTACATTAAGCCGCCACTTCACCGCCGCTGCCCGAAATCAGCTTAGACGAAATCGTGATGGCTCTTGAGCAGCAGGAATAGAAAAGCCCCGGGAGAGAACGGAGTTACAACTGAACTCTTAAAAGCAGGGGGTAAACCGGTGCTGAAGTAGCTCCAAAATATCTTTAACTCTGTCCTCTTTAACGGGAGAACTCCAGAGGCGTGGGGTAGGAGCGTGGTCGTTTTATTCTTTAAAAAGGGTGATAAGACCCAACTGAAGAACTACCGCCCTATTTCGCTCCTGAGCCACATTTATAAGCTGTTTTCACGAGTTATCACGAATCGTCTTGCGCAAAGGCTCGACGAATTTCAACCCCCGGAACAGGCCGGATTTCGAAGAGGGTATGGAACCACATCCACACTATATGGCAGATTATACAAAAGACCGAAGAATATATACGGCCCCTGTGCTTAGTATTCGTGGACTATGAGAAAGACTTTGACTCGATCGAGACCTAGTCAGTTCTGGAATCCGTGCAACAATGTCAAGTCGACTGGCGATACATCTAAGTGTTAAGAAGTCTAAGTCTATAACGCCGCGACCGTGGCCATCCAGATACAAAACCAGCAGACCAACCCTATCCCAATGCATCGAGGTGTGGGAGAAGGGGACGTTATTTCCCCCAAATTGTTCACAAATGCATCGGAGGATATGTTTAAGACTCTGGACTCAGAAGGTCATGGCATAAACATAAATGGCGGTCATATCTCACACTTGAGATTTGCAGACGACATCGTCATTATGGCCGAAACGTTGCAGGATTTACAACAGATGCTGACCAGCCTAGCCGATTCTTCCGGACGCATAGGTCTTCGTATGAACTTGGACAAGACCAAGGTAATGTTTAACCGACATGTAGTACCGGAACCTGTTGCAATACATGGCGCTATTATCAAGGTTGTTCAAGAATATGTTTACCTAGGGAAAACTCTACAGTTGGGGAAAAACAACTTCGAGAAAGAGGTCAACAGAAGAATACGGCTGGGCTGGGCGGCATTTGGAAAATTACGTCGAGTATTTACATCGCCTATTCCACAAAGCCTAAAGACAAAAGTCTTTAATTAGTGCGTCCTGCCCGTTATGACTTATGGAGCCGAAACGTGGAACTGGTCCATAAATTTAAAGCCACTCAGCGAGCTATGGATAGGGCTATGCTTGAAGTTTCTCTGAAAGATAGAATCCTGAATGATGTCATTCGACAGAGAACCAAAGTTATCGACATAGCCCACCGGATTAGTAAGCTGAAGTGGCAATGGGCCGGTCACATTAGCTGAACAATTGATGACCGCTGAGACAAACGAGTTCTTAAGTGGAGACCACGGCCTGGCAAACGTAATGCAGTACGCCCTCAGGCTAGGTGGAGGGATGACCTTCGTAGGGCGGCCGGCAGTAACTGGAGGCAAGTGGCCGAGGATCGTACCCGGTGGCGTGCACTTGGAGAGGCCTATGTTCAGCAGTGGACTGCTATAAGCTGATGATGATGATGATGTTGATGTGAAGAAGACTGAGGTATGTGGAAAGTATTTACACCACTTAAATCCCAGACGACAAATAACTACCACCACACTTTTTAAGTGTGGTAGTAGTTATTTGTAAAGAACTCGCCCCCTATTAGGTACATTTGGACTTTGAATGTACACAATACATCTACCACCCCTTTTTTACCTGGGGAATATCCTAGCCTCGGGGGAAGCTCGCGGGGCGTTTCGAATTCCTACCGACTAAAACTCCAGGGTAGTCGACATCAGCACTTTGGAGGGACTCCGTATAGAACGCATTGGTGCCCCTCTTGTGCTGCACTCCGAAGAGTCTCCTCCTCCCTCCTCCGTCGGTGCTCCTCCCTACACCGACGCAGTGCTCACGGCAAAGTGGGCCACACCACGCCGCCATCCTCCTCAGAGTCACCCCTAGCGTCCCCCTGATGATGTTGGTGCAGGGGGGTATTCATTTGATATTTCTCAAACTTTAAAAAAATGCCTAGATCTTCCTTTTTAAATACGTTCTTGTGGCTATTATTATTAATACTGTTGTAGAGCAATTTTAGAAATAAAATTTTATTACATAGCGATAACGGATTTTTTTCTCGCGGTGAATAACTTACACCGGTTTATCTCTTTATAAAAAAATATACATCTTCCTTCACCGATAAATCTATGCATTTATATTAACTAGTGGTCGCCCATTGGTCGAAGTTCGACCATAATTAATTTAAATTGTGTTTGAACATTATTAAGGTTGTATTGTCAAAGACTATACTTCTATAATCACAGATTTCGCCAAGGCTACACTGTTAATTTGCCTATGTTTTTCAAACAAATTATATGAAATATAAATAAAAAAAGAAACAAAAAATGATTAATATAAAGAATATCTTTTTTTTTATTGTAACAAAAAACCATGCGATAAAGAAAATGCTGTCCATTGAACTTGACATACATATTTCGATAATTTAACTAATGATACAAAACTTCTCTGTAAACGATGTTTTATGTAAAAAACTCTTTCATCGTTTGCTGGTTATGTTTGACATTCAATAAGACTATAGCCAAATAATATTAAAGACAAACAATATTAATCTTTTCTCAATTTGAAGTGTATTGCGTCAAATACATGGTACCTAGTGTGTGTAATGTTTTTTTATTGTTTTAATGTATTTTTTATGCATAATTTTAAAGAAATATTAGCATTCTGCACTCCTTCTCTATATAAACTATAAGTGTGGGAAATTTCATACGCGCAATTTTCGTAAAAAGGGGTACAAAGTTTTTGCTTCACGTTTTAATATAATGATTACTGTAGTATATGTTAAGAGAAACTGAGAGATACAAATTTAGCTCTTTTTAACATAGGCTTGCGTCCGTTACTGAGGCACCAGACGCAGGAGTGACGTAAATCACGTGTTTAAAGATAAATAGACTTTGCTGCATATAACCGAAGTGTCATAATTGTCTAGTTTACCTGAACCAAATGGGCCCTTATTCGCTATTACTTAACGCACCGCGGTACGATACCTTCATGAAATGATCGTGTAATGGTATTCTGTATGCCATTGGATTACCATTATAATATTTTTCACATAGGAAGGGTAGTGACAGTTCTAAGTGCCAAACGAAATTAATATTTAATTCAATGGTGTTAAGGCATAAAACTATAAGTATAGAAACGGATCATGCCTCTTATTACAATTGAATAAAGTATAATTTTCTTTGACACAACTGTCTCTGTACTCACCTTACATGAAACATACTATAAACGATAATTTAACGTAACTATTGTAACGTTTTTTGCCTCGTTGTTCTAGTGGCAAAGCGCATCGCTTTGTGCTCACGAGGTCCTGGGTTGAAATCCTAGGTCGGACCAATGTAATTTTTCTAACGAAATCTTTCCAGTATGAGTCCGGAGTCAGAAATTGTGCCCGGTATGGCAATAGGATCGCCTCCTGTTACATGGGACGTAACGTCGTCGACAAAATGTGGGTGTACTCAGTACACCTCTACCACCCCCGCTTAGAGAAAATAGGCATGATCGTAACGCTCCACGTTACGTGATTTGACGGAGGGCTTAGCCCAGTGGTTGGGAACGCCGCTTTACATTGCCCAGTAGTGGGTCATGATCCCCGCACTGTACAAATCTTTGTGTCACCCACACATATTTGATTTGGTCTAGTTCTTTGTGTATGTAAATATCATGTTTGTAACCGCACACACTACACTGGAATAACTTCTAAAGTAGATTTGGCAGGAACGTCGTGGCAGGATTGGTCAAAGGAAAGATCTTTCAGCCAGACGGGTGTTGCGTCTGGTGGGCCCTGCCACTCTTCCTAGAGTTGTCAAGGGCTTGTATACAAGTTGTAACATAATAAAAGTAAGACCTGAAAGTAGTTTGTTCTAAATCGATGACTGAATTGATTCCAACTATTTTTAATGCATGATGCAAATAAATGCTGTCGCTCCCAAACTAAATTTATTCTTGATTCAAAGCGATACGGAGATTTCAAACGCATTTCTAAAACGTATTTCTCAATTCGCGCACATACACGTAGAAGCTTCATTGTTAATTGGGATTTATAATATAATAATGGTATCAGACTAAACTGACCACTGCTGAACAAAGGCCTTCTCTCACATTTTGAGGTGAGAAAGATTAGGTCATACTCCACCACGCGGACCCAGTGCGAATTGATGGAGGCAGGTTTGAGGCCACCTGCTGTTGGAAGTTATCAAGCCGCCTTTAAGGCCTCCAACTCGGCTTAACGACTACCACATTAAGTGGTAGCTGGGACCAACGTCTGAACGTGCCTTCTGAAGCACGGAGACGCTCGAATATGAAAATGCCACAAACGGTCACACATCTCGGGCCGACCTAGTCGTACGCTAATTACCGTTGGTAATCGGTAAGAACACCGCTGTCACACAGCGCTACGAGCGCCTCAATTGGGATTTAATAGTGCGTAAAAACATGGTTAAAAATTTTAAATTTTGAAATTGGTTTTCATATGGAATTTGTGAAGCAATTATCTAATGGGAGTGTCTGAGGTCTTGCGTTATTTATGATACATCTTGTATATGCAACGCATCGAACACACTTTCATATCGTTCTACACATGTATGGAGATTCGTTGTCGATTTTATATTCGGCGTCATCTGTAGGTAGTCACAGCTTTAGAGGATGTATAGGGGTCGCTGCAAGGGGAAACCATTCCTAATGTGATGATTTAAAATAACACACAGTTATCGTAACGCGCCATGTTACGAGTTTAATTGGTAAGTAAATAAGGACCCTGCTATTATAAAATCCACCCTGTTATGAAGGCTACTATAGGCTACAGGTGGTGCGTTCTTTGTTTTGGAGCGATCATTGACCCCGAGTCACCCTCACGGCGGCTTGCTGTCTGCCGCACCCTCACCTATACGAGTATGAGCATGCGCCTTGGTGGAGTACAAATTTTTAATGCCCTTTTTAAAGAACCGAGGGCTTAACACGAAGTTGGCGTGACGCTATCCAGTTGATATTCCGTCCTTTTCATACTAAAAATTGATTGATAACTATGAAAGTGACAGCACGCTTATTCGACGTTAAGGTAACTTCGAATGATTTGTGCTAAGCGCTCTGAATTCTTTATGCAATGTGTATAGCCGGCCTTTGGATGGAAAGTTTATAGTATTATGACTTTTTTTTTAAGGTCTAATTATAGACCGACGACAGGGAATCGTCGGAGGATTTGGCGCAGTGGTTCAATTCCGGCCCGGGACAAATCTCATGTGACCCTACATTATTTGTTTCGGTCTGGGTATTTGTGTATGTAAATATTCATGTTTGTAAACGCACCCACGACGAACAAGAATAAATCCTAGTGTGGGGCAACGTTTTTTTATTTAAGTAATTAATATTCTATAGAGTTTATTTCTTAAAGAAATGTTAATATTACAGTTACTGTTAAAAATATTTCTATCACCCAAGTAATTTCAAAATCTTTAGTATTTTCATGAAGGAAGGGTACCTACTGTGGCAGTTTTAAGTGTCAAAGAAAATTATACTTTAATCAATGGCAATAAGAGGCATGGCCTGTTTCTATACTTACGGTGTTACGCCTGAATACCTTTGAATTAAATATCAATTTCGTTTGGCACTCAGAACTGTCAGTACCCATCTTATGTGAAAAATATTATTAGGTCATGAATCAAGCCAATTTTCTTGTATTATCAAAATAATTTTCTTGTATTATTCTAGCAGTTTCAATAAATTGTAAGATTTGTGTGAGTTAACTGTCTTTACTTTTTATTATACAGTAACTGACTAATCAGTTTGTTGTGTTCGACTTTTCATATTTCACTGCACCATGGCAGAAACAATAAGCCACTTCTTTGTAGGATTAGATCTGTTGCCATGTCTTTAGTTCAGAGTTTTTGAATTGGATAAGTCTAATAACTTTCTTGGAATCTATTTCAGTTACAGAATTTTGTATATTATGTCTATATCCTTGTTCTTACTACTTGAATTTCCGTTGTAAAATGACATTCCCGTAATTTTTTTCGTTTTCTATTAGAGCTAAATATTTTGAAAACTCATCTAGATTTCTGGAGTTAATTGCATGTGGTATAAACTAGAACCTATGGCTTAATACTCAGTAAAAAAAAATCGAAATGAATTTTGTTTTTTTTTTTTTATTTAAATATGTAGGTAGCTTATTAATTTAATGGAACTACATTTTACAATAATAAAATCAGTCTTATTACGTTCTATTTTTAAATATATTTTTCTAAGTTCTCGTATACACATTAAGCGTGCCATTAATTATGCGACCGTCACCTACATGTCTGTTGCGATTAGTTTTCCTGCGCACAACATGTAGACGTGGGCGTGCTGCGATGGCAATATCCGGGGGCGTCGCTTGTGTACCGATCTGTTGCATAATGAATGTGGCCCTTTATGGAATGAAAGGATTGCTATTTCGTACTTTAAATTCTATGTTGCGTTTACTACGATTCGTTCGTATTATAAACGTATATATAAATACATACAGACGAATATAGAATCTCCTTTTTTAAAGTCGGTTAAAAAGTAGCGATCTTTGGGGAGGCATTTGTCTAGCAGTGAACGTCTTTCGGCTAAGGAAGAAGAATAGTTGCGAAAGCAGAGTGAGAAAGAAGAACTGTAAGTTTGAAAACGGCTTGTTGGCTTATCACGTGTTCGATAGCCGCACTAGAAAAAATGTGTCACCCACAGGATATTTGTTTAGGTATTTTTTATTGTAATCTAGCACCCATGATACAGAAATCTTTATAAAAGTTTTTAAAAAGGAATCTTTATTAGTTCCTCCAAATTCCTGTACCATGGATACCAAACCTTAAATTTACTTTCTCCATATTGGTCTCGAACCTATTCGCGCCTTTATTAAAAAGGTAACAACCTGATATTTCGCAAACACGTCCAATCCGCTAATCGTAGTCGCTGCCGACTAGGAACCTAACTTCCCTCCTATCAGCGGCTACCGCCATCCGCGGCATATTCTCAACAACCCTTCCGATGCCCTTACATCCCTTCTTTCGGATACAGATACCGGTCGAAGAATAGAATAAATAGAGGTCCCTTGAGCATCCCTTGCCCGCCGGCCGGTGCAGAGCACTACGGCGAGACACCTAGTATATGCCTTCTCCCATAGCGACTACCTAAGCCGAGGTCGTACCTCCTTGAGGCGCCCGTGAGCTAGTTGCCCCTTGCCCTTCTGGCTTAAGCGTAGTGCTTGCACGCTTGCCTTCTTGTCCGGTGAAGCTGTAAAGGCCCCGCGGCCAACAGCGGAGATCATTCAAACACACACAAACTTAAATTAACTTATATTAATTTCGAATCCTAAATGTGTGCTCTGCATTTGAGAAAAGTTTTTTAAAATGCGATTTTTTTTAATAATTTAAATCGCACTGTATGTTATATATAAAATAACAATCGTTGGACCGGAAAATTAGCTTGACAGCTTTATTTATAGTACTATTCACCTGCGAAATTTTTCTTCACTCTGTAATCATAACAACAGTCTATACGGGTATAATTAAGTAAAGCATACATTATTCATACAGACAAAATTATCGCGTCGAACAAACTGCTTACGTAACTATTGCATTAAGCGGACATTGACCCCTTTTCCGTTCAGATCAAAACATTCTAAATATATCAGGTAAGTCTTCTGAAAATCTTTGAGATGCTAAGCTGTTTACATGTTGTTGTAAGTAAGGGTTCTGGGAACTGATAATGGAAGTATTTGAAGAAATATCTATAAATATGTGAATGTGGAAGGAAGTAAATACTACTATAAGTGTTATCGATAAAACTTACGAGTGCTATATTTTTATAAGACTGTTTGAAAACGTTGCTCCATTTTAGGAATAATTCCTATGTCTTAGTCGGTTTTTCCAAGCATGAAATCTCTCTCTCTACTTATATCATCACGCCAGATCCCTTGCAGGGTAGGCAGATAGTACAGAGTTCCAACAGGTTCTTTCCTTACATAGCTCTCTGGCTTCCTCCACTCTTATAGTTCGTCTCATACACGCTCGCTGTTTACGGAGACTCTTGACTTGACCTTCAGATAAGACTCGATTGAAATTTATCTATCTATGTATATTATCACGCCAGATCCCTGCGGGGTAGGCAGAGAGCACAGAGTTCTAACAGGTTCTTTCCTTACATAGCTCTCTGGCTTCCTCCACTCTCATAGTTCGTCTCATACACGCTCGCCGGTTACGGAGACTCTTGACTTGACCTTCAAATAAGACTCGATTGAAATTTATCTATCTATCTATATAATCACGCCAGATCCCCTGCGGGGTAGGCAGAGAGTACAGAGTTCCAACAGGTTCCTTCCTTACATACCTCTCTGGCTTCCTCCATTCTCATAGTTCGTCTCATACACGCTCGCCGGTAACGGAGACTAACGGACTAACATTGAAATTTATATGCCCTAAGATCCAAATTGAGACAATTATTTCTAGGTCTCGTGCGGGGAATGAACCACTGGATCAAGTCTTCGTGTGGTTGTTTTTTTGTATAGGCTTTTAGCTAAATGTGGTGTCCTAAAGACCACACCTAAAAGTAAATGTCGCTAAGTATTTATATTACATTTGAAATGGAATTAAAATGTGTATAGCCTAGTGGTTAGACCGTTGGACTGCAAAGTCAAAGGTCTCGGGTTCAAACCCAGGCACGCACCTCTGTCTTTTCGAAAGCATGTGCGTATTAAAAATTAATTATCACTTGCTTTAACGGTGAAGGAAAACATCGTGAGGAAACCTGCATGCCTAAGAGTTTCTCGAAGGTGTGTGAAGTTCGCCAACCCGCACTGGGCCAGCGTGGTAGACTATGGCCTAAACCCTCTCAGTTAGAGAGAAGGCCCGTGCCCAACAGTGGGACAGTTTCTTAACAGGGCTAATATTAATATTAATTAATGGTAAATATTTAGTACATTCGTGTTAGAAGACTGTCTCGTTGGTATAGTGGCAAAGCGCATTGCTTTGTGATCACGAGATCCTGGGTTCAAATCCTGGGACGAACAAATGTAGTTTTTTCTAACTAGAAAATTCCCAGCATGAGTCCGGTGTTTGGTATTGTGCCCGGTACAGGGAAATATTACCTAACATTGTCAGCGAAAAGTAAGTGTATCCAGTACACCTCTGCTACCCCATCTTGGGGAATATGGGCGTGATGGTGTTTATTTTTTATCTCTATAATTAAATTTAATAAATTGTGTTAAAGTTAATTATGAGAATATTCTCATGATCATGACCAAATAGACGGGCAAGAAAAGAAGTTTTTGGAACTCTGTATCTCTGCCTACCCTGCAAGGGATCTGGCGTGATGATATAGATGTTGCCCACATTTACAAATACGATTTACAAATAAGAAAAAATATAAAACGTTTAGGTAGGACAAATGTAGTTTTTCAAATGAAAAATTCCCAGTATGAGTCCGGACTCCGGAGTCTGGAACTATGCCCGGTATATGTCAAAAGGCTCGCCCCCTATTACATGGGACCTAACATCGTCGGCGAAACGTGGGTGTACTCAGTACACCTGCCACCCCGCTTTGGGAATATAGGCGTGACGGTGTAAATGGAATTAAAATGAGTACCTATGTTTGCAAATGCTTTTGATTGTGAAAAGTCTCGCACTAATTTTCAACTTTGCTTCCCATACTTTACGTTAAATTTTACGGATATCGTCACAAATTTACTAGAAGCATGCAAATTTTTAGTACATTAGTGTTAGAATTGGTTTCTGTTTTTTTTCTTTGTACTTTCTTGGTAAAAGATATTTGATGGCCATTGAGTTTTGCTGTCGTTTCTTTGATCAAAAACTCGCTTAAATAATCAAATAGATTTAAAACGTGATATTTACTACTATCTCTGCAGAGACTAGTGACTATCTAAGCATACTAGTGGTCGCCCATAGGTCGATATTCGACCTACTCTTTCATCGTTTGCTGGTTATGTTTGACATTTAGTAAGACTATAGACAAATAATATTAAAGACAAACATCAATTTGACGTGTATTGTGTCAAATACGTGGTAATGTTTGTTTTTTTATTGATATAATGTATTTTTTATACATAATTTAAAAAAAAAAATTAGTATTCCCCACTCCTTCTCTATATAAACTATAAGTGTGGGAAATTTCATACTCCTCCGTCCGCGCAATTTTCGTAAAAAGGGGTACAAAGTTTTTGCTTTACGTATTAATATATAGAAGATATGTTCATACATTAACCCCGCCAAACTAGACATAAGCGGTGCGCACACGAAATACGCGCAGCGGAGATAGTTTCGTGACAAGCAACTTTGTCTTAAAGACGGGTTACCGGAGACCGCATTCTTGGGTTATCTATCGGCATGTGTCCACGGCATTGTAATGTATTAGAGGCTAAAACAATTCTTTTTTTTATATTTAGTTGAATGAAATTTTCAAATTGGAAAATTTTAAGATTTTAGATCTATAAATTGTTTTGAATTATAACCGAATTAATTTTAAGACTATTAGATTAGATTACTTGAACGATATTAAGGCTGATTATATCTAAAACTAATTTTAGATTTAGGGTTTTTACCCTAAATCTAAAATTAGTTTTAGTCTAGACCTACTACAATCTGGCGTAAGTATAAAATTGTTCTGTGCGATATTGTTCCTTTGATTACAATATCTAAAATAATAATATGTCATAGGTTAGTTTTTCATTAATATTATGCTTCTCTCTTTATTTATTAATCTTAATATTATATAAATGCTAATGCCTTAATGCAAGAAACTTATTCTTACTCCAGTCATCGACAGCCAGAACTAATGATGGATCAATTACTTTTTTTCGACGATCATGTAGATGTAATAATAAAAGCTTATCCAACATTGCCTTTTTACAATATCTTTAAAGTCTTTAAACAACACTTTCATGAACAGTTTAATTTGCAAATAAATTTCCATATAATTTTGCCCTAGTACCATAATTTTAGCAACCTTTGTATCTGTTCACTATCTTCATTAGGTGTATTACTTATCGGTGAAAATTAATTGGATTTTGAAATACTTTATATTTTTCTTAGTTTAAGCACTATGTTTCTGTATGTTTCCCAAATAAAAAATAAACACATTTTCTTAACATTTGGAATTGATTGTATATCAACCCATAAGTATAGTGTAGTCTACAAATTTTGAATATAATACTGAATCACTTCCCTTTCTCTATCATCCCACGTATTATTGAACGCGTTACAGTGTATCTAAAGCTCAAAAGACCAAATTATAATAACAATCAGATTACCAACAGAAGCGCGTGCTACTCCGACTTCCGACTTTCTCATGCGCAGTTGAACGTCATTATAAGGACGCGGTAATATTGAAAGAGATGAATAACTAGTAACTATTAAATAATTTTAAAAGAGCTATACTGCAAATAAATTTTCGTAGTTAAAGCGAAATAACAACATGACGGTTTGGTTTAGTGGTTAAGAGGTTACCATTCCGCCTATTGGATCCAGTTGCCGTTGTTCGATCACCTTAGGGGGAAAATTTTCGTGTGACCCATGTATGTTTGTTTAAACTCAAACTCAAATAATTTATCTTGTATAAGCTCTGCAGAGGCGCTTACAAATAGTCAATTTACATTTTTTAATCTAATTTAACTACGCATCTACCACCGGATCGGAACGCGGCCAGCACTGAGAAGACCCGGCGAAGAAACTCAGCGGGCTTGTCTTTTTTTGATTTAATTCTCTTTCTCTTTTTTCCTTTATATTTTTTTTCATCATATTCTGTGGATACAATGTTTAGGTTACAATTAAATAGTTTGCGATCTAGCTCCAGTGTGATGCCCTACGACCGAGATATGAGAATAATGAAGTTATTTATAAAGAGTGTCTAAAGGATTCCAGATAGACCAGTCCCCACAAGCAGCATCCGCTCACGAGTATGACTACTGGCACAGCCATCAGTTTCGCTGAATGTGAATTACATGCTTGTAAACGAACCCACGACAATAAGCTAGTACGGGGCTAGGTTTTTTGTATAATAAAAAAGATACCTATTCTGATTGTAAACTATTGAAATTCCAGCTCAGCTAGTTACATTATTATAGTATCTACAAGCATGCAGATTGTCGTCTATGTGTTTGCTTACTATCTTCTTATTAAGTAAACTTAGCTATAAGTAATACTGCTAAGTTGCTACTTGCTAATAATTTACAAGCACGTGGCACCAGTTAATAGCTCACAAGTCTAACTGCGCCCTTATTCATGTGCTTACAGGAAGTGACGTATTCCACATACTTGTCTTTCTTATTTGATATACGAGTATGCGCTATGGAATCCCGTTATTCTTTATCAAGTGGGTCATATTAAAATAGACGGTGGGATAGTACCAATGATGTAATTATAATGAATCATAGAATGTTAATTTCTCGCCTTGACTACCTCGTAGATAACCCCCAGTAACTTCAGTATTTTTTTTTAAACGTAGCCCCACACTAGGATGTATTCCTGTGTCGTGGATGGGTTTACAAACATGAAAATTCACATACACAAATACCCAGACCGGAACAACTAATTGTGGATCACACAAAGATTTGTCCCGTGCGGGAATCGAACCCGCGACTATTAGACACAGTGGATGGAGCGGCTTAAGCTCTTAACCACTGCGCTAAATCGTCCGTCGTCCGTATTACTTTATTGAAACTTATCAAGCCGCCTATAATACATACAACTTGGCTTAACGGCTACCACACTAAGTGGCAGCGGCCTAACGGGTCATCTGAATCACGGAGACGCTCAAAAACGCAATTGCCTAACAGTCACCCATCTCAGACCGACCAAGCTAAACGTTGCTTAACCCTGGTGATGGCTACCATCACCGCGGCACTACATACAGCGCTGCAAGTGTTTCTTATAAAACGAATATTCCTATCCAATCCTCCTAATGCCGTTGTAAAGTATCAACTTGACCTCAAAGGTGAAGCCTAGCCCTGACCTTTAGAAATACGGTGTTTACTGACATTAATCAAATAGTATATTTAAGTTCTTACGGGTTTGCTTGACTAGTTCCTGCTAAGCGAATGCAAATGTTGCGTCACTTTGAAGGCTAGGAAATAACTTAGCCAAGCATTTAAGCTTTATTGATAAATACTAATTTGTATAGAAATCTTGAACTATGATAAATTTGAGATTTATTGTAATTGATGGTCTAGTGGCAAAGCGCATCGCTTTTCGATCACGAGGTCCTGGGTTCAAATCTTAAGTCGGACAAATGTAGTTTTTTAAACGAAAACTTTCCAGTATGAGTCCGGAGTCTGGAACTGTGCCCGGTATATGGCAATAGGCTAACCCCCTATTACATGGGACCTAACATCGTCGACGAAACGTGGGTGTACTCAGTACACCTCTGCCACCCTCGCTTGGGGAATATAGGCATGACGGTGTTTTGATGACTTAAATCATTATTTTCTAATGATGACGTGTATTTTACCACTCGGACCCAGGGTGGCCTGTTAGTACCAGATTTGTACCTGCTGTAGAAAATTATTAAACCCTCCATTAGGCTTCTAACTTGACTATACAGGTAATCGGGACAAAACCAACCTAAGGAGACTTCCGAAGCATTGATATGCCCGTGTATGAAAATGCCACAAAACGATTATCCATTTAAGATTGACCGAGTCGAATAGCCAGTGATAGCCTAGTGGTTAGACCGTTGGACTATAAAGTCAGAGGTCTCGGGCTTAAACCCAGGCACGCACCTCTGTCGTTTCAAAAGCATGTGCGTATTATAAATTAACTATCACTTGCTTTAACGGTGAAGGAAAACATCGTGAGGAAACCTGCATGCCTGAGAGTTTCTCGAAGGTGTGTGAAGTTCATCAACCTGCACTGGGCTAGCGTGGTGGACTATGGCCTAAACCTTTTCAGTTTGAGAGGAGGCCCGTGCCCAACAGTGGGACAGTTTCTTAACAGATCGTGGTGGAATATAAGGATCTTGACTAAGAGGACTTAGTAGTGGGCTAAGTCCCCTAAAAATTACTTTGTCAAACGCTACTTAAATTTAGTGATCCTTAAAACATTGCAGTCCCAGCGTGCTACAAGTCTCTTTCAAGTCAAGTCTTATTTAAAGTGTACGAATTTCCGTCAAATTATTTGATGATTAGGAAACAAAATTGAATAGTACACGAGATAAAATCAAACCCGACAAGTGAAACATGGCTACTGCATTATGTTATGACAGCTGCCGGTCACGTAAACAGTGAGGCGTGCGCACGCGCCGCCCGTAAGATAGCGTTTGTTTGTACATCTACCGGCATCACGACGATCAATGGTTTGGCGATTATGATCCTGTGGAATGTGAGAATAAAAGGTGGGTTAGACTTGGGTTATAAAAATAAATAAAGTCGTGAGATTTTATGAAGATTTTCAAAGAACAAGGATAGGAGGAGATAGGAGTATGAGATGAACTATGAGAATGAGGGAAGCCAGAGATGTCTATAAAGAACAAACCTGTTGGAACTCTGCACTGTGTTTGTGTGTGTGTGTGTGTGAATGATCTAGGCTGTTGGCCGCTGGGCCTCTACAGCTTCGCCGGACAAAAGGGCGAGCGTACAACCACTACGCTCGAGCCAGAAGGGCAAGGGGGCAACTAGCTCAAGGGCGCCTCAAGGACGAACGGCCTCGGCTTGGGCAGTTGCTACGGGGGAGGGCGTATACTAGGCGTTTCGCCGTGGTGTTCTGCACCGGCCGGCGGGCAAGGGATTCCTCGACCTCGCCGGCGAGGTCGGTATCTGATCCTGTGTGCGGTATCTGTATCCAAAAGGATAGATGTAAGGGCATGTGGAAGGTCGGTGAGAACATGCCGCGGACGGTGGTAGCGGCTGATAGGAGGGGAAAATGGAACTCTGCACTTTATGCCTATCCCATAAGGAAAGATTATATATGATAGAGAGATAGATATAGGTAAATAATACGGAACTTTTACCTGAAGATCTAATATTGCCTTCTAATATTGTTAATTCGAATACTGCCTCCATTATGAATCATTTTTAATTCCACGTTTTTTGTCTGTTCACTACAATTATTGTAATGCCCTGATGAGCTAAAGCACCGATCAGTAGAGATTAAACTTTAATTCGCTATCTAGGGATGATTTCTCTAAACACTACCTACCGTTTCCAGTTTTGACAAACATAGCTGGTAGCAGTAAATAGGTACTTTTTTTCTTAGGACATCCGCATTTTATTTCTGCAACAACAAAGTAACTACCACAATGAAAACATATCTATGTTTACGTGGGGTTCGAAAAAGACACGAATTACAAAAACATCTTTCTATTTAGAATCAGTACTCTATATGAATGAGACATGAATTAGATCAAAATTATTCCAAACATAGCTGGGTTTATTCCAATGTTGTCATTCCTAGTTTAAACAAGAGTTATAAATGCAATCGTATTATAATAAGAGTCAAAGTTATATACAAGGTGTATCGTAAATATCGCAAGATTATTAACCCTTAGATAATTGCTTCACAAATTCAATATGAAAACCAGATTTGCAAATTTAAAGTTTTGTATAATTTTTAAGCACTGTTGGGGTATAAAAGTGCTTAAAAATTAACAATGAAATTTGTATGTATATGCGTGAGAATTGAGAAATAGGTTTTAGAAATGCATTTAAAATCTCCGTATAAAATAGAAGTTTGTTTATTATGAACGCACTAAAAGAGTAACAGCATTTTTTGGAAATTTAAAAAAAAAATATAAATTACATTTAAATAGTTGGAATGAATTCAGTAACCGATTTAGAACAAACTACTTCCAGGTCTTGCGGCCTCGGTCTTTAATTATGTTACACATTGTATATACAATATTTACTTAAGAAACATACATATACAATAAATATCAATAAAACAGCAAATAATGACATACTAGGACTTGTGGATAAATAAAAAAATTGTGTAGTGTCTAAGACTCGATAACGAGATCAAAGTGATAATTCTAGTCTTAACTCTCAAATTATAATCTCATTTTAGTGAACTTTGTATGTTCTTATTACACCGTCACGCCTATATTCCCCAAGCGGGGGTGGCAGAGGTGTACTGAATACACCCACGTTTCGCCTACGATGTATGGTCCCATGTAATAGGGGGCGAGCCTATTGCCATATACCGGGCACAATTCCGGACTCCGGACTCGTACTTGGAAGTTTTTCGTAAGAAAAACTACACATGTCGGACCTAGGATAAGAACCCAGGACCTCGTGATCACAAAGCGATGCGCTTTGCCACTAGACCAACGAGGCAGTCGTTCTTATCTACACTAATATAATAAAGAGTAAAGATTTGTATTTTTGTGTTTGTTACGAATAAACTTAAAAATTACTGGACCGATTTTAATGATTCTTTCACCATTAGAAAGCTACATTATTCAGAAGTAACATAGGCTATTGAATATAGACCAGTAGGTGGCGCTGTTGTCGACCGGATACGAAGTCGCGGGAAACTGCTAGTGAGAAATAAAGTTCTTTAATCCTGAAGTCATCCGAATTATACTTAGGAATATTTATTTTTAAATTAAATGGCTTTACAAGCTTTACCTTTTATCTGCAGTTTGATCTAATTCTAAGCTACATCAGAAATATCTTAGCTGACTATAAATATTGTGATTATCTTAACATGTTGTCAGTTGATTGAAGTGTCCGATTAAGCTTACATGTTTCAAATTATAAACGCTACTGACTTGAATTAAGACAAGACGCAGATAAGAAATATGAAAAGAGATTTCTTTTTTTTTAAAACGTAACCTCAGACTAGGATTTATTCGTGTGCCGTGGGTGCGTTTACAAAAATGGAAATTCACATACAAAAATACCCAGACCGGAGCAACTAATTGTGGATCACACAAAGATTTGTCTCGTGCGGGAATCTTAATCTCAGTGGGCGGAGTGGCTTCAGTTCTTAATCACTCCGCTAAATCGTCCTTCTAATTATTAATATGTATAGTGCTTTAAATATGACGGAGCTATTTTATTCTGGTGTGGAGTTCCTATGTTCATTTTTTGGTCTAGCTCCATGGCATCATATAATTATAATGTCACTGAAGTTACATAGGTATACCAAAGTTCTATAAATGCTAATATAATTAAATTGTTAAGGTTTAGTTTACAAACTTACATACAAGTACTGGTGATGATGTCTATATATTTAAGAGTGCACTGTTGTTGTGTTAACATAAGTAAGTACATAAGTGTTCCTTCATAATAGCTCGGTAGTTATTGTGTACTACGCCTACTGGTAACTAATTTACTTTAATTTTCAATCATGCTTCTCTGTAAGTAAATGTAAATCCTTATAAGAAATAAAAGTTCTTTAACTACGAATTTCAGCTCAATTGGAGGCCAGTAAGTGCTTGAAAAATGGACTGCAATCTTTGAACCGGACAAAGTTAAGCAGGTTTTAAAATTAGCGTGGCTTAAATATTCATTATAAAAGCAAATTAGAGGCGCTCGTAGCGCTGTGTGACCGCGGTGTTCTTACCGATCACAAAGGTTAAGCAGCCTTCGACTCGGTCGGCCTGAGATGGGTGACCGTTTGTGGCATTTTCATATTTGATCGTCTCCGAGCTTCGGAAGGCACGTTAAGCCGTTGGTCCCGGTTACCACTTAATGTGGTAATCGTTAAGCCGAGTTGGAAGCCTTAAAGGCTTGATAAGTGCCAACAGCAGGGGTGGCTACAAACCTGCCTCCACCAATCCGCACTGGGTCCGCGTGGTGGAGTATGACCTAATCTCTCTTACCTCGATTTGTGAGAGAAGGCCTTTGCCCAGCAGGGGGCAGTATAGGCTGATATTATTATTATTATATTATATAAAAGCAAATGGTGTAGCGATAGTCTAGTTAGTTTAACCTACGTTTCCACACAAGCGGTCAAGGTTCGAAAGTGGACTAGCACTTGTCTTTTTGAAGATGTAAGTCATGTATCGATCATTTGATTGTCATTTCATTATCATCATTATCACTTCCAGCTTATTCCACCCACGTAGGGGATAAGCCTCCCTCTTACGCCACATATCCCTATCCTTACTCAATCTTAGCCACGTCTTACCAACGCACTTGACCCATCTTTGTACTGGCCTTCCTCGATTTGTGTGTGTGTGTGTGTACGTGTGTGTGTTACGTTACAGCTTCACCAGACAAGAGCGCGAGCGTGCAACCACTACGCTCGAGCCAGAAGGGCAAGGGAGCACCTAGCTCAAGGGCGCCTCAAGGAGGAACGGCCTTGGCTTGGGCAGTCGCCATGGGGGAGGGCGCATACTAGGTGTCTCGCCGTGGTGCTTTGGACCGGCCGG
This sequence comes from Phalera bucephala, assembly GCA_905147815.2. Lineage (NCBI taxonomy): Eukaryota > Metazoa > Arthropoda > Insecta > Lepidoptera > Notodontidae > Phalera > Phalera bucephala. The sequence goes on from LR990615.1 coordinate 22,473,087, forward strand.
CGGGCAAGGGATTCTTCAAGCTCGCCGGCGAGGTCGATGTCTGATCCTGTGTGCGGTATCTGTATCCGAAAGAAGGGATGTAAGGGCATCGGGAGGGTCGGTGAGAACATGCCGCGAACGGCGGTAGCGGCTGATAGGAGGGGAGTTAGGTTCGTAGTCGGCGGCGGCTATGATTAACGAATTTCTATGATTGGACGCGTTCGCGAAATATCGGGTTGTCGCCTTTTTAATAAAGGAGCAAATAGGTTCGAGACCGAGATCGGAATGGAGATGGCCTTCCTAGATTGCAATATCCCTTCCGTGGGATAATTCGTTTCCGTAACCCCGATTGTTATTTTCCAAAGGAAAAGTAAAAGAGCTCAACTTATATGACACTTCACTATTTGAGGTACATCAGTCTCATTCAATGACACAGTTTTATAAGACTTAAATAAGTACATTGATGAAACGTGGATGTACCATAAGCACTTGTGCCTATTCTCACACCTCAGGGAAGTAGGAAGGAGGGGTAAAGTTTATATTTATTTTGTAGATACTTTTACCTTTAACATGGCTCTTGGCGTAAAACTAGTGCATTAAAACGATATCTGACTTAATTACTGCAACAACTTTAATTATGAATAGGTAAATTAGTATCTGCACGCATCCTGCAAAGAGATCAAGCTGTTTACGAGTTCTGTACAACCAATTTAACGTAGGTATGAGTATGATATAAACTCTATGCACTATAACTTTTATAAATTGCATACTTTAGTGAAATAAAATAGTAATTCATGTGCAAACGACTTGCAAAATAGTCCAAAATTAGATGCACAATAAATTGTATTGGTAGTTCCATTCTCCAACATGAGAGCCCACTCTTATCTCAAAGATAAAAGTGTGAATGAAATACATTCGTATTCACGTAGTACAGTGTGAACCACAAAAGTGTGGGACAATGGGAGTCCTGCATCACACCCCCATCTGTTCGCCTATTTAACGTCTTGGCGTGAGAAACATGTGGACGTATCATTGGCGGTCAGTACACAATAATAATATCAGCCTATACTGCCCACTGCTGGGCAAAGGCCTTCTCTCACAAATCGAGGTGAGAGAGATTAGGTCATACTCCACCACGCGGACCCAGTGCGGATTGGTGGAGGCAGGTTTGTGGCCACCTGCTGTTGGAACTTATCAAGCCGCCTTTAAGGCTTCCAACTCGGCTTAACGACCACCACATTAAGTGGTAACCGGGACCAACGGCTTAACGTGCCTTCCGAAGCACGGAGACGCTCGAAAATGAAAATGCCACAAACGGTCACCCATCTCAGGCCGACCGAGTCGAACGCTGCTTAACCTTGGTGATCAGTAAGAACACCGCGGTCGCACAGTGCTACGAGCGCCTAGTACACAATGGTGCTAGAAAAAATTGTGTTGTATATTTATGAATGATTGTTATCAATTTGTGGTACTTAAGAAGAAGACTTGACGGAAATATCGAATGTTCTGTGTGTAGGTAAATATATGATAGAATTAAAAACGTTAGACCTTAGAAAATAGTCGGAAAAATGCAAGCAGGACTTACGCTCTGAGGATTTCGTAATAAGATGGCGTTATTTTAATTTTTCATTGATTGCGAGGATTTTTTTTTACCACGCATTCTCTAGCTTCACCTGTATGTATCTATGTAAGGGAATCTTTCAACGTCATTTTCACCAAATTCAATAACCAATGACAATATAATAATTTTATAATTTTGGCCTAATATATGAAAAAGAGTGGGGTGCATTTTAATATATTTATAATATCTCTACTTTTATAAAAAGCTACCAGATAAGTTTTGATAACATTTGAAGTCAAACACCCCACGCTTTTTCACAATAAAATTAATTATTTCGTTAATCTTTTCTCCATTATAATTCGGCTTGCTATTAATCCGTGTTTTTTAGTTCTCTAAACCATAATTATTTTTGATCTATCTATAACATCACGCCAGATCCCTTGCGGGGTAGGTAGAGAGTACAGAGTTCCAACAGGTTATTTCCTTATATACCTCTCTGGCTGAGGAAGCCAGACACTCTCATAGTTCGTCTCATACACGCTCGCCTCTTAATTTATGATATGATAACAAATTCACGATTTTAGGATATTTACCTTTACTTGTACTCTAAAAGCTTACTTATTGCTAAATCTCATGATTTCAGATCTACGAGAAGTAACAGTTTTGATAAAGTAGCTTAAATGGCAATTTAATTTGGATTGCATTGATTTAAAAGCTTCAATTTTACGAAAGCAATCAACTATAGATGTTAGAATTTAACATTAATTTCTGTTTGATGCCTCTGCCTGAGAAAAACTTTTTTAACCGTCAGACAGACAGACCGACCGCCAACAAAGTGATCCAATAAACGTTTCGTTTTACCGATTTACCTCAATCGGTAAAAAGGAAACGCTTATTGGATCACTTCACATAATCACACTTCAAATAACACTTCATCAGAAATCCATAAATTGAAATAAAACACAATTTAAGAATACCTATATATATTTTTTATACAAAAATAAGTTATATTTAGCGATCTATACAATATACTTGTCTCGCTGTCTTCGCCCACCCCCGACACTTTTTCTATACCTATCGAGTCGACACGTTTCTAAACTTCTGCTAAAATTCTTATATTCAGTTGCACATAATTTATTCTTATTGCTTTTGTTTCTACTCCAATTCTATATACATTTTACTTAATAAATTAAAAATAATTAAATATGTCTTATCCACACAAATCCATCATTTGAACCCGCCAAGCGTTCACGTCACGGAAGAAGCCGACGCCAGCCGAAAAGCCATGGTGTGTTTTCTTCCGTCTCACTCTTTCACTATAACAAAAACATCGCGCTGCATTTCAAAGCTCAAAGCTCGCTCCGCACGAACAAACGCGTCGAGAATATTTCGTTTAATGTTATTATAACATTGTTTTATATGCGGGTATTTGTACAACGAACTATTTGTTTACGAACTAAATTTACTACTAGTATAACGGTGTTTTGTGGAAACTGTTATTAAATGTTGTGCAGAAAATAACTAATAACAAGAGTGTTTTAAAATGTGAGTAGAGTAATTCATAGTAGTGTTATGGATGTTTAAATAGGAAATTGTTGGAATAAAGTGTGGGTTACGTTTTTTTTTAAATTGAATATTTAAAGCAGGTAAATCCAGTTATACTGGCAATAATTTTGGTGTTTCGATCTTATCTTTGTTATGCATATAGGTATGGAGTATGCACCACTTTTAAAGGTCTTGTGTTAAATGTTATAAGATTTTCCTTATAACTAGTTAGTAATATTTGCCTTTTCTAAATTGAAGTTTCTCACCACGGGTTTTGTATATATCTATGTCCGTGCGAATTTCAAAAACTACTATACAGGTTTTTATTCGATTTTTACCATTAGATTAACTGATTCACGAGAAAGATATATGTTTCCTACCCTTGAGAAGTCGTGTTGGATCCGTGGTGAATTAATCGCCACTTAAATGAAATAAGTTTTCGTACAAAATTTCCTATTAATTTAACTGTAGAACAAATAATGTCTTTAGATTTAGAAATAAATTGATCTTGAAATCGTATCGAACCATTTTAAAAGCTTACATTCTGAGTGCTGAATTACATAGCTGTATATTCGATTCCCGCGTGGGGCAAACTTTATAATAAATACACATTATATAAGCTTTGCTTACTTAATTTAGCGCAGTGGTTAAGGGCTTAGTCCGCCTCGCCCACTGTGACTAATAGTCGCGGGTTCGATTCCCGCACGGGACAAATCTTTGTGTGATCCACAATTATTTGTTCCGGTCTGGGTATTTGTGTATGTGAATTTTCATGTTTGTAAACGCACCCACGACACGGGAATTAATCCTAGTGTGGGGCAAAAAAAAAAAAAAAAAAAAAAATTAAATTACAGGTACTTTTTGTTCACAAAATGTCTTTTCTTACTTAACTTTAAATCATAGGTTTTGTTCACAAAATGATTGCTTGGTTTAGTGATTTAGTAGATCTAGTAGGCTACTCAGCTTACTGGATCGAGGAGACGTGGTTTCGATACCTGCGCGGGACAATTCTTTGTGTGACCCTCATATTTGTCACGTTCAAGTTGTTTACTACAGTAAATCATGAAACAGGAATATGCCATAGAATGGGGCAATGAGTCTAAAAAAACGTCTTAAAAATAACATATAATAACAAACTTTCGCAAGTCGCAAACGAACACGTTAAATTAACAACACGCCTGTGCACATGATTTATAGTAAAAGGAACATTATTCAATTAACTTGAAATCGATTGATTAAATAGCGTAACGACCTTTGTCAGACCCGCACGAATACATCGTAATGTAAGTTTATGACCGACGTGACAAGCAGGATGAAGAGTAGATTATTTATTTGCAGTGGTATCTCTAACATGAAGGTTTTTATACTAAGTATGTGTGTACAAAGTTAGTTGGAAGGAACAGAAAGTTATATGCACCAAACGACACTTGCCCACCAAAGACACAAGGAACTTATAAACTAATTGTATTAAAGTTCCTTGGGGTTACATGCAATAAAGAAAATCTACTTCCAAGGAGATATTTCAACAGGTGGGACCGCACTGTTACTAATAAAATTTGGGTAAATTTCATACGGGAACTCTGTCATTAAGTGATATTTCACATTTTGACAACGTTTGTTCCGATTATGGCCGTGGGTCAAAAGATCCTTGTGGTACAGTTATTTTATTCATCTGGAATGGTTATTCTACAGACCTCAACCTTACGCTTATTAAAAGTTAGTATGAAAGAATTAAAACTTACATACACGATCATAAAGGAACCAAAAGTTATGAGCACCAAAGTCCACTGCCTATTATGTATAATGTTAAGTATTAAAATTAAAAAAAAGCTCGTTGCTGCCGATCTAGAAAGAAAATTACACATTATAAGCGTTGAAAAATGGATTGATTGATTTTAAAATCGGAATTAGTTAAATTGTTATCAAAGCAACTTTAAGTAGTTCATCATTTATAAAACAACTGCTGCTTCTTTGAGTTGTTCACATAATCTGGTTGTTAATTGCTTAGTTAACTGGTTTACTTTTTTAAATTTCGAATTCATCATCTCATACATTTCGAGTGGGTCTATCTAACTGTACTACAACGAGTATTTAATTCGCCGCCTAACAAGAGAAGCTAAAGAAAGCACCCATTAGTTTTCTAGCAAATCACAGATTAGCAATAATAAAAGCATGCTATTCAACATTGAATTTCATTGCTATAGCAATAAGGTTTTGTTTCAAATATTAAGTCAGGTGTGGATAAAACGTTTCGGCCTATAAATGTCCGTCTGAGCAATTTCTTTCTATGATTGATGGAGATTGCATGGCGTTCTTGTGAATTAAAACCGGTCATGTCTGTGTTCAATCAACCAGAGACTTAAAAATAGAGACATTTTTGACACGTTAAGTGAACCTACCTGTTAATTAAGTTAATTGGTCGATCGAAGGTATCAAAGTCATTAGATGTATATCGGTAGAAAGCTGCCTCCCTATTCGGTTTTGGAATTGGTCTAGTTTTTATTATATTGAAATAAAAACAAGTCGATTCGATGAAGTATTTTAAGATATAGTATAGTCCTGAGAAAGTATTTAGAGAAATCATGAAATAGCATTTTAATGGACCATCCAAGGGTGTCTGTAACCGGCGAGCCTGTATAGGACCAATTTTTATTGTTAATGGAGCGAGAAAGTTTTGTAAATAAGAACCTAGTACTCTGTACTCTCTGCCTACCTTGCAAGGGTTTGGCACGACGATATAGATAGGTGAAATGGTGCAGGTAAATGTTAAACTTAAATAAGTATGTCGTCAATGTTTTGATAAGGTACTTTGATCAGCCTATTGCCATTCTTCTAGAACACATTCAATCCCAGATAGAGACCAAATTTACCATATTTCACAATAATGTTTTCGATCTGATACCTAGGTCGGCCAAAATACGACATTGATTGGTCAAAATGTTACTACTTGGCAAACCTAGAAATCAGAATAAAACTTTTCTATGTCACCTGATTGTTAGACATTTTCTTCTTAGCGTTTCGACGGCAAACATGATAAAATTATATGAAATCGGCCGAGAAGAAGCCACACTAACTGCATTTTCGGAAGCAGACATCAAGTCTTGCTGCGTGCAGGTGCACGACACGATACAAGGTGAGACATCGTTTGGGTTGCACATTACATGCGTACATTATTATTGTTAGACATTTTGAAAAAGTTGAGCAATTCAACAAACAGGATGTGTTTTAGCAAATAGTTTGTTAGTTTTTGGTAATTAAGTATAAGTACTCTAAACTGCATTCGCAGACATGCGCATCATAATCATTTTACAAGATATTTTTGTAGCAATTAATTTTTGAGCTATTTTCGTAAGCTGCCAAGAAGATAATGACATCACTTTGTGTCATCTATGGCTTCAAAAATAGAATTCTGATCACGCCCCAAGGTAATGAAGACTATCAAAAAAGGTGACCTCATTTACCTTCTGTAAATTCTAATAATATGAAGTACCTACAGAAAACTTTGTGGTATGGTTTTATTACTAGGACCTTTAACACTAATAGAGAACACAGTTATGTCAAAACGTGTTAAAGTATGAGACGAACTATGAGAGTAGAGGAAGCCAGAGAGGTATGTAAGGAAAGAACCTGTTGGAACTCTGTACTCTCTGCCTACCCCGCGAGGGAGCTGGAGTGATAATATAGATAGATAGATAGTGTTAAAGTACTACTGTACTGTGGTGTTCGATAGCAAATATCAAAGTTAAGAATTGTTCGGTTCGGTCAATGCGAGCCAAGTTTGTGGCAGTATAGAAACGATTTTCTATGCTTTAAAAGGAACGTTACGCCGTTGGTACCAGTTACTTTTTTATGTGGTAGGCTTTAAGCTATGTTCAAAGCCAAATGGAGTTCATACAACTGATGGACGGACGATTTAGCGCAGTAGTTAAGAGCTTAAGCCGCTTCGCCTACTGTATGATGATACTATAACTTCCAATGATTTTTATTAAGCGCTCTGAATTCTTTATGCAATTTTTATAACCGGCCTTTAGATGCAAAGTTTGTAGTATTATCTGACTTCTTTTAGAGGGTCATATTATAGAGCTAATAAAATGAAATGTGTTGGTAAACTATGGAGTCCACGGACGGAGAACGACAACGACGGAAAATCGACGGACGATTTGGCGCAGTGGTTAATGGCTACCCTTTTTCTCACAAGGATTTATTTAACTACTGCTTAAGCTCTTAACTACTGCGCTAAATCGTCAGTCGATTTTCCGTCCGCCGTCCGCTCCGTCCACTGGGTTGAATAGTCCCGGGTTTGATTCCTACACGGAAAAACCTTTGTGTGACCCACAATTATTTGTTTCGGTCTAGGTATTTGTGTATGTGAATTTTCATGTTCGTAAACGCAGCCACGATACAGGAATAAATACTAAGGTGAGATAAGTTTTAAAAAAAAATATATAGTCACTAACTAACCTGCTTCTACCAATCCGTACTCAGTCCCCATGGTAGAGTAAGAACTTTTTACTCGATTTGTGAGAGAACATCTTCTCCCAGTATATGCTTATTTTCTCCTTGGCTTGGCGTGGGCTGACAGCGTAGTTCGATACATCGAACGAGGAGTATTTATAAATCCCTTTGGTATAAACACGCGTTATTAATTTTAATAAACTAGTACAAACCGGTAGGCCTCCAGCTATTATAATATTTGTATCTAAGTACATATTATTGCTGGAGTAAATTACAGTATTGGTTTTAAACGCTTGACTTGTATTTACTTGTCGCATGTTGCCGATTGCAATAGGAATCGGAGTTAATCCAGAAACCTTATTCTACTAGATCCTGGAGTAATCCAAGCCTTTCAATGCTTTATAAAGTAGCCTTTGTAGTCTGTTACAGTTTAGGTATTACTTTATGAAGGTATTAAGGTAGCTAGGTATGAAGTAAAGACATAACAGAGTTCTCGAAATAAAACGTTTATACTACTAATATTTCGTATAAATGTAAATGTTAGATGTTTGGATGTCCGGCTGAACGTGTTTTGACGAAAGAACAATGGCAAGATTCTACCTGAGCATCTTATGAAGTGTCTAAAAATACGACATTTGCAAATATTAGTGACATAATTCGGTCAGTTTTTACACAAAATTAATTTTGTTCGTAAACGCGCAGGTAAATATTTTTTTAAATTAAAGTACTTTATTAATTAAATTCATATTCATCCATTTTATTTGATGCACCATAATTGCCACATTTTAAAAAGAGAAATGTTTATAGGAAAATCTAATAAACATTTGTAAATAAGTGTTTAGTTATAGACTATTGATTAACCAAAAGTGTCATAATGTTTTAGTTTCAGATAGTGAAAAGAATTCCTAAATATTTAAAATTAACAAAAAACATTTATGGAATTGATTTAAAAGAAATGTTATGGCAATACTTGGTAACAATGACATTTGTGTTGACAATTTATTGATAACTTCAAGGTTTCGTTTTTTTCTTTTTCTTCCTGGTTGTCTGATTTGTTTTTAGTTTTAAACCTTGCACTTACTCGACTTTATCGTACAACACTAATAACTTCTTTCTCTAAACAGACTCCCATTGTATCTTAAAAAATTATGTAGGTATGCTTCGCTCGGAGACGAAAAGGTGTGACAGGCTTACACTCATTACGTGCGTGTAAATATTATATTGGTGTCAATAATCCTCAGCGATTTCAGTCTTGGAATTGGATTAAAACACAAGTTCAAACTGTAGAGCTTGCTTGAGAGTCTGTGTTCGGCATTATATGTGACGAAGAATAAATATTTATAAATCTTAATAACCATTTGTATTTAACCTCTAAATGGTGCAGTGTACGGGTGGTAAATAGGTGATAATGAATCAACTAGTTCCGTCGCATTGTTAGGTAAATGTCTCACACATCGTGATGAGAGATAGGTCAATAGGCCGCCATCTTTTTCTATTTCATTTTTCTGTATTTAAATTTCCAATGGTTGCAAGTGACCCCTTTTTAGAAGACTCGTAATTAAGCATTACCAATGACCCATTGCTAACTATTAAAAGGTAATTTCATTAAGTTCATATTGACTGCCTCGTTGGTCTAGTGGCAAAGCGCATCGCTTTGTGATCACGGGCTCGAATCCTAGGTCGGACAAGTGTAGTTTTTCTAACGAAAACTTCCCAGCACGAGTCCGGAGTCTGGAATTGTAACCCCGGTATATGGCAATAGGCTCGCCCCCTATTACATGGGACCTAACATCGTCGGCGAAACGTGGGTGAACTCAGTACACCTCTGCCACCCCCGCTTGGGGAATATAGGCGTGATGGCGTTTTTTTTTTGTTTTTTTTTCAAATTGACATAACCTCAAAACATGCAATGTTAGTATGGCTGCATTAAGTTGGTACTATTACATTTTCTTATGGTTACCGCTAAGTGTTGTAGATGCCTCAGAGTAATAATAAGCTTAAGATTCGTTACTATTTAATGTCTTTTCATAATGACATATCCATAAAACTTAAAATGTTAATAGCTTTTTTCGGTATCTCAAATAAAAATTCTCGGTGTTTTTGTTTAAGTAATGAAAACCCTATATTTTTTATACAGTGATGCTTTAAATCGATATTAGATAAAACCATGTATGGGTTGCCATTGTCCTTTGGCACACAGATAGTTTGTTACCTAGATTAACACATAGGATACTTGAAATAAAACTATTTTTTCAGATTTTATCGCGGTTTATTTTGATTTTTAAGTTCCCGACGTTTAGAGTGCTTTGCAGCACCCATGGTCACGGGAAGGTTAAGGTTATTTCATGTGTAATATTCGCGTAAATCTAAGAACTCAGTACATAGGATACTTTTTATTCCCGGAAAAATGTAATGTTACTATCTAAAATCAAAGCAGACAAAGTCGCGGGCAAAAAAAGTCGAATTGTAAGTAGGCCAAAGTGTAGATTTTCTATAGAAAAAAAAAAACAGTATCGGTTGGAGCCTAGAATTGTGCACTTAAAATGGCTTGCCCGTTATGACATGGGATATAATGTAGTATCCAACGAACAAAGTCCTATAATCCAATATTGACATTTGGCATAAATAACCTTATCGACAGGAACGAAGGTTGCAAATCCTATTTATTTTGTTCGGCATATGTAACTTTGTTCTCTGGGACTGTCGATAAAATCGTCGGCGAAAAATAGGTGTATAGACCTATACGATGTAGCGCAGTGGTTAAGAGGTTAAGCCGCTCCGCCCACTGTATCTTACAGTCGCGGGATCGATTCCCGCACGGGACAAATCTTTGTGTGATCCACAATTATTTGTTGCGGTCTGGGTATTTGTGTATGTGAATTTTCATGTTTGTAAACGCACTTACGATACAGGAATAAATCCTAGTGTGGGGCTGTTTTTTTAAAAAAAAACCTCTTAGAAGAGGACCACAAGTAGGGGTATACCCCTGCTTGTGAATTTTATAGGCATGAAAGTGTGTACCTGTGAATATTTTAAAATATTACGTTGGATGTCTATGTCTCACGTATTTCTTTTGTGATTTATCTACTAACTATATAAAATACTTCAAAATCTGAGTCTGTGAATTTCTAGGTCTATTTACTGGTTTATTCCACTCTAACCTGCCCTAGTTACGTCAAGTCCCTTTACGTAGAATCTTTGGTTTTCATTTTCTCTTTCTCACCGTACCTAATTAACTCTCACCTTACTTAATTATTCCCGTCCCGCTTTCCTCCTTCGTCGAGTGTTTAACCGAATTCAAAACGATCGAGGTTCTCAATTCGTCTGTACATAATATATACATTTTTAATGTATGTTCAAGCATAATTTCTGTGTCTATAAACCAATTTTGATGATTCTTGCATTATGTTCGGTATAGCTACTCTGTACTCTCTGCCTACCCCGCAAGGGATCTGGCGTGAGGTTATAGATAGATAGATAGATAGCTACAAGGTGATCCCGTTTTCATTTCATTAGCACTGGATCTTGGGCTTTGAAGCTCCTTAACGACAAACAGCTCGAATGTGTAGATTGAGTTATGATGGGTATTATGTCAATCTTGTAGGCACCTTATTATAGAACTTAGCAGAATAATGTAACCGACCGCAACGACCGCCTGGCGCCAATTTCAAAAACATATTTTCTGCTTTTAAGTAATGTGTTACTTTTATATTCTTTGAACTCGGTTTTCTTTATTTAAAGTTAATTATTACGTCTACCCCATAAGAAGTCGGGCGTAATGATACATAGTCTGTTTTTCTTAGCGGACCAATTCTGTAAGCAATCAACATTTATTAAAATATATTTGTCTCTTAATATTGTTTTAAAGACAGTAAATATCCGTTAAAAGTCACTAAAAGTTGTCTAAAAAATTGGTCATCTAAGAAAAAAAAGACTACAGATAGATTATTCTACTATTTTGATGATTACCTTGATGAGAAAGGTATACATATACCTCCCTCATCAAGGTATTTTTGTTCTAAATAGTTACACCGTCGCGCCTATATTCCCCAAGCGGGGGTGGCAGAGGTGTACTGAGTACACCCACGTTACGCCGACGATGTTAGGTCCCATATAATAGGGGTCGAGCCTATTGCCATATACGGGGCACAATTCCAGACTCCAGACTCATACTGGGAATTTTTCGTTAGAAAAACTACATTTGTCCGACCTAGGATTTGAACCCAGGACCTCGTGATCACAAAGCGATGTGCTTTGCCACCAGACCAACGAGGCAGTCTATTTAGTTACGATTCTTTATATTGAATCTTCGATTTCGTTTTCTCTCTACCGTTATCAAAGGCGACTTATTAGAATGTACAATAAATACACAACGCGAAATCACCCACCTCATTCTATTCCACTCGTTATATTTTTTTGTTATTGGTATTCTATAATCACCTAAGAGAAAATCACCCTTAGTTCTGCCCGCTTTTATTCTTATTTGTCGAGTTCAGTAAAATGCGTCGATTTATACCAGTGGCTTACTCTGGATGTATGTCAAATGCTGATGACATGTAAGCATGCAGACGGTGTAAGTAAACGCATTACTGCAACGGGGCCACGGACCGGTCATTACTGGGAACTATGGATTGTTTGCCAGCGATCGCCAACCAAAGTCCGATCAACTCCTATAATGTTTACAAGCCCACAATTACGATGTGTCTGAACGCGTTCTTGAAATTGCTAAGAGTACGAATTGTGAGAAGGAGATGAGAATAATGCAATAACGGTGAAGTTGGCAGACATGTTTGAGTGAGATGTTCGCTTTTGTTAAGTTTGTTTGTAAGGTTAATTGTTACCTGCAAAAAAGGGTTTTACTATATTTTCTTTTATCTATAACTGTTTTTGAACATATTTATTTTCACGAGAGTGATTTTTTATTTTCACTTAACTGATTTTTAACAATTTACGTAATAGCCTGTGTTACCTGACCAAATGTTAAAAGGCTTTAATTTGTATTGCATACATTCGAAAGAGTGGTACTATTCCTTTGGAAATTCTCAGAACACATTCCTACGCTTACACTAAGACAAGTAATTAATCTAAGTTGCAACCTTGGTATTTACCGGGCCATGCATTTTTTAAAATACTAACTACATCATCCTCTACTTAGGTATTCCCTTCCCCAAAATTTCCAGTTTTATTTAGAACACAATCAATTTGATCGCCATTTCATATAATTCAATTCATAAAATAGACCTTCCTCCAGCCTAAACCATGATTAATCTATCATAGCAAAATAATTAATAGCCAACACGTCACACTCCTAAGTTTCGAAATTCGAAAATCAATGTTGCCAACGTAAAAAACGTTTATTCAAGCGCTTATCTATGGTCAGCGCGGCAAATTTGAAAATGGAGTGAGTACCGGGGCCCAGCCCTCTATTTGCAGAACAATGCAGGCTTGATGCGCACGCCGCCGGGAAAGCGAGGAGGGAAAACGCGCGAAGCCGCCAGTCTCGGCTCGCGAGCGCGACCGGCCGAACGAAAGGCACCACGGTTGCGCACTGGCGCTCGCCGCGACGCGCCGCGCGCGCGGCGTCACCTTCTCCGAACCAACAGACGATACCACAGTGACAGAATTTCAGTGTCAAAAGGTTGGTGACCTATGCCACCCAAAATATTAGGCACAACAGAACCAGGACTGTTATGCCTAATATTTTGCCTAGATACAGGCTATCAGTAAACCAAGACTCGGTGTGAGTCCGTTATTGACATCGGTTTTGACAGCTGTCAATGCAATGACCATAACATTTTGGGTCAACATTTATTATAAAAAATATAATATTATTTATTTTTTAATAACAGATAATTTATAAGAAACCTTAGACGTTATTACGCTTCATATTTCGCAGTGTAACAATACTGTTTTTCGTTTAAACAAAATAATTTGTTAGAATATAAAATATGTAACAAAAACTATTCAAACCATTTTAAAGATTTTCGTGCAACCTTTCCACGATATCCGCCATGCGTGTAACCTTAAATGTCAAACTCAAAATACGGCATGTTAAGCGATTAATATTTGGTTTACATTATTCCAGCGCCAAAAGTTGGTTAATTCAATAATAGCACACCTAAAATACGACCCAAAAACCAGGGTGCATGGTTTCCTTTCGTTTGATTAGAGTGTGAAATTGCGTGCAATTTCCCTGTGCACCATCAAATGTCAAAGGTACTAGGAAATGCTGTTATGACTCGTCTGATTTATTTCCCTATTGCCGAGGTTTGGACTGCTGATTGCTATTTCGGTATTTGATTGCTGTACTGCCCTGCTTATTGGAAAGTGACGAAGTAATTGTTCTATTCGATATGTTGTGGAAATACGCGTTTCGGAAATCGATTGCCTAAACACGTTTTATGGACTGTAATAAGTCATTACGACGATAAGTGCGAGTATCCAAAAAGGATCTAAAGATATTAGGAAAGAAATGACAATATTTTTCTTGTATATATTATTAAAAGTGATTTAATTAGGTTTGTCAGTTAAAACTTAGCGTGAGCGAGATCGCTACAATCACAACGTAGTCTTTTGCGCATAATTATGATCTGGTGTGGTAATACGCATGTAATAAACCGATGTCTTGTAGAGATAGACTAGAGTTCTTTGAAAGACTGTCTCGTTGATCTAATGGCGTACAATGCGCATAGCGATCACGAGGTCCTGGGTTTCAATCCTAGGTCAGACAAAGAGTAATTTTCCTATAGAAAAATTCCCAGCATCAATCCGGAGTCTGATATTGGGTCGCGATTAATGGCAAATTGGGATATAACATCGCCGGCGAAAAGTGGATGTATTTTTCTAATGAATTACATCTCTTTTTTTTGGGTGGCCCTGAGGAATATAGGCGTGACTGGGTGGTATTTCTTTATAAAATAGAGTGCCAATCTGCCATTTCCAACGAATACTATCTTTTACAGACCTCTTTTGCGTCCCAGATTTCTGACTATTTTATCGAGAAATTTTGGATAATTAGGTACCATGACCCAAATACTGAGTCTTAAACTGAAATTAGAATCAGTTAATGCGTTCAGTAGGAATATAAACTGTGCCGACCGAATCACGCCGAGGGATATGTCATGCCCCAGAAATAATAGCGCGAGCTCCGACCACCAGAACGAATGCAAGAATCGATGATATCATCAAATGTAAATGACGAGACGGGTTTTGATTCATGTAATTGCGAAATAAGACGGAATTACATGAAAATTATTTTTTTTTGTTGGTCATTTTTTGCTTGTATTTAGCTAAGGTGGTATAATTAAAATTTTATCGACTAAACCCGATTTTAAATACGATTCTAGTCACATATAAAAAAAAAATCGCTGACATGCCTATATTCCCCAAACGGGGGTGGCAGAGATGTACTGTGTACATCCACTTTACGCCGACAATATTGGGTCCCATGTAACAGAGGGCGAGCCTATTGCTATATACCGGGCATAAATCCAGACTTCGGATTGATAAAGGGAATTTTTCGATAGAAAAGCTGCATTTTATCCAACCTAGGAATTAAAACTCCGAAAGCGAGCGAGCGTGTATGAGACGAACTCTGAGAGAGGAGGAAGCCAGAGAGGTCTGTAAGAAAAAAACCTGTTGGAACTCTGTATTCTCTTACTACCCCGTAAGGGAACTAGCGTGATGATATAGATAGATAGGATTTTAATCCAGGATTTTGTGATTTCAACGCGCATTATACGCCAGTATTAACCAACGAGGCTGGCCCACATTAAGCTTCATTCTCATACACGCTGTGGTAAAAGAGGGGTATTGTGAACACTCACATTTCACCAAAGATGTTAGGTTCCAAGGTTATTACAATAGGGAGTGAGACTATTACCGTTTTTAGGCAAAGTTCGTAACACCAAAATAAATGGCTACTACGATATTTCTTATCCTTATTGAATACTAGCAGTTTCCCGCGACTTCGTACCCGGGCGACAGTAGCGCCACCTACCGGGTCTATGTTTTAGCCTATGTTACTTCTGGATAATTTAGCTTTCTAATGATGAAAGAATCATTAAAATTGGTCTAGTAGTTTTTGAGTTAATTCGTTACAAACATACAAAATACAAATCTTTCCTCTTTATTATATTAGTGGAGATAAAAACAAATAGTCGTTCAGGTATATATTATACGGTAGGTACACACAGTGAGTAAAATCTGACATTTCCTCAATCTGATCATATTTTTGCTCATTTATTTGTTGTATTTGTACAATAAAGTACTTATAACTAAACGGATGACTAGAAACGACGACAACGCCCCTTGAAGGTGGAAGCTTATGAGTATTATTTCATCGACGGTAAAGTCACAAGTTCGATTTTCACACAAGACAATCCTATTCATGACCCTTAAATTTTTCTTTTGATCTGTGCGTTTGTGTCAGTAAATACACCTATGACACAGGAATCATTCATCTTGTGGGGTAACGTCATGTTTTTTTAAATGTCGCCTTCCAATATAAGTTTAATTAATCACCCCAAACTGGCCCAGTGTTGGGTATAGGCGTCTCAAATCAAATCTCGTGTGAGAGAGATACTCCACCACGCGGACCCAGCTTGAATTGGCAGAAAACATACTTTGATTACCAGCTAATGAGATGAACACTACTAACATTTTTGTCCCCCATTGTTATTTTGTAACACATCATGTTGGTTGTTCTACTTAAATTATGATAAAAATGCACCATGCATACAGGACATTGCGTGACTATAAGGAATTGAATGACACACTGTCCTGTTCATATAGGTCAAATATATAGTAGAGTATCAATTAGGTAATGTAAATACTCACTTGTGAATTTATTGTATACTAACGTGGCACACGCGATGTGATAAAAGCATTTCCGGAAATATATCATTGACTAAATGGAAGTGTCACAGTTAAAGAATATAAATTTAAAAAATCTTTAAAAATAAGTTTTTATAACAAAAGCCATATCAGACCTTCCAGCTCCAACCTCATATCCTGAATACAACCTAGGAATATAGCACTCATAAAGGCAGATTTAACGAAACTAAACACGACGGCATTATCTTGTTTTGTTGAGGAGATCCTATAGCCACCTTCCAGCTCCATCATCAGACTAGCTCTATTGTGTTATATTATTGCATTGTAACATTTTCACCGTAGCTACAAAGGTAGATTTAGCCAAATTTTAGCTCAATCGGAAGCCAGCAACTGCTTAAAAAATGGATTACAATTTTTCAACCGGAAAAACGTAGGAGCGAAGCAAGGTAAATACTTATAAAAAGCAACAGCAAGAGAAATCAGGCTTATAGATTTTAAATTGAGAGTGTTTATTTAAATAATCAAATTTTTGAATAAGGTGACCGGCTCAATTTTCGCTTAAAAGATTAGTTTACCTATTCAGCGAGGAAACACAGCCAACAATCTTGCCAAAAATGCGGATATGACCTTCTTGATTAAGTTTTTATTACATGTGTTTCGTTTAATAATAATTGGCAATTCAAATTTAATTGTTGGCTATGACCGTTGTGGGAAGGTCGTAACAATGTCGCCGATTGAGTATATAATTATCGATATATAATACGTATTCATAGTGTTCCTATATTCCAAGTATTGAGTCGTAAAGGAGTCTCTAAAGAAAACTTAAATATGTAAAGATTACAAAATTTTATGAAACCTTTCTAGTGTAAACAGAATTGTCGACAGAACGTTTTCCGCCAAAAAATCGGGTAGAGAAGACCCATTCAAGTTTCATTATTAAAGCTTTCCTGATGGCTGGCTCGAGATTATATCGTTATTGCCACGCGAATTACAACCGTAAACCATTTACAGAGAGGCTATTTTAATTGAATTCGTAATATAAAAGGGATGAGCAACAGGCAACGGAATAAAACGCAGCGCATCCATGTTTGAAAGAGGTCTGCTTTAAAAAAAATATTCTCTTTGTTATTGCACTAACTTATTTACCGAGTCGACACCTGGAACGTTTTATGCTAAAACCTCAATAAAATTTTTATTTGCTCATAATAATTGAGGCGATTAAATTCAGAACGGTTTAAGTAATTGTTAAAAACGAATGAGTTTTGACCTAAAATGCATGATGGTAGGTTCTTTTTTATAATCAGAATGGGTACGTACTTATATTTTATTAATGAGCTGCTCTGGTTTGCATGGTTTAAATTTTTTATACCATTTTTAACTAGTTAGTGCAAGTAAGTGAATTGGCATTGTATTAATAAATAATTACAGACTTAAGAAAAATAAACACCTCCCACGTTAGTTTTTCCTGCAGAAGACGTTGAGGTGAGAGAGAATGTACATAGCATAGGCATAATGTGATTGAAATACTGTCACCATCATTTGTAAACCTACTTGGAACTTACTATGATTTTACAGTTTCAGACATTTATTTTCCAAAAGAATACAATTCACTTAAAACATGAGAAATCCAAGTTCATCTACATAAATCATTTAGTGTTGAGGGTAAGAAGGAAAAGTAAGTGTACCATTACATGTCATTTCTTGAAGGCAAGTGTATAGCAATCCTACTAATATTATAAATGTGAAAGTTTGTATGTTCAGATGTTGGTTACTCAATCACGCAAAAGCGGGTAAACGGATATGGATGAAATTTGGCACACAGATTGTCTATTACCTGGATTAACACATAGGATAACTTTTCATCCTGGAAAAATGTGAGGGTTCCTGTATAAAGTGAAGTAATTTTAATGGACACTATCTATATGTATCATTATGCCAGGTCCCTTGCGGTTAAGGATTACAAACTATATTTATTCCGGCAACAGACTTCTACTAATATAATATAAAAATCATTTACAAAGCGCAGGTACCTATTGAAGCTCAATTACAGGCGAACTCGACTTATACTCGTACATCAGGATGAATGGCGATTCCCTTCATTTGTTTTGAAGCTTTTGTATAAGTTTAGTAGTATTATTTAAGGTGTATAGGTTTAATAGTATATTTTAAGGTTGTTAGAAACTAATATTCAACTTACATAAACTCAAGCAATTGAGTCATGTAGAAGCACACCAGCAACATCCATATTGATCGATATCAATGTTGCTGGTTTTGCTTCTGAAGAGCAATTTGCCCTTCCAGGTTAAAGGCGTCGGTACATTGCCGAAAGATTTTTAGAGATGCTAGTCTCTAATAGCGTTCGTCATCACACCTTTATTCCTCAAGTGGGGGTGGCAGAGGTGTAAAAAAATCAGCAACATCCGTATCTATCGATTTAGATGTTGCTGATTTTCATGACTCAATTCTATATTGTTACTATTTTATTCATGTATAAAAGCTATTTCTTCACGCTTTCTTCCCCCCTGCCTTCGTCCACCCAGCCCTTCCTATGACTATGTAAGCGTACATTCAACGGTTCGGCCTTATTTGCGTCACACAACACAGCCCTTTGAAGTGACGGCCGCCAGACAGGCTGGCAACCTCTATAGCTACACAACATGCAACCACGTACAGATTGCCTAAAAATAAAAGCTTGGAACGGACATACGGCTAAAAAGTAACCTACCCTTAAGTTTTCTGTCCATTTCATGCTATGGTAGTACCATATAAGAGTTAGTTTTGATTGAAAGAATAGTTTGAAGTGGTTACTATCTTGCTAGAACAAGTGAAATACGAGTAGCATCAAAACGCCGTCATAAAGCAGGTCATTTAGCGATCTTGTTGTTTTGCCACCTAAATGTTTAGCACTATGAGACGGATCGGCTAAGAGGTTAAACATATATACCAAGCAACGTCTTGATTAGAAACCTGTTTAAAGTAAATACGTCTAAAAGTAAAAAAGCAATGACAGCCTAGT
Source organism: Phalera bucephala (assembly GCA_905147815.2). Classification (NCBI taxonomy): domain Eukaryota; kingdom Metazoa; phylum Arthropoda; class Insecta; order Lepidoptera; family Notodontidae; genus Phalera; species Phalera bucephala. Next base: position 22,492,478 of record LR990615.1, read on the forward strand.
GGTAAGACCGTTGGACTGCAAAGTCAGAGGTCTCGGGTTCAAACCCAGGCACGCACCTCTATCTTTTCGAAAGCATGTGCGTATTAAAAATTAAATATCAATTGCTTTAACAGTGAAGGAAAACATCGTTAGGCAATCTGCATGCCTTAGAGTTTCTCGAAGGTGTTTGAAGTTCGCCAACCCGCACTGGGCCAACGTGGTGGACTATGGCCTAAACCCTTTCAGTTTGTGAGGAGGCCCGTGCCGAACAGTGGGACGGTTTCTTAACAGGGCTAATGTTATTATTACATTAATACGTCTCAGTGGGTCAAAACTAGACGCATACGACACAAAGCCGATCGTCGTGGTGGTCTTTAGTGAATGCCTTTGTTCTGCATTGGACGTCTTTCGATTAAAGATAGAAATGTCACGAACTTCTTACGTACCTATTAAGGAACTACCGTAAGAAAAACGAGTTTTTGTACTCCATGCACTTCAAGAGGTGTATGGATTAGAGACTTAATATTTCGAAATATGATTTATGATTGTATATTTTAGAATCTGGTAAAAGGAATACCTGATTGAACGAAATTTTCTCGATGGAAAAATATAAACTCATCTCTATTGGTTTACATTTTCTAATGCCAACGTGAATTACTTAAGAACTAATCAATAGAATTTACTTAAAAACATAGCAAATAATTGTAGGAAAGTTCTTGTAAATCAGTTTATTATTTCATAGTGTAGTTTTATTAGAAAATGATTCCATTTATTTTTGCACACATTTTTGAACATACGTCGATTATTTCCGAGCGCGCGCTCAATTTATCCGCCCCTTATTTTTCTTCTGTAAAGTAATTGCATCACATTCACTCTCCTGGTCGATAAATGGTCGATCGCGTTAGACCCTTAATGGCCTATGTCCTTCTTCACCTCTGATAAAATTTTGGCCTAAATCCATTCAGTCAAAAACAGCTAAACAAGTGTCACGTTTACATAATTTGGGTAGCATTACAAGGCGTTCTTTAAAATCTTTCTGGGCCAACCGGGCGTGCCTTAAACCTTTTATTTTTAAATGTTCACAGTCATTAAACTGTCTTTGATTCTGTTTTAATTATACTAAAATACGGCTTAGATAAAAGAAGCTGTAAACAAAGTTTAAATTATACAGTGAATTGGAGTCATTTTATCGCTTTTCTTCGGAAACACAAACTCTTGTCGTGTTTAGGAAGACGAATACTAGAGCAGTGGTAATAATAGAGAAAGCTGATTTTTTTTGTATATTAATACTTTAAAGAGGAAATATTTGCTTGTAATCGATAAACACTGACACAACTGGATCAATTTTAATAATTCTTTCACCATTAAAAAGGTACGTTATCTGGCCCGGTAAGTGGCGCTGTTGACGACCGTGTGCGAAGCCGCGGGAAACTAGTAGTTTATATTAATCTAGAGTTTTGGTCGAATTAGTCTGTTCTATAGCAGAGAGGCGATTCTATTCTTTAGTGCAACGAATGATTTCGTTGAAACATTACACAAAATATCAATCGTCAGATATTCATCTGTTACTTTGATCTTCCCTTCCACTAAAATAATAATTAGTCTCATATGTAGCCATCCTAATTTTAACTTCAACTCTCTATCATTGCCTCAACTCTCTTGTCATAAACAAAGCTACAAAGTTAATATAATTTAACTTTCTTTACAACAGCTTTGCAATCTTGCTTTTAAACCTGAAGGCAGAAAGCAAATTCTACAAAGATAATCACGAATTTAAATTATTATTTATAGCCTAGTAACGGGTGTACGCCATTAGGTGTTAACACTATTAATAGTCAGGAAGTCAGAAATGAGTTTGGTCATAAACAAACATTATCTGATGGATGAGCAACACAGGGCTGTTCGGAGTAGCGGAATTTAGAACAATATTAAACTAATTTTGAAGTTATTTTTACATGTTTATGTGAATGATATTTAAAAATAATGGCGAGGGACGTTGTACGTTCATGAAAACCAAATTTAATGAATATGAGTCCTGGATAGTTCAATATTCCCTATAGTCTATCCTATCTATGCATGTAACTGAAAAAAATATAGTTAAGGCAACATGAGTATGCGAAAGCGATGATTTTTTTTTTCTTTTTTATTCGTTATAAGTCTATTGAATATGGAAGGATTTATTATTATCTGTAGAATTTTTAAAGCTACTTTTAAAGTAGTCTAGTAAGTAATGCGAAAGTGGAAGAATATCCTACCATGACCAAATAGACCATGTCTTATCTAAAGTGCAAGTCAAGGGTCTCCATAACCGGTGAGCGTGATTGAGAGAAACTATGAGAGTGGAGGAAGCCAGAGAGGTCTTTAAGGAAGGAACCTTTTGGAACCTTGTACCTGCGCCTACCCCGCCAGCAATCTAGCGTGATAATATAGGCCGAATCTAGTCTATGAATTAAATTAACCCAGAAATTTGTACTCATGACATTCTTACGATATTATTTTAAATACCGATGTTGTTTTAGGCCGTAACATCTGGCAAAGTCGTATAAACTGTCAAAATATTGCATGAAAGCAATAAGAAGTGTACGTTTCAGGACTTTTCAATACACGCTAATGTTGACTTGCGGCCTGTTTTTTGTGTAGGTATATAAACCAGAGTCATATATTTTTGTTTATTCGATACAACTACATGGTGGTGTTTCAACGATCACCAAGATTAAGTAGCGTTCAACTGGGTCAGTCTGTGAGAGAGACATCTCCATCCTTCGTAAGGCATGGGAAGCCCAACGGCTTCCCATGCCTTACGAAGTATGGAGATACGAACCAGGACCAACGTCCTGGTTGCTACTTCTCTTGGTAGTCGTTAAGCCAAGTTGGAAGCCTTAAGGGCGATTGGATAAGTTGCCACAGCAGTTGACCACAATCCTGCCTCCGCCAATTCGCACTGGATTCACGTTGTGGAATTTGACCTATTTTCTTTCATTTCGATTTGTGAGAGAAGGGTTTATTATAATATTTTTTATACAATTAGGGGTATGCAACTATATACACAACCAGGAAACACACAGCCACAAGGTCATACGTTTTTTAGATCTGTATACGATTGTCACTTGCTAACGGTGGAAAAAACATTTTGAAATTTTGAGGAGACCTCCATATCTAATAAGACGTGCCATATTAAAAAAGAAATCTAAAAGTTGGCTACTGGCTCATTAACTCTCACATTCGAACTCTTCCTAGCCCTACGGGAATACCAGACTTGAGAAATATTAAAGTTTAACTATTTCTTATCTGCCTTCATAAACTAAATTCTTATTTTCATTGAAATAATCCTTTTAGCTTCAGAGTTGTTACACTTTAACACTTGTGCATCCCAAAGGGGATACTATCGGTTTCAACACATCGATGGGAAATGCTTTACATGAGATCAACATAACATATATGAATGTTATTGTTCTTATTTCGCTTTGTGCGTATTCTATTTTTGCGGATATGTTTGTTTTGTTGTTGAGTTTTTTGATCTGAAGTATAAATATACGTTGCGTTTTTTCTTTGTTTATTGTGTGGCAAGATCAATCTCGTATTATTCAACAATTTTAAGTCGAAAAAAGGCCTCGTATAGGGCTTAATGGCTGCAGTTTTGTGACAAACTCCCTAAAGATCCCTTAAAGTAGAAGTAGCAGGTATGCTACCTCAAAAACAGTCCCGGTATAGTTAACGAGTATGCATACATTCGTAACTATTTATTACACTACAAAATTCTAGCTTTCTCAAATGACGTAGCTTGCCTGTAATCTTAGATCATAAGTAATCTTCTTCAGCTGAATAGCTTCAAAACAACACTCGATATACAAAAATAAGTATCACGAGCTGTTAGTCTTACTGACCCATAAACAGAATTAGTTATTAATATTTACAAAACATTTTAACGTGACATTGCAACCATATCAAAATTAAATAAAGTTCTTTAACTAAAAATAATGAAAATAAACAGTTCAATATACTCGGATAATATAGGAAATAGATACGTGCATTACCGTTCCGCTCAATTTCATTTGCAAACAAAGTGGTATAATTATTTTTATCGAGGCCCATTTGTGGGTAATTCTTACACAACCGGATGTCATTTCGATAAGTTTGAAGGCGACGTGACAAATGAATTTAGTCGGAATTATTGTTGTTTAGTTGCTACTATGTATGTACTGTAATTAAAGATAAGTAACTGAACAGGAAGAAATATAAGTAGGCTATGGGCAATGGCCTTTCCTCATCATCATCATTATCGTTATCAGCTTTCTACAACCCACAGCAGGGGGTAAGCCTCCTCTTTCTTGTGCCATTCGTCGCAGTCCTGTGCCTATCTACCCGAAGTTCTTTCTCCAATTGTCGATATAGCGTCTATCCACCGAGTCATTGGTCTGCCCACTCGTCATTTGCGGATTCTAGGCCAACATCCTGCAAATAGTTTACTCCATCTATTGTCATTTCGTCTTTTCCAGCAACATAGGGCGTGTTTTTCACTTTAATAAAGAGATGCGTTCAGCAATGCCTTGGACCTTTTTCCGTCGTTTAATCTCGGTGTTGCTGACGCGATCGCGAGTTATATAATCCGCTCCATGGCCCTATGTGCGACACTTTTCACATGTCGATAATTATAAGCCACGAATGAGTTAAGAGCGAATTGAGTAGATAATAAAAGAAAGACACGAAGACGTGCCGACGGTCGCACGTGTAAAGAGTCTGAAACAGGTACTAAACTTATCTGCAACTACTTATCCAAATAAATAACATTTGCATTTTGAATTTTGGCGGAGTAGTTATCGGTAACATTTATTATCGGCTTTTTATTTCGTATGTGGGACTATAACCTTCTTCGTTTTTTTTGCACTATAATTAAGTTAGTTTATCAGCTATATAAGTAAATTTGAAAGTAAATAACAAAAACCCCTTCAATGTAATTGTCTAAAAACAACTCAACATTCAAAGTTTTTACATTATTTCACTATGCTAAAATGGGACTTATAAAAGCCATGCTCATTAAGACGCCATCACACAGGCCGTATTAACCAGCTGCGATCATTATCAAGGCAGCTGTTAACTGCCTCAGTTTAACCCTTCATCGGCGTGCCAAAATGCAATTTCGTAATGCCGACCAACTTGGCTTCCTGCCGAAGTGAAGTCATGTCAACCGAAATCCAATGTTTTGGTCGAATCAGCGTTACATTGTTTTTTGTTTTTGCATGTTAACGAATTCCTTGTTACGAAATGAATGTTTGGCTTCTTTGTGTTACCTTGTATATGATATTGGGTTTTTAGAAGAGTAGGTACCTATGTAACTCTACGATAGCTTTGTCTATTGTGCTCGAAAAATAACAACATTAATAAAATCTAAATCATAGCCATTAGGAATTATTCCTGCGTCGTGGGTGGGTTCTCAAAGATCAAATTAAAATACCTGAGTATTTTAGATAATATTTTTGGACGATTTGGGTATCCATCTACAAAGAAGACTATTTGGTGCAGTTGTCAAAAGCTTAAATCAAGCAGTCGCAAGTTTAATCCCTGTACGCGACAACTTTGTGTGAACTGCAAACCGTTTGTTTTAGTCTAAACTTAAACAAATTCTTCTTTGTGTATGACACAGAGATTTGTCTCGTGCATGTCTACGACAGCAAGCAGATCGATCTATGTTCTATTCACTAGACCAAGCCGTTGTGTCGTCAATCTAATTTTTCGGTACTATACCGTGAGTATAGCTTTACAGGTTAAAAATTAAGTTCCAGTTGCAGTGCACTAATTAGCAAAACGTGATTTGAATGAATTCCAGCAGCTCCACAAAACTGAATGCATCTAGAACGCGGAGAGCACAATTTCCTCGTTTCTAATGGAGAAACATGTTGTCTCACACTCGCAGAGGAATCAACCTACTTTTAGTTTCCGTTCGTTCTGTTTGAGTTATTTGAGGAGATAGGAACTATATATGGATCAACAGGAGCTATTAATTTGCTTAAAATTGGATGAATCTTTTGAGTGCTTTTGATGTGTTAATTAAGTTGAGCCGTACTATTATAGCCGTTTGTTTTAGGGTCATAAAAGATTGGAATATATTTTGTCGGTACTAATTAGCCAGGTTCTTAATTCTTGTGTCCAAATGTTTTCTTCAAGTGAAGCCTAGTGTAACGTTTCATAAAAAGAATTCTTTTTCAGCCGAATTCATTCTCATAATATATTTTGAAAGTAAAAAAAAATAGAACAAGTGTTCTCTTAATAAGGTAATTTTCTAATTTAATATTTTTCAAGGAGAAAATCTGGCCATTATTCTCGGGTGATCAAAAACGAATCGAAGCATCTTTATTGAGATCCATATCCAGTGCTAAATTTTGCTATCTTGTTGTAGTAGAAGAAGTACAAATTATTAAGGTTTTTATTTTCTACGGTCTGGTCAATGGTCTGAGTTTAGGTTATAGTATAAATGCTATTTTATAGTCTGTAAAACCTATATTTATATAGATTTACTCAGTAGAAATTTAAAATACCTAAGACACAAGGAAAATAGATAGAAAATTTAAAAATTTGAGCTATCATCTTGTCTAGGTATAAAAAGCGGTTCATGTAACATACTACAGATGTGTAAGTAGATGAACAATGAAATATAGTTTCATCTTAATTTGGATTTCCGTCATGTGTAAAATTCATGCGTTTGATCAAAAGGAACCCAGAGGACGGTGTGCTTATTACCAATCTTCACATTTACAACCAAGCCGATTGTTGAAGATTGTTGAAATTTATTTGCCCTGCTTACCACACCGCTGATAGTCTGTGAACAGCCACATCTGCCTCTAAAGAGTGTTTACACTATGGTTAAGCTGCTTCATTAAACATTGTTCCTTCACATTTGACCTAGTTGTTTTTACGGGTATTTTTATTAACACCTGTTTTAGGGAGGTCTGCGTTCATCGTAAACTTTTGTAAATGTTTGTAAAGTTTGCAGTAGTGGTTGTAAATATTAAGGTCTATTTTTCTGTGAATCTTTATAAAACGAGGCCAGCGAGTGGTCGTTAATTAGGAATAGTTTTGTTGTAATATTTTATTGTTAAACTAAATTTTAATGTTAAGTTAAAATTTTTTTATATTGTTGGTTTAAAATACGGAGTAACGGAAGTAAAATTTTTAAATCTCGACATTTCATGTATGATTCAACATTACCATACTTTTATGAAGCTTAATGTTCAGACCTCAAAATAGATAAATTCAAATCCCCCCTCAAATTCTGTATTCAAATTTAATTACACAGGAATTTTTTCCTATTTGTTACTCAAGTAATAATTTTATGTGTATTGTAAGCATAGTTTTATGTATTACACAATATCTCATTACGTCTTAAAGTATGAACAATAAAGAAGTGTATAAGTAAGCCAACAAATATTCGTAAACAAAAAAGTAAAACAATAACAAGCGCTTGACAACGAAGCGGCCCGCAAATCGTTAGTACTACTTCAAACTAAGAAGCGGTGTAGTTTCACTAACAAAGAGCTTCCGTCTTGAGTAATACAGGAGTGTATCTTTCAACCTAGTGTTTAAGTTCGTAGAAAGGCCCAGGGTCCTTGTTCGCTAAACACGCAACACGGCGCGTTACGATTACTTCGTGAAATGATTGTTTTATGGTACTCCAGCGGCATACAGAATACCACTAAATGATTCAATTCATCAATTCGTGAAGTTAAAGTAACGCGCCTGATTGTTTATAGCGAATTAAGCCTAAGTTGAATTCGTGATCAAGTTTTAAGAAACAATACTGCAGAGAGTTAGAGAGAGAGAGAGAGAAAGATGTGACAATTTATTTACGATTAAAAACATACATATTTTAAATTAAGAATATTCACAGTTGAAATATAAATTAATCGAAAGAATATTTAAATTACATAAATTACCTAAAAAACCTAATAGAACAAATCTTGTATGGTCAGAATAGGTATGCCGAAATCCTATGTAAGTGGGGTACAAGACCGGGCTTAGTGACGTGCGTTGGGAGAGGCCTTTGCCCAGCAGTGGACTGATGAGGGCTTATGTTGATGATGACTTATACGGTCATGTGTCAATGAATGAGTGACAAGAGGCTTACGAAAGTAATATATAAAATAACAAATAAGAATGGAATGTTAGGAGAAAAATGCTTAGGTTTCTTCTGATACTCCCAAATTTCAAATAAATCAGCCCATACAACGCTATTGCTGAGTAAAAGCCTTATCTCACAAATCGAAGCAAAAGAGAGTACGCCATACTTAACTGCCCGGACCCAGGATTGGTGGAGGAAGTAGAATTTTAGATATTGATGAAAAAGATCAGACAACCCTTTTCATAAAGATCATAAATTCTGTAAGCGTGGACGAAACATTGTGAAGAGCTGCATGAATAGGTGAAGCGACAGAGATGTGTGAAGTTACTAGCATGTGAAATATAGTCTCTGCCTTTCCAAAGGGGAACAAAGAGAGATTGTTAAGATAAGAATCCTAGGATTCTTAAACCTTATTCAAGTTAAAAAAAGAGTCTTGAAAATTTTTGTCCATAAACTTGCGATTATGTAGTGTCATTTGCATAGAAGTTTTCACTATGCAAATTAATGGTAACTAGAAACTACATTATGTAAAGTCTTAATAACCAGAGGGTCTTTACGGGACCTGATATACATGCCTAATAAGAACTTAACACAGATTTAAAGTTTAGCAGAGACGTACTATTAGGGTAGTGTACTAGCTAATTAGGGTAGTGTGTCCTCCTTTGTAATGACTAGTGCTTAAGCCCAAAGGTAGACTAGAAATTCCATACTTGCACAGAAACTAAATTTAAAGTTACTTGATGGAATAAGAAACCTGTGGATCAGAACCCCACAGATATTTGTCTCATGTGATCTGTTTAGATATTTGTGTATACGTTCCTAACGGGACGTTTGTATGTGCTGGATGTCTTAATTTTTCATTCCAATTGATTTAATCAGGGCATCTTATACATAATGTGATGGACTAGATCAGGTTTCCACTGACAGCTTTGATGAATGCTAGTTCGATTTTGATCGTAAATGAAAATATAAATGGTGGCATATTAAATTTCATGTGAACAGAATAGACCGTGGCTTAGTTTTTGTCTATTAATCTAGATTTTTTGATAGCTAGAATAACCTGTCTATGAATTTTATATTAAGGTCAAAAACAACGATACAGCTTTGTAATAAAATAAGTATATTTTATAATAAAATTGGAAGCAACATTTTTTTTTAATCAGTGTGGAGTATCATTGATAAAAGTTATTATTCCAAAGACCAGCCTATCGTGATGATATAGAACATTTACAAAAATTGCGTGAAGGATTTTAATAATTGGAGCTTAGATGACTAAATATGTAGGAGGAATATAGTTTTCCCCAAATGGGAGCGATACTATTGTCTTATTATACTGTGTCCTTCGTTCTCGATATAAACTATATTAGCAGCTCTCTCGAGTCGCTTGGCAACCGCGCGTCATTTAGAAACTTCAAAAACCTCTATGGTATCTGTGGACATAACCTCTGGAACCATTCTTTTGAAAGCGCGGCAGCCGACGCTTTGTAATAAAGTTTTTGGTCGACATTTAATTTAATAACTTGTTATGGCACTAAAATGATATAACAAAAAGGTTGTAATATACTCAAGTGACCGTGTGAAATAAATTTAAAACATCGTATAGGCAAATTTAGAAAAGTTTACGTCCTGGCAAAGGAGTACATTCTAAAAAGATCAACCGATAGTTGTTTATGTGTGTTGTTTTCAGCTTAACTTGTTTATTTATATAATATCTAATATTTGGAGACGTGAGTTTCGTCATATTAAAATTTGGGAAAGCTTCGTCGCCCGAAAAGTAAACTTATGAAGTCTATGTCCCTATTCGTGTACAAACAGTTTAACACGAAATATACCTGAAAACGATTATTAACCGTCTATAAATTGGCAATGTTATACCTCCAATAAGAGAAATTAGGGGGACGTTCATCAATTATGATGATTGTTAAGGATCGATGGCATTTTAAGGACACTGGTAATGTACGAGATACATTGACGTGGTCCGCAAGACTTGACGATAATTCAAGGACACGAGTGGTGTACGAGATACATCGGCGTGGTCCGCAAGACTTGGGGCCCATACGAGATATGTGCTGAAGGTCATTCTACTCATAGGTTTCATCCATGAGGTGTTCCTGTGCAGTTCACATTTCTACAATGGTAAGAATCAAAAATGTTACCTAAAATACATACCTTAAATATGCCTAACACAGTTAATACAAAGACTATTGCTATAAACTATAAGCAATTTGTCATATTATATCTCCAAAAGGAGACTTACTGAAAGGGTAATTAAAGTGACATTGTTTATGTATAACAATACATTATTAATAACAAAAGTCACTCCTTTGCAGAAACATAGTGTTTTTATTGATTTCATTATTAGACATACTTGTATAATAATACTGAAATAGCCCAAACTGGAGCTTATGACACAAAGAATTGTGCAAAATTATGAGTACTTGTATTAAAAAAGTTAAATCCAGCAATACTTATTCCTGAACAGGGTTTATAACCAAATAAGCCAAAGTAATATACTAATGGCAATGCCTGTTGTAACTGACAAGCAACAGGACTGTAGATACATTCCAAATATAATATCTTATCCTACGGATGCTGCGGCAGGCAGGTTGTGGGATAATTTGTGTTATGCACAAAGATACTTAAAAGATAATATAAAATACCTGGTCTATCCAGTTAACATAAAACTAATAACTATCTATCAATATTATCAACCTAGGCTCCTTGCAGGGTAGCCAGAAAAGATAAATCCTAACAATACAGTCATGAAACCTTTATTGAGATAAGAACCTTTAAGGTCAGCAGTATATATTTTGCATAAAAGGAGTGTTAATATAGTGGATTATCAATATGGAATTATTAACTAGCTAGTCATAGCCAGTAGTTAAAATTTCATAAAACGACCACCGTTGTAACCAATATAGAACAACAATCCTCATCCTGGGTGTGAAAATATTAAGTCACAGTGTACCTATCAGTTCACCAAAAACAACATCACGTTGGACATTGGAAATCTCCTACCAAAGAAAGTGAGGTACAAAAAGCATGATAGGCATTTTACACAAGGACTTGGTTTTTAAGTTGCTGAAAAATTCAGAAAATCAATCAGGAATACATAATGGGTTTTACAAAGAAACCATAATATTGGAGGCTAAGGGTATGCACTGACTTTGGTATGTATCTATGACACTAATAATGCCTTCAACGACAAACATAATTTTATTGGTTTTGTGCAAGTACTTGCACTTCAGACAAGTGAATCTTGTCATACATATGTTTAACATTATGTATAGAAACATTATTGTTAGAAACACTATTGTTTAATAATTGATATATATAAAAAAAAAAAAAAAAAACAATAAAACAAAATCTTAATGCTGGCAATAGACCTCACAGTCATAATAAATATACTAATAAAATATTTATTAGTACCTATTCAGTTTTCTATCATGTAATGAGTTCAATGGTTTTGGGTTTTTGATTATTTCCTGCATCAATTATAGTGTACTTAATAATATTAGAAATTTGAGGCACACACAATGGAAAGCTATACATCAATTCATCATTGGGAGAATTAGATGGTTTTACTGTATTTTTGTTTGATCATATGATAATCAATAAATAATATGTAATTAAATAAGATTATTCAAGAAATTAATAACTATAAAAAATAGTTTTGTAATTAGTTTGGAATGTGTACAGTTATTTTGAACACTAGTGATGTTTCTGGTATAGTTATGATAACACAAGCACAAACGGCTACCATTAAAATAACAAGTTGGTTTTAGAGCACTATATATGTTGTAATTTATTTAAAGGTGTTTCAGTAAAAAATATTGGATTGAGATATCATACAAAAATTTGCAATTTTGGTATTGTTATATTTAAATTATTACATCCACATGTTACATGTATCTTATAAATAGGTATCTATATATAAAAGAACATAAAGTCATGCAAATGACTTGATAATAATATCCATTTGAAAATTTAATGATATTATGTTGACATGCTACGGTGGATGAAATATTGAGTTACATTATTTGAAAGTATGGATTATCTTAAACAAGAATAATCAAAAGCATATGCTTATTACAGGTATGATAAATATTATGTAGTATCAGCAATAATCTAAGTCCTAAGGAACTTGATATTATTTATTTATTATTAATGGGGGATACATAATAATAAGTTGAGTAACACTCAATTCTCACGGTTGGACATCTAGAACTAACTAGAAAGTTACGCATTGCAATTTTTTTTTTACTTATAAATACAGTCACATACAAAGAAGCAAAGGAAGTGTGGTATGAAATGAAAATTTCATGGTATGAAATAATTCAGTTATGAATAGGATTCCCAATATGATACAGTTGTAACCCGTGGTTCGGTTTAGCAGACTGTAACTTATTCGCTTCTCAAGTTATTACTAAATTAGGAGTGTATTTTTTCATCAGTAATGTAATTGGTTCAGGTGTGGCCCGATCGTATTGCCAAAACGAATGTTCGCGGGCGTTATTGCGCAGGAACGAATCGTTAAGTAATACATAAAGATTTATGTAGCCAAGGATTTATTTGTCGGCGCACACTCAGAACATGGAAATGATTCCGGGATAGTTTCGAAATTTAAATTGAATTAATAATAGTGGTATAGTAATAACACTGGGGTAGGTTATGTTGGTTTACCACGCATTAATACTGCCCATCGTTCCAGACTCTAAAATTGGGGGGGGGGGGGGGGCGAGATTATATAGGTAAAGCACATAGCCTTATGTGAGGAATATCTCCAGATAAGATGTGTGTGTGTGAGTGATGTACGCGGATGGCCGCGAGGCCTTTACAGCTTCACCGGACTTAATTCCATATAAGCTCATTAGAACAAAGGCCTCTAGTAGTAAAAAATGTTAAATTTTGATATATGTACATCTTTAAAGATTAAAAATATAACTGACAACTAATATAGCAGAATGTTGATATAAAAAAAAAAAAAAAAAAAAACATAAATTAAATATGTAATGATAGCAAAAACATTCTTATAATCACCAAATTAATTCGTAGCCGTTGTTTGGTACTGTACTCAAAAAGAGATCATTTGACAAAAAAAAAAAAAAAAAAAGAACCACATGCCTGTTGGAAAACACATTAGTGGGGAAATAGGTTTCCCTGTTATATTTGTATCATATTGTTATAGATTGGGTACTAACAGACTTTGTTTTCAGGTCTGGTACACAGTAAGGGTTTCTAGCTATCTACCTATCTCTATCCATATTATGACGCCAGATTTCTTGCGGGGTGGGCAGAGAGTGCAAGGTTCCGACGGGTTTTTTCCTTGCATGCCTGCCTGGCTTTCTTCACTCTCATAGTTCGTCTCATAATGGTTGTCAATGATACAAGAATTATTATAAAGGATTTAATTTTATATAAACAAAACTCTAGATGGGCAATTCTTCAACTCTTGTTATATAGAAGAAAGATCTCTATAGAAGACATAACAGATGGAGACTGCACTGATATCTGATAAGTAATTATTGATTAATATTACCCGGTATTAATGAATTTTGGACAACAGGTGTGGTATAAAGGTACGTAACAGGTGCTTTAAAGGTTTTGTTGGGATGGATCTACACTACAAAACATAACATGTTATAGAATTTGATTATATAAATTTATTTTAAATAAGTTTATATTATAGACAGACTGGTTGTAAGAAACAATATAGGTGTATATATTTGTTGTGTTTGTGTTGTATGGCAATACAAAGAACGGGAATGTGTTATAGTACAAATATACTCATGATATGTTACTTTTTAGAGGTCACGCTCAAAAAAAAAAAAAAAAAAAAAAAGCCTTTACGTGGTATACTTCAACTTTACCCTTATAGCTCTAAACAGCTGCTAATATAGTTTATATCGAGAACGAAGGACACAGTATAATAAGTGATCAAACGAACTTACCGGAAGTGAAGTTCGATCATTATTATACGAAGTCCTTCGTTCGAAGATATAAGTACCCAACCCGCCCTGCCCGTTGGTAAAGTTGAAATGTACTACTTCTAAAAGGAATGGTTCCAGAGGTTATGTCCACAGATACCATAGAGGTTTTTGAAGTTTCTAAATGACGCGCGGTTGCCAAGCGACTCGAGAGAGCTGCTAATATAGTTTATATCTTCGAACGAAGGACTTCGTATAATAATGATCGAACTTCACTTCCGGTAAGTTCGTTTGATCACTTATTATATCAGTCATAATTCTAGACTTACCTGAGTAAGTCGATATAAAAATATCGTCGGTATAATTTCGATAGAAAAACCTCAGTAAAATTTCGTCCTACCTAAAATTCTAACCCAAAAACTATTCGTGATCGTCAGCCGCAACTTGCGATTAGGTCAACGAGTTAGCAATCTAAATTGTATATAATATATTATTATTATTATTATATATTCAACAACATATCAATGTACAAACAAAGGATATACGAGTATCCTTCACAGTTCGCGATGACAAGTCGCCGTGTCTAGTGACCTGTTGCCCTAGTTTTACTAAATCGATTGTGTATTGGTCCTGTAGTGCGTAGTAAATATTGTAAATGTTAGTAATATTACTTGCAGACTTAAAACAATAGACGAACAAACCAGCACTTGTACCTAAATTTTGTAGAGACGTGGTCGGAAAGGTCAGTGCCAACTTTAGACTTATATAACCACTTATAAACTTGATGTAAGAAAATATACCTACCGTCCGTCCTCTGATTTACATTCCTCACTGGAATGTAGGACAGGACGTACTACGAAAAATTAATTTTATTAAAAAAAAAAATCACCGTCACGCCTATATTCCCCAGAGGGGGTGGCAGAGGTGTACTGAGTACACCCACGTTTCGCTGACGATGTTAGGTCCCATGTAACCCTATTACATAGCGAGCCTATTGCCATTACCGGGCACAATTCCAGACTCCAGGCTCATACTGGGAATTATTTGTTAGAAAAACTACATTTGTCTGACCTAGGATTTGAGCCCAGGACCTCGTGATCACAAAGCGATGCCCTTTGCCACCAGACCAACGAGGCAGTCAATATAATTTTATTTCATAAAAGTAAAACTTTCAAAACGTGTAAATTTTAATTAAAATATTGTCTGTGTTAAATTTTAATAAGTTCGTCTTGGTCTAATCGGACATAGGTTTATCTAACGAAATATGCTCAGTAACAGAACCGTACAGAGAAAGCTGAGAAAAACTGACTTAATAAAACCCTGCTATAGTCAATTAAAATACCTGCAAGTGCTTTAAAAAATATCCATTCATACATATCTGTGTCGTTCATCAAGAAACTGTTGAATTATTTACTTTTTATTCTCAATTCATTTGTCACATATCAGCTCAATATGGATAGACGTGTGGCTTCGAGCCACCCACATCGCTTGTGCCATTTCCTTCTCATAATAGAAGCGTTTCACTCGACAAAAACTGGGCCCTTATTCGCTAAGACTAATTAAGAACGTAACGAGACGTGTTATGATAACTTTGTGAAATGGTACCCCAGTGGCATACAAAATACACGTTAAACGACCATTTCACCAACTAATAGTAACGCGCCGCGTTTGGTCCTGCATAGTACTGAGGGCTTGGCACAAACAGATTGACGTTTGTGTAACGCTATCGAGAAGATGCTATCCTTTTCACACTGCATATTTATTAAATAAAGATGAAAGTGGCAGCACGCTTTCTTGACAACGTTAACCTGATATGAGCTTAGCCCTCTGAGAGCTTAGCTCGAACAGATTGATGTTAGCGTAACGTTGTGGAGAAAGCGTGCTGTCACTTAGTGTGAAAAGGATGGCATATCAACTCTATAGCGTTACGATAACGTCAATCTATTCGTCCTAGCCCTCTGGCCCGCTTTCTGCCGCGAGGCTTGAAATAATTCTCATAATGTGGCGTGTTTAGAAATGGCGCGTCCCTTTCTTTTAATTTGCAGTTAATTTTGCTAGAGAAAGTCGTTAGTATGTGGAATTACGGCTATTTTTATGTGATGATTGCTAACCATTTGTTTTCATTCTTTGGGTGGAAAAGTGTCTTCTGCAACACATGCCGTATTGTACAATAATTACGTGTAAGAGTTGGTTGCATACAATATATAATCGGTCATTTTGAGTTTTTGGGCAAGCCTATGAAGTCCTGCAGTGCGTGTCTTTCGGCTAGGGATGATGATTATCCTATCCTATATCATCACGCCAGATCCCCTGATGATGATAATGATGTTATGAATATGTCTAAACTATTTAGTATAAAATTCTAACCTAAGCTTCTTCGCTGCACTAAAGCTTCTCTGAAGTTTCTTCAAATGATCAAAGTTTCAGAAACAGCATCTATTATTGTAATTACCAATGTCCAACATCCTACCAACATCCTACTTAAATAATTGTACTCCGAAACAACTGTCAATTCTTAAGCTTTCCAACTTGTTGACTGTTGAAAACGCTTTACAAGCCATTCACAATCTTGCTGCTTTATCAAACGAATAGTATCTGATTGTGTTATAGAAGCTGTTTTATAGGAGTATATTTGAGGATTCCTCAGACATTGAAGTGAAATCCAAAATAACTCAGCATGTGATCTTTCAGTACCTAATAATACCGCTGTTCTTTATAGCATTTTGAAATTGTAACCCAAAACTGATTCGGATCGTGTGGCTTTGAAAGAAACTTTCTACCCATTTTAAGTAACTAGGAAGATCTACATCTATCCTTATCTACATTGCTTATTATAAAGTAATAAAACCAATGAACTCAACAAAGATTTATATCTATTTACAAATGTATGTCACGACTCATCAATTTATACCAACGTCTGTGAGCCAAAAACGGGGATAGCCGAAGTCACACAAGAACTTCTTCCGTATTCGGAACACGTGGCCTCTTCCATATTAAAGGGGATTCATGAACCGTGGCTATTATCACATTAATATGGCTAATCGTATTCAATTCTGCAGGGAGTGATGCGGAGCTTATGAAATTTGTTTCCGTCAATAAAAAGTGTGGAATATATTCACCTTGCGAGGTTGAATGAGGTGAGGTTTCTTTGTTTGAATGTGAACCCACTCGATGCCAGACTTTACTCTCTACAGCCAGCGACATAAGTAACTAGTACGTTGTTGGTAAACAAATATGATAGTCTTCATTTGTCCATTTTTCGAAAGTCGCAGCTATCTTTGGGGTACGCCTCTGAGATATCAGCTGATGATGATTCTTTTTAGCTGCAAGATATATCACACCTTTTTCTAAAACTTCAAACAAAGAAAATATAAATCAAGAATCCACTTGAAACACAAAGTTTTGGCGAAGAAAACTAACTCAATCCTCCTTTTCAGGTGCGCGTTCGCGAGTTCTACATCGCGATGCAGCGCTGCCCCTACATCCACGAGATGAAGGAGCGGTTGCTAGGCGCACCAGTCGACGCTGAAGCACGGGAAACGCCCCGAGAACGGGCAGAACCTCCCGACAACCAGGTCGGCACCATCGTCAAAGTGAGCCTCCTCATTGTTACCTTCAGCATACGATGGATAGACAGCATTTATATTGCGAAGGAAGTAATCTAAATCTCTCCTTAGATATAATCGAAAACTTGCTGGTAAATTAGACTTAGGAAGGTTTGAAATAGGCGTTTGTGTACATAGAAACTATAGAATCATTATCACTTAAGAAACTCAGAAGAAGGTAGTGTTTAGCCTTAATGTGACCGAAAATTTGTTGGTTAATTAAGTTTCGCTATTGAAAATAGGCGAGGTCATCGTTTACTATACAAAGAGACTGGAATCAAAACTACTACTAAAAGCTAACCGTTCCATTTCTTTTTTATCTATACCGTGACGGAAAACTAAAGTTCAAATTATAGCCATCTCACTTATATCCATATCATAACAAAATATTGGGGAATCTATGAATGACCTTCTATTAGACGCTGTTAAAATGTTGTCTATCTAATAAGATCTATACAGAGAATAAACAACAAAGATGCATACGCTTGTTCATTTGAATTTACAATATAATAATGAAACAAAAGAAATATTAAAATAACACCTACCAGTCAATTGTATAAATTTAAGCTCGAAGCCAAGTTTGGTATCAAGATTGATTGCATCATTGAAGCTCATTCTCTTTGCAATGAATATAACCACTATCCTAATATATGATTCTAATGATTATACTTTAAAAATTATAACTGTGTATGTTATTTTATCTGTCCTAAAGGAAAAGGAAGGAGAAGTACCAAATCACTCCAGTAGAATAGTAATTACTCTTGTAAATTTAGTTGTGGAATGTTCATTGTGAATTCATTTACCATTTTAGAGTATTTGGTGTGTTATAGTCACATAGTTTTGATGTATTGGTTACTACAAATGCAGACACTATACAAACACTCTTAACATGTCATAATCAACAAAACAAATTATTACAAGAAGCGCAAAATACAACTGTAAAACATTTATTTATCAATATTAGAATCGCCATCACCATCTAGGGCTTAATGAATTCATTAAAATTCATCGCATTTAGCCATTTTAGTTTCGTTAAAGAAATATATATATTAATGTTATAGTGCATGGGACGTTTCTTTGTAATAGAATACCGACACATATTTTTTGTCCTTGCACATTAGAATCAGTTGCCTTCCGTTGAATTATGTAGAATATAGAGATAGTTTTTTTATTACGTAGATTTTTAAACTGACTTATAAGAGGTTAGTCCAATTACTTTTAAATCTATTTTAATAGCAATGGCTTCCGGCCATGTTGAAATCAAATCCTTAGCTTTTATTTCTGTAGGACTCTCATATATAAAATTAGTTTCATTTTTAGTCCCTTTTACCAATTTTTAGGACCCCTTGTAGAATTGATGATCTGCTGGTCTTTTACTTATGAGAAAGATTCAAATTGCTAGAACCCTTTGTAGAATTAATATGCTATTTACTTTGTTACGATTTCTTACGATTTGTGAAAGCTTCTGTAATAATAAATCTCCTTAATTAATGAGGAAGGGATCTGGCGTGATGATATAGATGCGTAGATAGATAGAATTGAAAGTAGTCAATTTATTTCCATTACTTTTTCTTCCAATTCAAACGAATAAAAATCAAAATAAGCTGTAGGAACATTGATGTTAGAGTATAAATGTGAATTTCAGCTGAATTCCGACGGGTACGGGTCTCACACATCGCCGGCGCGCGCGCCACTCGTCACGGACGAGTGCGATGCGCCGGCGGAGGAGACCGAGGCATTAACTCCCACAGAAGCAGTTCTCCGGTATCGAACCTGCTGTCAACCTAATACTACTCCTAAGAATGCCAAGTAAGTAAATTCACTTGGATTATTTACTTCAAGAGCTGAAAGTTACGCACCATGTCCATTACAGCATCTTCTCCAATTGCTATAACAACCAGCTTTTGGCTGTACACATCTTAATTTATGATATTGTTAGGTAAATAAAATTGTAAAAAAAAGCTGTAACAATTTATTGCCAACAATCCAGAGTCCTGCCCGGTATGCGGGACTTCGGATTGTTATCGAACATTTTTTGATAAAAAACCCTAATACTGCCTGCTGCCTGACTGCGTCGTTGGTCTAGCGGCAAAGCGCATCGATTTGTGATCGCGAGGTCCTGGGTTCAAATCCTAGGTCGGACAAATTTAGTTTTCGTAACGAAAAATTCTCAGTATGAATCCAGAATCTGGAATTGAGCCCGGTATATGGCAATAGGCTTGCCCCCTATTACATAGGACCTAACATCGTCCGCAAAAAGTGGGACTGCCACCCCCGTTTCGGGAATATAGGTGTGACGGTGTATTTTTTTAACCCTAATACTTTTCACAACATAATTTGAACCTAGGAAGTCGTAATTACTATGTGGACTAGACTATAGAAAGTAGCCCATCAAAATATACATATATATACATACCAACATAGTGTCCCACAAATATCAATATGGCACAAGTACAAATATCTGGGTAAGAAGGTCGGGAATGACGTCAGGCGCCCGCCAATCTTTGTAATAGTCCTTACCAAGAGAAATACGACGTATTGAACCACTTAGACATACAAAGGACACTCGACAGATATACGGTACTTTTATTAAATTATTCTAGACCTCTTTCCAGGTGTTATAAAGCAACAGACTCGGCCATAAACCGTGCATGGTCTAGACTTAAATAGATACCGATATCTACTTACATTCAGACCATAGAACTCATAATATTAAAACACTAGAAGTCGTAAAGCCGTGTGAACTTGTCGCCACCAACGTCAGAAAATAACAGAATATCCTTCAGGACAATGTACATATGTGTACATATAAAGTGGGTAAAGTTGGTATAAAAGTATTTTCATTCATTTTTCTCATTTCTTTCTCTGTAAATGAGGGAACCATGTAGCCATTCACATGAATAGTATAATTTGTTTAAATTAACTTAGACCCACCTGATAGACCAGCCTACATTGTTCTCCCATATCCCACAACAAAATGTAGATGGAAAAAGAAAATGTAAATATACTGTTTAAAAGAGTAACCGTGGAGTTTCTTTCCCTTCTTCTCTGAGGAATGACATTCCGAAATGGTGGTAGGGTATTTGTTACTTTTTTGACGATTCATAAATACTGTAATGGTTTAAATGAATAAAAAATATTCTGATTCTGATTCCAAAACTTGTGACCGTACTTGTGAAGAAATATAAATCTATAAATCTATAGCAGAAGGGTACTGAGTACACCCACTTTTCGCCGACGATATAAGATCCCATGTAATAGAGGGCGAGCCTATTGCCATACACAGGGCACAGACTCCGGATTTATTCTGAAAATTTTTCGACATTAAAACTACGTTTGAGCTAGGATTTAAATCCAGGACCTCGTGATCACAAAGCGATGCGCTATGCCACTATAGCAACATGGCAGTATAGTTTTTAAATTAATTTTAATTTCATTTATGTGAATCTGTGTCTATTTTTATCAAACTCCGCATGTATGATAAAGCGGCGACAGCGGTTACAAAGAAAACGGTGTGCTGTTTCACTTATAATAATGTTTTATTATTAAGACTTCTGTGGTTGTGGTGCTCGGTCTAGCACTTAGTCAGTCTGAACTTAGACGCCAGACCCATGAATAAATGCACCACATCGGCAGCTTACCTAATCTATGTTGGCGATCCTTCAATGAATTATTTATATTCCGATTCTGTAATAAATCTGTGCGAGGAAGCTAAACCTATTGAATTTTATATCACCTGCTATATGCCTACATATGATTACCTTTTCCCAGTTTGATGATAGCTTTACCTTAGAGCGTAGATCGCTCAACGCGGGCTCTGAGGGCCTAGACAAGTTGCAAGCGTTTTGTTTTTATTCTCTTGTCGCAATCGATGACCACGTGACTTTTTGTTGCAAAATGCCATTCCCATAAATTTTACCGCTTTCTATTAGCGTTAACGACTGTAGATTGTCAATTTGGCTATAGGCGCTGTTCCCGCACGACCCAATCATTGCTTGGTTTTAGTCTGGGTATTTATATAAGTGAATGTTATCGTCACGCCTATATCCCACAAGCGGGGGTGGAAGAGGTGTACTGAGTACACCCACTTTTCGCCGACGATGCTAGGTCCCATGTTATAGGAGGCGAGCCTATTGCCAAGTGAATGTTGTATTTGTAAATACCCACGACGAATATGCGGTTTTGCTTCATGCTAAATAAAATAACAATCAAAGACAAATTTCGAAAAATCCAATGGTTTGTACTCTGAGCGAAACTCTAACCTACTGCTGTTATTTACAGCAGATATTTAAGTACCAATAGTTTAATTATACGAAATATGACTACCCATACATATTTTGACATTAATAGGTTAATAATAGTTCTCCAAGATTTTTTATTACTTCAATAACCTCACGCCAGATCCCTTGCGGGGTAGGCAGAGAGTACAGAGTTCCAACAGGTTCTTTCCTTACATACCTCTCTGGCTTCCTCGACTCTCATAGTTCGTCTCATACACGCTCGCCGGTTACGGAGACTCTTGACTTTTCCATCAGATAAGACTCGGTTTATTTGGTCGTGGTAAGATAGTCTAGGTCTTCCCCGGTACCTGCATCCTTCCACTTTCACATCGTATATCTGTTTTGTCATTCTTTCCTCTGGCATTCTTTCTATATGCCCGAACCAACGGAGCATGCCCTTTCTCATCTTTACACCGATACTATCTTTCATACCTACTCGCTATTTATTACTTATCATAAAAAAATAGTTATGAACGATTGCAAATACGCTAGCTTAAATCTCTTAGTATTCAATAACTTATCAGTTTAAACAAGAACTTGGATTAAAATTAAAATTCATTCAATAAACACCACGAATCTGTCGCTCGTACCAGATGGTATCATAAAGTAGATCGAGTTAGTTATATATTGATTTGCATACCTACTCGAATACAAGTAGTCTTAGAAAGCGATGATAGATTAAATATTAACTTTCACGAATCTTAGATGCAGTGAGAAATGATTACATCTAAAGTTGCAGTTAGGTATTAAATACTTACTCGCCCATAAAAATCTTGAAGGAAAAATTTTGCACTCGGCACTTAGCCGACGTTCGCACGTACGCTTCTTCAACGCGCGCTCTTTTAAAAAAAATCCCATTTGTCATTTGTTTTATTCCAGCGCTTTATTAACTCGCGTTGAAAAAGCGCTCGTGCGAATGCGGGGTTACAATACCACTCTGAAAGATAGCTAGATAGATAGATAGCACTATATTGTATATCAACATAAGCACAGAACAACAGCCAAGGAAAATAAAATATACATGTATAAAATGGTAGTACAATTGGCGGTCTTATTACTAAAAGCAATCTCTTTCAGACAACCAACATACATGGAGAGCTGTAGAGAGAAATAGGGCAGTTGGTGGCGTACACTATCATTGAATTATTTACATTAAATTAATCTACATACATAGACCTACATAAAACATACCTACCTATACCTATATATATGCCATGTGATGTGCGCAACACTGAGTAAATATGTTGGTAACATAGTGGGTAGGACTAATAAAATATATTTGGCTTCATCATCATCATCATCAACCCAAATCAGTCCACTGTTGGACATAGGCCTCTTCCAATGTGCGCCACAGAGCCCGATCCTCGGCTTTATGAATCCAGTTCCTGCCGGCTATCCGACGTATGTCGTCACTCCATCTCGCGGGGGGGTTGGGGGGCGTCCCACACTGACTTTGGTTCTATGCCGGATAGTCTCATTACTGATTCTATCTAGCATAAGCTAGCTAGTCGCTAAGCGACTCTTAGCTTACGGAGCAGCCCCCTCGTGAGAGTCCACGTCTCGGCTTGCTTGCTTCTCTGAAATAGAATACAGTTTTTAATTTATTTGCGACGCAAGCTCTAAAGCAACTGCGACTCAGACATTACTCGAAAGTGTTACTTGTGCGCGTTTGCCGATCGGGTGATGTACCTTTGCATTTAGTTTATTTAGGATTAACACGTTAAAAGAATTTGGCGATACATAACGAAAGGATTTATAGAAAGAATGTAGAAGGATTTCACAATATTCTGTCAAAACTCCATCAACATAATAACATGAAGCAAATCAACAATTTCCGATCGGCCCATTACGGTCTATTTAACCAATAAAGAGCACGTTCAGGACAAAAAAAACTTCAATGAACAATTTAAAAATAAATAAAGGGGAGGAAGCTGTAATCAAAGCACTTCTACGTTGCATGGATGGACAATCGATTAAATGGTTCTATACCTACCCACATGAGACTGAACTACCCACATAAAGTCCTAACTACAATAAATAACCTGAATAATTTGAGCCTTAACGTGTTCGTAAAACGGTTTTAATTTTGGTGGGGTATTTGAGACGCCTGGAAGCGTTCGTCCTTTGTGGGCTGGGATCGCTTTATACTAGGATAAAAGCACAGTTATAAGCAACTGACCTGTGTTAGTTGCGTAATATCAGAACAATGGGCAGGATTTGCGTAGCTCGTGCTGGTAAAGGTACATTACAAAATTGAGGCAATTCCTCAATGGGTTATAATTGGGATATCTACGAAAGAGTCATTGCCACTCACGTGTATTCCCACAACAACGCCTTATGTAGCTAAGCTACTTCTACAGTCGTTAACGCTAATAAAAAAACGAAAAATGTAGAATAGAAACAAAAAGCTTGCCACTTGGATAGGACAGGACGTGATGTGACGTCGAACTCGTCACTGACCTTAAAACAAACTTAGATGAAATCATTGAAATGCTGAAATAAGAAGGTGCCTTATTTTGTGGTTTGCTTATAATGTGTGCTTAATGCCCGTGACGGGTTTAAATTAAACCTGTGTCGGTCTGACTCGGCCGTTGAGTCACATTGAGAATGCACAGAATTAAGCTATTTTACGTTGTACCATGCAACTTTTGATCTGATTCTTAATGATTTATCAGACTTGAAAAAAAATAAGATAAGTTCCAATAAGGTTATGTTTTCAAGTGGCGATAGCAGAGCTGTTCTTTGCACATCCACTTTTTTCCAATAATGTTTGGTCCAAATTTACAAGGGGGGAAGCCTATTGCCGTATCCATAACACCTTATTCGCACCAGCGCCTTTTCAACGCGCGTTGTTAAAGCGCTGGTAGGTACGTTTTTAAAATGCGAATGCGGGCTAAGACAGTGATATTTTTGTAACCGTTGCAGCCCTATTTTTACATAATACCTGTTCTTATTTTAACCTAAAACTAAATATAATACCTATCAGTTTAACTTGTTAAGCTAGAACAGCAGGAAAAGCATCAAGAGATTTCACGACTAATGTGGATATCCATATTTTTCGATCTTCTACTTTCATTGCATTCTGTGTATTTTATATGAACGTAGACGGGTTTCATTATCAGCCGGACGATATTAACTGCAGAGAAAGCTCCTCCAATGATCATCACGACCATCAGTTTCATGCTATACGCATCCAGATTTTACCCGCGATCAGGTCATCAGTTCTTTGAAGGCTGCCCACTACATGCCGTCACGAGAAATTTTCTGCCCCATAGTTGGTTTTTATATGCAAACATAAACAGTTTTGGATATATCTGACGCATATGCTCCTTAGTTCTCTTCCGAACAAACCACGTCCAATTCGATCACGTGAAGTCAGCCGACAAAGTCGCCTGCAGCATTTGAATAACACAATCAGCAATTACATTAGCCCCCATTTACGGATGCGTTGTAGTCATTCATCCATATTATGCTAGCAATTGTGTGCAAACACAAGGTTAACTGTTAAAGACATTATGTCATTGATAGTTTGAAACGCATTACTGCGACTGGCGTCAGGAATCTTTAATGCCTCGTATTATATTAAGAGTGTTTGTAATCATCATGAATTATATACATTGGGCCTGTAGCCAAATGGATTTACTACAGTACAGTTATTTTTTTATTTTTCATTGTGAAAGGTCATTTCCGTACACTTTTTTCTGTTCATTAGAAGTTAACGACTGCAGACAAGTCTACAGGCCCCGATACAAAAGAAGATTGCTAAGCAACTTTTGTTGTCTCACTTTTTTACTCTGCCAGAGAATTTACCAGACGGTTTACTATCGGTTTATCATGAAACTATTGTCAGTTAAATGTAGAAGTTTTTGAGTTGTTCTACGGATGTTAGATGTCTTCTTGAAAAGTAACGCATTTAGCGGCCTTCATTGTCTAACGGTAAATATTAACTACCCTTCTCTATCAGCAGTTCATTTAACTTGTAGGGTAGGCAGGGAGTAGATATAAAGTTCTATGAGTTGCTTTCCTTTCGACCTCTCGCACTTCTTCACATAGTTCATCTTATAACACTCATTATGCTCACTGGTTACAGAGGCTCTTTCCTATCTTCTCTATTACATAAAGACGCGGTCTATTGGTCTAGGTCTTTTCCGGTATCTACATCCTTATACTTTTACAATGTGTATGTGTTTCGCCATTATTTTCTACGATATTCTTTTTTTACGTCCGATTGCAAGATCATATAGTTAATAAAAGAATAGATGAAAAAAACGACGAGTTTAAACAGAGCGTAAATATCAAGATTACAAAGAGAATGTTAAGGATCAATTATAATTAAATACGTCTACAAAGGAATAACTTGTGTGAATTTAATGTTATTTAGTAAACGTACCAATATATAAGGCCTAGATATTTGTATAAAACATTATCAACAAAAGAGCTTTTAGAACAATGGCGTTCTTTCAGATATTATCGTTAAATTAATTGTCTGACCTAAATAAGCGTTAGTGAGGTCGTCTTTACCGTGTTTTGTTCTTGTTAAGATGAAGAGAATTTTCCAGTCTACGTTCAGATTATCACACTAAGCGTCAAGTCTTTGAAAGTCATGTTCTAAAAGTGTCGTCTCATTTCGCGGGGATAATCTTATTGACTCATTAGTGGTGCATGGATTGGCAGACGATTATGAGATTCTAGGTTGAATTCAATTCCTTAAGTCCAATAACGGGGTTCCTAGAGTTCCGGAGGTCCTATTTTATAGGTTATTGGTATAGTATCCTCATTGGTACTAGTAGTAGGCATTAATACTAATTGTATCATAAAAGTACACCGTGAGTGTGTTGGCGATATTGAAGTGTCAAGTATTTTATTTATTCCCGTTGTAGTCGTAAAAGATTACTACTTCCACGGGAAAACGGGAAGCATGAAAAAAGAGTTTTTAATACTTATCTCAAAGCGTCCACACAGGAAAAAGAATCGTAAGGTCATTAGTGTTAACTATGATTATTAAGTTACCTCTGAAGCCTTTGAGCCGATTTAAAATGTTGTTCCCGTTCTGTCCATTAACTAAACAAAAAGGAATAACAGTGTGTTGGGATGACGTAAGCTTCCCCAAGAATTACGTCACTATGCCCTTATTTCACGTCCCCTATGCTATCCCTTAAATTATTCTCGGCTTATACGAATGTTGGATAAATTTTACTAGAGTGGCGCGATATTAATGTGTGTCTATCTTTTATTAAATGAAAGTCTGTGTGGTGGTATAGTTTACAAGGCAATTTTAAGTTTTAGGTCAGTGTTTTTAATCTCGGAAACAGTCAAATTTATACTTAAGGGCTAACGTATACACCATACGATGCTCTTACTAAACTTCAAAGTTCTGGCTTTTTCGAATCCGATTACCAGCTAGGGCTTAAAAATGGATTACAAGGAATTGGAAAAATAATTTTAAATCGGAACGACAGACATCTTATGAAGATAGCAAGTTGGATAAAAGCTTGTAAAAAGAAAGCTATGTAATAGAGTTCCTATAACATCAAATTGTGCTGATATCGTTTCAGCAACGTGAGCGAGAAAGCGTGCTGTCTTACCGTCATCTTTATTAAGTAAATTTGCTGTGTGAAAAGGATGGCGTATCAACTCGATAGCGTTAATCTGGTCTTGCTACTTCGCATCGAAATATAGCCTGTTCTTATGCTTCTACTCTATCTGCATAGTATTTTTTTAAATTACACGCTTACAAAGACAATACGCAGATGTAGCCAATGTTTAATACGTTAGTTGAGATGCTGCAACGTGTTATTTTTAGCGCCTTATTTAAAGCGCATATTAACGCAGACGATGACACTATCGTTAAAGTAGGTGGGACAGGAACATTTTGAAGAACTTGCATAAAAGGAGGTCATTTAGAAACACGCTAAATGCGTCCCTTACGTAATGGTCGTTGTTAATAACGCGCTGTCGATTTTAGCATGGATTTGCGGCTCACAACTAATTATAGTCTTAATTTAATTCAAGACATGCTTGCAATTGTCGCAGTTTTGCATTTACGAGACTGGTGTAGTGATATATATCTGCTAGGTTTTACAGGATTAGTCTCAAATTCTGAAGTTTGAGAGTGCATTTAAATTCTCTAAGCTTATATAAAATTCACGGTTTTACAATAAAGTAAGCTTGTATTAGACTCAAAGTTATATACTTAGAAAAAAAATCTAAGGTTGGAGAATCGAAAAAATATAAACCAAACGTGCAAAAGAGGGAAGATGTCGGTAATTTCATTTGGTCATTTGATTTTAAAACACCTGACCGTAACATAAATACTTATCACCACTGTCAGCTCTTTATAACCCTTTATAGAAGAGTAAAAACCTTCTAACTTTTGTGCAGTTTTTGCTGTCCTGTATAAATAATCAATCAGTTTAAAATACACTATTAAAATAAAATTGGCGGCTACGAAGTATCAAATATGCAAATGTATATGACGATAAACAGTGATAGCCTAGTGGTTAGATAGATCGACTGCAAAATCAGAGGTCTCAGGTTCAATCCTCGGCACGCACCTCTGTATTTTCGAAAGCATGTTCTTTTCAGAAATTAACTGTCACTTGCTTTAACGGTCAAGGAAAAGATCGTGAGGAAACCTGCATGCCTAAGAGTTTCTCGAAGGTGTGTGTCGTGTTCGTCAACCCGCACTGGGCCAGCGTGGTGGACTAAGGCCTAAGCCTTCTCAGTTTGAGAGGAGGCCCGTGCCCAAATGTATAAAAGTGTTTCAAAGATTTACTCCTGTTGCATTTGTGATGACGTCGACAAATATGAAATCTCAAAGACGCAACAAATCAAGTTAATGCACTTATAAAATCATGTGACGTCATTTATCTTGTATTCATAAGTAACCCCATCACCCATTAATTACCCTTACACACTATGTAGTAAAGTCCAACCAATAGTAAACTTGGCATTACTTGAATTAGTTCAACGAACTCACGAGCCAGAGATCATTGGATCGAGCATGCGCAATGCATTTCCGTTCACACTATACATTATACAATATTCTTCTATAAATAGTGATGTACATTTCATTTCGATGCAGTTAATAAATCGGATAGAGAACTAAATAAGTATAAGATTTATTACTAAACTACTAAAAGTTGACTTTCTACTTACGTTGTTCGTCAGTGGCGAATGACGAGATCCTGGGTTTAAATTATAGATATGACAAAAAGTAATTTTTCGAATCAATAATTTTCAGAATCAGCCGAAGTTTGCTTTAAAAAAAAATCACCGTCACGCCTATATTCCTCAAGCGGTGGTGGCAGAGGTGTACTGACTACAACCATTTTTCGCCGACGATGTTAGGTCCCATGTTATAAGGGGCGAGCCTATTGCCATATACCGGGTACGATTCCAGACTCCGGACTCATACTGGGAATTTTTTGTTAAAAAACTATATTTGTCCGACCTAGGGTTTGATCCCAGGACTTCGTGGTCACAAAGCTTTTGCCATTGTGCGCGGTATAATGTCAATAAGCTTGTCCCTTATTACCTAGGCCCTAACATCGTCGGCGAAAAGTTGGTGTACATAGCCTCTGTCACCCCAGCTCGGATAATATAAGCATGATGGTGTTATTTTATTATTATATATTACGCTATCAAAGTATTCTTTATTTAAATACTTAATTTTTTTTTGTATTCTACTTTAGAATTCGATATAGAAAACGTTAAATATGAATAAAAGTGTTTTGAATAAAAAACATAATTGGTTTTTTGTATGTAAGTTTTTGAGTTACCCTACTAGGTGTATTAATAACTTTTTATTGATTATTAAACTGCGAATAAAATACTAATGCTTTTATTTGCTTCCGCTTTTTAAAAGGTAGTAAAAATTACATCGGACAATCACGATTAAGATCTTTTATCAAACATATTGTAACTGTAGCGACCCCTATACATCGCTACATAGTTGCGACTACATATCAATAGATGGTGCTGACGATTCGCCATACATGTCTAGAACGCGATCTTAGAGTGCGCACGAAGCGTAACATATATACAAGCCCCCGACAAAAACTCTTGGGGGAGAGTGGCAGGCCCCGCCAGACACACCACCCGTCTGGCTGGAAGATCTTCCCTTTGACAAATCCTGCCACAACGTTCCTGCCACATTGGTGACCACCGACATGGACATCGAGCAAGCCTTCTGCAGAGTCATCGTCATCGTACACCCCTCCACAACAGGTCGTTCAGATTCAACAGCAGCAGTCACACAGCAAGCCACTCATCATTCTCAACGGACCATTGGCAGCTTACTCACAGGCGACATGGTTCGGCGACTCTCGACACTCAACCGACTCAGTGGACTACAGTCATCATATGGACTTCGCCACCAACAGTCGACACTTCAAGCTCAGTCTCGACTCACTGAAGACTTCGAGCATCTGCGCACACAGTCTCGACTCACCGCAGACTACGCGCAACTCGGCACTTGCAAGCTCATCACTACGAGCACGACGCAGCGACTTCAAAAAATCACGACCTCCGGTCCCGGAGGGGAGCCATGTAGCGACCCCTATACATCGCTACATAGTTGCGACTACATATCAATAGATGGTGCTGACGATTCGCCATACATGTCTAGAACGCGATCTTAGAGTGCGCACGAAGCGTAACATATATACAAGCCCCCGACAAAAACTCTTGGGGGAGAGTGGCAGGCCCCGCCAGACACACCACCCGTCTGGCTGGAAGATCTTCCCTTTGACAAATCCTGCCACAACGTTCCTGCCACATAACTTTGATGAGTATGTTAGGTATTATATCTGCTGCAAAATATAAATATATTTATACTGTAAATGTATTTATTAGTTGTCATGCATGTAGCAGCCGCGGCATGACCGACGACCTCTGCATGATCTTAATTTGCATACAAATTAAATGGTGGTAGAGGTTAACATAGCATATAGGTACACATCATTTTAATCGTAAACTACACAGACGATAATGTGGTTAGCAAGTAATTAATAAAAAAAATACTCCAAGAATATTTAGAATCTTTACAATGTAACTTATTAATCACCTACTGTTGCATGATTAAAAAAAAATTAGTAGAAATTATTCCTATGTCGTGGATGCCTTTACGAGTATGAAATTTCGTTCGAACGAACGGACGTTCTTAATCACTGGACCAAATCGTTGCCTCTTATGGCCGATTTCATTTACTTACTGATAATATTTTTTTAACAGATTTTCCATGTGTAGTATGCAAATCTATCCTTGAGTTGAATATTGAATCCAGCCTTTGAACGGTGAACCAAACCGCTTTTTAAACTTAGCAGTAGGTATGATGAAACTATTATTCTTTCCCTCCCGTAACCATGAGTGCTGCAAAACACCATTAATAAAGGAACTTCAAAATAAACCAAGATTAAATCCAAAAGAAATATTTTTATTTCACTTGTTAAATTCGCGAAAATTTAATAACTCAATTAGCTGGTACTTTATTTATCGATGTATTCGTCCCATCTCTACCAGTGTCTTACACGTGTGCATGTGCATTAGGGTTGACACAAGCTAGTGCGTAGTATGCGAGGGTGTGTTCGGAGGTTGGGAACACGGGCCGGGTCAGTGGGTCGCTCGCGCAGCCTCCAAGCTCTCCGGGAGAGGCGCTCCTCTATCGACCGCGTGCCGCCAATTTATTTAGGGATGTCCAAAATTATCCGGATATTTATACGCCTTATAATTTATTCAACCGTTAACCTTCGCGCGTTGAGAAGATTGCTTTGTGAATAATGAATGCGTATCAGTTTCTATAAGAAGGTTTGTAGTCCTCGAATGGGATTTGAAATCTATCCATATTTAAATATTTGTGAAGACGAAAAAAATGTCTACGGATGAAGGTTTTTGGCAACCTATTTTGCTAACTAGCATGAAGTCCTAAACACGTCGATCGGTGATAAAGACATGCAGAATTATTTCCCAAACAGCTTTTAAGAAATCAAAACATAAAAAGCTATAAAGCCCCTCCGATAGCACTCCAACACCATAAACGAACAAAAACGACCCTCTCACCATTAAAGAGTGCAATTTACAGGGGTGCGTATCAGAGGGTCGGTGCCGCCCCTATTTCGGGAGTACATCGCCGCGCAGCATCCATTACTGCGCAACTCTTGGGACACTCAAGCCAAAGGCACGGCCTGTACGCCCACTTCCATATTTCCGGAGGATTTTTGCCTTGATATTTCCCCTTACCTGGCACTTCATGATGGGCACTTTGTAATTCCCTTTCCTGTTCACTATGGGGAAAGATAAGCATCCTATGGAGGCTGAGGTGAAGGTGGCTACGGTGGACCTCGAAGCGGTGGATAACATGGCCACTCTGCCGGTAGGACAGCATCGGCAACAAGGGAGTGATATAGCTATCGCCGAGAAACATAATACAGCGAACAAAGAGATGGAGCTGAAATGTGTCCAACCGAAGCCATCGAAGAAGTATGTTTGTGTAGTGTAGTTGTAATTATGTTGGATTTTTTTTATATTGTGATGTGATTGGGTATCTGTGTCTGATTAAGTATTTTTTGTGTCGGTGATTATTTCCGTTATACAAATGTATATTCAAGTGCTGTTTTTAACCGACTTCAAAAAGGAGGAGGTTCTATGTTCGGTTGTATGTATGCTTTTTTTTTTTTTTTTTTTTTTTTTTTTTTATGTATGTTCAGCGATATTTCCGTCAATTGTGGACCGATTTTGATAATTTTTTTTGCATTGGGTTCAGTATATCTCCAAGGTGGTCCCATATTAATTTTATTGACATTGGACTTTGGACTTAGAAGATACACCAGGGAACTCCTTAACGACAAACAATAGGCATGTGTAAATTGCGATATTATGGGTATTACGTCAATCCTATAGGTACCCTACTATAGAATTCACTGGTCACTTAAAATTGTAAAATAAAAATCTTTTATAAAAAAAGGTAAACCGACTTCAAAAAGCAAAAAAATAAATATTTGAAGTCGGTGCCAAGTAACCGACTGCACCAACCAGCACCGACTTCAAATATTTATTTTTTTGCTTTTTGAAGTCGGTTTACCTTTTTTTATAAAAGATTTTTATTGTAACCATATACGGTAGCGCGGTATTTTAGCTCTTACTGTCTTCCACTTCAGTTTATGACGGAAGACCTTGGCTTTGGATCTTTCCTGGCAGGACAGTAGCTTGAATAATTTATTAAGTTACCAGTTATCCATCGATAATTATCTAGGCGCCTTTTTATATTGTTTGTTAATTAACAAAAAAGTACATGAAATACAAAGACTTCATTAAGTACATAAATCTTTATGCATTAAGTTTCTAGAAAAAAGTTACATTTAACATTTTGTGTAATTTTTAAGGTAATCGAACCTGTGACAGAGTAGCCTCTAATTAGCCCACAGCGCTAAGCAATCGTTTATTATGCGATATAAATTGGTAGTCTGGTAGCGTACCATTATATTTCCTGCAAAGAGGGTCAGCAAAAAATTCAAGGCTGGCTATATATATGACTAACTTATGTCATTAGCACTTGCAGTACAAACAATGGTTTTACTAGAAATTTAGCGCTGATTTTGCCGTGCAAGGCAGTAACTCTTGTAAAAATCCTAGAATTTTCTGTCTGTTGAGTCCATCATAATACGTAATTCATGTGTTTCTTTTGTTTCTATTCCAGAACTTCACTCTTCATCATCTCGAGTTTCATTTACGCCAAGCTCCTGGTGGTCGTGTGCATAGCCTACGTCATCAGCGATGTCATCACACACAACCTTCCCCTCTATTACTACGAGGGCTTTTTTACGTACCTCTACGGAATGAGCATTTTGTTTTTGTTATACGTTTTTTGCTTCTTACTCCAAGGCAAGTATTACTATAATTTTGCGGCTTTTTTAAGATATATTTCCATATATAAATTTGATACCTAGAAAGCAATAAAGAACATCAATGAATTCACAATCGCAAAAGACAATGGTCGTAGCACAAAGCTCTTTTAAAATATTTTATCAAGTGCAGCTATTCGGTAAACTCATTTAGTATATTGTTCAGAGCGCATCGTATGAGATCATCATACGAGTAATAATTCGTTAGCGGTTGATACAGTATTGATGGTTGTGCGCACGGTCTTTATCCAGAGAGTGCATGCTGCAGCGGCAGCCCTCCAAAACCGAAGCCTCCTCCAAAAGAAAAGAAACCCAAGAAGGAAAAGGAAAAGAAAACCAAAGATAAAGAAGGCAAAGATGGTAAAGATGGAAAAGAAGGTAAAGACAAGAAGGACGGGAAGAAAGATGGCAAGTCGAAAGATAAAGGCAAGGACAAAGACGCTGATAAAGAGAAACCCGCCAAAGAGAGCAAGAAGCAAAGCCAATTTCAGGTTAGTGAAATCAATTTTAAACACAGCACATCCATTTAAAACTTGTATTTAACATCTTCACTCTTTTCGCTTCCGCGTGTCGTTCTGTGTTAGTTAACCACGAATTTATTTGATTAATTTCAACTAGGTTATTTGTTTACGTTTTTATGTGACGCACCTGTCCGCAGTTTGTATTATTTCGCGATTCACATTGTATCATTGTCAGTGCTTCGTTAAATTCACAACAGGCCGCATGATATTCGTACCCTTTTATGTTTACGCCGCCTACTTTTTTGTTTTTTCCATATCATTTGGGCAGGAGGTGTATCCCCGTAAGATGCGTGATAAAGTTCGCCAACAACAATTGCAATTGCAAATGGCGCAATTGTATGCGTCCGATCAGGTGAGGTACATCTTGACGCATCCTGCTTGTCGTGTATCATCATTGCGGAGCGCTTTGGATGTGCTGTCGTAGTACCGTATATTAGTGCTTTTGTATTCGCTATTGTATCTACATGCTTTATTCACTGCGTGGCCACCTCTTGAAGAACATCTGTGAAGACTTCAAAATGTAGACTTACATTGGACTTAATAACGAATTTATTTCATTTAGATTTACTAATTGTATTTACATGTACGCTAGTCATGATTGCCATATAAACAAAAATGAAAATGAGTATGTAAACCGGGTGATAAATTGTATGCATTTTTAAGCATTTGATTTAAATTTGAATTCAACAAAAATAGTGTTGAATTATTTTATAATGCTCTGATAATATTTACAGCAACAACAGCAAGATATCGTTGAGTTGGAAGCTGGGCCTATTGCGAGGCCAATGCGTAGGCGAAAAACTTCTCAGAACGACCATAGCCATGGCAGTTTCTTCTTGAGGATTGGTGCTATTGGTAAGCAAAACTTAGTATATAAATAACAATAAGCAGAATTTAATTCCAAACAATCCTCTACATAAGTATGAATCAATTTAAATTATTAAATTAACTGAGGGTGTCTTTAGATTTATAATTGTGGGTTTAGAAGGTAAATCGACGTATAACATACAACTTTGGACTCTATGTAACAAACTCAAAAAGTGACACAGTACACATGGTTAGAAACGGATTCTGAGAATTCGGAGATGACAATTTTGTTTTAGAATTATTATTTTTTACAGCATTCGGTCTTGGTACTATGATATACAACGGGCTGGAATTTGGCACATTCTTCGAGTTGCCGCTGGAGTCTCCGTGCTATTTGATCTTGAAAGGAGTCAATCCTGTCCTTCAAATGGTTTTTACCTTTATGCAGATGTACTTCATTTTTATGAACTCTCGGGTAAGTTTTTGATCATTCGTACCATAAAACTTAAATTGTTTAACTTTAAGTCCGAAATAAACGAATTTTATTTATTACAGCTGAACATCCATCGATTTAAAGTGATCGCTCGTTTTGGTCTGATGCACGTAGTGGCCACAAACATTTGTGTTTGGATCCGTACTTTAGTATTGGAGTCGTTAAAGGAAATCACTGATTATCACGTGAAAAATCCTCAGGGTGTCTCAGGGGAAGGCGTTCTTGGAAGTAAGAATTGATATTTATTAATTTCAAATAATAAGAATAACTATTTTAAAACTATACATCGCTGTACTTATGATTTTAAGTTGACTTTTAATTGATTTCACGTCTAACTCAATGTTTTAACATATAATTCCCAGAAGTCATCCGAAAGCACACTCTGAGACATTCAGGCAAAGTGATCGGTGCTGCATCAACTGCTGCTACCACTATCGCATCTACCGCCTTATCCACAGCTAAAACTGCTGGAGAGCAAATTTTAAACGTTGTCACATCAACAGCCCCTCCTACCACCACCCCCACTACAAGTCAGTATCAAACATTAACCATACAAATACTAACTGTGTTCACATTTTAACATGTGCATGTATGCTTATTAAAATGTATCTTAAACAAAATTTCAGCGACCACTTCTTCACCATATCATAACATGGGTGGTGGGTTCCTTCCAAAATCAAAACTGATCGACACTATAAAGAGTACGATAGGTTATGATAACGGGATGGGATACGGTCGTGAGTTTAAAGAGTGGCCCAACGATAATCCTTTCACAACTACCTCTTTTTCACCACAAACGACGCCTGATAAAGTAACCCAGACACAGACGGCAATGTTAGAAGTATTCCAGTGGCTCCGTACTACGACTTTGAAACCGATTGTTAATGTTATGTCCATGATGACGTCAACGACGACAGAACAATACGTTACCGATAGAGACGAATGGGGAAATAGTGTCGAAACTTATCGGGTAGATGAACCACCACACTCGCCAGGTTTGTCGTTCGAGCGCCGTATTGAAAATTTAAAGCGTAATCAGCCATTGCACTTTTTATTTGCGGATTGTCTAAAATTATTTTCGTTATGTTTCTCATGTTGGGGTTCTGCACTTTTCATATTTATTTCCAGGATGAAGTAGGTACCTTTGCGTCTTTTGCATGTGAGAGTATAATCATTAAAAGCATTATGTTTATTACCTTAAGTTTATGTGTAGTTTAGAGGTTTTAAAATTTCATTGTAAATGTCAAACGATGTTGACTTATTCAAGTTTGCTTACTCTTTTCAGTAAACAACTCGACTCAGATCTTGGTTGAGTCCTTCGATACCCTGAATCCGGCCGCTTTGATCGCCAATATCGATAACACTTCAGTGTGTGGTCGGATCCCTATTATGGGCAATATAGTCACCGACTCGGCACCTTATCTCTATCCCTTCATTATTGAATACTCTCTCATCGGCGCCGCTGTCATTTACGTTATGTGGAAGCATATTGGACGCTACCCCAGGTGAATAGACTTTCATATTTTTATAATAACTTTCAATAAATGAGATATAACCGTATACATAATTTGATTCATGATCCCCACGTTTGCATTAACAGTAGCCGTTAAGCCATCTAGTGATAATAACACTCCCATTGTCAGAATAACTTTAAATAGATCCCATAAGTCACTAGTTTTGTAAATACACTAGACCATTCCGTAGAAGTGGTTGAGTTTCCCGTAAATTAACATTTACCCAGCCACCTAACATAGCATGCGTAGCACTGAAACATGTCAGCGACGCGTACGGACTGACGCGCACTTTGGTTGCAGCGTGGCCAACGATGAAGATCTGGAAAGACGTCTGGAGGCTGTTCTCTCCCGCAGGGCGGCAGCACTAGCGGCGGCGCAGCGCGGCAACCGCGTGGACTGTGCGGGAGCTTCCAAGGGACTATTCTGCGGCCTCCTTCTGCTGGTGGCCTCACTCATCTGCTTGATCCTCTTCTTCGTCCTCATAAGACACCACGAGTTGAAGCGCTTGTCTATCTATTTGGCCGATGTGTCCCACTGTGCTCTGATGGTTCTATCCATATTGGCAATTTTGATCGGATTTATACGGTGAGTATTTTATTAATTTGTTTAATGTGTCGACTGCTAGTATGTACACTGTTTTTATTTTGTTTTAATATCATTTGTATTGTTTCTCCTATCCCTTTTTGTTTTCCTGTCCAATGCCTTGATTCCCATAATTTTTGTTGATGGCTCCAATTGTATTTTTATGTTGCACAATAACCGTGCTCCCTTTCTTAAACATTTCGTTACCACTATTTCCTTGTATGTCTGTTAATTTCTTTTTCTCTCTTTTTGTTCACCATGTTTGGTTCTACCCTTATTATAATTAGTGGTCGTGTAATGAAATGGAGCTATACTCCTTCCTCCTGTACCGAGCCTCTTCGCAGGGTGCAATCACTGAAGTTCCGCTCTGAAGAGCAATCTGACCTGAACGACATCTTGCTGCGTGTGTCTGCGTTTGGACTCTTCGTGTACGCCGTGTTCAGCGTCATCGCCGGCGGTATGGGAGCATTTACTCACGAACCAAACCTCCTGGTCATGATAACTGGCTGTTTGAGCGTATTTCAGGTGATTAAAATTACTTTCATTTTATTTTTCGTGTCGTGTCGTACGTGGCTTTACATAAATTCTTAACTATTACATTATATTTGCATCAGCCGTGCAGTGTATTAGATATAAAATCATACTCGAACAGCAAAATATAAGACATCCAACTACTAACTACTAAACTAAATATTATGTCACCTTTAAATCTTTACCAAATAATGGTTGTCTGAAAGAGATTGCGTTTACCTATTGTTATAAGATCACAAATTGTACCTGAGTCATCACTTCCATATACTCTGTTTGTGATATTAATTTATGGGTGTTACAAAAGCTCTATAAAACTGGTTCTACCTTATTCTCTTAAATTTAGTATTCAGAATCCTACCTAAATTTCCAGGTTGTACTTCAATTGCTATTTATCGCGGATGTATCCCGCCGTCGAGTTCATCTTCCCGAACAGGAGCGCAGCAAGCCCGCTCGCCAAGCCGTCACCTTCCTCCTCATTTGCAACGTCACTATGTGGCTTATCTACACATTTGAGGCTCAGAAAGTCCTTGCTAACCCTGTAAGTACTTATTTTTCTAGTATTTTATAAGAGTAGTAATTCAGCTATATCATGGTTTGATGGTCAAGTAGGTACTTAGTGCATTATTTCTACGTTTCACAAAATGATGCCACAGCATAGGCGAGTCTTTTCGCGTTAGATGCAATAAATACTTAAATTAAAACGGATAATGCATCTTTAACGCATATAACATTCATTGAAATAAAAACGTAAAGTAGGAAAAGAGAAAACGAAGTAAGTTACCAGCCATAGATTGAACTGTTTTACAGATCCAATATATTTATTCGATCGGGACGCACGACAAACGACAACCATTAACTTAGATACAGACTATCAAAATCAAAATTTTACAATTAAAATTAAAATTGCACTCGTTACTGGGCCCAGAATGTCCACAAGTAATAGTTTAGACAAACTTTTACTCTTTGAACGGTATTGAACTAAATGTCATCAATAATGATACCTAATTTCTATATGTCACTATCTATCTATATCATGACCATAACGTCAGATACCTTGCGGGCAGAGAGTACGGAGTTCCAACAGGTTCTTTCCTTATTTGTAATTACATTTTTTATTTAACTATGAATTTCAGGTCCAACTCGATTTCTACGGCTTCGTCGCTTGGTCACTCGTCCAACGCTTCACTCTCCCGCTTTGTATTTTTCATCGCTTTCATTCGGCTGTTACCCTTGCCGAAATATGGAAGACCAGCTACAAAGCGCGATTGGAGTGAACACTCTAGTGCTAAATGCTGGAGACTATAGTCCAACCATTGACACATCCTAGCATTTAGGATGAATTCTGCAGATTTCGTCCTCATCCGGGACAGCAATTTTGTAGATAGATCAAATAAATTTGCTCCTAGTTTCAAAATCATCTCGCTAATTCAGTGTTTAATAGGTGTGACGAACTTAGAATTTACTATTGAGTTT
Source organism: Phalera bucephala (assembly GCA_905147815.2). Lineage (NCBI taxonomy): Eukaryota > Metazoa > Arthropoda > Insecta > Lepidoptera > Notodontidae > Phalera > Phalera bucephala. Next base: position 22,532,203 of record LR990615.1, read on the forward strand.
TAAAACGTAGAAGTGAAAAGTAATTGCTCTCCCGGAAAGTATTGTAGTTGACACGGTTCATCACTTCAAATCTGAACCTACCCTATAGATCATCGTATTATGTTGGTAAATATTTTCTACATTATCTCTTGTCTTTTGAATCTATCACATTCCATAACTATTTATATTTACAGATTCAATAAAATTAGGTTTCTTGAAAGACTGACTGCGGAGACTAATGCGACCAAACATATTTTCAGCTCATTTTTCTTTGATAGATACGTAAACAGATTTGCTCAGATTTCGGAATCTATACAACTTGCGACTTTTTAAAGTATTTAAACGAGAGAATTTAATAAAAATGATTTCAATCGAAACACGATAATAAAAGAAATCCCAGTTGTGAAAAGTTCCCTCCTTTGTTAGAAATAATTTGTGCCATGGTTTTAGGGTTAAGGCTCGATTGAAATTCGACAATATTTTGCATTTCTTTAGAACTCTCGAACTCTAAATTAACTTCTTTGAGACCGGTATTCATTAAAAACTTTGTTATCTACAGAAGTAACATTTCATATAAAATTGCGTTGTTTATAGACGTATTTTAGAAATAATGGTAAAGTTAATTGCTATATAATATTAAAGTTTCAGAAAATTTATTAGCCAACATAAATTTGAGGTAAGCGAGTAGGATTATAATGGAAGTTTAACTTGTGGTTATATTAAGAGGGTAGTAAACGTGTCTAAAATCAATTTATATTCTGATTAAATGTACTTAAGTGTAGAGAAGTAGACATCCTGCCGTTTGAGCAGATGTACCTAAGCAGCTTGATACGGATCATTTGGGTATTTCAGTTAAGAAGCCATTTGATAGCAAGGGAAAGGGGCCATAATTGTTTCTTTTTATATATAAATTAACAGACACAGTTGTAGCGTTGACGTTAACATTTTGAAATGTGGTAACATTAGAACTAGTAGGTATGTAAGTAAACATTACTAGCAACATTATAGATATTGTGGCTGATCGTAACTTTTGCAAAATTAAAAGAATGATACTTAAACAATTAAGATTTTGGCGATACTTTCAAAATGGGACTAAGTTTTACTGCGCTAAAAGCTAAACGCAAAATGAGTTGAAATTTTTCTCAGCTGATATTTTCATAATGGTTTTGTGCAATCTATTTTTATAGGCTGTATAATTTACATACCTGTCTATTCGTACTGTGCGATGATCTATTTCATTGTCACGTGATATCATTTCTATGTTATGGATTTTTGTATAAAATAGTGCGTACTCAATTATTTATGATAATTATATTTATTAATTTTGTAAATTAGCTTGTAAGGTAAAAAAAATGTAACTTATTGCTCTAGAACATGGAAGAATCGTGTGCTTACGTTGTGAGATTTTGAGTGAATGTATTAGTTAGTTTATGGATTGGTTTAATATTAACGATTATAAATAAGCCATGTATTTAAGAGAGATCCGAGAATTCAATTGTATTGATTTCTGAGAAATCTAAATGGCGAACAATAACAAGTTTTGACATGTTCATTGTGGACTAACAACAACAGTACATAATATAACAGATACTGTACTCTATAGAAGTAATTGCGATGTATTCTATTGTTGACGCCATAACGTGTGATCGATTGGCGTAGCCAGTTGGAATGTGCATGTATTTCGGTGTTAGCGCTGCTTTTAGTATGCACCGTGGTATCTGTTATATTCTGTGGCAACCGTGTGTTTGGCTCGTTTTATCACTGCCGATATTTTTAACAATAGGTCATTGTTTGTAAGTCCTTTGATAAAAACCTTTACTATTTCTAACTTGTTCAATTTTGTAGGTGATATTTAATGTGTACCTTATATGTTTGGAACAAAATGTACCGATGTTTGTAATTTTAGGTTTTCAAGCATTAAAATATCATACCTATGTGGATACTCAATCAGTGTTTAATAGATACCAAAAATTAAAATTTGGAAATTCTACTTTTAAAATATATTATGATTAATATATGTAAATGTCTATTTGAATAAATTAAATAATACCTTACACGTGGTTGTAGTTTGGTTTTTGGTTTTTATTGTATTATACAAGGACTCTATATCTGACCCTGATTCGACCTTGTATAAGTTGTGTTGACCTTATTTTTCATACAATTATCATTGTGGGTAAAGTTATGGAAGGTGGATAAGTATAATCAAAGAATTTAAAATTCCAAGTACCTATAATAAAAACACAGAAAGCCTGGGAGGATTAGTGGGTTTTGAATAAAAATGGCCGATAATCGTTATGTCAAAATGATACCATTTTCATTTGAAATATTAAAAAATAAACCCTGTCATGCCTCGGTATATTTCCCAAGCAGGGGTGGCAGAAGCGTACTGTGTACACCTACTGTTCGCTGACAATGTTAGGTCCCAATACAAAAGGGGCCAAGCCTATTGCCATAATACCGGCCACGATTCTAGACTTCAGGCTGGGAATTTTTCGGTGAAAAAACTAATGTACTAGAGATTTGAACCCAGGGTCGTGACCCTAAAGACTACACGCATTAGACGCTACTTGACTATCGAGGTAAGCATAAAGTAATTATATTAAGAAATATTTTTATGAAAAATAGAAAACAAAACATCTATCATCACATCAATCTTTTTCAAAACTGGGCTGTAAAAACCTGAGTGAGCCCAATCGCGATGGAGCTGCTTAAATAGGATGGGGCTAAGCAGCAGCTTAGCTTACACGGCTTACAAGGGCATCGCCAAGGAGGGCAGGGAGGGGCAGCTGCCCCACTAGAGATTATAAAAAAATGCCAAATGCAAAGCACCAAACTCAAAACCTGGTTAAGAAGCACCATAGGGGAAAATTGCCTGAATGGTCTGGTCATGACGAGTGTGCACAGGAAACTTATTATTAAGAACTTACAAGATTTTCATAATAAAGTAGTCGAGAAGTTTACGAAAAACTCCCGAAGATTGTTTTAATTTTGTTTGTTTGGTTTAATTCTTTTTATTATATTTTTCTAATTTATGTTTATTTACTGTACAGTCAACGGCTCGTGGAGCTTTATATATTGGATTTTGTACCGTTCATATTACAATTGCCGTGGAGATAAGACTCGCACTACAAATGTAAAGCTTCATGTGCTTTTGACTGTACCTACAATTCATATTTTTTCTAACATCCATGTATCAACTTGCAAAACAACTTCCGGCTCCATCCATCAGACCAGCTCCACGGTGCTCTATAGTTGCTTTGCCATCCTGTTTCGGGTTATATTTAAAATTTCAAGTCTGTGGCTCATTGGGAAGTCAATTTAAAATCGATTGCAAGATTTGTACAGAACAAATAAACAAATAATAAATTGACAGACGACTTGATAAAAACGTGGTAAAAAATTGAAACGATGTTATTGTTTAGCAATGTTAGCAAAGACAATGCATAAATCAAGCACGCTGGGATGTCCGATAATGCAAAGTCTAAGGGTAAGTAATTTGCATATGTTAAAATAACAACGATAATTATTTCAGAAAAGATATTTATTTATTTATACTTTTGCACAAAATTGTACAGAGGTGGACTTAATGCCAAAGGCATTCTCTCCCAGTCAACCTTAGGGTGGTGCAGAGAAAACAAGGTAGGTGCACTTGGACTACATTATAAAGAATTATCGGGAGGGCAAATATTTTAAATATAATACACAGATACGCATATATAATAAACTAATATATATCAATTTTTAATATGTATATATACATAGAATACATGAAATTAAATAAATGATACATTAGATAAATAAATACAATAAATATAATTAAACATACTAACGAGATGATTCTGCTAACATTTTTTTGGTTATGTGTTCGCGAGTTCTTTTCTTGAAGGCTCCGGCTCTCTGCCATCCTCACATTAGGAGGAAGAGAGTTCCAAAGAAGAATGGATTGCACGAGGAAAGAAGAGTGAATAAAGTTAGTGCGGTGGAGTGGGCATTGAAGAAGCCGATTATGAGAAGAGCGTAGATTTTTACAGTGGTTGGAACTTAAATATTGAAACTGAGATGATAGGTAAGACGGGGAAGAAGGAGACTCAAGAAGAGAATACAAGGTTGTAAGTGCTCTCAAGTTCCTACGCTGTCGAATCTGAAGCCACTTTAGTTCCGCGCGATACATGGAAACATGGTCATACTTGCGAAGATTGAATACAAATCGAATGCAGTTATTCAGAAGTCGGTCCAATTTATTGAGTAGATCTGCATTCAGGTCAAAGTAGCACACATCACCATAGTCGATTATTGGAAAGATTAAAGCTTGCACGAGCAGTGCCTTAGTTTTGGATGGAAGAAAGTGTTTCAGTCGATAGAGCATCCGCAGGATACCCGTGACCTTCTGGCTTACGCTACCAATCTGATTCCGCCAGCTAAGTGAGTTGTCAATAAGGAGGCCAAGATTTTTCACGTTTTGACTGAATAAAATGGGCGAATTATTAAAAATAATTGGTGGTAAAGTATCAATAACCACTCGGCTCACCATACGTGGACTGCCTACAATAATAGCTTGGCATTTAAGAGGGTTAACAGTGAAACCAAACTTATCAGACCAGTTCTTTAGCGTGTCCAAATCATGATTAAGTTTTTTATGCATCTTGGACGCTGTTAGTGTCAGCCTGAGCATACAGCTGCAAATCATCGGCGTAAAGATGATACTCACACTGAGGTTCATAAGTTAAGAGATTTATAAAAACAGAAAACAATAGAGGGGAGAGTATACCGCCTTGAGGAACACCAGAGTCTAGGTTAGCCCAACTTGATGAACAATCACCGACTGCTGGCGCCCCCGAAGATATGAGAAAAACCACTGTAGTGCTTCGTCCGAGACCATAAGATGAGAAAGGATGGATATGAGGACATCGTGACTGACAGTATTAAACGCATTCGAAAAGTCTACCAAAACTATAACTGTGACTTTAGAATCCTCCATGACAGCCCTAATATCGCCAGTCACTTTAAGGAGTGCAGTTGTAGTACTATGCCCTGGTCTAAATCCAGATTGTAGTGAGCTGATTAATCCGTTTGCAAGTACAAAACGGGACAGTTGTTTTTGGACGCAGGACTCCAGTACTTTAGATAGAAAAGGAAGGATAGAGATAGGACGGTAATGTACGGGAAGAGAAGGATTTGAGATCTTAGGGAGGGGCCTTACATAGGCTTTACGCCACAGGGTGGGGAAGGATCCAGTATCTAAGGAAAAGTTTATTACATGTGAAATCGCCGGAAGGAGATGATCCAGTATTGTTGTGATCATACGTCGGCTAATGTTATCACAACCAACGGCATTGGATTTTATGGCAAGGATTATCTTTTTGATCTCAGAAGAATCTACTGGAGAAAGCTGAAAGGGAATAATATTGGAGCGCGTTAGACCATTCAAAAAGAGAATAGTTTGGGTTTTAGTCAGATGATCCATAGTGGAAGTGGTGGTGAAATGTTGATTAAGATCATTTAATCCAACCGAGCTAGGGAGGTTTAAATGTCGCGGCTTGTCCACACCGAGGGTTCCGAGGAATTTCCAAACACCTGCAGATGTAGACAAGGAGATATTTTCGAGAATATGACGGCGTTTAGCATTACGTACCATCTGGTTACACCGATTTCTAGCAACCTTAAAGATAGTCCAATTTTCATCACATCGGTCTTTTTTGTATCTCCGAAATACGCGATCTCTTCGGCTCATCACCATACGAATACCCCTAGTCATCCAAGGCGCTGGTGGGCGTTTCAATTTAACTTTTTTGACCGGTGCATGAAGGTCATACAGTCTAGTGATTGTTTCATTCAGAAGTTCAACCTTATCGCACGGTACTGGCTTCCATCAGTGACTCCCAACACACTTGAGACGCATCCTTGGATAAATGCTCAACGTCCATTTTTGCAAAAGACCGCACGTGCATTACTTTCGGTTTAGGTTTAGGAGGTTTCAGGATGTATGAAAGGAAAATAAGGTCGTGATGTGAGAATCCTGGACCCTCCCATTGACCATGCGAGGAGACCAAGGATGGGTTGGAGGTGAGGATTAGGTCAAGCCAAGTATTATATGTCTCAATAAGATACTATGGTATATTTACTTTCGTTTTTGATAATGGCAATTTATTACCGATTAAAAAATTATTTCTGGCTTTAAAGAGCTTGTACGCAAGGCCGCAAAAATATTTAATAAAAAAAATCTATAAATGACATTGACATTGTTCACAGACACGTTTGTCAGTGTCAATAAAGGTAGACGTCAAATGGTTTTGCGCAAGTTTTACTAAATTATTTCGTCAGTTCAATGCGTACGCGAAAAGAAACTATTCTTAGAAGTTTATAATAACAATTATGAGAATCTCTGACCAATAACGAAGTGTTGATAAATACTATAATAGTGCACAGTAAAGTTCAAACCGTTTAATATGTTATTACATTGTGGCCTCTTATTATTATTTCTAAACTGCGTGAAGACGACAAAGTATGTTGGTAATGATTTAGATAAACTAAGTGAGTTTAATAGGAGGTTCTCGTTATGGCCGTCTGTTCATAATGCAGTTCATAACGCACTAAGGGTGAGGCGAGACTCCTCAGTTGCGAAACCTTTGGAAAATGAATACGATATAAAAGTGAGAGATGGTCCACCAACTTCGAGTACGGTAAACACAACTTCGGGACCTCAGACCAAAGAAGTGAAGAGTACAGAAACCCCGAAAGAAATAGCTACACAAGGTGAGGTTTCACGATATTGTATTGTAATGCAATGTTATTAATTTATTTTAATAGTAAAAGCGCTTTTCCTCATACGCTTCTGTAACAGTTTTCCTCATAAGCTTGTGTAACATTTTTCCTTTTAAATTATAAGTTTTAAATTACAATTTATAAAAAAAAGGATGCATATAGGATAAAGCTGGTTGTCATAGCAATCTTTGGGGAGGCTATTCTCCAATACTGGATATTGATGTAATTATATCATGTATCATACATACTTTTTACCTAAAGGATCTAAGGACTGTGAATGATGTGTGCAATGATTTAGGAAAGGTAAATAAGGATTGAAGGTAACAATGTGGCATTTGATTTTGGGCTTCAAATCAAACAAACTAGAATTCACAATTGAACACTAAATTGATATACTACTATACCGTCTATTATCAAGGACCCTTATCCTCACTAAATGGTGAGAAAAGGAATTTTCTTATGTGGCGTTCTTATTATCCACATATTCATATGAGTGTGTTAGTTGTTTAAAAATAGACTTTGCAACTGAACAAATAAAGTCAATGATTATATGTTTATGATGACAAACAGGTTTATAACTAAAAAGAAATTGAGAATTGCCTAAGAATTGTGTAGTTCTAAAATTTAAAAAATCTTCAGCTATTCTGATTCTCTGTGGTTTTAAAAATAATAAAGGTTTAGATGACTGCCATACATACTTCTTGTGGAGTTCTTTAAGATAAAGCCCTGTCGCTCATTAGTGGCATATGTTGCATATATGCAATTGAACCGTACCTGCCTTAGTATAATATACTGAATGTAGGTAAACATTATTAATTACACTTCACTTGACTACATATCTTTTTCTATACAAACTGCCTGCCCGCCTCGTTTGTCTAGTGGCAAAGAAGATTGCTTTGTGATCATGAGGTCCTGGGTTCAAATCCTAGGTCGGACAAATGTAGTTTTTCAAATGGAAAATTTCCAGTATGAGTCTGGAATTTGGAATTGTGCTCCATATATGGCAATAGGCTCGCCTCCTAATGCTTGGGACCTAACATCGTCGACGAAAAGTGGGTGTAATATCAGTGTGGTGGTGTTCTATATAAAAATTAAAATTTGGTTAATGTGTTGCCACTGCTGATAAAAGTATTGAGATGTAGTTAGCCAACTTGTAAAACAATTCTCCACCTAATACGAGTTCTCAATTTTGCATCACCTATTATTTTTAGAACTTAAAAATATTATCCTGTTAGCAAACCATAGTCACACTCTGTGTAAGTTACATTCTTGTGAAATTTATCTTTCACAGTTTTTTTATTGATTGTTTACAAATACTTAATCAGATTTTTTATTAAGTACTTACATATACTTAATAAAAGATAAAAATTTGTAAGTACATAATTTTTTAAATTTTTTAAATTTTTGTAAGTATGTAAATACTTACAAATTTGTTTAAGAACAAATCTTCATAGGAAGATTTATAGAGGCTCGATAGGAGTTCCTATGGCTATTTTTTGGCATAAAACCAACCGGCATAAGTTTGGGGACATTGCTGTTATATGGTAATATGGAGCATATTACAGCAATGTCCCCAAACTTACACAAGTATGTCAAATTTCAGCTCAATCAAATGCCAGCAAGTGTTCGAAATACAGTTTACAAATTTTGAATCAAATATCAATGAAGCAAGTTAAATAACAGCTTGCATTAATAAATTGGTTTTTCCATTTTTTTCCAGCACCAAATGCTACGAAGTCATCACCAACTGAAGCGAAGGCAACACCAAATAATGTGACAGCTATAGCTTCAAATGCCACAGATACAAATGTTACTACTGTTGAGACCGTCAAACAGTTTGATCTGAACAATCCCGGTGTGGTCAAGAGAGGGTTTATTGTCTTCGGTGGATTTGCACTGTTGGGTATTGCTTACTACATATTTTACAGGTGAGGTTTTAATATATTTAAATTAGTGTCTGGTATTTTTTTATTGACGCAGTGATAGCCTAGTGGTTAGACCGTTGGACTGCAAAGTCAAAGGTCTCGGGTTCAAACCCAGGCACGCACCTCTGTCTTTTCGAAAGCATGTGCGTATTAAAAATTAATTATCACTTGCTGTAACGGTGAAGGAAAACATCGTGAGGAAACCTGCATGCCTAAGAGTTCCTCAAAGGTGTGTGAAGTTCGCCAACCCGCACTGGGCCAGCGTGGTGGACTATGGCCTAAACCCTCTCAGTTTGAGAGGAGGCCCGTGCCCAGCAGTGGGACAGTTTCTTAACAGGGCTAATATTATTATTATTATATTTTATTTTTTTATTAATTTTAATGACTTCTAGTTCAGATTTAAATTATTGAGCCATCAATTATTTTCTTGGCAATTTGTGAATCTGCACTTAATACCAAATTGTTGGTGCTGAGGTGATAATCATGTCCTCTGTTTTCTTTTTTAATATTTAATTCTTAATAGCTTTTCTTTTTGCTACACACCTAGTGAATCACAAGCAGATTAAACAAGTGGAAAAGTATAAATGGCATTATTATGCCAATATTTTGGTTAATTATACTTATCATTCTTCCTGCACTGGGTTTGCATGGCATAGAAATTGTAATAATATAAAGATAATAACAAAAGAATACTTTGGTGACAAACCTAAACAGCTACCTGCTTTTAGCATTTCAGTCAGATAGAATCTATCTTATATCTCAATACCTATTGCACAACTAAACTAAATTTGTTTGCCAGTAACCATTTTTTATTTTTTAGCATTTTAACATCATGTTTACACAATTCTTATGTGGTCCATGCAATTTTTTATCTTACCGTTGTATACAATAAAGGTGAAAGGTTTTACCTACAGTATAATATGCTAAATTTGTTATTAGTAACTGTGAGCTTTCTCTAAAATAAAATAAATAAATAGTAAGATACTAGAAGTAAAATAGCCGCATGATCTTGTCGCCACGAATGTGAGAAAATTATCACAAAATGTTCAAGGACTAACCTTTTTTTTTTAAAGAAATTTCCCTACACTAGGAATTATTCCTGTATCGTGGGTGAGTTTTTAAACACGAAATTCAGATGCGCAAACACCCAGATCAAAACAAATATTTGTGGGTCACACAAAGATTTGTCCCGTGCGGGACTCGAACCCGCGACTACTCAATCCAGTGGGCGGAGCGACTCAAGCTCCTAACCACTAGACCAGAGCGTCCATTAAATCTAGCTGGTATAGTTGGTAAAGTTGGTATTTTGCCGTATATCTAACTGTGGAAAGTCTTGCATAACTTGTAACTTCACTTATGTTGTACTACAATACATCGGAAAGTATTTATACAGCAATAAAACTATTGATGTGTAACATCTTTCTTCTCGGTTGCTGGATATTTTTTGTGGGAGTGATTTTGGAAAAGGGACGGAAATGTGTTACCGGAAACCGCGCGCTATTTGATTTGACCAATAAGTCTTCTCAATTTTATAGTAGGATAACATATCAGATGTTACACATCATATGCGACTATTGTAAGGCTCTCTAATTTTTTAATTATCAAACATTGCTATTTTTTTTAACTATGCATGTATGGCACTCTGTACTCTGTCTAGTCCGCAAGGGATCTGGCGTGTTGTGTTAGATAGATAGAAACATTATGACATATAAATATATATCAACACTACCTACATTATAAATGAAGTAACAATTGCAATCATGTAGAATTACAAAGACGCATAAGTCACAATAACAATCGATAACACTGATCTTAACAGTTGGTTTTTATTCTCATTGAACAGTACAAGTATTTATGTTTAATTAGTTTGTTTATCGTTTTCACTGTAATTGCTGATAACAATCTGGGCAACCAGCTAACTGATTTCATGGGAATCGTGAGTCATAGGTAGTAAATGGATCGAAATAGCAGGTTTTTACAAGGAATCAATGAACTATATATATGTTATCTTATACAACTGATAGTTAAGTAGAGGCCTTAGGATGGTTCGAAGTAGACAAATACTAGGTTAGCGCTTAACCTAGCGAAAGAAAGTGATAGCCAGACGTGTGTGCATGTAGGTAGGTACGCCATGCGTGCATGTTTGTATGTGTGTGTGGTTTTGTGTCCAACATTTTCGTTTGTCTTAATCAAATATTTTTCTATGCGGATATTGTGAGACTTATCTACGTGAACTGAAAAAATGGAAATGAAAAATGAAATTCCTGTTACGTACGCGGACGAAACGTCGGTTACGTATATCTCGTTTGGTATGGGAATTTCAGCCACGTATAAATGAGTCAGAGATATCACAATGTTCAGTTTTAAATGTTATCAATTGCGGTGACCCTGACACCTTATCCATCTTTTAAGTAGAAAAACGTAAGTGAAGCTATGTTTTGGCTCTCGATAAGTAGTTAATGCCTTAATAACTGTAGTTAAGTATGTATATCGTTAAAACGTGAAATGTTACTTACGCCGTTCTTCCTTGTATATTATATGAGTAGCTGCAATGGTGATACTGAACATAAATTCATAAAAAAACGAGAAAATTTAAAACGTAAGGCTTTATTTAAAAAAAATACTCATGTGTGTAGTAACCAGCTCAGGCAGTCAGGCCGAGGAAAGCATACATTACTATATACATATCTATCACATGGTAGGGTAATTAGGTAAGGGGTAGGTTAGTAAAAATGTGGTCTACAACAAACAGCCAGTTTTAAGTTGTGTAGAATTATAAAGTACTCTGTCTATAATGTATTCTATAAATTCTGTGAGAATATAAAGCAGCGGGTATTCTTAAGACTCTCTTTAATGATCAAAATTAAAACATTACAGGAGGAAAGGAAAAAGCAATGATTCAAGAAACACACACAACACAAGCGATGCAAATCAGGTCAAGTATGGGGTCCTCCAATCCGAAGACAGGAGAGACACAGAACTGTCCCGGATCCCTCTCACTTTGGAATCTGATGAAGATGAAGACGAGGATTTGGAGATCTTCGATCTAGAACAGAAGAAAAAGTCATTATCCTATGTAAATCTTCAAACAAACGATGAAGATGTTGTGTTTTCTTTAAAAGATAGTGATGAAAATGAGAGAGGTAACCTTTTATTGGATATAGAAGACGGTACCTCAGGAACTTTGATCAATTGGAGCAGTAATGGTAACAATAAATCTATATTATAATTTTTATTTACTAAAATATCTGTGAAACATTCTTTGGTATAACCAAGTGTAGTTGTCGGAACATTGGCCATGATATCAATTATAAGCAATTTGGAAGTGTGAAGATGATAGAAATTGATATAAAGATTGATCATAGATTTTCCAAAGAGTAAAGATTTTAAAATAGTAATAGTTTATTTTTTATATCATGTAAGAATATTTATTTTATTATACAAAAGAAGAATATTTATTTTATTATTGAAATTGCATTTATTTTTATTATTTTTGAAATTGCAGTGTTTTAAACTAAATTGCGTTGATAATTGTTAGTATGGCCCTAATTTCTGAAATATATGAGTGTTCTAAATATCTCTGTCCGCTCCTTCGGGGTAGCCATGCGGTTATAAATATGTATCATAAGTTTTAGTACGTCAAGTTATTGTGTGATATTTAAGATATAAAAAAAGCATTTCACAACGTTTTATCGCCATACTCGTTGTTGAGAACTGTTTAGTTTCTTGTGATGTACTTATAGAAGTACTAATATGTATTGTCAAAGAAATGTGACTATATGTTTTCTAATGAATGTCAATCGGGCAATTTTTTGTAGTAAAGAACATGTTTACTAGTAATGAGTATGAATTATATTAGCGTTCTCTGCTTTGAAATAATCTCACTAATACTGGGTCTTTGTGCAAGTCATAGAAATGCCTTTACACACGAAGCTAATATAAAGAGGAGTAGATCAAACCAACTGTGCACCGTGTCTTCCAACTAGGCCCTGATGTCATTGCGATGAGCGTGGTTTAGGTCAGTCTGACATTTTCAGCTAGATGGTAAATACAGAAGTAGGCGGGGTGTAAATTCCTTTTTATACCGCGCCACTCTGCGCAGTGGCTCCCTTGATTGTGTAGGGAAATCTAATAAAGCTATCTTCTCTGACTATTTTCTTCGTGCCTTGACAGGCTTATGAGAGTGCACTACTTCTCGTTTTGAAATAACGGTTCTTTTCTGTGACCTAGGCAAAAGTTATAGCAGATTAAACGAGTATATAACTACATAGTAACGTGGCTTACTGCGTCTCCGTTACAGGGCTGGGTCCCTTTGACGAAAGAATTACAAAAAAAGGTTTAATCAGAAATTGCAAAGAATGATGATACAGATTAGATTAACTCACATTCAAATATTGTTCAATTACAGCGTAACCTCGACATCTCTGACAGGCAGTTTATAGTGAAAGATCTCGGAGTTCTAATCGATGATAAGTTGACATTTAGAGCTTACTAGCTCCTGCCCGTGACTCCTCGTTGACTTTAGATAGAAACCTAACATTTTTCTGGGATAAAAAGTATTCTCCAGGTAATCATTTATCGGTGTGTCAAATTTCATCAAAATCTGTTCAGCCGTTTTTGCGTGATTGAGTAACATACTTTCACATTAATAATATTATTGGGATTATGACTTTTGTGAGTCCACGCCTTATGATGGGTAAATTTGAACAATCTTGATATAATACGAGATCAATCAAGTAAGAATATAATTAGCCCTGTTAAGAAACTGTCCCACCGTTGGGCATGTGCTTCCTCCTAGACTAAGAGGGTTTAGGCCATTGCCCACCACGCTGGCCCGGCTCGCGGCACGAACTTTACACACCTTCGAGAAACTCTCAGGGATGCAGGTTTCCTCACGATGTTTTCCTTCACCGTTAAAGCAAGTGCTAGTTAATTTTTAATACGTACATGCTTTCGATAAGACAGAGGTGCCTGGGTTCGAACCTGAGATCTCTGACTTTGCAGTCCAACGGTCTAACCACTAGGCTATCACTACTTAATCATTCAAGTACCAGTAACAAACGTTAAATAGGGTTAAAACGTGTTAATATAGAAAAAAGACATAAAATAACATATTATTTTTGTTTCTACATACATATAGTCACATTTAATTGACTATTTTTTGCAAATGTATTACTATATACTTAAGTATGTTTAAAACAAGTTTTTATAAAAAATCCTAAGTCTTCAATGCAATATTTTTTATACTTACAACTGTTTGAGTAGATGATAATTAAATTTTCAGTAGTTAAGTTATAAATTACATTGCTTCAAGCACGCAATGTACAGTAAGTCACATAAGCCCCTGATTTTTCTCAATTTTTCAAACCCGTTATACACTTCTTTTTTTTTAAACGTAGCCCCACACTAGGATTTGTTCCTGTTTCGTGGGTGCGTTTACATACATGAAAATTCACATACACAAATATCCAGAAAGGAACAAACAATTGTGGACCACACAAAGATTTGTCCCGTGCAGGAATCGAACCCACGACTATTAGACACAGTGGGCTGAGCGTCTTAAGCTCTTGACCACTGCGCTAAATCTTACAACTTCATCTTACAAATATTGGTATACATTGTCAAAACCAAATGTTGGTGAACATTTTCAAGACTAAATAATGGATGAATTCATGCAAAATAAAAGTGGGCAAGCAATTTTAAAAACCAAGAATGTTCAGAGATATGTTCGTGACCGTACATAATTTTGTATATAATTATGAGTTGAGTTCATAAACACTTCACTAGATTCGATTCGCAAATAACTTTAATCTGTGACATGCGTTTCGTTGAAACATTTTGATAGTAAGTTCAAATACGATTTTACATGCCTTCACACACGTATTTATTAGTTTAACATTCACAGCAATGCAATATAAACTCTAATTTCACACTTTAACGTAAAGAATTGCTTGGTGATTTTATTTGTTAATAAGTGTTGAACGCTCGGCCTTGGAATGACGTCAGGTTGTAGTAATGTAATTTGGACATCTTTCATTCCTCTATTGAAGAAAATGCCGAAATTGTACTTCCATCTTGGCATTTCGTTTATCTATTGTGAAGTAAGCAGACTTAGTATTTAGTTCTTCATGGTACGCTATTTCGCGTTGGCCGTGCAAAAGACACTGTGACTATGTAAAATAGAAAATTGTTGGAGCATATAAAATAACATTATAGACAGACTGCATCTGAAATGTTTTGCCTATTTTAAACATATCGCACGTCTGGTCACAAATAGTGTCATAATCCAAAATTGTTTGTTTTTTTATAATTTCAAGTTACTTCACCTGCAAGTTACCAAATCGCTGTAACAAAGCGGCCGAGAAAATAATATGCCATTTTATAGATCAATAAAAACCAGTTTTTAGTGAGGACCCTAATATAAAAGGAAAATACAATTATTGAGTTATGACGCTTTTTGAGCGGAGCATTTGCGATATTTGTATCGAATCTATTTTTGTGCAAATTCCTACAATATTAACAAAGTTAAAACATGCTGTATATTACTTGGTGTATGGCGTGGGTGACGAGCATAAAGTCTTCGGTTCTGATCCTAGATTGGTTACTTATTTGACCTATCTATATCATCACGCAAGATCCCTTGCGAGGTAGGCAGAGAGTAACAGTTCCAATAGTTTCTTTCTTTACAGACATCTCTGGCTGACCTCCAGTGTTATATAAAATCAAATTATTTACTTCAGACAGGGCGTCTATAGTTTTAGTAAAAGTTATGCTTATGGTACTGTGGTTTTTCTATCGAAGACTTCTCAGTAGCATTCCAGAGCCTTGAATTGTGTTTGGTGTAATGACTATAGGCTCGCCCCCTATTACATTGGAGCCTAACATCATCGGCGATACCTGAGTGTACACAGTACACCTATGGAAGTTGCCCTTTAGGTATATAGGTGTGACGGTGTTTTTTCTTTACCTCCATTAACGTCATCCTTGCCGATCAAGGCGTTCTACCGTATGTTTTTGTTGTTTTACGCACGTACTGATTGTTAAGACGCACCCTTTTTGAAAAAAAAAACAACATCGTCACGCCTATATTCCTCAAGCGGGGGTGGCAGAGGTGTACTGAGTACACCCACTTTTCGCCGACGATGTTAGGTCGCATGTAATGGGAGGCGAGCCTATTGCCATAACCTGGGCACAATTCCAGACTGGACTCATACTGCGAATTTTTCGTTACAAAAATTACATTTGTCCGACCTAGGATTTGAACCCTGGACCTCGTGATCATAAAGTTAAATAAAACGTCGAATTCAAGTAATATAACAGAAAATCTTACAGAGAAAAGTATATTTTAATTCTAAAGGATTAATCATATGAGGCTTTGTACAGAACTAGCGAATAGTGAAGGACGGCTTTGCTTCTTCTTCTTCTTCAAGTTATGGCTTCACACTAATTATAAGTGTTTTTTGCCAGTGTCCAGTGAGATATATAATCGTGTTTGTTTAAATTATTTGGACTCCCCGATGAATTTGATGACAACGATGATAATGAAATTAATGAAGTACCCCACCCTGGATAGTAAAGCGGTGGATATTTTACATACCAATTGCAACGGCCGTTTTGAGGGAAGTCGAAAAGGCACGTTTTATCACTTTGTTACAATTACCTTCACTCATGCACATATAAGAACACATAATGGTTAATATTCCACCAACATTACACATTATTAGTCGAAATAACACAAGTTTTGGAAATTAAAACAAATTGACAACATCACTCTTCGACTTCCCGCCAAAACTCCGACGGCTTTGCTGTTGTGTTCACATTGAGTTACAGGTGCGTTCGTTATATTCTGTTAACTATACACATTATATAAATAAAAATTAAATGCTGGTCGTTAGTAAGCGTATCTCTCGAAATCGGCGGAACCGATATGACTATTTCTATTTTTTAATTTTCGTAATAGCCTAATAAGGCTTTTAGAAAAGTAAAGAAAATTATTAAATAGAAAAATTCTTCTATATTTTCTTTCGTTCTAAATTATTATACCGTGAGGAGCGACTTTAAAAATGTGAACATTTTCATTTTGTTAAGTATATTATCATATTGTTTGCATCGATCAATATTTAGTTAGATATATTACATCTCTATTGAGCAACTGCTTAAAATGGCCATTTATACTTAAGTTAAAATTTTTAATATTGTATTATTTCTTAGTAGCAACTTTGTAACAGAGCAACCTCTGTACATCATAAGAAACCACGTTTGTTCATGGTTTGCTCTGAGATTTTTTAATTTTAGCGAATAAACAATATTGACACTCGAAAAAATGTATGCAACAGTTCTTTTTCGCGCAATTTTGAACATCGCAGCTATCTGTCACGATGTATGTTTGTACAGATTTTGGCCTTAAGAGGTTATTATTTGCCAGTTAAGCTTTCACTACATAGCCGACGTAGGCAGGGCCACGGGAGCGCGACGGTGGCGCGGCTTGGGGAGTTGTAATGTACTGAAATGTACGGGAGACGCCACACGGCGCAGCCCCGCTCGGCGCGAGGGCAAACGTCACGACCGAAAGTAGCCGAGCGTAGTCGTCCTTTGTAATAGTGACATTGATTCACCTGCAGATTTTGTGTTTGATTTGATTGCAAAATTTCGCCATGAATTGCTGCCGCCATTGCCATTTGGGTGACCTTGAGTCTTTTTGCCAATCGAGAGCGACCATAATATACTTCCATAATATTGATCGATTCTTATCTTCAACAAAAAATATTGCATTGCCTGTTGCTGTATAAAACAGGTGATCTTATAATAATGATTCTCAACACTATTTTTATATATAAATTTCTAGTAAGTACATTTATGTCAAGCTATGTCTCGATTGCACGTAAACTAAACAAATAAAAACCGTCATATCTATATTCCCCAAGCGGGGGTAGCAGAGGTGTCTTGTGTACACCCACTTTTCTGCGACGATATTAGGTTCCATGTAACAGGTAGCAAGACTCCAGACTGATACTGGGAAAACTATTTGTCCGACCTAAGATTCGAACTCAGGACCTAGTGATCGCAAAACACATTTTCCGCTACTAGACAAACGAGGCAGTCTTTCTTTGGTCTCATATAATAGTATAAACTGTTAAAAACGTAGTTCCAATGGTAGAATGTCACACTTTCCCACTTCATGTTATTATTTGCATGGAGATAATCTTAAAGGTTAGCCGCAAGCGAGCTACAAAATATTATTAACTACCTGCTACCCGCGACTGCGCACGACTTGTCGGGTAATGCTGTAAAGGCCCTGCGGCCAATAGCGTAGATCATTCACACACACACAAAGACTGCGCACGAATTTGTTTTTTTAATAACATTATAGCGACATTCATCATGTAAATACACGGAACAAAGATGATCTTATTGTACATTCCACTCGTCTCCACAGAATTAGTATTTCTTTCAGGGGGCAATGTATACGCTTCTACAACAAATTACCCATATCCGAAACATGCCTATTAATAAGTTTAAAAAGGCAATTAAAACTAGACTCTGTGAGAAAGAGTATTACAAAATTTCGGATTATCTTGACGATAAAACAGATTGGGTTTGAGCAGCTCCTCATTTAGCAACATTAATCAATGATGTATAATACAATTTTGAAAAACAAAAAAAAATGGTTATCAGAGAGGTCAAATAAATTAAATTAAAAGACAAGCCCGCTGAGTTTCTCGCCGGATCTTCTAAGTGGAGAGATGTAAAAAATGTAATAATTTTGACGTTTGTGAGCGCTATTGAATTGGCCTATATAATAAATGATTTTTGACTTTTGACTTTATCTTTATAAATTATAGCCTATGTGTTATTCTGATTTATAAGTACTTTTTGCTTGAAAGAGTAACAATCATCCATACGTCCATTCTCATACACTTTCTCGTTTATAATATTCGTCGAGTCGTATCAAACAATATGAAAAAATACGGTCAAAGAAATTGATATCGCCTCACGCGCCATATTCGTGGCGAATGCTTTTTGTGTGTGTGTGAATGATCTACGCTGTTGGCCGCGAGGCCTTTACAGCTTCACCGGACAAGTGGGCAAGCGTGCAAATGCTCGTACGTAAGACTACCACGCGCAATCCAGACACGTCTTAACTATCAGCTTTTAGTAACATAGTCAACATTGTAAAATCTCTATTTTGAAAAAACTACCTACTTATCTAATTTTTTTTTTTATTGAGATTTAATCGAGTACTAGAGTACATAAAAGGAAAATATTTTCTCAGTTATTTTATTTAAACACGTAAACTTATGCATTAGAAATGTTAAATAGATACATCCCAGATGCTTTCTAATTTTGTAAATGTATCTTTGTTTTTTATTAAGCTACTTATCGCAACGTTTAAAGCTTTGGACTGTGATAATAGACGAGAGAGAAATCTATTGTATGAAATTAAATATATTTTAAGAACTTGTATAAACTCTGTGTAACGGCGAAGGAAAACATCGTGATCAATCCTCCACATCTGTGAGTCATCTTAATCATTTTTGTAAGACTTCTGAAATCACAGTACGCGCATTGAAGTTAGCGCTACTAATTTGTATCTCGTTGTGTCGTCGAGTTTAGTTTTTTAAAACGAAGATCCACTCTAAGAAATATTCCTTTTGTCGTGGGTGCATTTACAAACATGAAATTCACATGCACAAGCATCCAGACCGAAATAAATATCTGTGGGTCACACAAAGATTTGTCCCTTGCGGGAATCGAATCTGCGACTACTCAATCCAGTGGGCGGTAATAATATATTAGCCCTGTTAAAAAACTGTCCTACCGTTGGGCATGGACTTCCTCTCAAACTGAGAGGGCTTAGGCCATAGTCCACCACGCGGCCCAGTGCGGGTTGGCGAACTTCACACACCTTCGAGAAACTCTTAGGCATGCAGGTTTCCTCACGATGTTTTCCTTCACCGTTAAAGCAAGTGATAGTTAATTTTTAAAACGCACATGCTGTCGAAAATACTGGTGAGTGTATGGGTTTTAACACGAGACCTCTGACTTTGCAGTCCAACGGTCTAACCACTAGGCTATCACTGCTCTTGCAAATACGGTAATTTAATTTTAATAGGTAAGAAGTTTTTTTTATAATAAGTCCGCGGCTATGGACGCGTTAATTCTTTCAACCAACCAAGTTTAATCGCGCGTACTGTATGTAGCAGAGATGGGCAAAATGTAATCAGATTAATGATTGCATTTTCTAATATAAAATCATGATTCAAAATTAAAAGTGTAATCGTAACGTTAAAGATTGCAAAATGTAATTGTACTCGTTATCATTCATACACCGTCACGCCTATATTCCCCAAACGGGGGTGGTTAAATATTCTGATTACATTTTGCACATATCTGGTATGTAGGAACATATACTCACCTTCAGTCACATTAAGGGCCTACCGCGATCGACCATATATCGACCGGAAGAGTGTATTACCAGTTATACTATTACTACATAAGGAAAATAAGGGGATATATTCACCCCGCACTCGGAACAAAATTTTATTTCTTTATTGTACAAAAAGATTACAAATTTGTGAGCGTATTTACACAAATGATGTACAAATACGAACTTATCACAGTTATCTACCAGTTATCCTTTGAGTATAGACAGAAGAGATATATGGAAGTACCTATCATTTTATTGTAGTATTATTTAGTTATCATTTTCTATAAAGACTACACTATGAAATAAAAAAAACTGCTACTATTATTTGCGATGTTTTTACGTAAACTCCATTGACTAGTCCTTGAGCGTTGGTATCAGAAAATTTAAAGCGATAGAGATGACTTAAATTATTCCGAATAATTTGTTTAATCGTTAATTCCTTTTATCGGATTCTAAAATATACAGTCAAAAATCATATTTCTAAATATTAAGTCTCTAATCCATATACTTCTTGAAATGCATGGTTTACAAAAGCAAGTTTTTTTCGCGGTAGCCCTTAAGACCAAAATATCTTGGTGAAACGTAGGTGTACTGTGTACACCTACCTGTTCTAAGACTACAGGTAAGAAAGATAAATATGTATTTATAATTTGCCATCGCTCTCTGTCTTCTATGATGGCTCGCGTAGTAATGTATGATTGCAATAATTTTGCAAAACTTATTAAGTCAGCGAATAGCGTAGAAACTAATTGTTTATTAAGGTTGTTTCTAATTTAATAAAGATATTATGATATTTTATTGGTGTGTTTATTTGCTTAACATTGTCTTAAACTCCGGTGACTCCCAAAAGTCGCAGCTCGTCGGCAGCTATTTCCCGGTAACCACGTCGGCTCGTGGGCAAAAACCCGGATGAGTAATCTATGTGTTTGTTTTTAAATATAGATCGAACGCGGTAACCTCCCACGCAGCACACGAAGACTGTCGGCTGAGAAGGTAACCCAATGTTGATAAGCGACGGATGTTGGCAGATTCGGCGATATAGCAAGGATTTGTGGAAGGCTTAGGGTGACAGTGGAGGTCATGAGTGACTGTCGGTTAGACACTGCAGCCGGACCCTTTCCCAGTTGTAACGGACACCCGTTCCATTGGATCTGAAAGGAGAAGGAAGAGCAAGTGCATCTGGGTTTGCGCGCCCCTTTTTGCACTTTAATATTCATCCTGCGGAAATGATTGGCGAAGTCGGCTGGATTGATTGACGATAACGATTATGGGTTGATAAGGTAGATCTTATAATTCATCGCAAAATATTTCTAACAGCAATAATGTATGTCTGTGTCAATAATGCATATATGGTAATGTTTTGACAGTGATACCGAACAAAATCGTGCGCTATTTCACTTCTAGTGATTTATTATTAGGATTTCTTTGATTTTAATAGTTTTTTTTACACGATTTAAGTCCTAAAGCAATACGCCATTCTCTCTGCATTCCAATATTTCCTCATCTCTACATTCGTTTAAGTTGGATTTTATTTAAGTCTCGTACGTTTCCGCACGTGGGCCTGTCGGTCTACGGTATTGAGATAAACGAACCGACACATTGGATGCGAACGAAGACTAGCCTAACTGAACACTGATATCTACCATTTGTTATTTCGAAAATAAAAAAAGTTTTAAAGTTTTATTTTTAGTTCGAATTAGAATTGCATAGAACGCGTTTTTATATTATAACCTAATAAATAAATAGGTCCCATTTCTCTAGTCGCCCTTTTCTCCCTAAAAAGGACTGCGACGTTGCTTTAGCTGTGCATATTGTGGCAGGCGATTACGAGATCGTGGGTTTGAATCTTAGGATAGATAAAATGTGAGTGTTATTGAGGTTTTTCTATATATCTCGGCGCTTGGGTAGTCTGGATGGCCCTTTCAATGCTGGTAACGGTAAAAGGTGGATTTATCTTCATTTTCATAGTCGTCCGCATGGTGGCCAAACATAAAGTAAATCTTGAAATAACACTGGGGTCTCGTTCAGTACACTGAACTCGTTCAGTACCTAATGTGTGAGAATGCGTATTATAGTTGGAGACCAATATTTTTACACGGAATGCAGTGAGGCTAGCCACTCCACGTCACGTCCGACCGCTCGCCCCGGCAGTGTTGGGCAAAAATCAATTGATTAAACAATTGACAATTAACAATTGATCAATTGTAATTGCAGTGTTATGCAATTAACAATTGATCAATTGTAATTGCAATGTTTTGCAATTAACAATTGATCAATTGTAATTGCAAAACATTGCAATTACAATTGATCAATTGTTAATCGTTTTATGCACATTTACGATTAAACAATTAACAATTAATCATCAAAAAACCGTCGGCGCAATGTAGGTGTCAAAAGCACACTTAACGTTGGTGCAATGTGGGATTGTACAATGTACACTTCTGTCTGGTGTTGTAAGGCTTGAATCGGGAGTACGACGCTTAAGTGAAAGCTTGCCTTCTAAAAAGACTCAAGACAAAACAAGACACAATCATTTATGAGATTTTAAGGGATGGTGATAATTAAAATGGCGTTAATTTTTGGATCAAAGATGGCGGTCGCGACTTCTTCTGAATATTCAATATGAGCATCGTTTTTGGGGTTTAAGAGTATGCTGATTATAAATATGGGTTGATTACGAACAAACTAAACACGAACGAACGAACGAACACTATATTCGTTATCAGCACCCCCAAAACCCCAAAAATGATATCCATATTAATTTAACACCAATATCAATTTACTTGTACTTGTCAGTATCAATCTAACCAGCCTAAACACGAGGGGTTTTGTCCAGTTCACATGTTTCTATGGCCACCTTCCAACTTCATCATCAGACCAACCCCATGGTACCATATTATTGTATTGTTACCGAATTTACATACGTATGCCAATTTCAGCTGATTCGGATACCGTAAGTGCTTGAAAAAAGGATCAGAAGAGTTGATCCGGAAAGACAGACAGACATACGAACAGTGAAAGTTAAATGAAAGTTTGTAAAAAATTAAGTATTTCTATTTTGTCCCTATAAGAATTGAATATTTTACAAGTTCCAGTTCCATATAAAATCATTCCACATTCGTTCAACCGGCACCGGCACCCCTCTGCCAACCCCCCGTGCTATCAATATGTTTGTTTATAAATAAGTACCTAAACTTTAAAGAAACGCGCGCGCAAGCGTCGCCTTTCGGCAGCGGCACGAACCGACAAGTGCGCGCGCGTCAGTAGTAGGGTTGCCACCTATTATTTGAGCAAATAAAGTACATTGGTTTTTAAAGGAAGGCAAAAAATTACATTGTATCTAAATAAAATATTATTTATTTCACTTTACTATTTTGTTTAAAAACATATGTTTTATTACTTTTAGAACTTTTCAATCACCATTATCATTGCTAAACACCTTCACAGCATGTTAACAGTCTATGATAATTTAAATAGATTGGAGAAAGAATTTAAAAGTGCTTATAGTATTTACTATTTTCTTTAAGTTAGCGAAGAATGTAACAATGTAACAATGTTTTTTTCTTAAATCTAGCTTACTCTAGCTTTTATTCGGATTCTAACACCAGACATCATCCACTTTAAATAAAACTATTTTTTTCAGATTTTATCGCGGTTTATTTTTGATTTTTAAGTTCCCGACGTTAAATAACCGTTATAAACCGCGATAGAATCAGAAAAAAATTGTTTTATTTCATGTGTAATATTCGTGTAAATCTAAGAACTCAGTATCATCCACTTTGCTTTTAATGCGATCAATTATTTTCTTATTAATGATTTATGTAAAATGAATCTTAAAAAATCAATTTTCGCGTACTTTACAGTTCTCATAAAGTATGAAGTATACTTACCCTAAATAACGTACAATACGTACTCTAGAATAAACTATGGGTGGCAACCCTAGATACTCGTCGCCTTTCGGCACCGACACGAGCCGACAAAGTGCACGTGCGTAGGTAGGTAAAGTCGGTCGGTAGTGCCACAGTATCTATCTATCCAGTAACTCATCTAAGCCGTTTTAGTGGCATAATTACACTCCCGTCAGAACGCTGTTAAGTTTACCACCTTTTATTGGATTTACTTTTTGTCATTTATTATAACTAATCTACTGCAGTGGTTATAAGCCTGTATTTTTTCGATATGAGTGCAGAGTAATACAATTTAACATAGACATTGTGCAATAACAGCATAATGAAAACGTTTATAATTTTAATTTTTATGCTCAAGAATATATTATTTACCTTTATTGCAAATTGTTTCTAGAAGAACGTTTTCTCCTTTTACGAATAAGTATTCTCATTATATATAAGTATTCTCGTATCTCATTCTTATTGAGAGTTTTTATGATAGATTACTCGGAAATTGTATATAAGTTAAAACCGATATATGTTAAAAACCACATGAGTTACTAAATATCAATTTGGCGATTCGAGTGGCCATTATTTTAATTCTAATAATAGATACATATTGAGAAACCATACAAGCCCTCATGTATCGATTTTGATAGCAATAAGCAAATAGCGATGTTAGTAACTAATAAGTTAAAAGTGGTCATTTTATTCTAAATATTAAGGCCTACTAGCACAAAAAGCCAAAATATTTAAATTTGTATTAATTTTCTATCTATCTATATTGTCACGCCAGATCCCTTGTGGGGTAGGCAGATAGTAAAGAGTTCGAACAGGTTATTTCTTCACAGAACATTCTAATGTTAGTTGTAAAAAAAGCGTCCGTCTCGGACGTGCATGCCACCGCGGCTTATTACATGTGGAAAACTATCGAGAAGACGTGTAGAGCGCGCGTCTGTGTGCGTGAGTTTGATTCGGACCGTAAGTACTAAGATGTTTTACTGTGTTATAGTACACTGTGGTAGGGCACACCACATACCCGTGTGTGTGTGTGTGTGTGTGAATGATGTACGCTGTTGGCCGCGAGGCCTTTACAGCTTCACCGGAATAAAAGGCGAGCGTGCAACCACTACACTCTAGCCAGCCAGAAGGGCAAGAGGCGACATACTCGAGGCGCCCTCGGTTGGGACAGTCGCTGTAGGGGGACGGGTGCACTACTAAGTGCACCGGTCAACCGCCGGCTATGGGAGGGGATTTACTACTACGTCGTCGTCGTCGCCCGTATTCTGAGGGGGGGTCGGTGAGAACATGTCGTGGCCGGCGGTGGCGGCAGGGGTCGGGGGGGACCACATACCCCGCCTCCATATTGTCATAACTTTTTTCGGAGTGCAAAGTATCGCCTACATTTCAACACGATCTCACTTCAGAGTACTTTTGTGTGTGTACTTATAGTAGTAGGTATTTAAACTTACGAATTTTCTATTAAGTATATTCGCATATTTCAACGAATATTTCCATCCTTTTTGGATATTATAGTCATTATGGATAAAAAGGAATATAGTTATATGTCAGATAACACGTCGGATACGGACATCAATGAACAGTTAGATCGAGATGGGCAGTCTTCAGGGCCGAGCTCAATCACGTCAATATCTTCATCCCCGCGTCTTGCACTTGCACATGTGTGTGTGTGTATGTGTATGAATGATCTACGCTGTTGGCCTCGAGGCCTCTACAGCTTCACCGGATTTTAAAGGCGAGCGTGCAACCACTACGCTCCAGCCAGCCAGAAGGGCAAGAGGCGACATACTCGAGGGCGCCTCGGAGAGGCGCCCTCGGTTGGGACAGTCGCTGTATGGGGACGGGTGCACTACTAAGCGCACCGGTCGACCGCCGGCTATGGGAGGGGATCTACTACTGCGTCTGCGTCTACGGCGTCGCTCGTATTCTGAGCGGAAAGAAGGGATGACAAAGCATCGGGGGGGTCGGTGAGAACATGTCTCGGCCGGCGGTAGCGGCAGGGGTCGCGAGGGAGGTCGTAGTCGGCGGTGGCTACGATTAACGGATTCGCATGGGAAGATGCGTTCGCGAAGTGACGTGTTGACGCCTTTTTAATAAAGGCGCGAATAGGTTCGAGACCTAGATCGGAGTGGAGGTCGACGTTCCGTACGAACCAGGGGGCTCCTACGGCTTTACGGAGGAAGCGGTTTTGAACCGCTTGAAGTCTGTCGATGTGAGAGGGGGCCGAATGCCCGAACACAGCACACGCATAAGTCATGATGGGACGAACGCAAGTTTTGTAAAGCGTCACCTTATTTCTAAGGGACATTTTACTCCGCTTGCAGATTAACGAATGGAGACGACCGAGCACGAAGGATGCTCGGTGACGGACCCGCTTGATGTGCGGGCCGAAGGTCATGGTACTGTTCAGGGTGACCCCTAAATATTTGACCTCTTTGACCCAGGGAATGGGTCGGTCGAACATGGTCACTTGACCTCGGTTCCTTCCGGGGTGGCGCAGAGAGTGGTGCGAAGGTGCACCTCTGGAGAAGAGCACCGCCGCGCTCTTGTCCGGGTTCACCTCGATTCGCCACTTCCTGAACCAATCCCCTAGGGTATTGGCGGCGGTCTGGAGTTTCTTCGTGATGAGGGCCTTGTTCCTATTGGAATAATAAAGAGCGGTGTCATCCGCGAATAAAGCTAGTTTAACATCACTCGAACGAGGAATGTCGTTCGTGTAGAGGCTAAACAGGAGCGGAGAGAGCACTGAGCCCTGTGGGACTCCAGCACTGATGGAGTGGGAAGCGGAGCGCGTCATTTCGACGCGATAACGAAAGGCGCGATTCGACAAGAAGTCTCGTAAGATGAGCACGAGTCTGTCCGGCACACCCAATCGGTAGAGCTTGTAGATCAAGCCGTTGTGCCAGACTTTGTCGAATGCCTTCGCGACATCCAGGAAGAGGGCGCCCGTGTAGACGGGTCTTCCGGGCCCATTGAGACCGGAGAGAATGTGCTCCGTGATGCGGTGCACCTGATGGACACAAGAGTGTTTGGCTCGAAAGCCGAACTGCTCGTCGATAAGGATACCCCAGGACGTTATGAAGTCCTTGAGCCTCGCCAGAAGGAGGCGCTCGTATATCTTGGCCAGGGAGTTGAGGAGACTGATAGGGCGGTAGCTCGCGGGGAGATTGCGAGGTTTGCCGGGCTTGGGGATGCCAATGACGTCCGCCTCCTTCCACTTAGCGGGGAAGGTGCAGTTCGTCATGGCGGCGTTCAAGATGGCCACCAAGAGGCAGATGAGTTGGGCGGGCAGGCATTTCAGAACGCGATTCGAAATGCCGTCAGGGCCGGGGGCTTTTTTAGATTTAAGACCCATTATCAGATCTTCGACCTCTGTTTGCGTGATAGGAGGCAAGGAATCGACGGGGGGGAGGGATGCCCTGCGCTCGACTTCCCTATCTACCGCGTCGACGTGGGACTGGTCGACGGACTGAGAGCTGGGGGCGCACTGGCTCTCGAGGGAGTCGGCGAGAAGCTCGGCCTTTTCGTCGTCGTCGAAGGCTGGGGGTGCTGCGCCTGAAGGGCGGGACAGCGGGGGCATGTCAGTCGAGGAGTCGGATTTGAGGCTACGCGCCAGCTGCCAGTAGGCCAGATGCGACGGCGCGATGCCCTCTAGGAGGACACCCCACCGTTCCTCCCGGACCTCCGCGACACGACGCTTTACCTCTCGTTGTAAAGCGCGCATCCGGGCCCGATTGGCTTCGGTGGGGTAGGAGTCGTACGCTCGGATGGAAGCATTCTTGGAACGAATGAGATCCCTAACATCGTCCGGCAGTCGAAAGCGGTTGAGGTAGAGATCTTCCGCCTCGACTTGCTTGGACGATCGACTGACAGCCGATCGGATGTGCTCGGTGAAGGCATCTACGGCCTGATCGGTGTCCTGAGGGGACGGGATGGAGTCCGAGCTGAGAGGCAGGGGGGGAGGGTCGGCATCCGCCAAGGCCGTGCTTAGCGCATGCCAATCCACCACCGTCTTTTTGGGTCGCTGAGGGGCGGAAGGGGGGGAACCGAGTCTCATGACTACAGGTCGATGGTCAGAGTCGAGTTCCTGGACTACTTCCAAGGAGTGCAGCCGTAGGGTGACACCCTTCAGAAGCGCCATGTCCAGGACGTCGGGTCGGTGATTGGGATTGTTAGGATAGTGGGTAGGG
Organism: Phalera bucephala; assembly: GCA_905147815.2. Lineage (NCBI taxonomy): Eukaryota > Metazoa > Arthropoda > Insecta > Lepidoptera > Notodontidae > Phalera > Phalera bucephala. Next base: position 22,560,395 of record LR990615.1, read on the forward strand.
TGCATGGGTGCGATGACGTCAAAGTCGAGAACGTCGACCAGGGCGTCAAGGCTCCTACCGTTAGGGGTAGTGGTGAGACCGTTCCAGGCCACGTGTTTGCTGTTGAAGTCGCCCGCCAGAATGACGGCGCTTCCCAGATTGAGGAGTGCTTCAAAGTCACTCCTGAGAACGGATTTAGTGGGGGAAAGGTAAACGGAGGCGATCACGATGGGCTGGTGCCCCGTGAGAGAGACGCGACAGACCGAGGCTTCAATGTTGGTGAGCGCGGGGGGATCGAGAGGGATGCAGTGCAGGGACCTCCTGTAGTAAATGAGAGTACCGCCTCCGCGGGAGCCGATTCTGTCATTGCGCACGAGGTTGTAGTTTGCGATCCTAGGATCGCGTTGTGCGGGCTTCAGGAAGGTTTCCTGCACGAGGAGGATATCAAGTTGGTGATCTCGGAGGAAATCAGCAACCTGATCTCGCTGGGAGCGAAGGCCATCGGCGTTAAAGAACGCCAGGGATAGGTTGTGGGGCTTTTGGCGGGGAGATCGTAGATCCATTATTGGGTGCGGGGGGGTTGGGTTTTGAGGGACGCCAGGACGTCATAGACGTCCCTGTATTCCGCGGCCAGGAGAACCTGGTCCGCCAAGTTGGTGGCGGCGCGGAGACGAAGGGCGAGTTCGCGGACTCTGGGGAACAGCGCGGGGCTTATAACCGCCGAGACGCTCATAATTAGGTCAACGTCCTGACTGACGTTAGTGACCGGAGGGGGACAAGCCGCCACCGGCGGGATCGCCGGCGCGCGCTTCGGGGGGCGGGCGGGGCCCACTGACGCAGGGTGGGAGGCCGCGGTGTAAGGCAGCGGCTTCACCCACGCGTTGGCGCCGAGGGACGGCCTGAGCGCCGGGGGAGGGGGGGTCAGCTTCAGAGGCGCGGGAGCGCGGGGAGCCGTGGTCGCTGGCGCAGAAGGCACCGGACGAGGGTGCGCTGAGGGCGCGGGGGGGTGTTGCGCTGAGGGCGCAGAGGGGGGGGCAACCGCGCGGGGGCGGCGGCGGCCGCCGCGCCTCGCCCGGCCGCGCTTCCCCTTCGGGGCCTTGGGGCAACCGCGATAGTTCGCGGTGTGCCCCTTGGTGCCGCAGAGGACGCAGCTGGGGGGCTCGGCCGCCGTCTCCTTCGAGCGGGCGCACTGGGACGTCGCGTGGTCCCCGATGCACTTAACGCATCGAGGGCGCGCGTGACAGTTTCGGGCAGAGTGCCCGTACAGTTGGCAATTGTGGCACTGCCCGGGCGTGCCACGTTTGTGGGGGACTTGCACATATAATCACAGTTCTGTGTACTAAATGCTCGCCTTACACTACTAAAATCAGAGGATTCAACAACTGTACGTCCAATTTTCTGAGTCACCTCAAACGGAAACATGGATAACATTGGGTAAATGAATATAAAAGATACATAAAACAAAGAAAAATAACAAAAAAGGTGCAAAAATTCCAAAAAAAATTACCGACAAGGGGCTTAAGAAAAGTTGAAGAGGTCCAGCCACATGCACAAGAAACATTTGCGCAAAATATGATAAACTATAAACCCCAAAAATGAAACCCGTATCGATTTAACTCCAAAAGTCGCGTCCGCCTTCTCGGTTTCAAATGTTAACGCCATATTCGTTATCAGCATCCCCTAAACCCCCAAAAGTGACACCTATATTGATTTTACATCAAGAATCACGTCCGCCGTCTTGGATTTTTAAATAACGTTATATTTCTACTCAGCATCCCTTAAAACCCTAAAAGTGACACCTATATTGATTTTATTTCAAAAGTCGCGTCGGCCATCCTGAATCCAGAAACTAACGCCATATTCTTAATCAACATCCCCTAAAACCCCGAAATCGATATCCATATCGATTTTCATAAAAATTCGCGTCCGCCATCTCGGATTTTAAGATTATCGGTATATTTGTTATCAGCATAACCTAAACCCTCTCAGTTGGAGAGGAGGCCCGTGCCCAGCAGTGGGACAGTTTATTACCAGGGCTAATATTATTATAACCTAAACCCTGAAATCGATACCCATATAGATTTTCATAAAAAGTCGCGTCCGCCATCTTGGATCCAGAAACTAACGCCATATTCGTAATCAGCATCCCCTAAAACCCCGAAATCGATACCCATATTGATTTACATAAAAAGTCGCGTCCGCCATCTTGGATTTTAAAATTAACTTTACATTTGTTATCAGTATCCCCTAAAACCCCAAAGTCCATACCCATATTGATTTTCATAAAAAGTCGCGGCCGTCATATTGGATTTTAAAATTAACATTATTTTCGTTATTAACATCCCTCAAAACCATAAAAGTGACACGCATATTGATTTTGTTACAAAAGTCACGCCCGCCATCTTAGGTCCAGAAATTAACGTCATATTCGTAATCAGCATGCCCTAATATCGCAAATGTGACACCCATATTGATTTAACTTCAAAAGTCGCGTCCGACATCTTAGATCCAAAAATTCACGCCATATTCGCAATCATTATTCCCGAATCCCCAGAAGTGACACCCATTTTACTTCAAATGTCACGTCCGCCATCTTGGATGTGTTTAAAATATATTCTCTTGTGTGTTTAATTGTTAATTGTTTAATCGTAAACATGCAAAAAACGATTAACAATTGATCAATGGTAATTGCAACGTTTTACAATTACCATTGATCAATTGTTAATTGTGAAAGCCTACAATTAACAATTAATTTTTCAATCGTCAATTGCAATTGATGTTTTCTGCGATTGAAATTTCAATTGTTTGATCCTACAATTGAACAATTAAACAATTAGTGCCCAACACTGTCGCCCCGTCGACAATCGAATAACAACGCAGCGCCGTCCGCCATTTTACATCGACCATCTGTAATCGGTGATTCGTTATCTGAGAGATGTCATGTGTCATCGCTTCACAACTAAACACACTCGAACAACCAAAGAAGTATAGTACTCTGAGCATGGATATATTACAATGGATTGAGCACTTTGCGAAACCACAAGGACACTCTCTTACAGCTCTACGTCTCTTTTTAAGTAGGGTGACAAAACATTGTTGACATATAATTAACGATTTATTCTCGGGCACTGTTTATTGCGCTAATTCTTTCTTTCTACGCATATGCCACATTTTAAATGAGTAGTAGTCAAAGTTTTTGATTAAATTGCCCATTTGCGAATCGGAATCTGTAAATTCAGCTTCATAATAATATCAGCCTATACTGCCCACTGCGGGGCAAAGGCCTTCTCTCACAAATCGAGGTGAGAGAGATTAGGTCATACTTCACCACGCGGACCCAGTGCGAATTGGTGGAGGCAGGTGTGTGGCCACCTGCTGCTAGAACTTATCAAGCCGCCTTTAAGGCTTCCAACTCGGCTTAACGACTACCACATTAAGTGGTAACCGGGACCAACGGCTTAACGTGCCTTCCGAAGCACGGAGACGCTCGAATATGAAAATGCCACAAACGGTCACCCATCTCAGGCCGACCGAGTCGAACGCTGCTTAACCTTGGTGATCGGTAAGAACACAGCGGTCGCACAGCGCTACGAGCGCCTCAATTCAGCTTCAATTATCGCAAAAATTAAGGATAGTCTCCTAGGGCCGTTTTTCTGTATCTACAACGGTTGAGATAGCTGTCCTTATTGTCCCATCTTAAACCATCCGGTATATAAAAACAAATTAAGAACCTTATTCGTTTTGAGCTCGGTAATAAATGGTTTACAGCCTATTTAAACCATATTATAAATAGGTATAGTCCGTATTAGTTCTACCTTATGGTCACCATACTGCATCGTAATAGGTGCGAGCGTGACACCGGGCTCCAGGTTATTGCTCTCGCTCATCATGCTTTTTCGAGTTGTCCGTTTAGGGCATGGATTTAAACAAAGGATTGAGTACTGTCAAAAATTGCCAAGGAAAATTAAACTTTTAGTCACAGTCACAACATTGAAGTTTCTATGATTTAAACAACTCGAGAAACCCGGTGTCACGCTCGCACCCATTACGATGCAGTACGGTGACCATAAGGTAGAGTTAATACGGACTATACCTATTTATCATCTATCTATCTATATCATCACGCCAGATCCCTTGCGGGGTAGGCAGAGAGTACAGAGTTTCAACAGGTTCTTTCCTTACATACCTCTCTGGCTTACATACCACTCTCATCGTTCCTATTTATCATGTGGTTTAAATACGAGTTCAAGATTAAAATGGGGCAGTAAGGACAGCTATCTCAACCCTTGTAGATACAGAAAAACGGCTCTAGGGGACTATCCTAAGTTTCTGCGATATTTGGAGCTGAATTTACAGATTCTGAAAAACATGTGCAGTCAGCAAGAAAATTGATAATTTAATCAAAAACTTTGACTTTGAATGAGTAGTATCATTTAAAATATGGCATATGCGTAGAAAGAAAGAATTACGGCAATAAACAGCGCCCGAGAATTATACGTTAATTATATATTAGGCGCTCGTAGCGCTGTGCGACCACGGTGTTCTTACCGATCACCAAGGTTAAGCAGCGTTCGACTCGGTCGGCCTGAGATGGGTGACCGTTTGTGGCATTTCATATTCGAGCGTCTCCGTGCTTCGGAAGGCACGTTAAGCCGTTGGTCCCGGTTACCACTTAATGTGGTAGTCGTTAAGCCGAGTTGGAAGCCTTAAAGGTGGCTTAATAGGTTCCAACAGCAGGTGGCCACAAACCTGCCTCCACCAATCCGCACTGGGTCCGCGTGGTGGAGTATGACCCAATCTCTCTCACCTCGATTTGTGAGAGGAGGCCTTTGCCCAGCAGTGGGCAGTATAGGCTGATATTATTATTATTATATGTCAACAAGTCCATAATCGTACCAATGTTTGGTCACCCTACTTAGAAAGAGACGTAGGGCTCTCAATAAGTATCCTTGTCAACCCGTTTTTTTCGCAGAGTGCTCAATCCAGTATGATAGAAATCCATGGTTTAGGGTTATAAATTCATGACTCTGAGCGAGCAACCATTAAAGGCATAGAGTATGTCTATGACAAGGTTAAAGGTTACTGAAATGAAAATAACTGCTCGTCATTCTATAATGTGATTTTTATATTATCCTAGCAACCTAACATCATAGTGTAAATACAGTGTATAGTTTTCAGGTTTATTGTGTGTTTTTATAGTGTATGTTTCTGTTTTATAATTATTTTAGTGCTTTATTTTGTATGTTATATGTCTATTCATGTTCCAATGACACGGAATGCAGTGAGTCCGAATCCATGTCAGCTGTCCTTGGATAATCTTGCCCAATGCTCCGAGTGCTCAGAGCCTCGGTATTTTAAAGGGCCAAAAGGGCTTAAGATTCACTCCAAAAGGTACATCATACATCTTCTAACCTTCCGTCTTCCGTTCCTGTTTCTATTGCATTCAATAACAATCCACCTACTGCGTATGGAGATAATAGTAACCAGATATCTCTCACCCTCTTCTGGCAAATATTAGGTCACCTTAAATCCACCAAATTAATTGTAAAGCGAATACCTCGTGGAGCCCGTACATCCATTGCAGAATCACTCGCATCTACCATCAGCATCGTTCTCAAAGATAACTCACAACGTGCTTGGGAACATTTGTTAACTTTTCCTTTTAGAATCCTCCATGTCCCACTTGATCCTGGAAATACAGACTTACTGACTTCGCGATTAAAACAAAATTGTGACAATCATGCCTCCCTTCATTGTAACATTAATAGTTCTCAATCACATACACAAAAATGCCAATCTGAATCTGCTTTCTACCGCATGGTAGAGAGTAGATTCAGTGACGGTGACGTTAGAGGGGCAGTTCGGATGATTTTCTCCAACGACAGTATAGCCTCAGACACGTCCGAGACCCTTACAGCTTTGCTCGCCAAGCATCCACCAGCGACTCACCACCGTCTCCCTGATCCGCCTACCTTTTCACACCCTATACAAGTTAGCACGGAGGATGTGGCCAATGCCATTAGTTATTTTCCTAGCGGATCGGCGAGCGAGCTTGATGGTTTAAGCCCGCAACACTTAAAAGATCTCACTTCATTCGCTTGTGGCGACGCTGGGCAACGGCTTCTAAAAGAACTAAAGGCACTGGTCAACTTTATGATAAATAAAAACGTTGATTCTTCTATTACAGACATACTTTTCGGCGGGAATTTGTGTGCCTTCTCCAAAAAGGATGGAGGTATAAGACCTATCGCGGTCGGTACAACTCTCCGCCGTCTCTCGGCAAAGGTCTGCTGCAGGAAGGTTTTCAATCCCTTGAAGGATTATTTTCAACCCCTGCAGATAGGCTTTGGCTCGGGAGGTGGCTGTGAAGCTGCCGTTTATGCACTGCGAACATTTATATTGAACGACGGTCGTAAAGTCTTCTCAAGGTTGACAAAAGGAATGCGTTTGACAGATTTGCCCTGTTGACTTAAATAAGCCACAAAATTCCTGACTGTTTTAATTTTCTTCGGCAATGTTATAGTAATCCATCAAAATTAGTGTACAAAGGTAACCTTATAGATTCGGCTGTCGGCTGTCAACAGGGTGACCCGCTTGGTCCGGCCATATTCAGTTTAGCAATTCACCCTATCATCATGCGTTTAGAGTCAAAATTCAATGTGTGGTACCTCGATGATGGGACACTTGGAGGGCACGTAGATCCGGTTCTGCGTGATCTGAAATTCTTGATTGAAGAACTCAGATCCATCGGTTTGGAATTAAACTATAAAAAGTGCGAACTCTATTTATTTGATACAGTTTCCAATAAAGATGTTATTAAGAAAAAAAAAATGATTTGGCACCTAATATCAAAGTAATTAATAGCAGTAACCTCCGTCTTCTAGGAAGTCCCATCCTCGACAATTCTTTTCAGGATTTTATTGACGAAAAAATTCAAAATTTTGAGTCTGTTTCGGATCGCTTGCACAAAATAAATTCTCACATGGCCTTCAACATTATTAACTACTGTCTTTTTGTTGCTAAATTAACGTATGCTCTTGATTTTTTCACCTCTGGACACATAACGACATTTTACAGAGGCTTGACAACATCGTGAGAGATACAGTCAGCTCTATTTCAAATTGTTGTCTAGATGATAGGGCGTGGTACCAGGCCTCTCTTCCGGTCAGGAAAGGAGGTATGAGAATTCGCAAAATTTCAAGTTTATCGCTCCCAGCCTTCTTGTCTTCAGTCCGTAGCACACTTGGTCTAGTAAAAATAATTTTGTTACCTTCTTTGACCAACTTCACAATCCCATATTTGGATGAAGGCAAGGATGCTTGGCTATTGGCCTGTCCAAATACTACTCCTCCCACAGATCCGACTTCCCAGAAGCAGTGGGATCGCCCGATCTGCGAACTTGCACGGAAAAACCTAATTGAAACGTCCCTTAGTTCTGCGGATCGCGCTCGTATCCTCGCTGCTTCTGAGTGGGAGTCGGGTCTTTGGCTACAGGCCCACCCTTCTGTCCATCTTGGGACCTAATTAGACTCCACTGCATTTCGTGTTGCATTGTGTCTCCGTTTAGGGGTTCCTTGTCTTGTTCCACACCATTGTCAGTGTGGTAGTAGAGTCGACCAACTCGGCCACCACGGACTGTCATGCCGCAGAAGTGCCGGACGGGTTGCGCGTCATGCCAGTCTCAACGGCATCATACGCCGTGCCCTTGCCAACGTCAACATGGCGGCCATCCTTGAACCGTCTGGTCTCCATCGTGATGATGGCAAGAGGCCCGATGGTATGACGCTGGTACCCTGGAAGATGGGACGGCCGTTAGTGTGGGACGCTACATGCGTCGACACTCTCGCTCTGTCTCATCTTCCAGCGTCCTCGGTGCGGGCAGGCAGCGCTGCACTGAGCGCAGAATCCCTCAAACGCCGCAAATATGATTCTTTTGGCTTGGGATATTTGAGGCGTTTGGGGTAGAGACATTGGGTCCGTGGGGGCCGGGAGCCCACCGGATGTTTCGAGAAATTTCGATGCGTCTGGTGTAGTGTACTGGCGACCAGAACGCTGGTATGTATTTTGGTCAGCATATAAGCATTGCTATTCAGCGCGGCAATACTGCCAGTGTTCTAGGTACACTGCCAACTGACAGTGGCGTGAAACCATTTGGCCCTATGTAAATAGGTATTTTTCTTTTTCACACCCGTTTTTGTTAATAATTCTTTGGTGTTTTTTTTATATAATCGTACATATCGTATATAATATTCTTCTTAATAAAAATTCAATAAAAAATTATAGGATTCTAAGTAAAATTCTAAGTAACCGTCTGGAGTTGTGCCAGGTATAATGAAAACGCTCGCCCTCTAAGTGGCCTTGATATCGTCGGCCATAGGTATTTGGGTGTGTAAACCTACAGTACATACACCTATCCTACTTCCTATGAATATTTGAGTGTTTATCACTCTATCACGCAATAATGGCTGAATGGTTTTAAATGAACTTTGGCGCACAGTTTATTACATAGATTAACACAGGATTTTTATCCGGGAAAAAAAATTAGGTTTCTGTCGAACGAAATCGCGGGCAGAAACTAGTACAGTATACGTTTGTCGTCCCCGCTTGGTGAATAAAGGCGTAACGGAGTTTTTTTAGGAAGGCAAATATAATCAACAAAGTAGGAACATTTTATTAAAGCATTTTGATGCAAATATGACGGAGCTAGCACATCGCAAATGTTTAGGCATATCAGCCACTAACCCTTTTAACTACTGAATATTTTTTTAATTCCATTCACAAATATTTTTTCTAAACATGATTTTTGAGGCGCTCGTAGCGCTGTGCGACCGCGGTGTTCTTACTGATCACCAAGGTTAAGCAGCGTTCGACTCGGTCGGCCTGAGATGGGTGACCGTTTGTGGCATTTCATATTCGAGCGTCTCCGTGCTTCGGAAGGCACGTTAAGCCGTTGGTCCCGGTTACCACTTAATGTGGTAGTCGTTAAGCCGAGTTGGAAGCCTTAAAGGTGGCTTGATAAGTTCCAACAGCAGGTGGCCACAAACCTGCCTCCACCAATCCGCACTGGGTCCGCGTGGTGGAGTATGACCCAATCTCTCTCACCTCGATTTGTGAGAGAAGGCCTTTGCCCAGCAGTGGGCAGTATAGGCTGATATTATAAACATGAGTTTTAGAACATTAATTTATATTTTGTCCAACACAAACAAAAAATATCCAAACCATTTCATCCCGCAACGATGAAAGGCACGTTTAAAAAATAACAACGCATCCCCGTAACGTTTGAAATAAACACGTGAAGAGTATTTACGTTGTGATGAAAACAAGAGGGTTTGCAATTTTACACCCCGTGTTTATGTGATTATTTATACATATTCGTGTGTTGCATTTTGTGTGGAAGGCCCGGCGCACACACGATGATTTGACGACCGGCGGTTGGCGATTTTGCGATTGATTACTTCTTAAAATAGGTGGCAATAATTGGATCGGAATTATCAGATTCGCAAGTATCGATAGTACCCACTAATTACATCGAAATTATCAGATTTGTAAATATGGTGGTACTAATTGGCCCAGTATTACTAAAACTGATTCGCAGGAGAAAATCAAAAGAATAATCTCAGTTTTCGGTAGAAAATATTAATTATGAGACTTTTAATACTGAAAAACTCTCATGGTGGCTTCTTACGACACAGAAAGGGGCTTTCAGAATTCACCGGTGTCACTATGTCACACTTCAGATCCTTTCAGAATAACTACTTCATTTATTGATTGATAGGGCAAAAATCCTGTAAATTAACCCTATAAATGTGCATAGAATATTCTTATAATATCTTCTGCATTATATTTGCTAAAGCGTGGTACAGACGCTTTAATTAATTGTTTAGTCAGTTCCAATTTTTCATGAAAGCTACTAATATGATGACAATTTGCGGAAGCGATGATAAAACATATATAGCTTTTTTCAGAGCCTATTTACAAAAGTTTATATGTTGTTGATATCTACTTAGGCATGTAAAATTATTTAAATTTGTGTAATGTAAAATGTTCGCTTGGGTTTGTGCAATGGATGTGCGAAGTATTTATTGTTTGAGTCGAGCCTTACTGAGGTTGGGTAGGGATGACGTAACTGTAGGTATGTAGATACTTTATGGGGTGATTTATGAGCGTTGATATACAATTTCAGAAGTGACTAGGTCTCACTTATCAGGGGATTGTTTGAAGCACCTTTTCACTGAGAGCGCGAGCAAGTTTGATATTTATTACCTTGTCACTGGTACTAGATAAACAGTTAATAAGTTTAATATGCGTCTATTTATGTATCTTTATCGTCCCCTAAATACGTTTGGAGTAGGCAGTGGGAGGGATTTTGTATGTTTTTTATGTTTTGTTATGAGAGACATTTACCGATCTTTAAAATCCTTTGGCTAGACAGCAGCGCTATCAGAGCACTTATTAGCGGGACCCGAAGGAAACAATAACTTATATTTATATCAATGCCTACAACTAAAAAAACTGCGTTGTACGTCGACATTGTTGGATACAGGCTCTATATTTCTAACACCCCTATTTATCGGGGGTTAAAAGAAACGTACTCATTTGTATCTACAATAACTTCGCCCGCGGTCACAATTAGCAAAACGTAAATCGTAGTTATTATTAAAATATTATTTTAGTCGATCAGTACTTGGATACATAGTAGGTCCATATAAAATGGTGTTTGGACCTTTGTTTATGGTTTAAGTGACATGAGAATAGCGGAGTGTATTGATACATATCTACAGTCATACAAGGATCTTTTTGCTTGAGGGGCAAAATTGAAACTAACGCTGTCATCAAGTTTAATGTCAGTTCATGACAGTTGCAGAGTTACCGTTTGCTGAGAAATTTACCCAAGTTCTTTTTAATTAGTAACCGTGTTGAAATATTTTCCTGGAAGTACGTACATTTTACTAAATGATAACCCAAATTGTGTGTGTGTGTGTGTGTGAGTGATGTACGCTGTTGGCCGCGAGGCCTTTACAGCTTCACCGGACTTAAGGGCAAGCTTTCAGCCACTACGCTCGAGCCAGAAGGGCAAGGGGCGACATACTCGAGGTAGAAGAGGCGCCCTCGGTTGGGACAGTCGCTTTGGGGGGACGGGGTGCACTACTAAGTGCACCGGTCAACCGCCGGCTATGGGAGGGGATCGTCGCCCGTATTCTGAGCGGAAAGAATGGATGACAAAGCATCGGGGGGATCGGTGAGAACATGTCGCGGCCGGCGGTGGTGGCATAACCCAAATTGCTCATGTGTGTGTGTGTGTGAATGATGTACGCTGTTGGCCGCGAGGCCTTTACAGCTTCACCGGACTTAAAGGCGAGCGTGCAACCACTACGCTCTAGCCAGCCAGAAGGGCAAGAGGCGACATACTCGAGGGCGCCTCGAAGAGGCGCCCTCGGTTGGGACAGTCGCTGTAGGGGGACGGGTGCACTACTAAGTGCACCGGTCAACCGCCGGCTATGGGAGGGGATTTACTACTACGTCGTCGTCGTCGCCCGTATTCTGAGCGGAAAGAAGGGATGACAAAGCATCGGGGGGGTCGGTGAGAACATGTCGCGGCCGGCGGTGGCGGCAGGGGTCGGGGGGGAGATCGTAGTCGGCGGTGGCTACGATTAACGGATTCGCATGGGTAGATGCGTTCGCGAAGTGACGTGTTGACGCCTTTTTAATAAAGGCGCGAATAGGTTCGAGACCTAGATCGGAGTGGAGGTCGACGTTCCGTACGAACCAGGGGGCTCCTACGGCTTTACGGAGGAAGCGGTTTTGAACCACTTGGAGTTTATCGATGTGAGAGGGGGCCGAATGCCCGAACACAACACACGCATAAGTCATGATGGGTCGAACGCAAGTTTTGTCACCTTATTTCTAAGGGACATTTTACTCCGCTTGCAGATTAACGAATGGAGACGACCGAGCACAAATGATGCTCGGTGACGGACCCGCTTGATGTGCGGGCCGAAGGACATGGTACTGTTTAGGGTGACCCTTAGATATTTGACCTCTTTGACCCAGGGAATGGGTCGGTCGAACATGGTCACTTGGCCGAGATTACTTCTAGGGCGGCGCAGGGAGTGGCGCGGGGTGGCACCTCTGGAGAAGAACACCGCAGCGCTCTTGTCCGGGTTCACCTCAATACGCCACTTCCTGAACCAATTCCCTAGGGAATTGGCGGATACCTGAAGGTGTCTGGTAATGAAACCCTTATTCCTATGCGAGACGTAGAGAGCGGTATCATCCGCGAATAGGGCTAGATGCGCCTTACTCGAACGAGGAATGTCGTTCGTGTAAAGGCTAAACAGGAGCGGAGAGAGAACTGAGCCCTGTGGGACTCCAGCACTGATGGAGTGGGAAGTGGAGCGCGTCATTTCGACGCGATAACGGAAGGTGCGATTCGACAAGAAGTCTCGTAAGATGAGCACGAGTCTGTCCGGCACACCCAATTGGTAGAGCTTGTAGACCAAGCCGTTGTGCCAGACTTTGTCGAATGCCTTCGCGACATCTAGGAAGAGGGCGCCCGTGTAGATGGGTTTGGGTCTATTGAGACCGGAGAGGATGTGCTCCGTGATGCGGTGCACTTGGTGGACGCAAGAGTGTTTGGCTCGAAAGCCAAACTGCTCGTCGATAAGGATACCCCTGGACGTTACGAAGTCTTTGAGCCTCGCCAGATGTAGGCGCTCGTATATCTTGGCCAGGGAGTTGAGGAGACTGATAGGGCGGTAGCACGCGGGGAGATTGCGAGGTTTGCCGGGCTTGGGAATGCCTATGACGTCCGCCTCCTTCCACTTAGCGGGGAAGGTGCAGTTCGTCATGGCGGCGTTCAAAATGGCCACCAAGAGGCAGATGAGTTGGGCGGGCAGGCATTTCAGAACGCGATTCGAAATGCCGTCAGGGCCGGGGGCTTTTTTAGATTTAAGACCCATAATCAGATCTTCGACCTCCGTTTGCGTGATAGGAGGCAAGGAATCGACGGGGGGGAGGGATGCCCTGCGCTCGACTTCCCTGTCGACCGCGTCGACGTGGGACTGGTCGACGGACTGAGAGCTGGGGGCGCACTGGCTCTCGAGGGAGTCGGCGAGAAGCTCGGCCTTTTCGTCGTCGTCGAAGGCTGGGGGTGCTGCGCCTGAAGGGCGGGACAGCGGGGGCATGTCAGTCGTGGAGTCGGATTTGAGGCTACGCGCCAGCTGCCAGTAGGCCAGATGCAACGGCGCGATGCCCTCTAGGAGGACACCCCACCGTTCCTCCCGGACCTCCGCGACACGACGCTTTACCTCTCGTTGTAAAGCGCGCATCCGGGCCCGATTGGCTTCGGTGGGGTAGGAGTCGTACGCTCGGATGGAAGCATTCTTGGAACGAATGAGATCCCTAACATCGTCCGGCAGTCGAAAGCGGTTGAGGTAGAGATCTTCCACCTCGACTTGCTTGGACGAACGACTGACAGCCGATCGGATGTGCTCGGTGAAGGCATCTACGGCCTGATCGGTGTCCTGAGGGGACGGGATGGAGTCCGAGCTGAGAGGCAGGGGGGGAGGGTCGGCATCCGCCAAGGCCGTGCTTAGCGCATGCCAATCCACCACCGTCTTTTTGGGTCGCTGAGGGGCGGAAGGGGGGGAACCGAGTCTCATGACTACATGTCGATGGTCAGAGTCGAGTTCCTGGACTACTTCCAAGGAGTGCAGCCGTAGGGTGACACCCTTCAGAAGCGCCATGTCCAGGACGTCGGGTCGGTGATTGGGATTGTTAGGATAGTGGGTAGGGTGCATGGGTGCGATGACGTCAAAGTCGAGAACGTCGACCAGGGCGTCAAGGCTCCTACCGTTAGGGGAAGTGGTGAGGCCGTTCCAGGCCACGTGCTTGCTGTTGAAGTCGCCCGCCAGAATGACGGCGCTTCCCAGATTGAGGAGTGCTTCAAAGTCACTCCTGAGAACGGACTTAGTGGGGGAAAGGTAAACGGAGGCGATCACGATGGGCTGGTGCCCCGTGAGAGAGACGCGACAGACCGAGGCTTCGATGTTGGTGAGCGCGGGGGGATCGAGAGGGATACAGTGAAGGGACCTCCTGTAGTAAATGAGAGTACCGCCTCCGCGGGAGCCGATTCTGTCATTGCGCACGAGGTTATAGTTTGCGATCCTAGGATCGCGTTGTGCGGGCTTGAGGAAGGTTTCCTGCACAAGGAGGATATCAAGTTGGTGATCTCGGAGGAAATCAGCAACCTGATCTCGCTGGGAGCGAAGGCCATCGGCGTTAAAGAACGCCAGGGATAGGTTGTGGGGCCCAAATTGCTCACTAACGCTCCCTTTTGTTGTGATCCATGGGCCAAAAGATCCTTGTCGCACTAAATCTGAATTGATTTTAACACCATAATACCGTCACGCCTATATTCCCCAAGCGGGGGTAGCAGAGGTGTACTGAGTACACCCACGTTTCGCCGACGATGTTAGGACCCATGTAATAGGGGGCGAGCCTATTGCCATATTCCGGGCACATTTCCAGACTCCGGAAGTTTTCGTTAGAAAAACTAACTCGTCCGACCTAGGATTTGAACCCAGGACCTCGTGATCACAAAGCGATGTGCTTTGCCACTAGACCAACGATTTTGACACCATACAAGTGGAAAAAGTCCGCTCCCACGTATGGCAACGTACAAGTATGCAACGCATCGTTACAATGTGTTTATAATCTGGACTCTTGATATAAAAATATATCAAACCCACTCTTGTCGTATGTGACGTTATTTTCTGATTAGTGTGCTTGTAATGTTAAAGCATGTACTTACTAACTTAACAATCGTTATGGTAAAAGGTTTTTTTCAGGAGACACAAAATACTACGGAACATTCATCATTTTAGCCTATACTTGTCCACTGCTGAACATAGGCCTCCCCAATCGCTTTCCAGCGTAACCGGTCCGATGCCACCTGCATCCAACGATTTCCTGCGATTTTCACAAGATCGTCGGTCCATCTGGCAGGCGGTCGTCCTACGCTGCGCTTGCCAATACGTGGCCTCCACTCTAGAATCTTTCTGCCCCAACGCCCTTCCGATCTTCGCGCTATGTGGCCAGCCCATTGCCACTACAGCATGCTAATCCTGAGGGCTATGTCGGTGACCTTGGTTCTTCTACGAATCTCCTCATTCCTGATTCGATCACGTAGAGAAACGCCGAGCATAGCTCTTTCCATAGCTCGCTGAGCAACTTTGAGCTTTTCTATGAGACCTATTGTAAGAGACCACGTCTCTGATCCATATGTCATCACTGGTAACACACATTGACTAAAAACTTTAGTCTTTAGGCACTGAGGTATTTTGGATGAGAAGATGTTGCGCAGTTTCCCGAACGCTGCCCAGCCGAGTTGGATTCGTCGATTTTATCGTGCCAGAAACTATTTCTATGACAGAACTTTATTTGAAAATGCATACCGAATACGAGTACCCATCCTTCGACTTCCTAGACTGATAGCGAACACGTGTATGACCGTTGTGCGTGACGAAGGCTAGGAGCGTAGGCCTTTCCGCTTATTGAGTAGTGTTTGATTCCCACACGGGACAAACCTTCGTGCGACTGTATGTTACGATTTGAATACTGGTGTACGATTTTCATGATTATTAACACATTCCCCACACTTGAATAATTGGGGCTACGTTTTTAAATTAAGTTATTTAGGCATGGAAAACTTACAACAGCAAGAATTACATTGCTCAGCTAGTATAGAAAATGAAAAGCCAAAGTCACTTCAAATATAATTTGATTAATATCTAACGCTTAGGTAATATCGTTCGTAGCTTATGCCATGCACACATAGCCAGAGGGTCGCTCGTTCCCGCTGGCCAGTCCATGCGGAAATGAAAAATAAACACATCCGCACCGCGGCGCCGCCCGCGGAAAATGAAGCGCTGTCGCACATCGTCACATACAGTGCTAGACCTATACATTTATCCTGTGTGTAGGCTTAGAGGATATACTCTCCGGTGTAGGCATAAAATACTTATAACCATGCCCCGAAATATAGATAATAATTTTTTTTTTTTAAAGTAGGTATTGGTTATAATGATTTGTTCTTTATTCAAATTACGAATGAGCGTTGAAAATTTTAGGGGGCTTTTTGGCGGGAAATGAAAGAGTGATGTCGTCAATTTCTTTTAATTTCCAAAACTTGTATAATTTCGAATTATAATGTGTAATATTAACCATTATGTTTTCTTATATGTGGACGAGTGAAGGTAATTATAACAAAGTGATAAAACGTGCCTTTTCGATTTCCCTCAAAACTGCCGTTGCAATTGGTATGTAAAGTATCCATCGCTTTACTATCCAGGGTGGGGCACTTCATCAATTTGATAATCATCCTTGTCATCAACTTCATCGGGGAGCTGAATTAATTTTGGAATGAATATTCGTAATACTTGACATTGGCAACATACGCGTCGTCGTGATGCCATAAATACAAAAAAAAATATATATATATTAGGGAATGGGTATAGATACCAATATGTACTGGAATTTTAAAACATAATTCTTGGGTGTCAGAAAATTAAAGTAAAACTGCCCTTTTCCTTATGTTGCTTCTTCCAATGCATTGGTTGTCTGGAAGAAATTGCTTTTAGCAATAATACCAATTGTACCTAGCCGTTGTTATTATTTTTGTATGTAATTAATTGTAATATCCCTGGTGTACAGTAAAGAGAACTCTATCTATCTTTCTATCTAAAGTATTTAGGTAATATCCAAATGCGTGCAGTTGATACGCTTCTTTAAGGGAACAAGGATGTATTACCCTTATGTATAATATTCTTTAGTAACCGTTGTAATTAACGTCAAATGAAACAAAATATAGATATCGTCACGCCTTCTTTCTCCAAGCGAAGGTCTCAGTGGTGGTCTCATTCACACCCACATCGCCGATGACGTACCAATGTAATAGACGGCAAGCCTATTATTATTACACCGTTCGCAAATCCAGTCCTCCCACTACCTGAGGATTTCTCCGGGAACCCTAATATTTTTTTTTATCAAACAATTTGTTCGCCTTATGAGCCGAATCTGCCTCGTAGTCAACTTGCGCCTCTATACCACTGAGGCAGTTCGTTATTATACACATAATATGTGCGTGCTTACATATCCTTGTGTTCGAGTGAAACCAAATTAATTACAACTATTACTCGGCTGATTAGCGCCACGGCATGTTACTGATATCGAATTAATTACCTGTTTACATGTTACGCTTTTGGTGTTGTAACTGTGTATGACTAGAGTAATGGAGCAATCCCTTCTGTCAATCAATAAGTGTCAACAACCTTTGATATACAGAAGTACAGGGATTTTTGGCCCGCGGCCAAAATCGGAACTAACGCTGTCATCAAGTGAAATGTTACTTTATGACAGTCGCAGTGTTGCCGCTTGCTGTGAAATTTAACCAAGTTCTTTTATTAATTAGTAACCATGCATACCGACCTGTTGAAATATCTCCTTGAGAGTAGGGAAATTTGACTAAATGTTAACCCTAATTTCATAACAACGTCCCCCTGTTATTGTCATCTATGGGCCAAAAGATTCTTGTCCCACTATACCTATTCTTTTCACCCGACCACGGAAAAGCTAAAAGTAAGAGTTATGTTTTTAGCAGTCTTTGATTTTAATAAATGAGTTCTCTTCTTCTTCTTCTTTAACTTTTGGCTTCACACTAATTTTAAGTGTATTTTTCCAGTGTCCAGTTAGATGCATAATCGTGTTTGTTTAAATTAATTCAACTCCCTCATTAACTTGATGACAACGATGATAATGAAATTGATGAAGTGCCTCGCCCTGGATAGTAAACGATGGATACTTTACATACCAATTTCGATGGCCATTTTGAGGGAGATCGAAAAGGCACGTTTTATTATTTTGTTTCAATTACCTTCACTCATGCCCATTTAAGAATACATAATGGTTAATATTCCACCTACATTACACATTATTATTCGAAATAACACAAGTTTTGGAAATTAAGACAAATTGACAACTTCACTCTTCGACTTTCCGCCAAAACTCCCGAATGAGGTGTTATTCGATCCGTATTCGGTCAGGGTTACATAGGCTACATTTTATACGAACGAAATCAATATGACGGATTTCACAACCAAGAAAGTGGGGGTCTCTGATTTTTTTTCTTTCATATCAAGTGGGATGTCAAATGAAAGAGGAGAAAATTCTGAGTTAATAAATATATAGTATAATATTAAACATAAAATATATTAAGTGACAGAAATAAAACAATGCACTATATTTCAGCGCGTATTCCGTCCTATATGTAGGATATCCGATTTACGAAGCGTTCGTTCTAACATTTAACAACTTTGGGCGTAAGACAAGGACGATAGAATGTTCAATTTCTAATAATAATAGAGATAAAGCTAGGACGATTGTGCTACACATTGTCCGATTTAGGAGTTAGGACATGAAAGTCTGCTTCGTGCTTTACGGTTTTTTAAACTTTCTTTTTAGGTTAGGCCATCTCCGATTGGGGAATATAGACGTGACGGTGTGTTCTTTTTAGATAGGTATTATTATTATGAGCCATTTGTGTCTCACTGCTGGGCGTAGACTTCCCTCCACTTTTCCACTCATCTCTGTTCGTTGCTACGTCAGGCCAGTTTTTCTAAAAGGTGTCCAGTTCGTCCCGCCGTCTCCGCCAGGGTCTACTGCGTTGTCATTTTGTATTTCGTGGGGACCAGTCAGTTATTATTTTGGCCCATTGATCATTTTTCATGCGCCAGATATGGCCGGCTCAGTCCCATTTAAGCTTGGTGGCTTTTTGACTTATGTCGGCAATTTGCGTCATGGAGCGTAGTGTGGTGTTCTTGACGTGGTCTGTGAATTTATTATTAAGAGTACTACGCACCATGGACTGCTGACAAACCGCTAGCGTGGACTTTTGATGTTTGGTCAAAGACCAAGTCTGCGCGCCATGAAGATTGGGAGAATACACATATCCATGAGCCCGCGAATTAATTTGATAGGGAGATCGCCTTTCAGCAGCTCCTTCATAGACCAAAAGCTCTTCCAGGCATTTTCAACTCCGCGTGAGATTTCTGCTTCTATGTAATTAGCGTTTATAAATATTTACGTTTTATAAGCACAAATACTCGGGTATGCCTCTTTGGTGTAGTGGCGAATCCAAAAAACAGTGGATTTCAACAGTGGAAAACAGGATTACAAAACAGATATTCAAAGCGAAAGTGAAGGATGCAGGTACCGGGGAAGACCTAGACTTTATTTTATATGAGACGAACTATAAAAATAGAACAAGCCAGAGAGGTATAGGAAAGAAGCTGTTGGAACTCTGTTCTCTGCCTACCTCGCCTAGTAATTGGCGTGATAATATAGATAGAGATAGATAGACAAATTCGCAATAGCAGTCCTGAGTTTGGAAATATGCCTGGTATACCCTGACCGTATCTACCCCACCCTGCTTGCTGAGGGTTTTTCACCTAGGCATAAATGACCACTACTGGTCTGGAAGTGTTTAAATAGACTTCGGACCCAAGGTCGGTTGAAGCAAGGAAAACATGTTCGCATTGGCAATACAGTACCAATCTGGGTGTCTGTGTTGTGTAACTCAAACAATGTCTCACAATATATCATGTTTTTATATGTGTGATTTATTAATGATCGGCGCAGATGGCCGTAGGGCCTTTACTGCTTCACCGGACAAGAGGGCGAGCGTGCAACCACTACGCTCGAGCCAGAAGGGCAAGGGGGCAACTAGCTCAAGGGTGCCTCAAGGAGGAATGGCTTTGGCTTGGGTAGTCGCTATGTTGGAAGGACATATACTAGGTGTCTCGCCGTGGTGCTCTGCACTGGCCGGCGGACAAGGGATTCTTCGATCTGGCCGGCGAGATCGGTGTCTGATCCTGTGCGGTATCTGTATCCGAAAGAAGGAATGTAAGGGCATCGAAAAGGTCGGTGAGAATATGCCGCGGACGCGGGAGCGGCTAAAGGAGGCGAGTTAGATTCGTAATCGGCGGCTACGATTAGCGAATTTCTATGACGCGTTTGCGAAATATCGGGTTGTCGGCTTTTTAATAAAGGCGCGAATAGGTTCACGAACGAGATCGAAATAGAGAATTATATCATGTTCTGCGTGCAAGACTTGATGTCTGCTTTCGACAATGCAGTCAATGAGACCGCGGTCTCATTTCATCATTTTATATGACGGTACGAAATTGTTTAATAATTTACCAAAAGAACTAAAGGATTGTAAAAGTTTATCCCTTTTTAAATCTAAACTAAGTACATTTATTAGTGAAAACATTTACGACTAATTAGCTAACATAATGTATATTTCTTCTAGGGGTCATTGATCATTGATTATTTTTTAATGTTAAGATCGACTGGCCGCGTGGTTCCCGGCTTAGAATAGGACCAACCCATCTCATCCCATCGGGTGTCGTACAAGGCGACTAAGGGAAAACTAGGGAATGGGCAGCAGCGTTCCCTTAGCACTTCGACGACCAATAACTGCGCTCGCCAACCCGCCTGCCAAGCGTGGCGAGTATGGCAAACACCCCCAATTATGGAAGAATGTAAGAAACCAAGCCCCTAGTCCCCGGCGGTCCTGTTCGTCCTGGCCACGGTAGCAGCCATGGTAACGACAGGACAAGGGGTGCTAAGAATCTCCGGCAGAGATTCGGCTACCACCAACACCGAAAATTGGCCCTGGTGACATACAACGCACGCACGTTAAGGACAGATGAGAAGCTTGTTGAGCTGGAGGAAGAGATAAACAAGTTGCGGTGGAATATTGTTGGTTTATCGGAGGTCCGAAGAAAGGGCGAGGACACGATAACCTTAAAATCCGGCAACTTGTTTTACTACCGGGAGGGCGAACAGCAGTCCCAAGGTGGTGTCGGATTTATCGTCCACAAGTCACTCATAGACAACGTTGTGTCCATCACTAGTGTGTCGAGCAGGGTAGCGTACCTGATACTCAGAATATCCAAAAGATATTCGCTGAAGGTCATACAGGTCTACGCACCGACCTCGGCATACTCAGATGATGACGTCGAAGTAATGTATGAGGACATTAGTAGAGCCATACATACTTCCAAAGCACACTTTACAGTGGTTATGGGTGACTTCAATGCGCGGCTGGGCAAACGGGGCGATGATGAATTGAGAGTGGGGCAATTTGGATATGGGCAACGCAACCCCAGGGGTCAGAGGCTGGCCGAATATCTGGAGAAGGAGGGACTCTTTATGATGAACTCTTTCTTCCGGAAGCCGCCTCATAGGAAATGGACCTGGATGAGCCCTGATGGTTCCACAAAAAATGAGATAGACTTCATCATGAGCACCAAGCGACAAATATTTAATGATGTCTCCGTGATTCACAGGGTAAAAACCGGCAGTGATCACCGAATGGTCAGAGGCACATTAAATATTAATGTCGAAATGGAAAGATCGCGTCTGATGAAGTCTACGCTCCGACCTTCTAATGCACATATCCAAAACCCCGAGAACTTTCAACTCGAATTGTCAAACCGCTTCGAATTGCTAGACAGCAGCGCATCAGTGGACGAAATCAACAATAGGTTGGTAGAGACTGTCCATACGGTCGGGTCCAAGCATTTTAAGCCCCACCGTAAAAATAGGCCTCAAAAGCTATCTGACTACACCCGAAACCTTATGGCTGAGCGACGTACCATGACACTCCAAACCTCCGATGATGCTAAGTCCTATAGGCAGCTCAATGGACAGATATTGAAGTCCTTGCGACACGATTTACGGTCCTTCAATACAAGCCGTATTGAGGAGACCATAGAGCAGAACAAGGGCTCCAAAGTGTTTGCAAGGGACGCGTCTATTGGGCAAAGCCAGTTGACGAAGCTGAAGACGGAGGACGGAAACGTAACGTCGAATAGGTCAGAGGTGCTCAGGGAGATAGAGAGGTTCTATGGGCAGTTGTATACCTCAGTAGCTGAACCTGTTGTTGACTTGGTAAAAGACCCAAGAGCCAAGCTAACCCGACACTACACTGAAGATATCCCGGACATCAGCCTGTGCGAGATTGGGATGGCTCTCAAACACCTTAAAAACAACAAAGCGCCGGGTGAAGACGGAATTACCGCAGAGCTTCTGAAAGCGGGCGGATCGCCGGTACTTAAAGTCCTTCAGAGGCTGTTTAATTCCGTCTTGCTCGAAGGAAAAACGCCGGAAGCGTGGAACAGGGGTGTGGTGGTGCTCTTTTTCAAGAAAGGTGATAACACTTTACTGAAGAATTATAGGCCCATCACACTGCTGAGCCATGTTTATAAGTTGTTTTCGAGAGTCATCACGAATCGTCTCGAACGCAGGCTTGATGACTTCCAGCCTCCCGAACAAGCCGGTTTCCGGAAAGGCTTTAGTACCATAGACCACATACATACGCTGCGGCAGATTATACAGAAGACCGAGGAGTATAATCGGCCACTATGCTTGGCGTTTGTGGACTATGAGAAAGCCTTCGATTCGATCGAGACTTGGGCGGTTCTTAGATCTCTCCAGCGATGCCGCATTGACTATCGGTACATTGAAGTGTTGAAGTGCTTGTATAATAACGCCACCATGTCAGTCCGAGTACAGGGGCAGCGCACGAAGGCGATCCCCATAAAAAGAGGAGTAAGGCAGGGAGACGTCATTTCTCCGAAACTGTTTACGGCCACCTTAGAGGACGCCTTCAAGCTCTTGGAATGGCAAGGACTTGGCATCAACATCAATGGCGAATACATCACTCACCTTCGATTTGCCGACGACATTGTGGTCGTGGCGGAGTCGCTGGAAGATCTAGGACGAATGCTCGGTGACCTCAACAGAGTATCTCAACAAGTGGGTCTCAAAATGAACATGGACAAAACGAAAATAATGTGTAACGTCCATGTCGTACCCACCGCACTCACCGTTGGGAACTCTTCTCTTGAAGTTGTCGACGAATACATTTACCTGGGACAGGTAGTCCGGTTAGGTAGGTGCAACTTTGAGAGAGAGGTCAATCGACGAATCCAACTCGGCTGGGCAGCGTTCGGGAAACTGCGCAACATCTTCTCATCCAAAATACCTCAGTGCCTTAAGACTAAAGTTTTTAGTCAATGTGTGTTACCAGTGATGATATATGGATCAGAGACGTGGTCTCTTACAATAGGTCTCATAAAAAAGCTCAGAGTTGCTCAGCGAGCTATGGAGAGAGCTATGCTCGGCGTTTCTCTACGCGATCGACTCAGGAATGAGGAGATTCGTAGAAGAACCAAGGTCACCGACATAGCCGTTAAGATTAGCAAGCTGAAGTGGCAATGGGCGGGCCACATAGCGCGTAGATCGGACGGGCGTTGGGGCAGAAAGATTCTAGAGTGGAGACTACGTATTGGCAAGCGCAGCGTGGGACGACCGCCTGCCAGATGGACCGACGATCTTGTGAAAATCGCAGGAAGTCGTTGGATGCAGGTGGCATCGGACCGGTTACGCCGGGAAGCGATTGGGGAGGCCTATGTTCAGCAGTGGACAAGTATAGGCTGAGATGATGATGATGATGAAGATCGACTACCTTTTCTTTTCTTATTTTTATTTTAATATTAATTGCTCATATTTAAGTGAATTGTTATGTTCTTTTATGAGTAATAAAGTTCTCTCTAAAACTGAAACGCCAAAAAGAAGACCCCCCTTAGGAAACAGGTGTGACGGTGTTTATTTTTGTTCTTTTTCTTCTGTCTTACATAACACAAGGTCCACTATACTGGTTTTAAACGGTTATTTTAAGATCATAAGTACGTAAGCTCGTACCATATTTCATTTAAAACAACTAAAAAGTATTTCTTTCCCGTAAACGCGAGTTTTGTTACCTTATCAGATTGGAAGGTGGCTCGCCGTCTCTGTGTGCCGAAGGTGTACTGCGAACCGCCCGTAACTCTTTAGTTTGTGTTTCCAACAACTTTGATTGAAATTCACTTTATTCTAGCAAATTGGTAAAACTTTCACAATTGCTTTTCTTTTATGTGTTGTGAGTAAGTACCTGTATTATGTTTGTAATTTATTTTTAAAAGCTTTTTACCATGTTTATCTTAACTCGCTTTTTTGTCTGTATATTTGTGTCTATCTGGTCGGCACCTACAAATTTTCGATAGAAATGGAGAGATGGACCGACAGCGTGCTTTGGTGGTTAAGAGCTTAAGGCGCTCCGGACACTGCATCGAGTTGTCGCGGGTTCGATCCCCATACGAGATAAATCTTTGAGTGACCCACAACAATTTGTTTCAATCTGGTATTTATGTATGTGAGTCTTATGCTTGTAAATGCACCCATGATACAGAAATCCCTAGCGCGGGGCTACGCTTTTTTTAAACAAAAAAGAGATTTGTAACTTTAAGCATGGCTCAAAACTAAACTAAATTACATACGGTCAAGACTAAGACATTTATAGGTACAATCTCATACTCCTGAATGTCCTAATGATGAAAATTCAGCAAGCGACTTTCTAAATAAAGAACAACTACAACGTAACCTCAGTAAAAGCAAAACACTTCAAGACCGAACAAAATACAACTCTTGTTAAAAACTACACGTTGAAATGAATGCAGACGGCTTAGTACAAACAATGTAACGTTATGGTATCGTTGTCGAGAAATTGTGTTGTCACGTTTATCAATATTTAGTAAATTTTTTGTATGAAAAGGATGGCGTATCAACTCGATAGCGTTACGCTAACGTCAATCTTTTCATGCTAATCCCTCAGGTGTCGGCTAAATATAATGAGAGTAAATAAACAAGCGCAATCTTCCGCGGTTAGTTAGACCAAGTTTGCTTTATCCGGCCAAGTCCTGGCAAATTCTTGACCAAGTTTCGACCAAGAAAAATAGTCCGTTTCAGTATGCTGAGGCTAAACTGGTGAAGATTCAAACAAACCGTGCGCTGCGCGAAGTTAGAAAAATATTAAGATTTTTATTTGAAGTTTTAAAGGTGGTTTTATGATAACAAAATGAAGTATATGTATATGATACCTCCCTAATTTGTATTAGCCATAGGTTATAACGGAACACGTCGAAAATATTTGTAAAAATTTAATGAATATGTGCTAATTGCGTGCTAATTTCACCGTAATGTCAGGACACCGCAATGTCAATGTGATCAAAGAATATAATAGTTACAGTCAAAGAGGTATGATTTAAAAACATAGAGGGATTATAAACTCAGTTCAGCCGTACACTTTTTCTGGACACTTGATACCATTTAGGTAACCAATTTAAAATCTTTGTTTCTACATGATTCGAACTTATATTTTATTTAAAATTTATGACTTGTTATTTAGACTTAGGCTCCACGCAAATTTATCGGTTATATTTGCTTGTCTAGAGACTGTGTTCTCGGAGGCTTTTAATTTGTTTTCAGTTAATAAAAAGGTATATAATTAAAATATTTGTGAAAACATGGTGCCACACAACTAGAATACCGTGCTTTATATTGGAACGCAAATCTTATTGGCCTAGAAAAGCAGATGAAGCTAAATTATGTAAGCTTCGGCCGGTGCCTTGGTTTTGCTGTATCATGGTAAATATAAAATGTATTTTCTAAAAAAGATGTAACTAGTTTGAAGATGTAACTACATTAGATTGACTGCTTTTCTTTGAGCATGAATTATTAGATTTAGATAGAATTTTGATAATCGTATTTGCAAAGAGATTAGTCATAATCATGGGAAAATTTACATCGATATCGATGGCATTTTCGAAAATTGTTTATATATAATTGTTTACGCATGTTTTTTGTTTTAGTATGCCTGCATAAATTGCAGCCTAAATTAATAGTGTTTTTAAGCAATATTAAGAGCACATTAGAGTTGAACTCAGTATAGTTGCATATTGTCAAAACATTTTACAAAAGAGGTTCAATTTTTATTTTTATAAGCTTTTATTTAACTTACAATGTTCGTTTGTCTGTGTGTCTGTCTTTCCTCTGACGTGTTGGGGCTCGTTACATTTGTCTTGACCGAAGTACCATAGTACTTGTCGGTTTCCGTTGTGTTTTTGCTATAAAAGTTCGCATCGGTCGTCGGTCCTTCTGCAGATGTGACCAGCCCATTGCCACTTTAGCTTACTGAATTTGCGAGCTATGTCGGTAACTTTGGTTCGTTGTCGGATTACCTCGTTACGAAGCGTAAGGTAAGACGGCCCCCAGCTAGATGGACCGACGACCTCAAAAAGGTCGCTGGGACAGACTGGATGCGGAAGGCGGAGGACCGTGTGCAATGGCGCGTGTTAGGAGAGGCCTATATCCAGCAGTGGACTGCGATAGGCTGATTGATTGACTATACGTTTGTCTTGATGGCAAAAAAAAGCAAATTATTTGGCGGGTGATAGACAGTATCTTTTATTATTGAAGTTTTCTACCGGAAAGTTCACAGGTGCAGTCTGGAAGGAGAATGTTCAAGAATTCTTATATTATTCCCGTTATTAGAGCAATAGACTCGCTTTCTATTACATGTGCAAGACTAAGATCATCGGTTAACATGGGCGCACATAGTACACCTTTACCACACTTACTTGGGGAATGAAGGTGAGATGGTGGTTTTTATCTTTCTTCGTTTTTTGTCGCGGAGTAGTTAATAGGTAGATTTATATACGACACCCACATTTTGATAAATTTATTTTAGTCCAAATGTATATCACATTTTTCATTTAAATTACTTTTGAAAAAAGTTACGAGTATACTTTCTGACAAGGAGGTTTTCATACGATTTTTTCACGAAAGTCACATTCTTTTTTTTTTAATTTTAAAAAGAAAACGTAGCCCCACACTAGAATTTAGAACCCTGTGCGTGTAGGGTGCGTTTACAAAAATGAAAATTCACATACACAAATACCGAAACCGGAACAAATAATTGTGGATCACACAAAGATTTGTCCCGTGCGGGAATCGAACCCGCGACTATTAGATACAGTGGGTGGAGCAGCTTAAGCTCTTAACCACTGCGCTAAATCGTTGCACGTTGCGTGCCGGTATTTGAACCTTGGACTGAAGTCCAAGCTGCTTAGGTACAGGAAAAGGGTGTATTAAAAAAATAATAATTTAGCAAATGCTTGGGGAACTTCAAATTCTACTGTGATGAACTGATTACTTTTACTTTGATAGTTACAAAATATAAATAAAATCAAAAATAGACTGTTGGGCATACAGATAGATACATATCTAACGAAAACAAAAGAGCCAAAACTATTTACGCGTAACATTCGTTTGGGCAACGTAATGGCAGAACAATGGGGCTTTTCCTTCGAGTATTGCTGATGGGAAAAGAATGAATGTGCCGGGAAACCGATCGTTAACGTCCGAAACGATTCCGAATGATAATACAAATTATACTTACAGAGCATCAGATATGGAATTACATATATAACGATAGAGTATGGCCAACGAAAGCTGTCTCCGAAAAATTGTAGCAACTTTAACAATCAGAAAATTGTATAAAAATGTATACAGTTGATTCTATTTAACATTATTCTTTTTAAACAAGGAACATCAAAAGGGTCAAACAGTAACAATTATATCAAAGACTCGCTAGTATAGACGAATTGCAAGATCTGATCCATAGGACTGGTCTGTTTACAATTTAGTTTACTATCATTTTTAAAGAAAATATTCCATCTTATACTTTATTTAATTTCCTTTATGACCCTTCTGTACATTATAGTAAAGTTTATAATAAATGTCCCAAAACGCCATCCTATTATGAAACGGACGGCTTTTCACTTCCAGCGGTGAGTCCAGTAACATATAGGGCTGCTTAGTCGACGTCACCGGCGGCCATTTTACCGGGATTAATTCTGATGTACTTGGTGTTGGGTCTCTGTAATTAAAAGTTATATTTTTATATAATGAATGAGGTCCTTTCATTTGTTACCGCTCTACGTTTTCTTGAATTTATCTGATTAACTGACTTCTAAAAAGGAGGAGTTTCTCAATTCGACTGTATGTATGTAACGTGATCATTCTGCCAATTATGAATCGATTTTGATGATTCTTTTTGCATTAGGTTCAGTATAGCTCCAAGGTGGTCCCATTTTAATTTCATCGGTATTGGACCTTGGACTTGGAAGATACACTAGGGAACTCCTTAACGACAAACAAAACGAATGCGTAGATTGTGATATTATGGGTATTACGTCAATCCTATAGGTACCCTGCCATAGAACTAATCAGAATATTAACCGACTTCAAAAAAGGAGGAGGTTGACAATTCGTCTGTGTTTTTATATAACGTCTTTATTTATGAACTGATATTGATGATTCTTTTTGCGTTGGGTTTAATATAGTTTCGAGGTAGTCCCATTTTAATGAAATCGGTATTGAACTTTGGACTTTGTAGATACATCAGGGGACTCCTTAACGGCAAACAGCACGAATGTATGTATGTATAGATTCCGTTTTTATGGTTATTATATCAATCCTGTAAGTACCTTGCTATACAACTCAGCAAAATAATATAATATAGGTATATAAATATTAGTAAATAATTCATTTGTCACTTAAAATAGTAAAAAAAAATCATTAAAAAAAAAACCGACTTCAAAAAGCAAAAAGTAAATATTTGAAGTCGGTGCCAAGTAACCGACTGCACTAACCGGTACCGACTTTAAATATTTATTTTTGCTTTTTGAAGTCGGTTTTATTTTTAAATATTGTTTTTTTATGAAACTACCAATAACTACATTAGCGTATTTCAATTCGATTTTAAGACCATTTTTTTATCTAAAATTAATAATTCAGG
Source organism: Phalera bucephala (assembly GCA_905147815.2). Classification (NCBI taxonomy): domain Eukaryota; kingdom Metazoa; phylum Arthropoda; class Insecta; order Lepidoptera; family Notodontidae; genus Phalera; species Phalera bucephala. Next base: position 22,589,178 of record LR990615.1, read on the forward strand.
CATTAGAAGCCTTATAAGCAGCTTGATATGTACCGACAGCAGGTAGCCATAAACCTGTCTCCTCCAATCTGTACTGGGTCCGCGTGGTAGAGTATGGCCTAATCTCTCTCATGGCGATTTGTGAGCCTTTGCCTAGCATAGGGACAATATCGTCCGGTTTGTTAATGATAGCGGGGCTGTGGTACCCTAGTGTTTGTAACAGTAATAAATCTTAGTGTAACATTTATATGAAAACAAGAATATTTTTTTTGTAATAAAAAACCTAGCCCTTTTTTTAAAAAACATCACCAAGGTTTATCAGCGTTCGACGCGGTCAGTCTGAAATGGGTGGCCGTTTTTTGTAATAAGTTCCAACAACAGGTGGCCACAAAGTTCGACTAATCCACACTAGATGGATATAGTGGAGTTTGACCTGTTATAACTGACTATGATTTGTGAGGGTAGGCCTTGCCCAGGAGTTAGTAGAATTACTAGCAGAGTTCGTTTTAGATAGTACAGCCTGATTTATTTGTACCTATAAAAACTTGTCTTAATACATTCTGCTGACGACTTATGTATTAACGGATAGTATAATTACTTATCTACATTATAAAAAAAAAACACGATTTCTATTAATTGATATTTTAAATATCTTATCCAAATGTTTGCAACTGCGAGTCGTTAGAATGAAGTTACTAAGGATGCCTTATCAAACTCCAGAATATTATCGGCTCTTCCCCCCTGCTGGAATCAACAATCTGGTACAGAGAGTATTTTGGATCTCCAGGTACGTAAGAGCATTAGGGCAAAGTACAACACACAAGATCCCATCGGGTATTCTCAGTTCGAAAGTAGCCAATAATAAGATAAGCAATATCTTACCCATATTTAGCGAAATTGGTCCACATTGTTGTCATTCTATCTATCATTAGCTGATCTTTATTTGACCACACGTTAGTGAAAAAGGCTGAGTCGAATAAATATCCTAAATCATCACTATGCGACGCACCGTCAATTGTCAAATTGCTTCTTATTTTAACATAATTTCTGCCACCTTCATAGGCAAAAACATATCTATATATTTTACTAGCACCATTTAATAGGTACCTATTAACAGTTCTCTCTGTAGGATAATAAAACGCGAAATCAGACCCAAAATCGAGTATTTCACTTTGAAATTCTTGATTTATATTATTGCCTCCAATATAAAATTGTTTAACAATATCTTCGTCATATATCACATTAAAGTCCTTAATGATTTCATCTTCGAATTTAAAGTTTTCGTAAAATTCTGAATTTTCAGTAGGGTATATAAAAATGTTCTCTTTGTTAGTGTATCCTATCATTATTTCCAAATCTTTGACTTTAGGTTGTACGTTTGTGGGAAAATCGCTTAACAAAGAATCTTCGCTATTCCTATCAATACAAGGTTTTGTCAATGGATGACCATTATTCGTAATAATGAGTAAATCATTTGCTACATTTATTATTTCAGTCGGATGTCTGGTCGATAGAAAATCTATAACGTTTGCTATATCGTCATCAAAATAACCTAATTCACGCGCAATACTCAATACAATATTATCATTTTCTTCAGTGACAACCCAAGGCGATAACACTGGCCCGCTTTGTATGATTGCTCTATGAAACAATTTATCTTCTAACGATAGTAGAAAGAAATCCAATGACATAGCACCAGCAGATTGTCCAAAAACAGTAATTTTGTTAACATCCCCACCAAAAGCGTTAATATTGTCTTTGACCCATCTTAGTGCTAATATTTGATCTTTGACGCCCTGTTTATTAAATCCAGGGGTACTCAAACACAGGAAACCGTAAGGCCCCAATCTGTAATTCAATGTAACTACAATGACCTCATGTCTAACCAAAAATATCGGGTCTAATTCATTTCTGTTTCCATTGCCCATAATGAATCCACCACCGTGTACGAAAACCATTACTGGTAAACTATTTTGTGAGCTACTGGTGGTCGGTACATATACGTTTAGATGCAAACAATCTATCGTTCCTGTAGCGGCACCATTGCCGTATTGTGGACATATTATATCTGTATCATGGGATGCCTCGTATGTTGTGTTAAATCCGGGATGAATCTTAGAATCCTGAAAATTGGTAATTATTGTTATTGCAGATCTTAAAAGTTTAATTATACTTAAACTAATTCATAAAAAACACTTCAATCGTTATTATAAGTACATGATTAATAATGCATATTATTTTATTCTTTTGCTGTTAAAAACTACAATTTTCAATAACATAGTTGTATTGGGTACATTACGTTTGTTACTGACTTTAAAAGTTTTATAAAATATAAAAATACTAGAGTTAAAAATGTTAAATGTTATTTAAATTTCCGTAACGTTGTCGAAAAAGTAACACTTAATATGAAGTTACTAGACTTACTCCAAAAGGGTTATTAACATCTACAACAGCGTAGGGTATGCCCAGAAACATAGCATAATTCCCATTCTCAGCACTAATACCTTGGATTAAACCTTTAGAAGTTAGCACTAGTGGATCAATACTCGTCATAAAGTGAACATTAATGAGTATGAGTAAAATGTTTAGAGGAAACATTTTGAGAGAAACAGCGTCCACTTGAAGTAGTTCTTATTTATATATTTTTTTTTATCTAATCAATGGAGATTTGGAAAGGTTATCTTTTGTAACATAATTTATCTTGTAACCTCCTACAGTTGATATATCTGGAGAGGTACACTGTGTTCCTCTATTTAGCCGAAAGTTTTGGCCCAAATTTTTATTTTACTTCAGGTTTCATTAAAAAACTTGACGTGTTTTATTCGTTGATAGGTAGCTTTGTGTTTTCATGCAGATCCTTAAATGGCCTTGTCTATTATGATCACTTTGATTTATGCTTATCTATATTCGTAAACTTTTTATCAAAAATTTATTTTACACTGTGTATGTGCGAATGTATCGGACAGATATCGGCTTCACAAGAGTAGGTAATGTCACCTTCAAATTTATCTTGGCTTATTATGTTTTCATACTTTACTTATTATCCAATTGCCCCAAAAGTATTTTTAGAATTACCTACGTCTATTTGTCTATTTCTTCTTTATGGATTTTTTCCTCAATGTAATCAACAATTATCAGAAGGCCAGTTCTCGTAAGTGTTCAAAATGCAGTTTCGACCCCAATCTCAATGTCATAAATCTCACAAATGGTATTCTCGTAAAATATCAAATCAATTAAAATTAAAACTTGAAAATAGACACATGATAGGAACTGTTATCGGACCGATATTTTGGTGGAGCAGAATACCAATGTGAGTCAATTTATAATTAAATCGTAGTTCAACTAATATATAAAATACGAGAATGAGCCTCCAGAAGGAGATTAAGCCAATTGAGGGACGTAACACCTAAAGTCCACAGCTAAGTGATTACTATTTTTATTTTATTGTACGATGGATTAGTCAGATCAATCATTTTAATAGTATCGTTGTTATACCTGATAAGACATTATTTGTACGGGTTGCTCTGTAATCAGACAACTGAGAGCTTAGCACGAACAGACTGCTGCTATCGATAAAGTGTGCTATCACGTTCATCTTCATTCAGTTAATTTGTAGTGTAAAAAGGAAGGCATATCAAATTGATATCGCTATGCTAATGTGTATCAATCGGCTCGTGTTAAGACCTCAATCGGTTCGTGCTAAGTCTTTAATTACAGATTTATGTAAAAAAAATACATACAGACTAACAAAGAACCTCCTCCTTTTTGAAGGGCATTAAACTGTTTTGTTTTTGTTTGGTAATGCTAATGATGGCAGATGGTAATTTTAAGGAATAAGAACAAGTTACATGTTTTCTTTTTTAATCTAGCCGGTCGGTAATCTTTTGATTTCTTGTATGGTAGGTTTCTTACGGCCGGTTTCGATATTTAACCAAGAATAGATTTGCCTACTAAGGATAGAATTTTAACATACATTGTGTGGAACATTTGTTAAAATTCTACTGACAGTAAGAAAATCAACCCTTCCGTTGAATATTGAAACCAGCCATGAGACGTCAATTGTGGTATCCGTATGGTCGTTAAGATATTATGACCGTATCATATATTCTAGATAGTATAATTCAAATTTGTGTCAGAAAGAACAAATCAAATTAAGTGCAATATCTTTCTGCTTTATTTAAAACGTATAAAGTCTCTGCCACTCTCGTGCGAACAAATAAATTAACATTTAACCTGTACAGTGTTTGTATTCAGTACACAACGAGGCACATCCGGTGGATGTCACAGAGAAACGATAATTTATTGTTGAAATCGAGTGACACGGGTCGGGTAGAGCAATCTTATATTGGAAACTTCGCTTAGGGATTGCAGGCTTGTGATTAGATGTGGTATTGTCTAGCAAATACTTACTCTTATTTTTTAGAAAAAAACGTAGTTCGACACTAGGATTTATTCCTGTGTAGTGCGTTTACCAACATGAAAATTCACATACACAAATACCCAGACACAAAACAAATAATTGTGGATCACAGGAAGTTTTGTCTCGAGCGGGAATCAAACCCGTGACTCAAGACACAGTGGGCGGAGCGGTTTACGGCCAAATACTCAAACGCTCCTTAATTATTTAAGTCCCACTTAACTGTTTGAGACTTTGTTAACTTGCATTTTCACATTCTCATACGTCATTTAAATCATCGTCTTAAATTTAATTGGATTTAATTGAAGTACCGTTTAAATGGCTACTTAAACCAAAAACCGTATTCTCAAACGCCACTTAGTGTTTGACATCTGTCAAATCTTTACTTAAAAAGCTCTAAGACCCCGTTAAACTTAAAAGTCCTCACAAGCAATTGTAAATTATTTTGTCTTTTGTTATTTAACTGATAATCTCTTAATCACTGCGCTAAATTGTCCGTCGAACTTATACTATACAAAGATACTTATATTAATTGGATTTGTACTTATTTTACATATAGAGGATTAGTCAGCGGTTGAAACCTATCTCACTTGATGAAACCTGATGGTTAAATTAGTAATAGCATGAAATAAAACTATTTTACGGATTTTATCGCGGTTTATTTTTTTATTTTTAGTTCCCGACGTTTCGAGTGCTTTGCAGCACCCATGGTCACGGGAGGGACCACGGGTGCTGCAAAGCACTCGAAACGTCGGGAACTAAAAATAAAAAAATAAACCGCGATAAAATCCGTAAAATAGTTTTATTTCATGTGTAATATTCGCGTAAATCCAAGAACTCAATATAGTAATAGCATATTCATGTGAATTGAGTTTAGTTATAAAAAAAGGTTTAGAGGATTAAATCCAGAGTAAAAAAATCAATAAAACAGCATTAATCAAAAATTGTGCTTTCTTGGATTCGAATCCGGGACTTCCGGACCCCGTGATTGTTACCGTGCGCCAAAATATATGCCTATATTCGCGGTTATATTTAACAGGGTCCTTATTCTCTATGACCAATTAAACAACTTCAACATCGTTTCGTTTTAATAGTCCTCCAGTATACAGAATACTATTCCACGATAATTTCAGGAAGTTAACATAACACGCCATCATAGCGAATAAAGGCCTTGGGGTAGACAGAGGCTACACCTTGCCAAACGCGATTCTGACACACCTGCTGCGCTTGTTACAACACTATAACAAAGCGGTAATGTTACAACAAAGCGGAGTCGCAAACGCAGCATCGCAAGGAACGAACGATTTAGCGCAGTGGTTAAGACCTTAAGCCGCTTCGCCCACTGTGTCTAATAGTCGCGGGTTCGATCCCCGCACGAAACAAATCTTTGTGTGATCCGCAATTATATGTTCCGGTCTGGGTGTTTGTGTATGTAAATTTTCATGTTTGTAAACACACCCACGACACAGGAATAAATCCTAGTGTAGGGCTACGTTCAAAAAACGAAAATTCTATCCCCTCGTTAAACATTAAATAACGTCAGAAGGCGGCATAAAGCAGCAAACTTGAAGGAGTGTTGATTACGGAAACTCAAAACATCACCACCGCGGCGTATCTAGTAGTAAGGGTCACTTTTGGCTCAGCTTCCAGTGTAGTTAGACGTAGTATAAAATTTTTTATTGTAAAAATCAATTTACGAATAATGTTTCAATTTTGATATCTTTTTTTCAAGTACGCCGGCCGTAGCCGCCGTAATTCACTTTACCTACAAAAAACATAAACAAAAATAAATCCCGCTCTCAAACTCCCTATCTTATCTGATGGTAACAATCTAATCGAATGGTACCTATCGATATTCCAATAATACGGTACGATATCATTTCGTGATTGTTTCTAATATCTGAACGACCCACCGAGTCTTCAATGAGCCACAATGCCCAGGTTTTAGTCCAGGACAGTATGTTAGCCGTTCAATTGTATGGAAGTAAGTGATTTGATACCAGACACAGCCAATAAGTTCAGCTGGTCTATTTTACGTACTGTTGAATCCCTGAATCCCATGCTATATTGCTTAATCGGCAATAAGTACCTTTCAAAACCCCGTCTTTTTATTACAGAGCTGTCATTTTGGTAGTTAGTTGAATTGCTGCCCTGTTACGGATACGGCTTCTGTCTACTGGTTGGCTCAGTAATATAAAATGCCAAAGAAAAGGCAAAAACCTTTAGGTCGCGCTTGTGACAGACAAAGTACAACCTTTTCATATACCTTTACACCTTTCCCTCCATCGGGAATCGAATCCACGCGGGACAAATCATTGTGTGATCCATAAATATTTAATTAGGTTTATGTATGTGAATGCACCCACGACACAGAAATAATTCCTAGTGTGGTCTAGTTTTTCAAAAGGAAAAGAAAAGAATTGTGTAAAGTTGTGAACTAGACTAGACAGCGAACTAAATAATGAATCATTTAATTATAAAATTTAGCGCAGTGGTTAAGAGCTTAAGCTGCCCACTGTGTCTAGTAGTCGCGGGTTCGAGTCCCGCACGGGACAAATCTTTGTGTGATCCACAATTATTTGTTCCGGTCTGGGTATTTGTGTATGTGAATTTTCATGTTTATAAACGCACCCACGACGCAGGAATAAATCCTAGAGTGGGGCTAAAGTCTTCTAAAAAAAAATAAGTAAATAATAATAATGGAACAATGAAATTTCACCGATTTGTCACACTTCAAAATATCAGAGCCCAATAATAAATATCTTGATTTATATCCTAATAACAATATCAGGCTGTACCCGCGTCACTATAAACCTAACCTTTATCTATCTATCTAAATCATCACGCCAAATCAGACACAGGTAGACAGAAGTACAGAATTCCAACAGACTCCGATTCCTTACAGACGTCTCTGGCTTTCTCCACTCTCATAGTTCGTCTCATACACGCTCGCCGGTTCCGAAACCTTTTGACTTGCCCTTCCGATAAGACACGGTCTAATTGACCAACGGACCAACCTTAATATTATGGAGTAAGCTCGCTGTTCTTATTAGCTGCGATACATTGGTATACGTAGTACGTAGGTCGCTACGTCAGCTTCGGATCGGATAAAATCTATTCGTAGACGGTACAATTTTTGTAAAGAAGTTTGGAACTAACATACTGATATTATATAAAAATTGAGTAAAATCTTTGATAGCATGGAGGCTATTATTTATGATTATTTGGATTATGTATTGTATTGTTCAGTTCCTTGTGTATTTTTATAGTTGCCTCTAAAAGGCTACTAAACAGTAAAATCTTTTACCTTGAAATCTTATACTTTTTGTTTGATATTGCGATTCACCCGATTGTCCGGTTGGTGGTTTAAGGGAATTTATGGGTGATTTGAAATCATACAAGTATTTTTTCATTGCTGTTGGTTCTGGGGCAAATCATGTATGGCCGCAGAACAATGTCCTTTGTTTGTTTTATTAAATTAAAAACGGATTACAATCCAGTTTGCAATACATAACTATAAATTAAGGTTCTTGGAAAATAATTATAATCGAAAACACGTGGTCCAGAAAATAAAAACTATGTACAGTCATACATGGACATTTTGGCCCGCAACCAAAATCGGAACTAACGCTGTCATCAAGTGTAATATCCCTTCATGTCATTCGCAGAGTTGCCGTTTGCTATAAATTTTACCCAAGTTCTTTTGTAATAGAAACCGTGCGGACCCACCTGTTGAAATATACCCTGGAAGTAGAAAAAAATTACTGAATATAAGCGCTTATTTTATACCAAGTCCTTCCCTGTCAATGACATCCATGGGCCAAAATATACTTGACGCACTGTATGAGAATTACATAGCAGAATTAATTAAAGGATATCATTAAACAGATTTTATTTTATTGAGTAGTAGCCAAGTATTCCGATCTCGGTCTCGAACCTATTCGCGCCTTTATTAAAAAGGCGACAACCCGATATTTCGCGAACGCGTCCAATCATTGAAATACGCTTATCGTAGCCGCCGCCGACTATGAACCTAACTCCCCTCCTATCAGCCGCTACCGTCGTCCGCGGTATGTTCTCACCGACCCTCCCGATGCCCTTACATCCCTTCTTGCGGATACTGATACCGCACACAGAATCAGACACCGACCTCGCCGGCGAGGTTGAAGACTCCCTTGCCCGCGGGCCGGTGCAGAGCACCACGGCGAGACACCTAGGATACACCCTCCCCCATAGCGACTGCCCAAGCTGAGGCCGTTCCTCCTTGAGGCGCCCTTGAGCTAGTTAGCCCCCTTGCCCTTCTGGCTCGAGCGTAGTGGTTGCACGCTCACCTTCTTGTCCGGTGAAGCTGTAAAGGCTCCGCGGCCAACAGCGTAGATCATTCACACCCACAAAAAATGGATTATGAAACATGCCAGTACAACAGTAAAAAGGTTAAAAAACGTCATATTTTTATCATCTTCATCTTATTCAATAAGTAGGTAGGAATACCAAGCGCTCCAAATATTTGCAACCTCTAAATCTGGCAAGTCATAAAGCAATATACGGAGTCAGTAAAACAAACTAATACACCAACGAGATGACAAACCACCGTATATTCCACAAATGAAAACATTAACCCAAAACAATAAAAATTTAATCAAACAATTTTATTTTTAACGCCAATAAATTTTTATGATGAACCAAAATTTCTGGTTTGGGCCAAAACCCCAGAGGCTAAGAAAGAAAATGTTAACAATAGCGTGACAGTATCGAGTAGATATGCTATCCTTGTCATACTATAAATTTACTGAATAAACATGAAAGTGACGGCACACTTACTCACTTAAGTCAGGCTAACGTAATTTTTTTCGTACCCAAGCCCTCTGTATGCAGTGTTTAACCCTTCTCTTCCTACCCTCATAAAATAGAGCAAAATATTGTGAATTTCAATTAGTTTGCGAACAAGCCATTGCGGGTCACATCATATTACAAAAGGACAGCGCAGGAGGCTGTTATTCTATTCCCGGCCAATTAAATGTACATAGGTGAGAGGTGGTCGTGCGACAGTGGAGGCAAACTTTTTGCTTTCTTGACGTTGAATAAATCCATTCCATCCATCCATTGAAGGTAGCATCTCGATGTTTGGCTGAGCAGAAAATGAATTAGTTAACTCAAGTATTTAAATCAAAATATATATATTCCAGCGTTTCGCAACCGGCGAGAGATTATAAGCGAGAATATTTGTCGTGTCCGTACCTACATTATAGACCATAGGGTACACATGTATTGGTGATTTCATCAAAATAGCTGCGATGTGAATTCGAAATGATTATCATCTCAGTAGTTAATCATTAAACCTTCAAGTTGATACCTTCAAGTTTATAGTGATTATAAGTTCTATCTATATCATCACGCCAGCTCCCTCGCAGGGTAGGCAGAGAGTACAGAGTTCCAACTTTCCTTACTGACCTCTCTGGCTGGAGTCAGACCTATTTGTCATTTTCCGTGTAGAGCCCTTCGCTCGCTGTCATTTCCCTTTTGCAGAGGAAGGCTAATTATTAAAATAGTAAATACTATTATAATTAAAAACTCTCTGGATTATAAGTTAATTTAAAAAAAAATCTGATGTTGGGTTCTACATATTTAAAAATAAAACGACAATAACGATTATCGCTCTAGACTTCTCTTGACTGGTTCTGCCCTAGTCCAAGATTTCAACGCAAAACCAATATTTTTTCTGAAACACTCAATATTCTAAATATTTCCCTACATCATATTTTAACTGTATCCACTGTAGCAGCTCCAGATGGCGACTAAATAAAATTGCATAGGATTAATTTGCCTACCTGCTTGAGCCCCTGTCCCTGACAGGCTTTGTGTGCGAGCGGCCTTCATTACCGACATCACGTTCATCTGGGGGTACCGTGAACGAAAAATTAATCTGCCAAGGGTTAACCTTTACTCTTTTATTGGGTCTGATCAATAGGAGTTCTTGCTTTTTATGTGTGAAAATACCCCTGTGACCGCGTGGTCCGGCTGCTTAGTCCAACGAATCGGAGCACGTCTTTTTTTCTTGTTGGTCCGATTTATAGAACTCAATCTCAAACTCAATAATTTATTTTTTAAGCCCTGCGGGGGCGCTTACAAATATTAAATTTACATTTTTTTTAATCGAATTTAACTACTATTCTACCACCGGATCGGAACGCGGTCTCCACTGAGAATCCGGCGAAGAAACTCAGCCGGCTTCTCTTTTTTATTTACTTCTCTTTCTCTTCTTTTTTTTTTTACTAATTACTAACTAAAGTCTAATGATGTTATCTGTAAAGAGTGTCTAAATGATTCCAGGACCAGTCACCACATACAGCACCCGTTCACGAGTATGACTACTGGAACAGCCATCACTCCCCTCAGCCATATGGGAATATCGAATCATATAAGAATATGGAATGAAGAAGAATCGCGAATATTTGATTGAAAGATCGAAATTTTTAGAAAAATTTGGGATTTTTACTAATGATTTAAATTGGGTGATTTTAATATAAGGCTAAAATAGATCTTACTTATTGAGAGAATTACTTATAGATCTTTAATCTTATCTATAAAAAGGCTGAGCAAGCTCTATAAAAATCTACAGTGGCAGTAGAACGCCTAAGCCGTACCTTATCTCCCTTTTTTTACAAGCTTCTAGTAGTAAAGAAACGAAATCTTAAATTTACTTGGCCTCAAATTAGACCTAACATCTCAAGCCACAATATATATGATCATCATTATTGGAACGGAATCACATGTTTACACTGAAATGAGAACGAACAAAGCTAGAATAACATTTTTTTTTAAATGTAGTTACACAAGTACCCAGAGCGAAACAACTAATTGTGGGTCACACAACGATCTGTCCCGTGCGGGAATCTAACCCGCGACTATTCGACCCAGTGGGCGGAGTGGTTTAAGCTCCTAACCACTGCGCCAAGTCGTATTGTGTCGAACCAATTTAAGTCTATTTCATAAGATCCGTGGCTGACTAACACAGACTGCGTTTCAAAAGTCGATTTACAAATATTGCGTGTTTTTATAGCCTAGTTTTATAGTTTTTGTGTATCCTACTACTAGGAAAATACCTTTCCTTGACGACTCCACATAAATCGATCCTGGGCTATATCCATGTGAGGACTATAATATTTAGTTTATTTAATTCTTATTGTGATGTTGATATTATTTTCTTCCACTATGTTTTATTAATTCCTTGATTTGTATTACTCGAACTGGCAATTAATCCTTAAATACTGTATCTATCTATATCATCACGCAAGATCCCTTGCGGCGTAGGCAGAGAGTACAGAGTTCCAACAGGTTCTTTCCTTACATACCTCTCTGGCTTTCTCCACTCTCTCTGCTGTATTTACCTATAAAGGCTTGTCACCTTGTCTCGGACTGTATCTGTTTCTTAAATTGTTAACTATTGTGTGTGATGAGACGATGGTGTATCTTTTCATAAATAAATATTAAACATTACAAAAGAAACAATAAAATATATCCACTAAACTCAGCCTTAATCACACTAATCTCGCCCAATTAACCTTCCAACCACCAGCACCCTAAGTTTGCCACTAACCACACAAAAACGAACCAAAATAACATTTTAACAACTAATCGCCAGCAACACTTTGCTACAACAAGAACCCACCGTCTTTGTTCACGACGAAAATATTGGCCAACTAAGGCAATAACGAGCGTCGTTAGTTGCCAACTACGATAACTTTTGCCAAACTATTTTTGTCCGTCATAATAGCCTAAGTTTGTGGACTGGACGATCTGTTGGCTATTTTAGCGAGACTGTCTTATTGTTGGGAAAAAAGCGATAGTGTTAAAGTTTGGGAATGAGATTGCTGAACGATGCGGAATATTTTTTGCATGGAAATCAGTATTTTTAGTTTTTTCTATTAGTATCTTGAGCGTCTGTAAGATCAAGTTATTAAGGTCGTAATTGCATTGATATTGATTAACGTCATTTATAATTAGTTAACGATTATAGACGTTTAAAACACGCACGTTTATTACATTGTTATGTCTATGTAGCTGAATGTAGCTGTAATGTAGCTGAATTTCTGGAGCTTCTGAAATTGAAGGAACGGAATTTTCTATACTGACCAAAGCTATTAAGCGTGAATGAATATAAATTCTTATTATCTGGCTATAATGGCTGATTCATTAGTAAGCAAGATTGGTTCTAATCTTTCTTAGTCTTACAGTTTTCTCTTACAACTCTTAATGTTTTTATCGGAGCAAATTTGACTATTTCCCGACCACATACTACCAGATATGTCGTAAAATATAGAGTTGAGGACATCAATTTTGCAATGACCGAATGTTTCTATGACTTGGTTGCAGGAGTATAATTTACACTCCACATAATCCTTAAAGGGAATTTCTACGCCAAACAAAAACACGACAATTTTAGCAACATCACAGATTCTCTTATACATATTAAGTTCTCCAGTTTCGAAGCCACATGCGACACAAAGTCAAGAATCCCCAGCGTCCGGTTGGAAAGTGAGCTGTTTGTATTGAAAACAAGGGTACCGTGATCGGCTCATTCACTTTCCCGTCACGATCTCACTTTGTTAACAAAACAGGATCCCCTTTGACGCACAGACTAGACATTTTTTAATGCATATCTTGTACAGAATTATTTATAGCCGCATCTGATACGGAAGACCGGTTCAGTCTTGAGTTTTCGCTTTGTGGATTTTTTGGAGATTGGGCACCTACAGTATCGTGGGGTACACAGATAAAAAGTAATGTCAAGTATATGCTATTTCTGCGCTACATATAATTTCATATTTTTTGCCGTGTACTTTGTCTCGCTGTGTAACCATTTTTCTTTTATTCTTTCAAGTAATCGTTGTGATTTTAAATATTATAGTGCACAATTTTTTTAAAATTTATTTTGCAGTGATAGCCTAGTCGTTAGACCGTTTGACTGCAAAGTCAGAGGTCTCGGGTTCTAACCCAGGCACGCACCTCTGTCTTTTCGAAAGCATGTGCGTATTTAAAATTAGTTATAACTTGCTTTAACGGTGAACGAAAACATCGTGAGGAAACCTGCATGCCTAAGAGTTTCTCGAAGGTGTGTGAAGTTCGCCAACCCGCACTGGGCCAGCGTGGTGGAATAGTCCACCACGCTGGCCCAGTGCGGGTTTAGGCCATAGGGCCTAAACCCTCTCAGTTTGAGAGGACGCCCGTGCCCAGCAGTGGGACAGTTTCTTAACAGGGCTAATATTATTATTACGTATTATTATAATTTATTTTTATTTTTCAGGATAGCATCAGCATAAACATATTAAAATTACATGAGAATAATAACTTACAATAATGCCTTGACAGCTAACCACAATAAATTTTCAGCATAATTTAATTGTACGAAGAAACATTAAAGAATGATTAGGTAACATTAATAGTTAGGTGAAGGTTGGATTATTATGTGTATTAAATAGGAAAATTTAAATAATGTATTATAAATTGAGAACATTAATCTAAAAAATAGAAAGCATTATCCAAAGAGTTATGTAATATGTATTAAAATACATATAACATAACTCATAAAATACACACATACACGCACAGGCACACACACAACACACACACACACACACAAATACTTTACATTTCCTAATGAAGACAATTATTTGTAACTTAGCCGAATATTTTTTATTGTTTCCAATTATTCGATAAATAATTCGGCAAAAATAAAAAAAATATTTAGTCCTTTGAGTTTACGTTCTATTATAGCATTAGTCGTTGATGTAAGCGCTGGTCTGAATTATTGTCAATAACTTGGAACTTCGTTTTCTCGATTCTTACTTCTAGAATTGAAGGTAACACATGTACCATACATAAGATCAATGAGATATTATTTTACTAGTTAAGTAGTGGTCGGTTAGTTCTTCTCGTATTAATATATTATCTCTCTGTACGGCATCAAGTAGAAACCCCTATCCTTGTCCTACATTATAGTACATTCAATAATTTAATAAAATATTATTCGTATTTTTCGGATTTTATCACGGTTTATTTTAGTTTCTTTAGTTCCCAATTTGTGATTGTGTGAAACAGTGATTTACAGCACCCATAGACACGGGTGTCACCCGCGTAAGGACTAAGAACGCAATATTTTAGTCCATTCCTACTTTCAGCGATTCATATTAGGTAAATAAAGAATGTTATTCTAAAACTTTTCTACCAAATCGGAGGTAAAGCGATCACTAGATTGAAATTGATGTCATATCCGTTTAGGGGATATCGTTAACAAAAGTAACAACCCGAGCTGGAAACTCGAAATTGAATAAAAACTTGAGTCGTTTTTCAACAGGAGCTAGATAAAGCTCCGAGCATAGTAGATATCCTTATACAGGCCAAATACATAAAAAGTGAACTATTTTAAAATACTATAAGCATTTTAATTTCAACTAAGAATAAGACTGTCAAGATGCAATATTGTTTCGCATTGGTTTTTCATATAGATATAGTATATAGTACCTGGTTGTTGACAATAAATTATCTTCAGAAATTGTGCAAAAGTGGGATCCTATTTTTGATCGCATAGTATGTTTTACTTTGATTAAGATTATCGGATTTAAAAAACGAGTAAACTACGGTAGGGAATGAAGATAGAATCTCGATATTTTCAGTTGAAAGACGTCTACTGTAGCGCAAAGGCCTCCACTCAAGATCGTCACGCCGCGACGACCTTCCTTCATATTTGAAGTTACTTAATAGTTTAGGCCCGTATTTTTTTTTTTTAAACGTAGCCCCACGCTATGATTTATTCCCGTATCGTGGGTGCGTTTACAAACAGAAACATTCACATACACAAATACCCAGACCGGAACAAATAATTGTGGATCACACAAAGATTTGTCCCGTGCGGGATCGAACCCGCGACTATTAGATACAGTGGGCGGAGTGGCTCAATCTCTTAACCACTGCGCTAAATCGTCCGTCCATTCGTCCGACGTTTGATATTTGTATTAAAATGTTAGTTTTACTCGTAAAACTAGATTCACGACTGATTTTCGTTCTGTGATACGGGCTTAAGTATCAAAAGACAAATTGTCATCACACCAAAACCTTTATTCTGTTAACCTTTAGTTATATCCATCTTGATTCCTTTAATAATAGTAAATTATAAAGGGAATCAAGATGGAACTTTAGTTCAACCCACTACCAAATATTTTTCCCTAAAATAAAATATACAACATCCCGCCACAACAAACGCAGCCTAACAAAAACTGATTCCGATATCCGAATTTCTTATCCTTCATTCATTAGCAAGTTCAATCAAGGGCCCACAGGCTGTGGTTATTTATTGCCCTGCATTGGCCCTCACAATTACGGCAGACGGAAAAACTTTCACCATTAGGGCCCCGAAGGCTTTCATACCGAAAAAAAATAAATTGTACACGCCAAGCTACGTGTAGTGCGTAATGGATTTTGGGTTTCGATTTCGTTCGTGCTATTGTATCGGGAGACCGCACGTTGGACCCTACCTACTGTTTGGGTAGAATGGTTATTTGATTATTTTTTTGTTGAAGGTTTTTAGTTTGCAGACGAGATTTTGTGATGTTCTAAAATGAAATAACAAATACCGTTACTTCTAGACTTCCTAACTAGGGTGAGATAGGTTTAGTTTGTACACTTAGTTTGCCCTAAGAAAGTTAAGTCCTAATATAATAAGGAGCGAGCATATTGCCGTTACGCAATTCCGAATCCCGGACTAGTACAGCGAATTTTTCAATAAAAATTTGATTTATGATTTTTGATTTAAATTCAGAATATCGTAATCTATATCATCACGCCAGCTCCCTCGCGGGGTAGGCAGAGAGTACAGAGTTCCAACAGGTTCTTTCCTTACATACCTCTCTGGCTTCCTCCACTCTCATAGTTCGTCTCATACACACTCGCCGGTTACGGAGACTCTTGACTTGCCCTTCAGCTAAGACACGGTCTATTTGGTCATGGTAATATAGTCTAGGTCTTCCCCGGCACCTACATCCTTCCACTTTCGCATTGTATATCTGTTTTGTCATTCTTTCTTCTGGCATTCTTTCTATATGCCCGAACCAACGGAGCATACCCTTTCTCATCTTTACACCGATACTATCTTTCATACCTACTCGCTTTCTTACTACGCTGTTGCGAATACGGTCGGTCAGCGTGACTCCGCACATCTTCCGCAGAGATCGCATTTCGACCGCATTTATTCTGCTTTCGTTCTCCTTCTTACATACCCAACTCTCACTGCCATATAACAGCGTTGGGACAAGCACTCCGTTATGCATGGCCAGCTGCGCCTTTTGGCTTAAGTGCCGGCTCCCAAGTAGCCTTCCCATCGCACCATTCACTCTATTACCTGCATTCACTCTTCTCTCTATATCAGCGGTGTATTTCCCATCCTTACTGAAGGCGCATCCAAGATATACAAACTCATTCACTTGCTCCAGCACATCGTTACCAACCACAATCCTTGCATTCGTTCTGGTTTCTTCCCGTTCAAAAACCATAATTTTGGTTTTCTTCACATTTAAATGTAAGCCATTGTTCATGCAGTCGTCTCTCATAACTGTGACTAGTGTTTGCAGATCAGTGGCTGTTGGCGCTATCAAAACCGCGTCATCTGCATACAATAGGTGGTTTATCACTAGATCACCCATTTTTACCCCTTCAGTCATCGCACACAGTCTTTGAAGACTTTTATCCAGATACACTATAAACAGTCTAGCGGACAACACGCAACCCTGCTTGACGCCGATTTTAACGTCAAACCAAGGTGACATGTTACCACCCACCCGTACGCATGCCTTGCTGTCCACGTAGGTGGACTGGACGGCTCGCAACAGGGTGCCGTTTATACCATACTCTGGCAAAATGTCCCAAAGTCTCTAAGTCTCTACAATGTTGTATAGACATTGTAGAGACTTAGAATCATTATGTTACTACTACTATTGGCGTATTATACGTCATTAGTAGTAGTAACATAATGATTGTTTGCAGCAAATAGTCGTTTTACATCACATTTCGCTGACGTTGTTAGATCTCAATTTAAACTCACTCACAACACAGAAATCATTCCTAGTGTGGGGCAATATTTTCACAGTAGGGTTCCTTGCATCTGACGAGTTACTAGCTTGGGCATAGAGCGGACGGGACGGGACGGCGGGATAACGCCGGTGTGACTAACGGCCGGTTTCAATATTTAATTTAAGTATAGATTTGCTTACTACGTACAGAATTTTGACATATTTGGTATGAAAAATCTGTCAAAATTCTACTGCCAGTAAGCAAATCTGTCCTTTAGTTTAATATTGAAACCGGTCACTATAATATTTTTCACATAGGATGGGTAGTGACAGTTTTAAGTGCCAAACGAAATTAATATTTTATTCAATGGCGTTAAGGCATAAAACCAGAAGTATAGAAACCGGTCATGCCTCTTACTGCCATTGAATAAAGTATAATTTCCTTTGACACTTACAACTGTCACATTACCCACCTTACATGCAAAATACTATAGCGAGTTACAAAGTACTGAAATATATGATGGACGGCCATACGCCACATGCTCGGAGCAGCGTGACGGCAACCGTTGAGTCCCGTCGCCGCCATGTGCCGTTGCGCTTGCATAGTGCGCACGGTGGGAAAGAAAAGGAACGCTTGCATTATGTTGCTAAGCGGCCAGCACAACGCCGATGCTAACGTCGCGCTTGCAGTGTGTCGCGTACGCGCTGCCCCGTCCCGCTCCGCCAGCTGTGGCGAAACCTTACATCTTAATATAAACCCTAAATTTCTCAAACATATTCCACCGCCCCTGATATATTGCTGCGCCCGAACATGAATATTTGGACACGTCGACACGACACAGTCAGAACTACAATAGATCTCACGTGTCTCTCTCTCTGACAACTCGTAAATTGTGTAACCCCTACAGAAGGGAGGTTTTATTAAATTTCAATGTGTAGACTTGTCTACGGATTGGCACACCTGCCGACTGAATTACGGGTTACGTGCCCGGCTATAATCGTTAAATCTGAAGAGCAAAATGGTGAAGGAGAAAACTCTTAACGAATTTCGAGGAAGGTATTCAGCGCAGATAGTTTTGATTTAGACATGTTTGCTTCATAAAAAAAAAGAAGGAATCCCAACATGTTAATAATATATCCTCCAGAATAGTGTTAATGTTTATAAGGCTTCATATCTTAAAGTAAAGACATCGGATGGAATATCTGTCTTTCATAGCTACCTGTCAGTCACAAAAGCTTTTTAGTTGCTTTTTTGCAATGTACTCTTTCTCTTATTATCTTACCTTGTTTGAAAACAAGAAAGAATTGGAAATAATTTGGTGTACAGTAATTGAGAAATAGTCTATCTTTTTTAACATTTGCAGCTTAAGCCGGAGGCTCTAGAAATGGAAATGTACATATGACTTTGTTATATAATATAGGTCAGCAATAAGAAAGAATCATTGAAAATTTTTTCACTAAGGGCGTTCAGTGGAAAATTAAAATAAGGAAAATGCTATCGGGCTCTTGGCTAGTTATTTATATTTTTAAAGGTAATGAGGTTATTAATGACATTTTCCTGATGTCGATACACGTGGAAAGGACTCGACAGTAAATACGTTCGTTACGTATATTTATAAAAGTATGGAACAATCAATCCATAATGAATAAATAGGAATCACAACAAAATAAGTAGTAACTTGTGTAGGTATTGAAAGAGACCAAAAAATTTTCACATATATAATTACGTAGATACTAAAGGAACAACCTATTTAGATAATAGTTGCTAGGATATAACAGACGAAACTAGCATAAATTACCAATTGCCCGTTCTAAATATCCCGTTTCAAATGTAAAGCCACGTTAACTTCCAAGAGACCAACCAATAAGATTCTTCATAAGTATTTACTTATATTTAGAAAATGATCACTAACCTAAACCACAAATCACAAATCAGACAAAACTAGCACAAATTACTATCCACTCTGAACGATCCCCATGAAATACCAAAACGCAAGGCCACTTTCAAGGTAACCTATTGGTTATTGCCATGGCAGTTTTTCATTAGTATTCAATGAAGGAAGGATTCTTCATTAGTATCTAATGTTTAATAGTATCTACTAATATTTAAAAATGATCACTAACTTGAACCAGGAATCGCAAAAGCAGACAAAACTACCACAAATTACTGCCGGTTCCAATGATCCCCATAAAATACCAGAACGTAAAGCCACGTAAACTTTCAAGATAACAACCCGCTAACCGCAGGGCACTAAATTCGAATATTCTAGAGGACCGAACACCTGCGAGTGCAAATGTTATTATCTCATTAGCCCGGCCCTTCTCTCTCCCTCAATTTGTTGAAAACAAACGGAATTTTAATATTATCCTGTAATAGCTTCAGTTCTTCGTAATCCCGGGGCGGTGTGTTGTTAATGTTAAATAAACTGGGAACTGGAAGTTGCTTGGAGTAAGTTGGTATTCGTTTAGGTTGTGTAATCACAGTACGTTATTAAAGTAGTTCAACTTAGACAGATGCACAATGAAAGACCAGTTGTAAAACAATACCAAATTACCTAATGTGTCTTAGAATAGACGTTGCACGGACCGCAGATATTTTTAGGTACAGACAAATTGCAAGCATTTTGTTCCTATTCTCTTATCGCAATCAATAGTGCCACGTATTGACCTCTTGATTTTTTGGTATAAAATATAATTCCAGTACAATTTTTCGTTTATCATTAAAATTACCGAATCAACAGCAATGCAATAATGCTTGCATGATTTTAAATCATCTATAAATTATCTTCATGTACTTATTATTAAACAGACAAGCGGAAGAATGGCATTATTGCAAAAGAAAGTATTAGATTTTGAGGTTATAATTTAGTAGCCAACAATACATCTGTAAAATCTTTATGTAAAAAAATTAAGTACTTACAATACTTTGAAATATTTGTTTTGGACTGCAAACTGTCCATTAGATACGGATATTTGCCACTACTAGAATAAAATAGATGAATAATTACGGTCTATAGACACATGTTTGTCGGTTCTGGGGTCACTTTCAACGATGTCCTTTACTAAATGCAGATGAACGAGCGAGCTGTCACGCTCAATATCGTTACGCTTACCACAATGTCTTCATGCTAAGCGTGTTAAGGCATTGAAGTGTGTTAAGTCAATAATGACAACATTTGGGGCGAACGTCAGTTTTTTCAAAATTAAATAGGTACAAGAAGTATCTGCGGACGTAGCACAAACGGATTGACGTTCGCGTAAAGCTATTGAGTTAATATACCATACGTTTAACATTTCAAATTTACTAAATGAATGTGAAGGTTACAAGCATACTTCCTCGACGTTACGCTAAACTCAATCTGTTTAAGACCAGTATAAGTTGCCTTTCTTTTGTACAGTCTGTATCAAAACCCAACAAAAGTTAAAAAAATACATAGGAATCTATTTACAGTACAGTATCTTAACACGATCTTAAAGAGGAAAGTTTCTTTATAACGTGTATTTCCGTCGGTCTCGAGGACGGTGTAAATTGCATTGTTATCTGGGATACGCCGTCCACTCTAGCAGACGTCTTATCTGGATGCAAGTAAATCTCAATTGTTCGGAGAGATTGTGAGATATTGCCGTAAGAATTGCTTTGGATTTGATTGAGAATACGGTAAGGTTTCTCTTATTGTCTCTGCTTTGCGTTGAGGATTCTTTGGATCGGATTTGATTTTGTATTATTGACATAGGTGAAAATTATTATTATTCAAAACTACCGAGTTTGAAACGGTCGATTTAATGGTCTGTCTTATAAATATGTTGACATTAGAGACGGACGCATTTTGTTTTGGTTTTTGTTGGGACAAAATCTTTCGAATCTTCTGAAAAAAACAGTCCTTGAGTCTCCTCTGGGGATGACTAAGGTATGAGAGACTTTTGCTGCAATAAGTATTTGACCAGGTAGAAGGCTATGTTATCTGCAAACAGAACGCAGTGGTGCCCACCCCACATACCTTGCTTGTCGTACTGCTAGAGCGGAGCAAAGCAAATCTCGTCACCGTCTCACTCGGGGTTGCTTCGTTAATTAGACTCTAGTAGTGATTCTTAGGGCATGTGTAGAAACGATACTTGAATCCGCGATTTGGTGGCTATCAGAAGTTAGAAGCTGCGACAGTAGTCGCTATAAAGCCCGACTTACATGCTGCGATCGGACGTTGAAAGTCGAAAAATCGCAAAAAATCATGTCAATGCCACTGATGCTTAAATAAACGTATGCGTTATGATGATTAGTTGTTTTTTGTGATAAGTTTATGATGTGCATACATCATAAACTTATCTAAATCTATAGTACTGATTAATACAAATTCTGTTTCCTTGAATATTCGTTAGGAATGTACACTACACAATTTTACATACAGGCAATAAGCAATCACGATATACAGAGTTTACTAAAGCGAACCAACTTTAATTATTTCAATTTCACGAAATTCTGTTATAACAAACACAATTTCAGTATTGCACATTTCCATATATTACACGAGAAAGCGGTTTTTATATCTTCGCAACAGCTCAGACTTCGCATTTCCGCAAATGAAATGTAAATAAGCAGGAATGTGGGACGCTCGAGTCGACGGTTGTATAAGCACGCTCGCTGGTTCGGGGTGGGGCAGGTTTAATTACCAGACGTTTACCTAATATCTGGAGCAACTAAATATTATTCGTTTGTATTAGTTTAGCTGTTAGCTTGCCTCAAAAACTCCCGCCCTTCTCAAACTACTTTGTGGAAATTCTTATGAAGGTTACAAGAATTGGATGTTAGGTAGGCCTTTTATTCGAAGGTAGTGTAAATGTGGTTGAGGTAGTTTTCGTATTGCCTTGATTTGGCTGACCTGACATGGTTTGGTGTGCCTGTAAGCTTAATAATCAACGTTTGCTTTTGCACTGCTGAATAAAAGCCTTTATTTATAAAGACGTAAGAAATAGGTCACATTCCATCATGCTTATTTGTGGAGGCAGGTTTGTTACCAAATACTACTTGGATGGAACTTACAAAGCCACGCAGCAACGACTCTCAACTTTGGTTGCCGACTACCACATAAGGTGGTAACTAAGACTACTGTCTTAATATTTCCTATAAAACACGAACTCACGAAAATGTAGTTCATCACAACGAACCGATTGTTACTAAACCTTGGCAATAGTTTGTTAAAAACGATCTCGCAGTACTATAAGCGCTTCTTATTTTTCTTTACTTCTTTAAATCAGTTTTTTTTTTACATATAAAACTTAGCCCCACACTAGGATTGATTCCTGGGTCGTGGGTGCGTTTACATACATTTACATTCACAAACATAAAAAAAATACCCAGACCAAAACAAATAATTGTGGCTAACACAAATATTTGTCCCGTGCGGGAATTGAACCCGCCACTATTAGCACAGTAGGCGGAGCGGTTTAAGCTAGCTAGCTAGAGTTAAACTGATTCTTCGTTCTGAAGCCTCCAAAGTAGAAGTGAATAGGATGAGCCAACAATAACACATTTTCTATTAAAAGAATAAGCAACAACATTGCATTCTCACGTAGAAAAGAAACATTGCCCTCAAAAGTCGGCTCCAATTCCGCGCAACATTGTCAGCTGAGTTGATTTGCTCGTAACGCGGGTGTGACGTCCCTCGCTTACGTGGAAACGCAAATGTTGCCGGCGTCATGTTTCGCGTGCCAAGCATATGCCAAGCGGACAAATTGACTACGTTGCGCGTTGGAACAACAACACAGATGAACAGGAGAAGTTTAAACTCGTTCCTAAACACTTTGCGATATATCTTAGCAATTCCAGATAAATAATAGAAGTTTAAACTTGTTTTTTAACACTTGGTGTCTGGTAAGGCACGTTAGGCAACTTTCGCCACACGAGACTATAGCATCATGCATATGGTGTAAATACGTGCAAATTGTGATCTGACGTGATGCTTGTAGATGCTTACTGCTTACTGTAGATGGTACTTTGCCATAAAAGAAAAAATACTACGCCAATTTCCACTGCCTCGTTTGTCTAGTGGTAAAGCGCATCGCTTTGTGATCATCGGTCCTGGGTTCAAATCCTAGGTCGGACAAATGTAGTTTTTCTAACGAAAACTTCTCAGTATGAGGCCGGAGTCTGGTATCGCGCCTGGTATATGACAATAGGCTCGTCCCCTATTACATGGGACAGAAAATCGTCGACGAAAAAGTGGGTGTACTCAGTACACCTCTGCCACCCCCGCTTGGGGAATATAGGCGTGACGGTGTGTACGACGCCAATACGAGTATAATATTGCATGATTTTTTTCCGAACATAGCCTTAGAGCTTGTCCAGAAAGTCTTCGAAAAAATGATTCCATGATGTATTCCACTTAGCAAGGCACAAGTGAGGGGTATAAAAACCTACCCTAAACTACCCCTAAGAGTTCCCGTATTCTATCTATCTATCTATCTATAACCTCACGCCAGATCCCTTGCGGGGTAGGCAGAGAGTACAGAGTTCCAACAGGTTCTTTCCTTACATACCTGTCTGGCTTCCTCGACTCTCATAGTTCGTCTCATACGCGCTCGCCGGTTACGGAGACTCTTGACTTTTCCTTCAGATAAGATTCGTATTCGATCACTGTATTAAGTTATGTAACAGCGGAGCTTTTTTAGTGTGATATGATTCTCAGATCTCAGTCTTCCATACAGAGAACTAAGAATATTCTGAGGATTGCTCTCCTATGAAATTATCACTTCGTGATGCCTACCATCCAATCATCACTACCACTCCATATGCTGTAATAAAAACTTACAAAATATTACCTGTTGAATCTTCTGCCATTTTTCTACATGGGAGGGAAGAGCAACTCGCGGGATTGAGCTGCACGAGTTTGCGATGTGACTGTATTTTCCGCTTGAGAATTTTATATGCCCGTTCGCACGGACATCTGCGGCCGAGAGAGGCACGCTTCCGATGCACATGAGAACGAGGCATTTAGTTACAGCTCGATGTTGTTTAAATAGCAATTGTTAAATAGCAATTACTGACAGACGATTTAGCGCAGTGGTAGAGCTTAAGCAGCTCCCCCCCACTGCGTCTAATAGTCGCGGGTTCAATTCTAGCACGGGATAAATCTTTGTGTGATCTAAAATTATTTGTTCCAGTCTGGGCATATGTGTATGTGCATTTTTATGTTTGTATGCACCCACGACACAGAAATAAATCATAGTGTGGGGCTACGTCGTTACTTAAAAAAATAATTGCCCAGCAGTGGACTGATGACGAAAATAGAAATTGGAAACTTCACCTAGATTCACTTGATAACCTACTTGTATTAGGACTCTATTTTCAAAGCTAACTTGCTAATAGCTTGATTTTTTTGGTTTTTGCTGTTTAGGGTCCGTTCTCCATTGAGCCGGCGATTTGTAAAAAATAATAAAAAGAAATTACCGATTTAGATTGAGAGAAATACTAATTCTAAATATTAGTACGTTTATATATTATGTAAAAAGAAAATAAAGAAATAAAACCTACATATAGTCATAAACGAAAGTGGTAGAGGTGTACTGTGTGCACCTAACTACTTTTCCAAGGGTATTAAGCCTCAATATGATAGGCTGTGATATGGGTTTTTAGTATCTTTCGGAATTTGTAGCAATCAACCAATCAAGGAGAGTGATGGCTGCTCTTTCAGTCATACTCGTGAAAGGGTGCTGCTGCTGGGGACTGTTCCGTCCTCTAGCCTTCGACTGATAAAACCTGTACCGTACTGTTGAATTTTGTCTCGTTCGGCATCGCACTGGAGCTATAACCACTGCTGCGTACGCACTCATTACATATTTTATAGTAACCCTTTTTTTTTGGTCTTACTATTATTATTATGTATGCATTTATTTAAATACAATTTCTTATAAAATATATATAAAAATACAAAAAACAAATATTCTTATATATATTATACAAAAAATGTGCTCCACTGGTAACGGGGTCTACGACCCAAGCTACCGGTGGTCAGGGCTCCAAAGAGAGAAATCTCCTCACTATGCGCGCCGTGTCCAATACTACCACCTTCTGTATCAGGCCCTTCACCCAACTGCCAAGCGAGAGCTTCTCGAGGTGTTTATCGAAGCTCTTCGCTATTAGGCCGTTGACTGATACGACCATCGGAATAATGATAGTTGAATCAACATTCCACATGGCGGTAACCTCATGAGCCAGGTCCAAATATTTAGATATTTTTTCTTTTTCGGCGTTCACAAGGTTCTCATCATGCGGAATGGTGACATCAACTAGCATTACACGACGCATCGATCGATCTATTATCACGATATCAGGCTTATTGGCTACAATAGTCCTGTCCGTGATAATAGATCGATCCCAGTAGAGCGTGATATGACCACTTTCGAGAACTGGAAGAGGCTGGTACTGGTAGTACGGTACTTCAGAGTCCACAAGGTCATATTTAAGAGCAAGTTGCTGATGGATAATCTTAGCCACTTGGTTGTGTCTGTGCAAGTACTCTCCGTTAGCAAGACGAGAACAACCGGAAACTACATGTCTAATAGACTCACCGGGACAGTGGCATGCCCGACAAATGTCAACCGTGCCGTCCTTTAGGATGTGCTTCCGGTAGTTGTTCGTCATGATAACTTCGTCCATAATTGCAAATACAAACCCTTCAGTTTCCCCAAAAAGGTTGCTGAAGCGTAGCCAAGTCACGGAAGCGAGCTGGTCCACATCAGGCCCTGTAAGAGCCCGATAGAACCGTCCGTGTAGCTCCTTGCCCTTCCATATGGCTGTGCGGTCCGAAATACTTAATACCTGGGGCCTTCGCCAGTTCCCGTTTGCCAAGGAAAGCGGAGTTAGGCCTCTATCGATTGCGGCAACATCTCGATACATCACCACGGACACACTCAAAAAGTACTGTCTGAGATTGCACACCTCGCGGTTGTGTAGTGTCTTAGCGTTTAAAAACCCACGACCACCGCACCTCCGCGGGATGTACAACCTCATAACAGACGACCGTGGGTGATGCATACGATACGCTGTCAGCAATCGACGGACCTTTCTATCCAGGGCATCCAGTTCAGACTGAGTCCACCTTAGTATGCCAAAAGAGTAAGTAAGAACAGGCATGACCCAACCATTGAAAGCTCGGACCCTATTTCCACCTGATAGAAGGCTTTTTAACACTTTCATCAGGCGGGCAAAGAACCGATCTTTCAATGATTGTTTCATATCCTGTTCAGCTATACTTAAGGCTTGTAACATACCAAGATACTTGTAGGAATCCATTTCAGAGAGAGACCTGAGGGATATATCTTCAGAGAGCTGTAGATTAAAAGAATCTTCAACTCTCCCTCTTTGTACATGGATGACTGCACACTTGTCTACTCCAAACTCCATTCCGATGTCGTTGCTAAAATTGCCGGTTATTTTGAGCAACTCCATCAGGTCTGTATTCTTCGAAGCATACAACTTAAGGTCATCCATGTACAGTAGATGAGATATAGGCTCACTCCCTCTCCGCAAATGGTAACCTAGCTTTGAATTCTTTAGTATAGCACTTAATGGATTCAAAGCCAGGCAGAACCACAATGGACTCAAACTGTCGCCCTGAAAGATACCCCTACTTATCTTTATCAAGTCCGATGAGCCAGAAAGGCCTCCATATCCTGGATGACGAAGAACTGTGGTCCACTGCCCCATACACAAACCGAGGAAAGAGCATAGCGCTGGGTGTACTTTGTATAGCTCTAGCACCCTCCTTAGCCATGTATGAGGCACCGAATCATAGGCCTTCTTATAGTCGATCCAGGCCATGGAGACATTCTTTCTAGATCGTCGCACCTGTTGGCAAATGGTCATATCAATGAGGAGCAAATCCTTTGTACCCCGGGACCCCCCCTTACACCCATTCTGAGTAGGCGATAGAATGTGCTGTGCCTTAAGGTGATTATTGATTTTTGTTCTCAGAATGGATGTAAGGAGTTTATAAACCGTAGGTAAACATGTAATCGGTCTATAATTTTTAGGTTCCAAAGTACTGCCAGATTTGTGAATCAAATGAGTGACACCCGTTGTCAAAAGGCTAGGTAGTGATCCCAATTCAAGAGCTTCTTGGAACTGAGTTGCTAGACGAGCATGTGAACCCTGGAGCCTCTTTAGCCAGAATGCGTGCAGTCCATCCGGCCCCGGACTTTTCCAGTTCGGCGCCGCACGGACCGCACAGGCTACATCGTCACGGGTGATGACTACGGGCTCCATTTCCTGAATGGGCTCACACGATCTTCCAACAACATCAAACCATTCGCCCTCGGAGTGACTGACGGGCACTGACCAAATTTTACGCCAAAACTCAGCCATCGTGGCCGCATCTGGCAAGTGCACGTCAGTCACTCTCTCTTGGGGGCGCTCCCAAGCCTGGTATACACTCCTTTGATTCACTTCGAAGGTACGATTCACGTGGTATCGGTCTGCTCTTTCCCTATACCTGCGAATCCTATTCGCCCATGCATAAACTTTCTGCTTCCAGTAGTCTATGCGTTCAGTGACCCGTGCCATATAGTCCACAGGAGCGACTCCTGTGCCTGCAAAGGCTTGGGCCACGAAACGCACAACTCTCGGGCAGTTGTTTCCGGCCTGGAAGCACAATAATTTCGCTATGAGTGTCCTAGCCATATTTATACGCCGCTCTATTCTGCACTGCCAGAATGGTTTAGCATTTGTAGGTTGGGCGGCTCGATGTAGATTAGGAAATCTTACACCTGCCACCCGACACACCGCCACCGCTCCACAGTACAAAATAGAGTGGGTATCACATAAGTCCACACTGGTTTCCCAGTGTGACTTTAAAACATTGTCTAGGGCACCCACAAGCGAAATGTTATGTCTATGCATGGGCAAACGGGGTAGGCATGGTCTTAGAGAAATCGGTGCAGACCGATACTCCGCAAAGGCATCCTTCAAAGCTCTCCTCACCTGCTCCTGTAGCTGGTCACCAACACTCACCTGCCCGCTATTTACCTCCTCCGATCGTGCGAAGTTATCCAAAGAGATAGGTTCTTCGAAACTTCGCAGGTCGGATTCAGTGCGAGCAGGACAAGTTTCGCTGCGAAGTCGCTCAAGTACTGTGTCATCCAACAACTTGCATCGCTGGATGGCACGCACCTGATACGATAGACGTTGTGCAGTTACGGCGACAGTCGGGTGAAGCTCCTGAAACAGAGATAGCAATTTCGGACGGTACGCGGTGAGGATGGTTTCTCCCTTCGTAGCACCATAGTAGGCCCGCATGACACTCATATTCAGCTCTGAAGTCCATCTCATGCGGCGCACTACACCACCGGTAGCAGGGGCCGTGGGCGGAGCACAGTGTTCCGCTGGCCCTATGCATGCCGGCAGCGGTGGGCGTCCTCTTCTCTCAGGTCTTAGCGGATGCGAAGACGCCGGTGGCTCGGTTTCGTCGCTGGAGGCCCCAGACGTCGGCGGCGTGAAGTATAACTCATTTTCCGACGACTGAGGCGAGTTAGGCGAACCGCGCAAAGGTGACGGGCGTGCGCTATGTCCCTGGGCAATCCGCTGCCGACACCGCCGGACAGGGTTTCTGCGGGGGTATTCGGCCATATACTGCTGGGTTATGGGTAACGTTTAGCATCTTCGTTATTTTATAATTGTTAAATTTCCAGTTTTTATTAAATATAATTTTATTTGAAAAACGTTGTGACATTTTTTGTTGACAGCGGTTGCCATGGTATATTATTATAATTTTTATCATATATCTGTACACATTCTTTATTTTGTAAATGAGAGGACTTTGTAGACACTGATTGATACCATGAATCTAAGTACATTTAGGCCTAATTCATACTTAAACTCACCCATTTAGCTTGTTCTGCGCTGTTCTCCCATACCTCATGAACGCAATGTATACAAAAAGAATTGTAAAACTCGCATTTTTAGAAAGAGTCACCGTGGCGTTTCTTACAATTCTTCTCCACAGGAATGACATTCCGGACGGGTGGTAGAGTCTTAAGTAATCAATAACTTTGTGTTTTGACTATTCATGAGTACTTTTTGGTCTACAAGAATATAAAACTATTATTTTGAATCACAATATTTAAATCCCTGCGTACTTGAGGCGCTGCTGTTTTTTTATGAAATTTGGGGGGGATTCTGTTACCATTCTAGCGGACAATTCCAAACCCCAGACTGCTACTAAGAAACTAAGAATGAATCGCACTTAAAGTACATCCTTTTAAGTACTAAATTTATTACGAAACCGATATTCTCTCTGCAAAAGCGAATTACCGTTGTTCTAATACACTTTGACGGTAGTGGGTAAGCTGAGTCGCACCCATGTCCGATCCTCGTTTGACGTTTATGAGGGTACACAGGCATCCCCGCAGTTATTCGATACGTATAAAACAAACCCTCTAAATTTACTAAACACGTAGTGGTTTATTGCTTTTAGTTGGGATTATTTTGCTAAGCGATTATTGGAAGGGAAATATTGGAACAACCGTGTCCTATATTGCCGTGTTAAAAACACTTTTATGATAAATAATAAATCAGTCAATATTTTTACACTGCCTTTGCCCCGAAGACGTTGCCTTCTCTCACAAATCGAGGTAAGAAAAAAAAGTCATACTCTACAACGCGGATGCATAGCGGATTGGCGGAGGTAAGTATCAAGCTGCCCATGAGACTTCCGATTAGACTAAACGACTACCATTGAAGTGCTAACCGGGATCAATTTGCCTACCTAAGTCCGGAGACGCTTGTGTTTTTGTTGCCAAAAGACAATTATTCATCTCAGACTGATCGAGTTGGACGCTACGACAACGCGCTGGGCCTTTATTCGCTATGCCACATGAGATTCCCCGCAAGTAACGTGTGACGTCATAACAAGCAGTAAACGTAAACACGCTTCCTTGACGAGCCTTCGCGTGGAATTACAAAATGGTATTCGGTATGCCGTAAGGAATGTTGTCTACGGCAATTTTATTTTTAATTTGAGATTTCGCTGGATTCGTTCATAATCTTACATCTGTTAATTTCGGTAAAGTATCGGTTTTTCGAATATTCGTTTCAACTTATTCAATTTCGGTAAAAATATATTTATATGTGCTGATAACATGGTTTTAAGTATGTGTCTATTGAAAAGTAAGTAAATAAGTAGGGCCAGATATAAAAAAGGCAACTTTAATTAACATTGAACAAAGATCCAAGTTTTGGAACGTACGAATGTCAAAAACAATAACCTATACCCACACCTAAACAAATAAAGACTTGTCCCACACATATATATAGTCTGTTTTTTTTAAGTGGTCAATTTTATGAAATAAAACTATTTTACGGATTTTATCGCGGTTTATTTTTTTTTTTTTTTTTTTAGTTTTAGTAGTTTTATTTCATGTGTAATATTCGCGTAAATCTAAGAACTGGTCAATTTTACATAAAAATATTGTGTGATAACTTAAGGCAATACAATTGGTTCCAAAATTAGTTTATTTTATTCATTCATTAATTCCCCAATCCTTGCTCTTCGTCCAAACCGACCACTTTAGTGTCTTTAGTTGTCACACCATGTTCTTTCATAAAATTGGCCACTTAAGAAAAACCAGACTAAATCTAGCACCATTCCGATCTCAGCCTTGAACCTATTCGCACCTATATAAAAGCCCTTTTTAGCTGCTGCCGCCTACGCACTTGACTCGCCTCCTATCAGCCGTTATTGCTGCCCGCGCCATATTTTCAGCA
Organism: Phalera bucephala; assembly: GCA_905147815.2. Lineage (NCBI taxonomy): Eukaryota > Metazoa > Arthropoda > Insecta > Lepidoptera > Notodontidae > Phalera > Phalera bucephala. The sequence goes on from LR990615.1 coordinate 22,620,388, forward strand.
ACCCTTACAATGCCCTTACTTCCCTCCTATCAGATACCGATATCACACACAGGATTAGACACCGACCTCGCCGGCGACGTGGAAGAATCCCTTGTCCGCTGGCCAGTGCATCTCTGCACTGGCCAGCGGACAAGGGATTTTCTTTCATGTTCACCACAGCGAGGCACCTAATGTATGCCTTCCCCCATAGCAACAGCCCAAGTCGAGGCCGGTCCTCCCTGAACCTAGTTGCCCCTATGTCCTTCTGCCCCCCACTCCGGGAATACCGGCGTGACGGTGTTTATTTTTTATTTTAAAGTTTGTTTTGCAATTATACATACAGTGAATTAAAAGGTATACTTTTTTATTTAGTTTATTTACTATGTATCTTTAACTTTACTAGCTATCTATCTACACAGATACATAGATAGATACATATTCTATGTATCTATCTAAATTAAAGAATTAATAAAGAAAATAAAATAATAAAAACATCATCAAGCCAGATCCCCTGCGGGGCAGGTATGTATATAAATGAAACAAAAGTAATTGGTAAATCAACAATAATCACATGCAAGTCATTTGGTATTGTTAAATGGAAACTTGTAAGTCCTCATCAGAACAACAACACATACCCTCTTTGTAACCTATGACCACAATAAATGCTATTTTATTTGATTTGAACAACAAACATTTAAAATTATACAGTTTGGTATACCACACAGTACTGGTTCCACTTTGCTACCAAGGTTATTATTACCACACCATAATTATGCAGCTATAATTGAAAAACAAATTGAAATAAATACATTTTTCTTTCATTCATTAGTATAAAAATTCCCACCACAGATGACATCACCGCACATCTTCCTCTACAAGAATGGGTCAACTTGGGTGTTCTAATTTTCTCAACCATCAGCAATTCTGTAAAAGAAGTTTCATATGAAAGATATGATTTTAGATGCAAAATTAGTGCTTCATAATATATGCAACACATTATTTGATGAACAATTAAGACTCACTAATAGAAAATGCATTATAATAACCCTACATTCTACTTGTAATGAAAATTGTTAATGAAAAATAGCCTATTATGTTATTTTAGGTCAACATCATCCACCTATGCCCTATAATTAAATCAATGATACAAATATTTAATTCACCACAAAATCAATAATGTAGCACACCACAAATTATTTGCCTTTATAAAATAACAAAAGTCACACTTATTTTAGTAGATACGTACCTGTTTTTTATGATCACAGTTTTAAATGGGCCTCCTAACGCATTTCATTGGTAGGTTAGGTCTTTCCACATTTCTCGAGGAGAAGAATTGATGTACCCAGATTCCACCTGTGGGTGGGTAAATATGCTAATTGGGCTGTAGAAGCTTTCGTCCGGTTCATTGTGACTACAAACTAAAACAAAACACCATATTTTTAAGATAAATGTGTACACTATTGTTGAAATTGAGAAGTTCACTTTAATAGATGAGCCACCACAATTTTCCAATGTCACTGGTTATGAGTAATAATTTATTACTACGACGACGACGCGATGATCATAATATATCATTTAAATTGCAATAAAACTATTTAAAAATGTTTGTTTACATTGAATTACCTTAGCAAGTTTTTAACATGTTTTCAATAACACGCAAGCGCGGAGCGTGTTATTTTGACAGTTCGAAACATGGCGTGTGACGAGCCTTGTCATGGGCCTTTATTCGCTATGCCACATGAGATTCCCCGCAAGTAACGTGTGACGTCATAACAAGCAGTAAACATAAACACGCTTCCTTGACGAGCCTTCGCGTGGAATTACAAAATGGTATTCGGTATGCCGTAAGGAATGTTGTCTACGGCAATTTTATTTTTAATTTGAGATTTCGCTGGATTCGTTCATAATCTTACATCTGTTAATTTCGGTAAAGTATCGGTTTTTCGAATATTCGTTTCAACTTATTCAATTTCGGTAAAAATATATTTATATGTGCTGATAACATGGTTTGAAGTATGTGTCCATTGAAAACTAAGTAAATAAGTAGGGCCAGATATAAAAAAGGCAACTTTAATTAACATTAAACAAAGATCCAAGTTTTAGAACGTACGAATGTCAAATACAATAACCTATACCCACACCTAAACAAACAAAGACTTGTCCCACACATATATATAGTCTGTTTTTTTTAAGTGGTCAATTTTACATAAAAATATTGTATGATAACTTAAGGCAATACAATTGGTTCACAATTAGTTTATTTTATTCATTCATTAATTCCCCAATCCTTGCTCTTCGTCCGAACCGACCACTTTAGTGTCTTTAGTTGTCACACTATGTTTTTTCATAAAATGGGCCACTTAAGAAAAACCAGACTAAACCTAGCACCATTCCGATCTCAGCCTTGAACCTATTCGCACCTATATAAAAGCCCTTTTTAGCTGCTGCCGCCTACACACTTGACTTGCCTCCTATCAGCCGTTATTGCTGCCCGCGCCATATTTTCAGCAACCCTTACAATGCCCTTACTTCCCTCCTATCAGATACCGATATCACACACAGGATTAGACACCGACCTCGCCGGCGACGTGGAAGAATCCCTTGTCCGCTGGCCAGTGCATCTCTGCACTGGCCAGCGGACAAGTTTCTTTCATGTTCACCACGGCGAGACACCTAATGTATGCCTTCCCCCATAGCAACAGCCCAAGTCGAGGCCGGTCCTCCCTGAACCTAGTTGCCCCTATGCCCTTCTGCCCCCCACTCCGGGAATACCGGCGTGACGGTGTTGATTTTTTGTTTTAAAGTTTGTTTTGCAAATATACATACAGTGATTTAAAAGGTGTACTTTTTTATTTAGTTTATTTACTATGTATCTTTATCTTTACTAGCTATCTATCTACACAGATACATAGATTATGTATCTATCTAAATTAAATAATTAATAAAGAAAATAAAAAATAAAATAATAAAAACATCATCAAGCCAGATCCCCTGCGGGGCAGGTATGTATATAAATGAAACAAAAGTAATTGGTAAATCAACAAGTTTTATTTATGAATAACAAATCAATAATCACATGCAAGTCATTTGGTATTGTTAAATGGAAACTTGTAAGTCCTCATCAGAACAACAACACATACCATCTTTGTAACCTATGACCACAATAAATGCTATTTTATTTGATTTGAACAACAAACATTCAAAATTATACAGTTTGGTATACCACACAGTAATGGTTCCAGTTTGCTACCAAGGTTACCACACCATAATTATGCAGCTATAATTGAAAAACAAATTGAAATGAAAACATTTTTCCTTAATTCATTAGTATAAAAATTCCCATCACACATGACATCACCGCACATCTTCCTCTATAAGAATGGGTCAACTTGGGTGTTCTAATTTTCTCAACCATCAGCAATTCTGTAAAAGAAGTTTCATATGAAAGATATGATATTAGATGCAAAATTAGTGCTTCATAATATATGCAACACATTATTTGATGAACAATTAAGACTCACTAATAGAAAATGCATTATAATAACCCTACATTCTACTTGTAATGAAAATTGTTAATGAAAAATAGCCTATTATGTTATTTTAGGTCAACATCATCCACCTATGCCCTATAATTAAATCAATGATACAAATATTTAAATTACCACAAAATCAATAATGTAGCACACCACAAATTATTTGTCTTTATAAAATAACAAAAGTCACATTTATTTTAGTAGATACGTACCTGTTTTTTATGATCACAGTTTTAAATGGGCCTCCTAACGCATTTAATTGGTAGGTTAGGTCTTTCCACATTTCTCGATGACCTTCCTTGAGGAGAACAATTGGTGTACCCAGATTCCACCTGTGGGTGGGTAAATATGCTAATTGGGCTGTAGAAGCTTTCGTCCGGTTCATTGTGACTACAAACTAAAACAAAACACCATATTTTTAAGATAAATGTGTACACTATTGTTGAAATTGAGAAGTTCACTTTAATAGATGAGCCACCACAATTTTCCAATGTCACTGGTTATGAGTAATAATTTATTACTACGACGACGACGCGATGATCATAATATATCATTTAAATTGCAATAAAACTATTTAAAAATGTTTGTTTACATTGAACTACCTTAGCAAGTTTTTAACATGTTTTCAATAACACGCAAGCGCGGAGCGTGTTATTTTGACAGTTCGAAACATGGCGTGTGACGAGCCTTGTCATGTTTTAAAATCTAACAGTGGCATACAGAATTCCATTCCACGCCAATATCACGTATGTTTGCTAACACGTCTTGTTTCGTGTTTAAATTGTCATAGCGAATAAGGGCCATGTTTTCAAATCTGACAGTGGCATACAGAATTCCAACAAAAAACTTGCTAAGGTAATTCAATGTAAACAAACATTTTTAAATAGTTTTATTGCAATTTAAATGATATATTATGATCATCGCGTCGTCGTCGTAGTAATAAATTATTACTCATAACCAGTGACATAGGAAAATTGTGGTGGCTCATCTATTAAAGTGAACTTCTCAATTTCAACAATAGTGTACACATTTATCTTAAAAATATGGTGTTTTGTTTTAGTTTGTAGTCACAATGAACCCACAATGGACGAAAGCTTCTACAACCCAATTAGCATATTTACCCACCCACAGGTGGAATCTGGGTACATCAATTGTTCTCCTCAAGGAAGGTCATCGAGAAATGTGGAAAGACCTACCAATTAAATGCGTTAGGAGGCCCATTTAAAACTGTGATCATAAAAAACAGGTACGTATCTACTAAAATAAATGTGACTTGTTATTTTATAAAGACAAATAATTTGTGGTGTGCTACATTATTGATTTTGTGGTGAATTAAATATTTGTATCATTGATTTAATTATAGGGCATAGGTATGTATTATGTTGACCTAAAATAACATAATAGGCTATTTTGTCATTATCAATTTTCATTACAAGTAGAATGTAGGGTTATTATAATGCATTTTCTATTAGTCAGTCTTAATTGTTCATCAAATAATGTGTTGCATATATTATGAAGCACTAATTTTGCATCTAAAATCATATCTTTCATATGAAACTTCTTTTACAGAATTGCTGATGGTTGAGAAAATTAGAACACCCAAGTTGACCCATTCTTGTAGAGGAAGAAGTGCGGTGATGTCATGTGTGATGGGAATTTTTTACTAATGAATGAAAGAAAAATGGTTTTATTTCAATTTGTTTTTCAATTATAGCTGCATAATTATGGTGTGGCAACCTTGGTAGCAAAGTGGAACCATTACTGTGTGGTATACCAAACTGTATAATTTTGAATGTTTGTTGTTCAAATCAAATAAAATAGCATTTATTGTGGTCATAGGTTACAAAGATGGTATGTGTTGTTGTTCTGATGAGGACTTACAAGTTTCCATTTAACAATACCAAATGACTTGCATGTGATTATTGATTTGTTATTCATAAATAAAACTTATTGATTTACCAATTACTTTTGTTTCATTTATATACATACCTGCCCCGCAGGGGATCATGCTTGATGATGTTTTTATTATTTCATTTTTTATTTTCTTTATTAATTCTTTAATTTAGATAGATACATAGATTATGTATCTATGTATGTATCTGTGTAGATAGATAGCTAGTAAAGATAAAGATACATAGTAAATAAACTAAATAAAAAAGTATACCTTTTAATTCACTGTATGTATATTTGCAAAACTAACTTTAAAATAAAAAATAAACACCGTCACGCCGGTATTCCCGGAGTGGGGGGCAGAAGGGAATAGGGGCAACTAGGTTCAGGGAGGACCGGCCTCGACTTGGGCTGTCGCTATAGGGGAAGGCATACATTAGGTGTCTCGCCGTGGTGAACATAAAAGAAACTTGTCCGCTGGCCAGTGCAGAGATGCACTGGCCAGCGGACAAGGGATTCTTCCACGTCGCCGGCGAGGTCGGTGTCTAATCCTGTGTGTGATATCGGTATCTGATAGGAGGGAAGTAAGGGCATTATAAGGGTTGCTGAAAATATGGCGCGGGCAGCAATAACGGCTGATAGGAGGCGAGTCAAGTGCGTAGGCGGCAGCAGCTAAAAAGGGCTTTAATATAGGTGCGAATAGGTTTAAGGCTGAGATCGGAATGGTGCTAGGTTTAGTCTGGTTTTTCTTAAGTGGCCAATTTTGTGCAAAAACATGGTGTGACAACTAAAGACACTAGGGTGGTCGGTTCGGACGAAGAGCAAGGATTGGGGAATTAATGAATGAATAAAATAAACTAATTTTGAACCAATTGTATTGCCTTAAGTTATCACACAATATTTTTATGTAAAATTGACCACTTAAAAAAAACAGACTATATATATGTGTGGGACAAGTCTTTGTTTGTTTAGGTGTGGGTATAGGTTATTGTTTTTGACATTCGTACGTTCTAAAACTTGGATCTTTGTTTAATGTTAATTAAAGTTGCCTTTTTTATATCTGGCCCTACTTATTTACTTAGTTTTCAATAGACACATACTTAAAACCATGTTATCAGCACATATAAATATATTTTTACCGAAATTGAATAAGTTGAAACGAATATTCGAAAAACCGATACTTTACCGAAATTAACAGATGTAAGATTATGAACGAATCCAGCGAAATCTCAAATTAAAAATAAAATTGCCGTAGACAACATTCCTTACGGCATACCGAATACCATTTTGTAATTCCACGCGAAGGCTCGTCAAGCAAGCGTGTTTACGTTTACTGCTTGTTATGACGTCACACGTTACTTGCGGGGAATCTCATGTGGCATAGCGAATAAAGGCCCTGTGCTACCATTGTGTCTGTAGCGATTAGGATTAGAGTTAAAAAACAACAGCACCACAGCGCTACGAGCGCCACTTTTAAAGATCGTTCGATCCATGGAAAAGTGCCCCATTCTTCCTCCTAATTACTTACAATGCAAGTCTGCAATGCTCTGCTGGTGAGTCAATTCTATCGCTATATACTTGTAAAAGTAATGTGTGTAATATTAAAGATATAGTCAGTGAGAGTATACATATAAAATTAAATTTTGGCCATATTTATTGTATTTTAATGATGGTATTTGAATTATGTAGCATTTGTTTTGAATGCTTTAAAAACGCATTCAAATTGCACATTTAACGTATTGTAATAATCGTGTTGCAGGGTGCAGGTTTCAGATTTTCTTCCTTCTGTAAAGTTAGCTTTTCCCCATATCTAAGGTTTTCACTCTAAGGCGACAATATGGGAGTCTATATAATTCTCTAAATACTAAGTCTCGCTACAGGTCTAGATGAAGATGATGGGGTGAACTTGATATCATCTAGAAGGACTAGCCCTGCAAATATATTAACAGTGAGGAATGCAAGAAATGGAGGGATACTTTTGAGTATAAACAAGTTACAACTAACTAATCCTAGACAATATATGAAGGTCAGATTTGTCTGAACTTCATATATTATCTAGGATTAGTTTAGCTCACTTTGGTGAGCGAAACATTTTGAATAATAGTGTGGAATTGTGCCCAGTTTATTGGCAAAAGGCTCGCCTACATTTGTCATTGGAACTTACGATATGTGGATGTACTCGGTAAACCTCTATCACTTGCGCTTGGGCAATATCGTTATGACGGTGTTGGGGAAGCGTTCTTATTAGGTACAAATTCATCTGGCAGGCACATCCTATAATATATAATATTAGCCCTGTTAAGAAAATATCCCACCGTTGGGCACGGGCCTCCTCTCGAACTGAGAGGGTTCAGGCTATAGTTCACCACGCTGGCCCAGTGCGGGTTGGCGAACTTCACACACTATCGAGAAACTCTTAGGCATGCTGGTTTCCTCACGATGTTTTCCTTCACTGTTAAAGCAAGTGGTAGTTAATTTTTAATACGCACATGCTTTTGAAAAGACAGAGGTGCGTGCTTGGGTTGGAACCCGAAACCTCTGATTTTGCAGTCCAACGGTCTAACCTCTAAGCTATCACTGCTTCGCACAGGCACAACTTACCCTTTTTTTAATTTCTCCAGTTGCCACGTCTTTCAAATACAACTACACTTAAATTACTGTTGACGATTTGTAGATTAATAAAAAGCAAACTTGCCATGATCCCCGCTATAATTTTTTTTCATATCCATTTTACTCTTTATATTAAGTTATATCAGTATCAGACAATTCACAATATGACGGTTGGCCATCGAGTTTCGTTGCCGTATTCAGTTAAGGGAAACACAATAAAAGCTCAAATGTGGTCCCTCGGAGCTGTGAAGTGCGTACTCGTGTTTACTCGGAAACCGTGTATTTTTGCATATATTGTTGTAGTTTCTTGTAAGTAAATGTAAGAAAGCTTTATTTTCATAAAATAAAAAAAATATCTCTAAAATCCATTATCCCTTACAGAAAATTCAGATTTACACTAAGATATAAAAATACATACGGAAAATCTACGTCACTTTTTTTTTAATTATCATGGGCCGGAACGGTGCGATAGAGGAGAAGCCTACACTTTGTAGTAGGCTGACTAATGATGATGATCATGATGACGATGACGATGATTAGCCACGCTTTAATGAATTAGTTTTTGATTTGATTAAAAATTATGCAAAAAATTTAATAGTACCTAATAAGTATTTAAGTAGTATTCAATAAAAAATCATGGCGACAATATTTACGGTTAGAATGTAACAATTGCATATAGATTTTGACTAACCCAGATGTACGCTATCAAAGCTGTCCACAAAATTTATTAACCCAGTAACCTCTTTTCTAACGACCCAGAAATCCAACGACGTTAAATTTTATTTTTATGAGACAAGCTCTCAAGCGATGAATGGGACTGAAAAGAAATAATAAACCATTTTTTTCTAGGTAAAAATTATTTACAACGACCACGAAAGCTTTTCAGTGAATCCGCTAAAGTGTCCATTATGAAGGAGTACAAAGACCATTGACAGGGCATATCTTTCACCAATCCTCTGTGGGGAATGAACGAATGAATGAAAATTTATTTTATAAATACGCCATCTGTTGGTCGTTTTATTAAAGCGGTTGAATAAAAAAATGATGCGAGTAAATTATAATGCATTGAACCACGGAATGAAGAAGTATCTTCTTTGTTCTTTGCCTTGAACCAACGAGTTCATTTGCATAATTGCTCGTAGCTCTGCGACCGTGGTGTTAGGGATCATCAAGGTAAAGCAGCGTTCGACTCGGTCATTATGTGATGGGTGACCGTTCGTGGCAATTATTTTTGAGCGTCTCCATGCTTTGGAAGGCAGACTATTATCTATAAAGCACTTAGTGTGTTAGTTGGTAGTTTGTAGCCACAATACTGCCTCCGCCAATCCACATAAAGTACTCATGGTGTATGTCTCTCATTTTGATTTGTTAAAGATGGCTACCCTTTACCCCAATTTTCGAAAGAAGGTTTTTTTTTGTCTTGTCCAGTATTGGGACAGTATATACAAGTTTGTTGGTGTATACTAACTTTACATTATTTTTTCCACAAACCGCTATTTGAATTTCAAGTACCCGCGGCTTACGTCACACCCCACGATGACAAACACAATTATGTCACATCCCTTTTTATCTCAAGTGTGCAGAAGGAGACGAATCGTTAACGCTTTAATAATGCGCTTATTTGCATGTCCCTCGTTATTTTAACGTTTCATATGCCTTCTGACATTCCGAGGCATGTGCTTAGTAACCATTCAACCGAAGGTAGGGGGTATATGTTTTTGATTTTAAATAGATAAAAATAATAGGAATATCTAACATTTGATGTTTCACTTCTTGATTTTATTTTGTTCGAGTTTTATGTAACTAATATTTTATCGGTTTATTTTTTTGCGATCTATATCGTTATTTCAGATTCTTTACAGGGTACGTAGAGAGTACAAAGGTCCTACAGGGTTTTTACATTACGGACTCTGGCTTCCTTTTCTCTCATAGTTAGTCACATATAATATTCGCCGTTTACGGAGACTTGACTTTTTATTTCAAGTACCCGAGTTTGAGATGTTTACGGTACTTATGGCCATGAAACATACTCGTATTGTTTTTTGTACTTTTTTAATGATCGGGAAATATAATTAACATGGAAAAGTTCTTCATATCTCCAGCGATTTTTAGCGACTGACATTCAATGTACTCTAATATGAAGCGAAGTAAGCTTATCCGTGAAATACATCATTATGCATAACATCTGCGTCCTATGCAAGCTTGTCAAAAATAGGAATATCTCTAATTTCTCCAATAACAAACTCACTTTATAAATGCTGTCACAGACTGGGGAATGCCTGCAACTAAATTATTCTCAGTCACGTTGGGTTGGCACGTAGAGTTGAGTGAGGCTTCGGCTTTGTACAGACATGTTAAATGAACAAACTGCGAGCTTGCGTTATGGACTGGCTGGCTAATTAGTGGGTACTGGTTTGGTTTCCTTTTTACGGCATAATCTCTTTGTCGACGATTTGTTCTTGTGGTTTGAGCGTAGACCACTCGGCAATGTACAGGGTCCTCTCGTCATCAAATAGATAGACGTGGTCGTGGTACGTGTACGAGACAGATCTTTTTTTTTAAATTAGCCCGATACTAGGCATTACTCCTTTGCGTATATAAACATGGTTCCCATACACAAACACCCAGACCAAAACAAATAATTCCCACTCCTTACAAGCTGGGGTCCCACAAGGTTCAACTCTTTCCCCCCTTCTATTCAGCTTTCACACATACGATATTCCTCGTTCGAGTAAGGTGCATCTAGCCCTATTTGCGGATGATACCGCTCTATATGTCTCACATAGGAATAAGGGTTTCACTACCAGAAACCTTCAGGCAGCCGCCAATACCCTAGGGGATTGGTTCAGGAAGTGGCGTATTGAGATGAACCCGGACAAGAGCGTTGCGGTGTTCTTCTCCAGAGATGCCCCGCGCCCCTCCTTGCGCCAACCCACAAGTAATCTTGGTCATGTGACCATGTTCGACGTACCTATTCCCTGGGTCAACACAAAAACAAAAAAAAACAACAAATATATTTGGGTCTTACAAAGTTTTGCTTCATGCGAGGATCGAACCCACGACTGTGCGTGTGTGTGTGTGTGTGTGTGCGTGCGTGCGTGCGTGCGTGCGTGCGTGCGCGTATGCGTGTGCGTTTGTGTGCGTGTGCGTGTGCGTGTTAATGTGCGTGTGCGTGCGTGTGTATGTGAATGATCTGCGGTGTGGAACCCGCGGCCTTTACAGCTTCACCGGACAAGAGGGCGAGCGTGCAACCACTACGCTCGAGCCAGAAGGGCAACTGGCTCAAGGGCGCCTCAAGGAGGAACGGCCTTGGCTTGGGCAGTAGCTATGGGGGAGGGCGTATACTAGGTGTCTCGCCGTGGTGTGCAAGCAAGGGATTCTTCGACCCCGCCGGCGAGGTCAGTGTCTGGTCCTGGTGCGTTATCGCGAGGTCAAATCTACTCAATCCATTGGGTGGAGCGACTTAAGTTCGTAATCTCTGGACCAAGCCGACCGTCAAAATCTTTGTAAGACTCACAAATATTGGTTTCGGTTTACTAATATTATTAAGACGAAAGATTTGTTTCTTCGTTATCTATAAACTCTGAAATTACTGAACAGATTTTTCTTTAACTATTAAAAAGGTAAATTATCCAGAAATAACATAGGCTATATTGTATTTTAGTAATAATTAGATTTAACCCTGAAACGATAGTATTTGTAATAATTCATAAATATATTACAAAATGAACGGGTGCATAGCCGCGAGGTATCGGCTTGTGAAATGCATGTTCGTAAACGCACTCATGTCCCACGATTAATATTATATTATCCTCACTTATCAGTCACACTTCCTATGTGCAAGTTTCTACATAATATGTGTTTATATTTAAATTTTACTTTGGGCTACCGCTTTGGGTTCTGCATTTTTATCATTCACTCTTCATAAATATTTGCAAAATCCCCCTTTTTTTATTGGTTACCGTAAAGGTACCCTTTGTCTGAGGAGACAAAGGGAATAACATTCCAAACTGGTTTTAGAGTCTTAAATTTTTTTTCTGGACTATTCATAGAAACTTTTTCTAGGGTTTAGCACAAAAAGATTAACGCAAGCGAATGAGCGTGCTGTCACGTTCATGTTTCTTTAGTAAATTTTTAATGTGACAAGGATGGACATATCATCTCGCTAGCGTCACGCTAACCTCAATCTTTTCGTGTTAAGCCCTCTGATGTGCATTAAAAAAGCCTTGAGTTTGATTCCACGAAAGTGTATACTCAAATTCGCTTTCCGTCGGCTCAATCAGCTCAACTCTTCGTCCAGACGTATTCGAAATATTATAATTTATTTAGCAAATTCTCTTTGTGTCAAATTATCTCGTCTCAGGGTTGTCCTCAACATGATATTAAACTGTCGTGCATCTAGTAGTCCCAGTATCCAGACGGGCGATTTAAAGGTAAGGAGTTAAAGCCGCTCCGCCCACTGTGTCTAATAGTCGCGGGTTCGATTCCTGCACGGGACAAATCTTTGCGTGACCCCCAAATTTTTGTTTCGGTCTGGGTATTTATGTATGTGAATTTTCATGTTTGTAAAAGTACCTACGACACAGGAATAAAAAATAGTGTGATGCTACGTTTAAAAAAAATAGTCATCTACACCTGTAGAAGCCATTTAAGGGCTCGGGGATCAACAGTCTTCAGAGGCTCAATTGGACAGTCAACTGATGAACGTCCAGTACGTCAACGGCGGCGCCCACAGGCTGGATGAGCAGCCTAATGCACACCCACCAACCCGCATAAGACAAGCACTGTCACGCCTATATTCCCTAAGCGAGGGTGGCAGAGGTGTATTAAGTACACCCACTTTTCGCCGACGATGTTAGGTTCCATGTAATAGGGGGCGTTCATAGCGCTGTGCAACCGCGGTGTTCTTACCGATTACCAAGGTTAAGCAGCGTTCGACTCGGTTGGCCCGAGATGGGTGACCGTTTGTGGCATTTTCATATCACTTAATGTGGTAGTCATTAAGCCGAGTTGGAAGCCTTAAAGGCGGCTTTATAAGTTCCAACAGCAGGTGGCTACAAACCTGCCTCCACCTATCCGCACTGGGTCCGCGTGGTGGAGTGTTACCTAATCTCTCTCACCTCGATTAGTGAGAGAAGGCCTTTGTCCAGTAGTGGAAAATATAGGCTGATATTATTATTAATAGGGAGCGTCACTTCACTTTATTAGTCCGACCTACGATTTGAACACAGGACCTCGTAATCAAAAAGCGATGCACTTTGCCACTAGACGAACGAGGCAGAGAATTAGACAAGCGTGGTGGGTTATTCTGTCTAAACCCCTTCCCAACCTTCCATTATGAATTACGCCAATAGCAAATAGTGCGTTATAAATCGAATCAATAAATCCTTAAACTTATCCTAATGAACGATAGTTACAGTTAGAGATAATTCTAAGTTTGAAAGCACCCGGTATAGGTGGCTTGTGGTCGCCATAGCTCAAACTATAACTTAGCTAAGCAAGTGACTCGCGCTCTGTTATGTATTTACTTACATTATACATACTTACTAAGTCAAAGTTTTGACGGTACCTACGGTCCTACCGTTGGGCACGGGTCTCCTCTCAAACTGAGAGGATTAAGGCCATAGTCCATCACGCTGGCCCAGTGCGGGTTGGCGAACTTCACACAGCTTCGAGAAACTCTTAGGCATGCAGGTTTCCTCACGATGTTTTTCTTCACCGTTATAGCAAGTGATAATTATTTTTTTAATACGCACGTGCTTTCCCAAAAGACAGAGGTGCGTGCCTGGGTTTGAACCCGAGACCTCTGACTTTGCAGTCCAACGGTCTAACCACTAGGCTATCACTGTTACTAGTGAAGTAAATAGAGTTTAATTATGTTCAATGATCCCATGTCGAACTAACCTCGTTGGTTTAGTGGCGGTGGAGTTTGAATATTAGTAAGAATTCCCAGTAAGACTCTAGTGTAAGGAATAATAATATAATAATATTAGCCCTGTTAAGAAACTGTCCCACCGTAGGGCATGGGCCTCCTCTCAAACTGAGAGGGCTTAGGCCATAGTCCACCACGCTGGCCCAGTGCGGGTTGGCGAACTTCACACACCTTTGACTCTTAGGCATGCAGGTTTCCTCACGATGTTTTCCTTCACCGTTAAAGCAAGTGATAATTAATTTTTAATACGCACATGCTTTTTGAAAAGACAGAGGTGCGTGCCTGGGTTTGAACTCGAGACCTCTGACATTGCAGTCCAACGGTCTAACCACTAGGCTATCACTGCTCATAAGGTGTAAGGAATAGTGCCCGGTAAAATGGTAATAGGCTCGCTCCCTATTACATGAGACCTCGGTAAAAATGGGTGCACACAATACATCTCCGCCAACCCTGCTCAGGGAATAAAGGTGTGACATTTTCATTAGCTATCCGAAATTTAAAATTGAGTCCAGTATAATGGTACGACCAAACCAACGCCAAATGCCCGGTGGCGATCAGCTCCTGCAGTAATGATGTGAAATGTTTACACCAACGCGTTCTGCGTCCTGAACGCGCTCCCTGGGTGGTGTCTGCACGCGCAATCATAGCGAGATACTGATCGCCACCGTGACCGCCGCCGTGGACGCCACCGTGACCGCCGCCGGGGACGCCACCGCGGTCGCGGCTGACCGCGTTGGTTTGGTCGTACCTTTACAGCTATAGGCTCGAGATTATATTGGTACAATTATATTGGCAATTTATATATTCGGGAAAATGTGGGTGTAGGCAGTACACCTCTGCTACACACTTAGGATAGATAGGCGTGACGGTATGTACATGAATGTATATTTTTAACTTTTTTTTTTATTTAAGCCCCACACTACAATTTATTCCTGTGTCGTCGGTGCGTTTCCAACATTAAAATTCACATGAAAAAATACCCAGACCGAAACAAATAATTGTGGGTAACACAAAGATTTGTCCCGTGTAGGAATCGAACCCGCGACTTTCGACCCAGTGGGCGGAGTGGCTTAAGCTCATAACCACTGCGCCAAATCGTCCGTCAAAAAATCTCAGCCGAAAGGCTTCCACTGCAGGACACTAGTAATCCAGTTAACATAATATTTTATATCTATCTATTTATTGAGTTCTTAGATTTACGCGAATATTACACATGAAATAAAACTATTTTACGGATTTTATCGCGGTTTATTTTTTTATTTTATTTTTAGTTCCCGACGTTTCGAGTGCTTTGCAGCACCCATGGTCACGGGAGGGACTGAGATGTTAGACGCCCAATAGGCATAGTTGTTCACGGGGTACCCTCAAACTTCTTAATTATTTTTGTTGTTGTTGGTCCAATCTACGCAGAATGAGCTCACGGTGTCTTGAGGTCTTGCAGTGTTATGCTTGGTTTTGGATTTGATTATATTAACTACCGGATCCCAAGACGATGGAAGCACCCAGCCATCTTCTCTATTGAAATTAGGATGTTTTTTAATTTCAATAGCCTCGCGAACCATCCTTGGTAGGAATCGGTGTTCTTTCACGAGGATTTGTGGTCTATCAAATCTGATGTTATGGCGGGTGCGGTCAAGGACATGTTCACAGACTGCAAACTTCTTTGAGCGACGGTGTTTTAGGTCAGCTATGTGTTCTTTAACCCGAGTTTTTACCGGTCTTTTTGTTTGTCCTATATAAGAGAGACCACATTCACAATCAAGCTTGTAAACTCCTGCATCTTGTAGAGGGATCTGACACTTGACAGATGGTAAAAATTGACTGATCTTCTTCGGCGGCTTATAAAAGGTACTTAAACGGTGAATCTCACCACGATCCAACACAGTTAGCTACCGTGGGTAAATCTTTGTTTCAGAGAGCACAAGGGATCTGTGACAAGAAACATCTGGCTGCCGAGCTTCAACATGTCAAGCAAGTCCTGCATGACAATAAGCTTTGAGTCCCACGCCAACGTCACAGTGACCGAGTGAAAACAGCCACAGTTGAGCGTCTCCCTGCTGTACTACCTTACATGAGAGGAGTCACGGACAAGATTGGTTACATCTTGAAGCGTGCTTCGATTAAAACATTTTATAAGCCGCCGAAGAAGATCAGTCAATTTTTACCATCTGTCAAGTGTCAGATCCCTCTACAAGATGCAGGAGTTTACAAGCTTGATTGTGAATGTGGTCTCTCTTATATAGGACAAAAAAAAGACCGGTAAAAACTCGTGTTAAAGAACACATAGCTGACCTAAAACACCGTCACTCAAAGAAGTCTGCAGTCTGTGAACATGTCCTTGACCGCACCCGCCATAACATCAGATTTGATAGACCACAAATTCTCGTGAAAGAACACTGATTCCTACCAAGGATGGTTCGCGAGGCTATTGAAATTAAAAAACATCCTAATTTCAATAGAGAAGATGGCTGGGTGCTTCCATCGTCTTGGGATCCGGTAATTAATATAATCAAATCCAAAACCAAGCATAACACTGCAAGACCTCAAGACACCGTGAGCTCATTCTGCGTAGATCGGACCAACAACAACAAAAATAATTAAGAAGTTTGAGGGTACCCCGTGAACAACTATGCCTATTGGACGTCTAACATCTCAGTCCCTCCCGTGACCATGGGTGCTGCAAAGCACTCGAAACATCGGGAACTAAAAATAAAAAAAAAATAAACCGCGATAAAATCCGTAAAATAGTTTTATTTCATCTATCTATTTATATCATCACGCCAGATCCCTTGCGTAGTAGGACGAGAGAACAGAGTTCCAACAACTAGATCACCAATTTGTACACCTTAATTCATCGCTTTCTGTATTTAAAGACTTTTGTTACAAACAGTCTAGCGGACAACACGCAACCGTGCTTAACGCTGATTTCAACGCCAAACCAGAGTGTCATGTTGCCACCTACCCGTGCATGCCTTGCTGCCCATATAGGTGGACTGGACGGCTCGCAACAGAGTGCCGTTTATACCATACTCTGGCAAAATGTCTCAAAGTCTCTTTCTCACAATACTGTCAAACGCCTTTTCTTTAAAATATTTTATACTATGACAAAAGCCTTCCCAATGATTGCTACGGCGACCGCCTATATACTGCATGCATCCAGACTTTACCCGTTGGTCGCCTGAATGATACTTAGATAATATATTTTTACAAGCTTTTATGTAACCTGGAATGTTCTTATGTCTGTCTGTTATTCCGGTTCAAACCTTTTGATCCATTTTCAAGCACTTGCGGGTATCCGATTGAGCTGCAATTCGGCATACGTATGTAAAGTCGGTGAAATACAATTATATGTTACTATGGAGCTGGTCTAATGACGGCTTCGGAAGGTGACCATAGGAACATGTGAACTATACAACGGAAACCCCTCGTGTTTAGGCTCGTTAGATTGTTCTTGAGGAGTACTTTAGACCCGAATGGTGTCTAAGGTCTGGTGATGGTGCCGGAAGCGTGCCATAGGAACTTTTCAACTACGCGAGATATCTTCGCTGTGACATTACTATAAAAGCTTGTTTTTAAAAAAGGTCTCTTTAAATTAAAATGATTTAATTTTCGTTCACCGGCGAATATAAACCAAACATATACTAAATAGAAAAATCTCTTTTGAATTACGCGTTAGCAATCAGATTAAAACATGCGTTGATGGGATTCCCTCAGACGCCTATCTTTCCCCGTCTCAGGTGTTTGTGGGGAAGTTTTCAATCAAATCATCGGGAAACCACCGAGATGGGGGATGGAGGGGAACCTGTGACTGATTGACGACATTGTAACAGAAAAATGGGCAAACATTTCTTTTGAAACTCTGAATTTCGCTCATTTGTCAGATGTGATTTTCTTCAAAATTTCTTATTATTTTAGGAGCATTTATCAAAATGTATGTTTATATACTTAGGTAAATCCATATGACAATACGCAAAATGTTTTGCAGGGTAGGCAGAGAGTATACACTCGCGCTTCTTTCATTCTCATAGTTCGTCACCTACATGTGCGCCGGTTACGAAGACTCTTGGCTTGCCCTTCAGATAATACACGGTCTATTTGGTCATGGTAAGATAGTGTAGATCTTTCCCTGACCTATATTATTCTACTTACGCATTGTATATGCCCGAACCATCGGAGCATACCTTTTCTCATCTAGAATTAAACAAATAGATTACAAAAATATGCTTCTCATACTGGATCTGGTGGTCGCCATACATACCAAGTCCATCTATAGTTTTAAAGTTTGATTGGAATAGACTATATATCTACGTCAGATCCTTTGCAGGGTAGCTGGAGAGTACAAAGTACAAACAGGTTCTTACCTCAAACTCAAATAATTTATTTTGTATAAGCCCTTAGAAATAGTCAATTTACATTTTTTTTAACCTCATATAACCTACTAACCTACCTTCGGATCGGAAGGCGGGCGCCACTGAGAAGATCCGGCAAAAAAACTCAGCGGGCTTGTCTTTTTATTTACTTTTCGTTCTCTTTTTTCATTTCTTTTTTTTCTATCATATTGGGTGGATATGTTTAGGTTCCAATAAAATAATTTACGATCTAGCTGCAGTGTGATGCCTTACGATCGAGATATGAATCTAATGATGTTATAGAGTGTCTAAAGGATTCCAAATGGACCAGTCCCCATAAGCAGCACCCATTCACGAGTATGACTGCTGGAACAGCCATCACTTCCCTCAACCATATTGGAGGGAGGGGGTGACCCGCGCCAGATAGCCACCGCCAGCAAAGACATTACCCACTTGCTTCCTCCAATTTCATAGTTCATCTCATACACGCTCGCCAGTTACCCTGTTTATGTTAAAATAGTCTAGGGTTTCCCTTCCTTCATCCTTACGCTTCCGAATTTTATATCTGCTTACCATTCTTGTTTTCGGCATTCTTTCTATTTTTCCGAACCACCTTTCTCATTAAGTTTTAAATGTGCACCAGACGCCAGTAGACCAACGTAAATAAATAATTAATTAATATGATCACGCCCAGTCTCTTGCAGGATAAGCAGAGAGTACAGAGTTCAACTTACAGGCCATATTCGCATCCTTCACTCATAATTCGTCTCATACACGCTCGTCGATTACGGAGACTCTTTATTAAAGAAATAAATAATATACTTTATGTATGGACGAAATAAGGAAAAGGCGAGTAAGAAAAATATTTGCTCCGAGACGATATTTCCTTATCTCTTTCATCAAAGTAAATTATTAGAAGAAATAATTTATTAGAAGCACTTAGAGTTAAAGTAGATTAGATGAAGCCATGCTGCGTAGCATAAAAGATAAAAATATGAAATAAACGTTCATTGTTAATTGATTGCTTCGTTAGAAATGGTGTTTGATGTGGTCGATGATTACGCGGTCCTGGATACAATTCCTAAGTCACAAAAAATCTTATTAAAGATTTTTTTATCGAAAAATTCGTACTAACGGTTTGAACTCTGGAATTGTGCCCGGTATTATGGCAATATGTTCGTTTCTTATTACACTGGGTATGGGACTACAACACTACATATTATGGTAGAAAGAACTTGTAATAGATTACAAAGACAATCGCATAGAACTGCAAAGACAAGTGCATTAAAAGCCCTGCGGTAGGTTATAGAAAGCTAATGATGGTAGAAGTATAGTATAAAAGCCTTTTACTATTTAAGCAATTCAGAACATGTCCTAATTCCCTGTCAAACAAACTTAACGATTAATTTTTATTTGTCGTAAATCGAGTCACAACGACCACCCCTCCGCAATGTTAACGAGGTGAATTAAAACAAAACACAGCCCATTAAAACAGACGGGGAACTGCCAAAAATTCTGGACCCGCAGTGCTTCTGAGTTAAGCATGGGCAGAGAACAAATTAAATAAATAGACTGGCAATGCCCTGCAAAATGACTTAACTAGTTGTCACCACGCCATCTGTTGATAAATATATTATCTGCTGGAAGACGTCCTCTGTACGACAAAGGTCTTCCTCAGAAAGCGTCACGACTACCGGCTTAAATATATAAAGTTCTCTTTCTCTACAGGCCTATATGGCTTGCTCCATTCTTATAATTTGTCCCATACAACAATAAATCTAATTTTGTATGTTTACAATGTAATAAATAAAACATATCTTAAAAAATAAATACGTAACTTTTAGTATGTTTCACTGAAAACAAACTACGTTTACGTATTTATTTAGGTGAAGGGAACATACAGTATAACACATTAATTTCCTTAAAATTATCTCTTTCAACATTTAAGTTTAAAGTAATCAAAATAAATAGTTGTATATGACGATATAATTGACAAAATTTATGAAAAAAACTTGTTTAACAAATTTGTTGACATAATCTAAGTTCTTTCCTAAATATAGAAAGTGACAAATAAAATATTTTTATTTAAATTTAAACTGCTTGCTTTGAATGGCCATTGCGAAAGCTTCCAGCTGACGAGTCAGTACTATCTATGCATAATACAAGCTTTGCGGATCACGATTTGTTATAAAGCAGTCTATTAATTTAAATTGGACTGTGGCTCGGGTTAAAATTGTTCAATTCGCTTATTCGTCCCCACTTCGGAGGTAACGAAGGCAACAATCGATCCCAAGAGATTGGTTCGAAGCTCGACTGGGTAAGGATATGGCAATTGTCGACGAAATTAGGCCAAGTGTGTGATATTCAGAGATTCCCAGAAATAAGGTGGGAATTCAGTTGTAAATTGTTCATTGATAGCGGGAAAACGGTGTCAATTGTTGATAGGAAAGTTTTGGGTTGGTTTTGTTTCGAGTTGTTTAACAGATATTTCCTAAGATACCCATAGACTCGACCTACTTCGTTTTTTCTTTAGAAAATTAACTGTAGAAACTTGGAGGGGCATGTAAGAATTATTTCCAGTTTTACCGTGGTTTTACTTTGGAACATTTCTAGACGTAATTGTTAAACATATTATAATACTTTATATGTAACGGCACTCCACAATTTATACGTCTTTGCCACTCCCGCTTGGTAAATTCCGAGGCATGTACATCCCCATATGACCGATGATATTAGTCCCTAATGATGGCGTTAAGGGGCTACTCTGAAAAAAAAACGTGGTTTTGTCTCTCCATGCCTTGCAAGAAGTATGTGGATCAGAGACTTTATATTCCGAAATATGATTTTTGATGTAGCTCGACACTAGGATTTATTCCTGTGTCATGGGTGCGTTTAAAAACAAGATAATTCAAACACACAAATACCCAGACCGAAACAAAATACACAACGATTTGTCCCGTATTGGAATCGAACTCACGACTATTCGACTCAGTGGGCGGCTTAAGCTCTTAACCACTGCGCCAAATCGTCCGTTGATGTAGTATTGCTTTACATTTTCTGATTCCAATACGAAATGTTACGCGAAAAACGGAATAATTATAGCAAACTTCGTGTAAAGCAGTTTTTTATATCATAGTGCAGTTTTTGTAAATAAAAAAAAAACTGTTTTTGCGTGTGTGTGTATGATCTAAGCTGTTGGCCGCAGGGCCTTTACAGCTTTAGCGGATAAGAGGGCGAGCGTGGTCGCTATAGGGGAGGGTGTATACTAGGTGTCTTGCCGTGGTGCTCTGCACCGGCCGGCGGGCAAGGGATCCTTCGACCTTGCCGGCGAAGTGGGTCTCTGATCCTGTGTGCGGTATCTGTATCCAAAAGAAGGAAAGTGGCGGTAGCGGCTGAGCAGTTAGGTTCGTAGTCGGCAGCAGCTACGATTAGGGGGTTCCGTCATGTTATATCGGTTTTTGCTCACGTATCTTTTCCTTATAATTCTTTTGTAAAGTAATGGCATCACTGTCAGTCTTCCGGTCGATAAATGGTAGATCGCAGTAGACCTTTAACTGTCCATATTAAACATGCGACGCCTAGACGCAATTCCAGGCTACAGACTGCTTATAAGATTTTTTTTCATAGATAAAGCACAACAATACTTTGGCTTATATGTACCCGATGATCTGCAAGCGAAGTAAAATGCCCCTTAGGAATAAGGTGACACTTTACAAATCTTGTATACGGCCCATCATGACGTGTGCTTGTGAGGTGCTCTGGCACGCCACCTGTTCTCACATCGATAGACTACAAACGGTCCATTCCTGTTTCCTCCGCAAAGCCGTCGGAGCCCCTTGGTTCATACTGAATGTCGATCTCCATTCCGATCTTGGTCTCGAACCTATTTGCGCCTTTATTAAAAAGGCGACAACCCGACAT
Source organism: Phalera bucephala (assembly GCA_905147815.2). Taxonomy (NCBI): domain Eukaryota; kingdom Metazoa; phylum Arthropoda; class Insecta; order Lepidoptera; family Notodontidae; genus Phalera; species Phalera bucephala. Next base: position 22,642,602 of record LR990615.1, read on the forward strand.
TTTGCGAACGCGTCTAATCATAGAAATCCGCTAATTGTAGCCGCCGCCGACTACGAACCTAACTCCCCTCCAATCAGCCGCTACCGCCGTCTGCGGCATGTTCTCACCAACCCTCCCGATGTCCTTACATCCCTTCTTTCGGATACAGATACCGCACACAGGATAAGACACCGACCTCGCCGGCGAGGTTGAAGAATCCCTTGCCCGCCGGCCGGTGCAGAACACAACGGCGAGACACCTAGTACACACCCTCCCGTATAGCGACTGCCCAAGCCGAGGCCGTTCCTTCTTGAGGCGCCCTTGAGCTAGTTGCCCCCTTGCCTTTCTGGCTCAAGCGTAGTGGTTGCATGCTCACCCTCACTCCGGTGAAGCTTTAAAGGCCCCGCGGCTAACAGCATAGATCATTCACACACACTTTGACCTACAATTCGAATACAGGACTGCACCGTGATCAATAACTGCACAATACATAGATATAGACCGAAGAGACAGAAAGATCATTGTAATATTTTAAGCTATATAAAGGACTATTCTTTATTCCGTGAACTCATTTATGATTCTCCAGACGTCGGTCGTCTCTTGGTTCGTAAACTTTTATAGTTTCCGTTAAAACTTTCACGAGTTTAATCAATGCGGGACATTTTGTTATAATTTTTATGAACAAAGTTTTGGAACTCGGAGATATTATGAATATTTACGTGGCAACAACGCTCCGGGAACAGGTTTACGATATTTTAACACTTTTCGACTTCATTAAGAAGTGTTATTTGAAAATTTGAAATGACAGATTAGTTGGTTTTTAATTTGTATGCTGATCACGGTTTGTTATTTAGAAAACATAAACACACCGCCATGCCAATATTATCCAAGTGGGAGTAGCAACAGTGTTGTTTTGAGTACATATGACCAACGATATGTAATAGGAGGTTATTGCTATTATACCGGATACAAATTCTCACTTCACTTCGTCTGACTTATGCGATTTACTTTACTAATATATGTTACTGCGACTTATGTTTCTGCTACTTTAATTTCCTACCCTCCTAATCCCTTATAGTTATGATGACTATCTATGTCGCACCTGCTGCCAATATAAACAGTCTGCGATCGACCATCGTCTGCCGCTCCGCTTTTAAGTTTTAGATTGTTCCATACCTTGGATCATCTACCGCGTAAATTCACTTTTTCGCATTCTAATTGCGAATCGCTCGTCTAAACTCCCCTGAGCCTATCTGAAAGCCGTGTACTGACGGTCTTCAACTGCGCTTCAGTCCATTAAAGTCGCTTATTAACAAGAACTGAAGAAGCCGAGAAGAATTCGATAATCCGTTGGAAGAACGCGATACAGGAAAGGCACTGACTGCGAAGATCCCCGGTTGGGAGGATAACTTCCTATACCTACCAGCCCCTATCACCGCTACGTGGGGGCGCCTACGGCTATACTGCTTACCTGCCGCGCTAACAATATCTAATAGTTGTATTTTGTTAGTTATATTGTATAATCAATATAATTCATTGGTAGAAAGAGTTGCTTTGCCACTGAACTAAAATAATTTAAAATCTAAAAAGAATCTTAAGCTAGTATCTTAAGTTAGTTAGTTATCTTTTTAAATCTTTATCATCAATATTACGTTACAAGTTTTTCAGCAGATGATAATAGCGGCAAGAGTATTTTGGTGAAGTATAAGTAAATAAGCATTCCAGCCTACGTTTTCAGGCATTGTAAATGTGACAAATATATTTGATAAAAATTGTCTTAATTATTTTGTTTTTAATGTAGCCTCACATTAGAAATATTCCTGTGTGTGCTCTTACAAACATGAGATTTACATACACACACACACCCAGATAGAAACAAATGTTTGCGGATCACATACAGATTTGTCTCTTATAGGGATCGAATTTGCGACTACTCGTCTAGTAGGCGAAGCTGCTAAGCTCTTAACCACCCGACCAAACAGTCCACCTTGTTTGCATATGAAGTCACCGAATCCAAAATTCTATGTTCCATTTTATAACGCTTTAAAAGACGCAACTTAAATACAATTACATATTGTAATCGAGTATATTTCGGTATGATTTACAAATACTTGTTAACTAAGTGGTGGTTACTTGTCTTGTTTCGTTCCGAGCCATTTTGTTGCCACAGTTCGCGCATCGTATAGCTAAATGAGAGAACGTTACTATTTTGGGGAAAGCGATCCGTTGTTTAACCTTTTCAAAAGTTTTTACGCTTTAGGAATGTCTGAAATAAGAAAATGACGGAGAATTTAGATTGGTATAGATGGCACTCTGTTGCGAGCCGTCCAGTCCACTTATGTGGACTGCAAGGCATGCGTACGGGTGGGTGGTAACAGGTCACCCTGGTTTGACGTTAAAATCGGCGTCAAGCAGGGTTGCGTGTTGTCCGCTAGACTGTTTATAATATATCTGGACAAAAGTCTTCAAAGACTGAAAGCGATGAATGAAGGTGTACAAATGGGTGACTTAGTGGTAAACCATCTACTTTATGCAGATGACGCGGTTTTAATAGCGCCAACAGCCACTGATCTGCAAACACTAGTCACAGTTATGAAAAACGACTGCATGATCAATGGCTTACACTTGAATGTGAAGAAAACCAAGATTATGGTTTTTGAAAGGGAAGAAACCAGAACGAATGTAAGGATTGTGGTTGGTAACGATGTGCTGGAGCAAGTGAATGAGTTTGTATATCTTGGATGCGCCTTCAGTAAGGATGGGAAATACACCGCTGACATAGAGAGAAGAGTGAGTGCAGGAAACAGAGTGAATGGTGCGATGGGAAAGCTACTCGGGAGCCGGCACTTAAGCCCTAAGGCGCAGCTGGCCATACATAACGGAGTTCTTGTCCCAACGCTGTTATATGGTAGCGAGAGCTGGGTATGTAAGAAGGAGAATGAAAGTAGGATAAATGCGGTAGAAATGCGAGCTCTGCGGAAGATGTTCGGAGTGAAGCTGACCGACCGCATTAGCAACAGCATAGTAAGACAGCGAGTAGGTATGAAAGATAGTATCGGTGTAAAGATGAGAAAGGGCATGCTCCGTTGGTTCGGGCATATAGAAAGAATGCCAGAGGAAAGAATGACAAAACAGATAAACAATGTGAAAGTGGAAGGATTCAGGTACCGGGGAAGACCTAGACTATCTTACCACGACCAAATAAACCGAGTCTTATCTGATGGAAAAGTCAAGAGTCTCCGTAACCGGCGAGCGTGTATGAGACGAACTATGAGAGTCGAGGAAGCCAGAGAGGTATGTAAGGAAAGAACCTGTTGGAACTCTGTACTCTCTGCCTACCCCGCAAGGGAGCTGGCGTGAGGTTATAGATAGATAGATAGATAGAATTTAGATTGGTTTTAATTTATTTATACTTAAATAGCAATTCTTGATAGCTAGGTTTTTGTACCACAATTATAGATATCTATATCCTCGTCTAGGTTTCGAACTCAAGAGCCCCTGATTATCGCGCGCATTATACGCTATTAGACAATAAGGCAGTTAAGAGGTTATGTAAACATACTATATCAGTCTATCTATCTATATCATCACGCCAGATCCCATGCGGAGAGGGCAGAGTGTACAGAGTTGTAATAGGTACATTCCTTATATACCTTTCTGGCTTCCTCCACTCGTCTATATTCATCAATATGTCTACTGTAGAACAAGGCCTCTCCCAAACACCACGACGATCAGCTTTGGCTCATATACTAAACGTTAAAGAAATGTTTGTTTCATTTATAATCCCATAAAAGACGCAACTTAAATATAATTACAAATTGTAATCTCGTATATTCCGGTACGCTTTACAAATACTTGTTAACTAAATGGTGTTTACTTGACCTGTTTCGTTCCGTTGCGGCTATTTTGTTGCCACAGTTCGCATCTGGTACTGCTAAATGAGAGTAACTATTTTGGGGTTAGCGTTTCGTTTTTTTAAACTTTTTAAATGTTTTTACGCTTTACGCATGTTCGAATTAAGAGAATGAGGAAGAGGAGGAGTTTAGATTGGTTTTTATTTATTTAGGCTGTATGAAAAATATTAATTATTCATAGAGAAATCGACGAACTTTTATGCTTTTTCTTGTTTTTGTATTTGAGTGATTTGGCGTAAACCAACAAAATTTACTGACTGGGATTTAATGAAACCTATTATTAGCTTTAACATTTCAATATTCTGTCTTATTATACAAATTGTAAAGTCTTTGGTTTCATAAATAATATATATATATATATATATATATATATATATATATATATATATATATATATATATATATATATATATATATATATATATATATATATATATTTATATATCAGTATCCCTTGCTAGGTAGGTAGAGAGTATAGAGTTCTAACGGGTTCTTTTTTTACAAACTCTCTTTACAATGTTCTATATTTAAAATGTCAATTATTTTAATGCTTTGTGTATATTTTGCTGGCTTGAATTCCTTTCTACTTAGAATTTTAATATATGTTACCCAAAATGGTTTAAATTAGGCAAGGAATTGATATCATACGGACAACTGTTGGCAATATTTATTGTGTGGACCTGTTTTTGGCTAACATTCAATATTGGTGAAATGTCCTCAATTTAGTCCAATAGGCTGTCCTGACATACAAAATCTATAAAACCTCTCTCTATCTATCTTTATCTCCACAAAAGGTTACTTGCGGGGTAGGTAAAGAGTACTGAGTTCCAACGGGATTTTCCTTGCACACTTTTCAAGGTTGCTACATTCTTATAGTTTTTTTCGTACACGCTCGCCGGTTACGAAGACTCTTGACTTGCCCTTAGATAAGACACGGGCTATTTGATCATGATAGTAGATAGTATCATGACCAAATAGACCGTGTTACATTAAAATCAGGTTCATTAGTATAAAATACAACCTAGAAAAGGTGAAATTCGGTTGCTCAAAATAATCATTCAAAACTCCAAGTACAAAAGTAATATTCAACTGCAAATGAATCAAGAGTCTCCAATTTTCCAGTCCTCGAAAATTTTCGCAAAAAACTTTAAAACGACCATTAAACTTTACGAACAACGGTGCTGTAAACTTCTTGATAAATCCCTCCCGTAACCCAACATTAGGTGCAGGCCTTGTCACAAAGGAGACGCCATTTAAAAGCAGTTCCTTCATCTATCAGAGTGACACGCAATCAAACAATACAATAAAACTTCTCTTCGGAAAAATACTTGAAAATAATTTCTCCATTTAAATTCAGGAGGGTGGGGTGGGTTCTAACAAAGCTCGTGGGAAGGTAATAAGAGTCCATGTGTAGCTTCGTGCGTCGAGAAACCTTGTACGAAATGAAAGTTTTGTAAGCTAAGTTTGTTCTTGAAGGTACCTGTGTTACGTAACGTTATTTTTAGGGTTAATTTTGTTTGCATTTTTGGGGAAGGAAATTTCCAGGAGAATATTAAGGCTTCTGAAAATAAATTAGTTTTGCTGTTTTCTCCACTCCACTCTAAGCTTATGACATATACGTTCGCTGGTTGCGGAGTCTTGACTTGTCCATCAAATAAGATGCGTTTTATAAAGAAAGAGAAGTCAGTAAGGGAAAAACCTGTACTCTCTGCCGAACATGTAGATAATAATACTTGTATATTATGCTTGTTATATCTGTTTGTGTCTGCATAGCTATGACATCAAGTGCTATAAAAATCGTTAAGCAAAAAATAAATTAGAATAATTAGAAGATAGCTTTAGCTTAATTTTATATTGCACGTTGTAAATAAAATTTCAACAAATACTTAATTGTTATAATTAGTTACATAGTACGCATACAAATTATTTATTTCTGTATCTACATAGGTATACAATAGGTATACTTTAATATAAGCTACAAAACCTTAAAAACAGTTTAAGGTCCCGTATGTGTCAAGTAAAAATATCTCATAAACTTTGTCGTACTAATGCGCACAAAATTCACATCCCAACGATTTTTTAAATATGAATAATTTTAAATAAAATTTGAATATGAAGAGCCGGCATCTAGAAGTTTTAATCTGCCTAATATCTGGCTGTATGCGAGAGGCGCAGATGCGTCGTTACTGCCATAACGCTTATAGAACTCATCATCGCCGTCATTACAGTAATCGTTTCAGTGCTGCGTTCCACTTGCAGATATAACTATAATACTGTAAACATATAAATATATCTATGCTGTGGTAATATCTAATGTGATATTAATATTTGAACATTTTTTTTTATTACGTGACCTGTATTTTTAAAAGTGAATTAGAATCAGGTTCCTTTTTATGTGTAAGAATCAGGAATCGCATAGTCACAATATTGTTAAAATTATTTCACCGTGTTTAAACCATTGACGAAATGCGTGACGTTTACGGATGACCATTTAATGTACACATTAAAATTGAATTTGTAACCGTCTCGTTGCTGAGTTTGGGCTGAGGTGTCATGTTTTCTTCGTGTTATTGTCAAGTCAAGAGTCTCCGTAACCGGCGAGCGTGTATGAGACGAACTATGAGAGTCGAGGAAGCCAGAGAGGTATGTAAGGAAATAACCTGTTGGAACTCTGTACTCTCTGCCTACCCCGCAAGGGATCTGGCGTGAGGTTATAGATAGATTATTTATTTTGCGAAAAAATTAAATCCACCATCTGATGGTTATTTATTGTCAAATTTAATCAAATGTTAAATCTGGTATCCATTGAGTGACGGTCAATATAAAATATATTTTATAAATAAAAACAACATTCATCTACCTTTTCTTTTAAATTTAAATAAAAAGTAGCTCCATACTAGGAATTATGCCTGCACCGTAGGTGTGTTTAAAAGTATGAATTTTACATACGTAAACCCAAACAAACATTTATAGGTCTCACCAAGATTGTATGCACAAACATCCGGACCGAAAAAACACTTGTGGGTCACACAAATATAAGTCCTGTGCGTGGATCGCACTAGCGACTACCCAATTCAGTCACTTGAGTGGCCTACGCTCTAAACTACTGGACTGGATTTATATATGGATACCCAGAGAAGCAAGACTTATTTGAAACCCAATTTTACAAAACAAATCTTTCTCTTTTCTCTTAAAAAAAAATAATTGGAATTATACTATTTGAAATTATTACAGTGAAATAATATATGTCGTATCCTGTTATTTGACAATCACAGTTTATGGAATGACGAGCAGTTATTTTCATTTTAGTAACCTTTTAGTCTTGTCATAGATATGTGTGTTTAGTTGAAGCGATGACAGATGTCATCTGTCAGATGACGAATCACTGATGACAGATAGTCGATGTAAGATGGCGGACGGCGCTGCGTTGTTATTCGATTGGCAACGGGGCAAGCAATCGGACGTATCGCAGAGCAGCTAACCTCACTGTATTCCGTGTGACATTAATCTCTAACTATTGTGCGCATACTCGCATATCAGTGTACGACACCCCAGTGTTATTTCAAGATTTCTTTTGTTCGGCAACCATGTGGACTACTATGAAAACGAAGATAAATGCATCTTTCACCGCTACCAGCATTGAAACGACCATCCAGAAAATCTAAGCGCCGATATATAGATCTTCATTTCAGTAAATTACTGCATACATATAATGCTTCAAATCTCACCAAAACCCCTAGGGGAATACGATCGTGAGAGCACAGATACAACAATTTAATTAAATATGTATTTTAGTTCCACATTCGTAATTTAATTGAACCGTTGGTACTACAGCGTGTAATCACGGTTACAAAGTGGAACAACTCCCTCGCGATCCGTGTCTTCACTTGTGTTACGTTAGCTACTGCTGTGATAATCGTTTCTGTGTGTAGATTAGTTTTGCTGTTCTATATAGGTACCTACTAGTGTATTATATACTGTAAATCGATATTTATATTATACTAATATCGCCTCGTTGGTCTAGTGGCAAAGCGCATCGCTTGGTGATCACGAGGTCCAAATCCTAGACTGGACAAATGAAGTTATTCTAACGAAAAACTTCCCATTGTGAGTCTGAAGTCTAGAGTTGTGCCCGGAATATGGCAATAGGCTCGCCCCTATTACATGGGACCTTACATCGTTGGCAAAAAGTGGGTGTATATAGTACACCTCTCCTACGTCCGCTTGGGGAATATAGGCGTAACGGTGTTTTATTGTTATTTACTAATATTATGGACGAGAAAGTTCGTGAGGATGGTATTACTCTTTTACACAAAAATTTACTCAACGAATTTTGATAATACTTTACAGTTTTATAGCTTCACATGAGAATAATATAAAGGTTATAATTAAAAAAGATATTACAAAATAAACGCGTGCGCAGCCGTGGGTAACAGCTAGTGTTCTATGAATCTATAGTGAATCTATAGTGTTACACAACCACTAAACAAGAGGCAATCATCCTTAATTTGGTTTGAACATGCATTGAGATTTATTTGTAGTATTGTGTGGTCGTGACTCGGTTATTCTGAGTTGTGATATCTTTATATTTGGGCATCTTAGAGCTTTGAAGATACACATAAAGCTATAACCGGTTATAGCTTAATGTGGTGGTCGTTTAGTTAAGCCACTATCGGTTACTGAGTTCCAATAGGTTCTTAACCTACAAACTTCTCACGCATTCATTCAGGAGGGTTCAGATAAAAATCAGCATCTAGAACTTGTGTTTAACATTGAAATGATCTGGATACCTTTTTGGTTCAGCTAGGTGACACATAAACGTGTATTTGATTCTCATATTTTTATTTTTCATTTGGTACCGTTAGGCTTGTAGTGTTAATATTCAAGTTACTGAGCAACGAGTTATAGAACGCTCTGTTGAATATTGTGTCTCTTGTGCTGTAACGAATAATATTTCTTTGTTTCTTTCAATCTCCACTCTCATAGTTCATCTCACATCTCTTCATTTCTCCATTAGATAAAGTAAGTTCTATTTGAGGGTAAGATAGTCTAGCTCTTCTCCGGTACCCACATGCTTCCAGTTTCGCATTCTATAGTAATCATCATTAGTCTTAAAACCTCTATTCCAGGACACAATACAATACGCTAACAATATTTTAAAAGTTTACAAACTTGTCACACTTAATTACCTATCAAACTAATCCACAGTTGGTACCCACACAATAGGCTAACAAAGAAACCGGTTCAGTTCATTATAAATTTATTAAAGCAACTTCGCCATCCGCCATCTTTGCGGCGCTGCACTCCTGACACTTTGAAGTCACTTTGTGTGCGCTACAAGTTTTTATAACGCAAGTTTCTGACTTGTGACGTCTCTAAGAAACAAACTAACAATGCATCTTGGTTCTTAGAAGATGGGTAAACTAGAAATAAAATATTAAACATTCGAGGTGGTGTTACATTCGTAAAGTTCGGAAATAGTGGGTTTTGCTACTTTTTAAGAAGTATTATAGTCATTCGAGTGCTAAGGTTGTTGAGCAACAAGACCGAGGCTTCAAAGGTTTCGTAATTTTATCTCTAAGAAACAAACTAACAGTGTATCCTGGTTCGTAGAAAATAGGTGAACTAGAAATAAAATATAAATCATTTGAGGTGGAGTTACATTCGTAAAGCTAGCTAATAGTTGGTTTTGCTACTTTTTAAACAGTAACGTACTTATTTGATAGGTCATGTTGTTTAGTCACAAACACCGGTCTTTTCAAAGGTTTCGTACCTATGTCTCCGAGAAACTAACAATGTTTCTTGGTTCTTAGAAAATTTGATAAACTAGAAACGAACTATGAGAGTGGAGGAAGCCCGAAAGGTCTGTATAGGAACCTGTTCTAATTCTTTGCGTAGCCTGTAAGGGATCTGGCATGATGACATAGACAGAAAAGTAGAAGATATACAGCATTCGAGGTGGTGTTACATTCATAAAGCTTAGAAATGGTTGGTTTTGCTACTTTTTAAACAGAAACGTAGTTATTTAGTTAGTTGAGTACTAAGGCTGTTCATTCTCAAGCCCAAGCCTTTAAGGGTTTTGTACTTCTTTCTCTAAGAAACAAACAATGTATCTTGGTTCTGAGATGGGCTAACTAGAAATAAAATATGAAGAATTCAAGATGATGCTACATTAGTGACGCAAAGAATAGTTGTTTTTACTTCTTTTTAAACAGCAACGTAGATATACATTGCTACCGCTTATGTCGTCCAGGATTCAAGATCCGGTATTTTTAAGAGTTTCGTATGTAGATCAGTAAAACCGGAACCCTTGTAGGATCAATTTGTTCTTTGTCTGTTGTATTGTTGAATAAGATGAATAAATAAAATATCGACATCTTAAGACAAAACGAAACCATCCCCTTAAAGCGTGAGTTATGTTCGAATTTGTCTGGTATTTTTGGCGATTTGCACTACCTAGATAGTAATGTGAGGTACAGAAGGAACCGCTCGTTTGAAATAAGGAAGCTATGTTATGCCTCGCGACAGAGTAAGACAGTGAGAGCTGTGAACCCCGAATCGTGTAAGTCATTTACTCATTCGCTCGTAAGTCGTATTCTTCTTTCGTTTTGACCGTGTGCTATTTAGCAATACGTTAATGAGCAAGTGGGGTAGTTAGATGCTGCAATTAGGGCATTTTTTATTTATCTCATTGAAACATTCAAATTCGGCAACTCACGAATGGGGTGCTCATCGCTTTTCTACATCATGCCATAATCAAGCCAATAATACAAAAGTCCTGTGTAAATATGCCTCAAAAACAGTCATAAGTTTTCAAGGAGGCGCTTATTTATATTCTATCTATCTGTATATCTATATCATCACGCCAATCTTATTCATATTCCTCTATTTTTGTGATTTTCTGGAACCATACATACACTAATATTTTCAAAAGATTTTTTATTCATTATGTCTCATATTGACAGCGTATACCATGCGGAGTCCTCATTCGCTATGACCAATTAAATACGTAATGCGGTGTGTTACGATAACTTTGTAAAATAATAGTTTAATTATACCCCAGTGGATATAACATACAGAAGGATATTGTTCTGCGCCCATACATGATTTTCCCCAGAACCAACAGCAATAAAAAAATAATTGTATGATTTCCAATCACCCATAAATTCTCTTAAAGCATTTATTATTAAACGGACAAGCGGGGGAATCACAATATTGCACAAAAAGTATTAGATTTTGAGGTTATAATTCAGTACATATGAGGTTATTTTGTGTGTTGACATTCAGTTAAGATGTCGGCGACTACGATATAAGTATTTACAATACTTTAAAATTTTCGTTTTATATTGCAAATTGTCCGTTAGATACGGATATTTGCCATTATTTTAATAAGATAGATAAATAATGATGGCATGTGTCAAATGTTTTCGTTACACGATCATTTCACGAAGTTATCGTAACGCGTCGCGTTTCTCTCATAGCAAATAAGGATCCTAATGTTGTCTTTCAATATGCGGCGTACAATTTCATTTAGAATTTGAGATCGAGCTTCTTTAATATCGTTTAACTTTATTATATTATGCTTATAGCATGAGTGAAAAATAGGAAGCGGTTGTCTAGTACTTACGAGCCTTTAGGTTTGATGAAAAGCAGACTAGTCTGATGATAAGATGGTTAAATTTAAATCTATTACGCACCTTTGCAGTAGAGTTACTATCAAATTATTAATTTAAACTAACCCCGCCACGCCTATATTCCCCAAGCGGGGATGGCAGAGGTCTACTGAGTACACCCACTTTCCGTCGACGATGTTAGGTCCTATGTAATAGGGGCGAGCCTCTTGCCAATTCCAAATTCAGGATTCATACTGGGAATTTTTTCTTAGACGAACTACATTTGGCCGACCTAGGATTTGAACCAAAGACGTCGTGATCACAAAGCGATGCCATTTACCACTAGACCAACAAGGCAGTCTATCAAATTACCCAGCTTATATTAATCCACTGCTGGGAAAAGATTGAGAACTTTCACCTGCACACTCGTGTGTTCACTCGTCATTCGAGCTTACTTACTTACTTACTCCGTTGTCTCAAGGACCCAAAGTGAGTCTTGGCCTCCGAAACGAGATTCCGTCACTTCTCACGGTTCTACGCGATTTCCTGCCAGTCTTCGGCTTGGAGCTCACGCAGATCCGCTGCAACCATGCCCTTCCAGCGATACCTGGGACGACCAACCGGTCGGCGGCCGATTGGTCGACCCCGATAGGCCTTCTTTACACTACGGTCTTCTCCCATTCTTTGAATGTGGCCAAGCCATCGGAGTCTGTACGTTTGGTCTCTCCTATGATATTAGGACCAGTCATGAGTTCTTCGATTTCGGCATTATTGCGGACTCTACAACTTCCATCTGAGTTTCGGATTTTCCGAAGAATCTTTCTTTCAGCCACAAGTAGCTTGTTTTCTTCTCTTTTAGTGTTAGCGTTCAAGCTTCACACCCATACAATAATATTGGTCTTATAACGGTCTTGTAGATCCGTATAACGGTCTTCGAGCTATGAAGTGATAATTGGGACCAACAGCTTAACGTGCTTTTAAGGATTCAGTCCCTCGAGAGTGAAAATGTTATAAATGATCATTCGTTTTACACAAATACAGTCGAACGTTGCCTAAATTTACTGTATTTCTTTTATTTTATATTTAATTTTAGTTATTTAGCTGTAAATAAAGCACTATAACCGCATTTATCACTTTCGTATTCCTATGTAATGCTATAAATATGACTACAACAACATAATAAATGTGAATCTAATCCTCCACGTTTTCTGCCGTCGTCATTCGAAAATAGATACCTAGAGATTTTATATCTAAAATTTAAAATACGTCGTTCGTCACGATTATATTCTTTAAGCATAGGAGGCAAAGGTGTGTGTACACCCACTTTTCGTCGACAATTTTAGACACGGCATATCTACGGATTTTTTTGTCTATAAGTACCTCAAAAATACTTTGTGCGTGAATTTGAAACCAGTACTCAATCACACACCACTAAACCAGCGTGGCAGTTTTAGATTTAAACTATGTTAGTTTTTGTCAAAAATTGATTAATTGCTGGCCGTTACGAAACAATAAAGAGGCGCTCGTAGCGCTATGCGACCACGGTGTTCTTACCGATTACCAAGGTTAAGCAGCGTTCGACTCGGTCGGCCCGAGATGGGTGACCCTTTGTTGCATTTTCATATTCAAGCGTATCCGTGCTTCGGAAGGCACTTTAAGCCGTTGGTCCCGGTTATCACTTAATGTTGTAGTCGTTAAGCCGAGTTGGAAGTTTAGTTAAGGGCTTGATAAGTTCCAACAGCAGGTGGCCACAAACCTGCCCCCATCAATCCGCACTGGGTCCGCGTGGTGGAGTATGACCTAATCTCGCTCACCTCGATTTGAGAAAGAAGGCCTTTGCCCAGCTGTGGGCAGTATAGGCTGATATTATTATATTACGAAACAAAGAAAAATATGAGACTTATATCCTCCACATTTTTCGACGTCATCATAAGAAAATAGATACCTAGAGATTTTATTTCTCTATATGGGATAACAGAATTGTATTTCAGTACGGTATCCCAGACCCAAGGGAGTGAACCACAATTAGTTCGAGCTCCGAAGCTAGGAATGGAATAGAAAAGCGGCTTATACACGAATTCAACGAACTGCCACCCTCTCAGAGAACAGACATCAAGCTTGTAGCAAAATTAATAATTGATAAGATAGTATCAATTTGCTGTAAGAACTGTAATCTGATTGGTTTTTGATTGTTGTACTTATAAGGATTTCTTTTTTCTAATGAAGATAATATTGGTCTGTAATGACTAAAATTACAAATACTTTATAAAAAACAGCGTCACGCCTATATTCCTCAAACGAGGGTGCAGAGGTGTATTGAGTACATCCACTTTTCGCCGACGATGTTAGGTCCCATGTAATAGGGGGCGAGCCTCTTGCCAAATCTAAACTCGGGACTCATACTGGGAATTTTTCTTAGACAAACTACATTTGTCCGACCTAGGATTTGAATCCAGCACTTCGTGATCACTAAGCGGTGCGCTTTGCCACTAGACCAATGAAGCAGGTAAATACTTTATAGTTTTGAAAAATAAGTTTAGAAGAATAACAACTGCTTGGTATTCGACTAATACTGCACTGATATCGTATTCATCCTTTTTCTTGGACTTCACACATTTGACGCGCTCGTAGTGCTGTGCAACAGCGGTGTTCTTAGCTAGGAATGCGCAATTCAATCACCAAGGCGCAACGATTGTCTCTGTTGGCTTGAGATGGGTGACCGTTTACATATTCAAGCGTCTCCGTGCTTCAGTAGGCACGGTAAGCCGTTGGTTTCTGTCACCACTTAACGTGGTAGTCGTTACGCGAAGTTAGAAATTTTAAGGCGGTTTGATATTTATCATTCACTAGCTACCCGCCCCGGCTTCGCACGGATGAATTATACACATAAACCTTCTTTTTAAATCAATCCGTCTATTGATGAAAACCGTATGAAAATCCGTTTGGTAGTTATTGAGTTTATCGCGTTCAGACAGACAGACGCGGCGGAGGACTTTGCTTTATGTAGTGATCAATCTGGGGTCAATTTATCACCACTCCACTCATTAAATCATGTATTAGCGGGTTCAAACAACGCATAGGTGCAATGTTTGTTTGTAAAATAACCAAATTTCAATTGTTCAATTTATGTAAGTAATTTATTTGGAATTCAGGCTCATGAAAATAATACAAGATAATACTCCATTACGTAAGTGTTCAGTATAGAAAATTACAATCCATTCTTACTGCGCTAAAAGTAAGTACTTAAATATTTTTACACCAAGTACTGTAAAATTGTATTCTTTTTTGTAATATTTTGTAAAAATATTAAGCTTAAATCTGGGACAAGCCCATCTCGTAAAGAGCATGAATCCATATTCATGCTCTTTACGAAACTGGTTTGTCCCAGATTTAAGCCTTCAGTCCTTCGTTTTAAAAAACGACTGTTGTCAGCATGCTTTTAAAAACGTTCCTATGATGCTCTTTATTTTGTGTTTCATATTTTCACGAGATTCGTATTTGAAATAGTGGGTTTTTGGGGCGTTTCAATTCTATATTTTCTCTCTTTAACACTACTATCGTATCTTGAACATCAAAATTTAAGCGAAATTATCTGAAACATATACCCAATAGTAAACATAAGCATAAGATAGTCATAGCTGTTGGCGTCTTTAAACCTATAACATAGTTTGGCTTACTTTATTATACACGTCTCCTTCTAGAAGAAACAGAAAACAACACAATTACACCAAAGTTAAGATAATTCGCTACTTACGGCTGGTTTTAATATTTAACTTATGGATATGGTTTTTCAGCGGGAAGAAACCAGAACGAATGCAAGGATTGTGGTTGATAACGATGTACTGGAGTAAGTGAATGAGTTTGTTTATCTAGGATGCGCCTCAGTAAGTAAATACATCGCTGACATAGAGAGAAGAATGAGTGCAGGGAGCAGAGTAAATGGTGCGATGGGAAAGTTATTGGAGAGCCAGCACTTAAGCCAAAAAGCGCAGCTGGCTATACATAACTGAGTTCGTGTCTCAACGCTGTTATATGGTAGCGAGAGTTGTGCATGTAAGAAGGAGAAAAGTAGGATAAATGCGGTGGAAATGCTAGCTCTGCGGAAGATGTGCGGAGTGAAGTTGACCGACCGTATTCGCAACAGCTTAGTAAGAAAGCGAGTAGGTATGAAAGATAGTATCGGTATAAAGATAAGAAAGGGTATGCTCCGTTGGTTCGGGCATATGGAAAGATTGTCAGAAGAAAGAATGACAAAACAGATATACAATGCGAAAGTGGAAGGATGTAGGTACCGGGTCTTCCCCGGTCTTCCTAGACTATGTTACCACGACCAAATAGACCGAGTCTTCTCTGAAGGACAAGTCAAGAGTATCCGTAACCGGCGAGCGTGTATGAAACGAACTATGAGAGTGGAGAAAGCCGGAGAGGTATGTAAGCAAAGAACCTGTTGGAACTCTGTACTCTCTATAGTATTTGTGCATATTTTGTATGGAACATCTGTCATCATTCTACTAACAGTAAGCATTTGCTTACTGTACTTAAGTTGAATATTGAAACCGGCCATTAGTAGTCAATACTATTTGATAGCTATGTGGTTGTTTATCGAGTAAGGCAAAACTTGTTTACGATGAAGGAAACCGTAACTATGTATCCTTCATATCGAAGGGTTTAACGAGTTATAGACAAACATATCATAGGTCAGAGGCTCACCAGCTAACACACTTACAATAATAATGACTTGGCGATTTTGAAAAACCTCTGCGGTAATAAAAGGAGTCTAAATATATCTAAAACCATTTTCAAATCGGATAAAAATATTACATCACCATCATAGTTGACAAAGTGAAAAAATATTCAAAGCCATTTTAGAAGTAGGTACCTAACACTGATGTTCCACCATATTTCATGGTTTCCACCCTCGTCTGTAGTGCATATTGAATCTGAAATAAACCGCGAGAGGGGACCGGCTCGCTACAATGGCGAGAATGACAGCCTTCCGTGGAAGGCTCTCAGGTGCAGTGCTACCAGGCATCACGCAATTCTCGGGACATGAAAGTTTATAGTTCTTAAATATATATTATTTTGGGAGCATCATTACCCCTTGCCAAGCGGGGATGGTAAAGGCCCGCTTAATACATATCGATTAAAAGTCTTAAAAACCAAGTCCACAATTTAAGTTTGTCTAATAAAATTTAATCACTCAATATGTTGCTCCTTTTTATTTTCGTTTCTTTTTTCGTTTATCCTGTCTGTCACTTTTACCACTTCAGTTGAATTGGTTATCTTTTATTAATTTAACAGTTCCATAACCTTGCATGGGCTGGTCACATCTGCAGAAGGACCGACGGCCGATGGAGCAAGCGTGTCCTAGAGTGGAGATCACGACTTGGTAAGCGTAAGGTAGGACGGCCCCCAGCTAGATGGACCGACGACCTCAAAAAGGTCGCTGGGACAGACTGGATGCGGAAGGCGGAGGACCGTGTGCAATGGCGCGTGTTAGGAGAGGCCTATGTCCAGCAGTGGACTACGATAGGCTGATTGATTGATTGATTGATTGATTGAACCTTGCATGCTGTTTGCCTATTAAAATTGTGCACTTAGATTAAGTGAATATGTAACCCTAGTTAATAATAGAAGTTATAGTGTAACAATTGATGGTAGACCATTAAAAAATAAAGTAAAATAAAAAAATGTCGCCGAGAATCTGAAGCTCCCTATTGATGATGATCCCCGACGATGATTTGTCGCAGTGTTTAAGAGCTTAAGCTGTTGCTCCTAATGGGAAGAATAGTCTCGGGTTCGATTCCCGCACGGGACAAATCTTTGTAAGGCCCACAAATATTTGTTTTGGTCTGGGTATTTGTGTATGTGAATTTTATGTTTGTAAACGCACCCACGACAAAGGAATAACCAGTCTGGGGCTACGTTTTAAAAGAATGAGGATGAGCTATACTATTACTTTTTTCCGAGTACAACTTTCTCCGCAAGGGATTTGGCGTGATCATATAGATACAATTAATTATCTATGAAACGTATGAATGATAATAATAATGAAACTGAATAGGTATGTAGTAATTAAGTATATAGACAAAGTTGTTAAAAATTAAGTTAACGTGGTACCGTACTTTACCCATCAAAGAGTATAAATCTTTTATGTGTAAACTCGTCAATCTATATTATACGGGGATAATGTAAAAAGAATAGGGAAACCTATTTTATTCCAGTGTAAAATATTATAAAATGTATGTGTAATAAAATGTATTTTATAATTTTTTTTAGCAGACGCTGGAAATTCAGGAAGTCTTTCTAAAACTGAACCATCTGGTGGCACTACCAGGTGGCATACAACGTACCTTTTTATTATTTACATCGCATTTTCAACGAGTGTTTGCTTTGAGTTTTACTTTGATTTGCGAAAGTGGCGTTGTGCAGTGTGATCTGAATACTTGGTCGCGTTTTTATGGGAAGTGCCTGCGTTATGATGGAAGATAGTGACGTGTCTATCGCTATAATCGCTGTTTGTTTTGGTCCTTTTGACGATCCCTGTAGTTTTAGCTACCTAGAACGTTTTGTTACATCCCTTATCCCATGCTCTATGCTATAGCTACTTTCACTTCAGTTACAACATTGAAGTGCTAATCAGCAATATGCGCCTTTATGAACCCCAAATTTTAATTATAGGTTAGTCATTAGTCCATTGCTGTCTGGCTACTATCCCAGTTTACATTAATACAGCTAGTACACTAAAGGTCTGAATTCGACAAAAATCTTCAGGAATTCTCTCACGATTTCTTGAAAACTACGGATAAAATAAAAAAAGCTTTATTTTGAAATTTCTAACTAGGCGCAGCAAATTTTGTATATTTTATGGTTAACAGCAAAAAAATCTAGCATCAATTACTTTGGCCAGCGTAGTTGACATATTTTAAAACTGTGCCTTCGATAAGGATATGAATAAGACTCATTCCATAAAGTACTTGTCGAATATCTATTCGACAATCCCCCAACCGCTCACTGAACATACTCATCGAATTAAACCGAATTAGAGCAGGCGTGTGAAATCGCACAGTTATTTATAACACGCCATGTTCAATTCCAAATGAATGGCGTCCGTAAAAGAGCATTTACTCAACTCCGCGTAAAGTACGGAAGCGCGCTCCGGCGCGCCGCAATTATTAGCAAAGAATAATTAATTAATATTTTAAAGATACTTCGCCTTTTCTTGAGAATTTTTAGCAGTTAACACCGGTGGTCTCAAAAGATATTTCAGTACCATTGTTATTAAAATGGTTACAACTAATAACATGATTAGGCTGTTTAGATTGATATCATTGTCATAAAAATAATGAACTAATATGAACGCGTGAGAGCAAAAGCACGAAATCTTTGACGCTATCAAGTAATCGTGCTGTCACGTTCATGTCTATTAAGTAATTCTTTAGTATTACAAGGATGGCATATCAACTCGATAGCGTCATGCTAATGGCAATCTTTACTTGCGAAGGTCTCAGCTCTTAAATTAATTATCGATGCCAAAAAGGTGCAATAATTCTTCTTCTTCTTTAAGTTACGGCTTCACACTAATTTTAAGTGTATTTTGCCAGTGTCCAGTGAGATATATAATCGTGTTTGTTTAAATTAATTTAACTCCCCGATGAATTTGATGATAATGAAATTAACGAAGTACCCCACTCTGGATAGTAAAGCGGTGGATACTTTACATACCAATTGCAACGGCCGTTTTGAGGGAAGTAGAAAAGGCACGTTTTATCACATTGTTACAATTACCTTCACTCATGCACATATAAGAACACATAATGGTTAATATTCCACCAACATTACATATTATTAGTCGAAATAACACAAGTTTTGGAAATTAAAACATCACTCTTCGACTTCCCGCCTAAAACTCCGGTACGATAATTATAACGGCAGTTCTTGGATTTTTGTAAAACTGTATTTATTTTTAAATTAGACAATGAATAAGGTTTTAAGTTTATTGTGCCGGGTGATCTAATTATAGAAACTGAAATAGTCACTACTATCTTTGTACTCGGGATTGTGCTGATTTGTCTGCCTGTTGGCTTGGGCGTAAGACACAGCTTCAATAATAAATTTTTTATTTTGTTTCTTTTCTTGTTACTTGGTATTATTGTGCTTAATCCAAATGAGGTTTATTCCTTATTCTTTATTAATTAGGTCGACGTTCAAAGAGACTATCTTGTTTTGATCCAGGTTTCAAGTCAACAAATCATATTTCTTAGATTGGCTAAAAATTATCTGGGTTTTTTGGCGGGAAGTCGAAGAGTGCTGTCATTAATTTGTTTTATTTCCAAAACTTGTGTTATTTTGAATAATAATGTGTAATGTAGGTAGAATATTAACCATTATGTATTCTTATGTGTGCATGAGTGAAGGTAATTGTAACAAAGTTATAAAACGTGCCTTTTCGATTTCCCTCAAAACGGCATTTGCAATTGGTATGTAAAGTATCCATCGCTTTACTATCTAGGGTGGGGTATTTCATCAATTTCATTATTATCGTTGTCATCAAATTTATCGGGGAGTTGATTTAATTTATACAAACACGATTAAACATCTCACTGGACACTGGCAAATACACTTAAAATTAGTGTGAAGCCATAACTTAAAGAAGAAGAACAAGAAAATCATCTTTAAAAGAAGGTTATTCTTTCCTTTTGTTTTTTTAATATGTCGATTTGTAGTTAAATGCCTCCTAATGCTCAAATGTCATACAAATGCAGCTATCGAAATATCGAGAGTAATTTATATTATTGATTTTTCGTTTTTAGAGTGACGTGTCTGCTTGATTAGATAATCTTTGCATGAAAATCAACTCAGTGCGGCACTCAGGCCGCTGTTAATTTGTCACTGAATCACAAAAAGCTTGCGGTTGCCGCCTCCGTGCCACTGTTGCTGACGTAATGAGTTTAATTACGTCACTACTTTAACCATTATTCGTTTTAATGCTTTGCAATAGTATATTTTTAAATGGGCATAATGCATTTCTCATTCGTTACTTTATATGATTTTGGAGTATAAAAACTATGTGCATATCATGTCTTAAAATATGACTGATTAAAATAGATGAAACAATTTCAACAATAGATAATTATTAAGTAGCTACAATTCATTTAGCAACCCATCATTTATCTCTACATCTGTCTGTCCGTCACACCATATCTTGTGGGTAGGCAGAGAGTACAGAGCTCCAAATCTTCTCCTCTTTTCGCGTTTCTTCACTCTCGTAACTCGCTTCATATACACTCATTGTCAAGAGACATCATCTAATTTGCCTATAATTATCATATTTTTGTAGTTTTAATAATAATAATTTGTCGATCCCTGATACAATTTTTGTTTAACCTTTGTAACCTTTGTATATCAAACACTGGAATATTCTATGACTATTATTAAAATACTCATTAAAATACCCCTATTATATTGGCTAATAAATAATCTACCTACTTATCGATATTACTAATCTAATATTGGAAATTAAATGGCGGAAATCAGTGCACCCATGGGTATCGCGCCCCCTATCCATTTTCGATTTGAAGGTACGAATAAATTTTATTGCAAGCATCTAAGACAAAGGGAACTCGGAAAGTTTTGGAGATTAATTCTCTAGATAAAATTTCACGGTTGAGATGCTGTGACTGCCTACGGAGAGGGCACCGGTAGTAGATATCGGGGGTCTTAGAGTTAGGAGTGTTTAGAAATGGATTTATTTTTGGAAATATATTTTCCGTAGCTGTGTAGAGGGTTTAGTATGAACATTATGATATTAGCAAGTTGACATGCTATCCTTGTCACACTACAAATTTACTAAATAAACATGAACGTGACAACACGATTACTCGCTAGTATCACACTAACTTCAAAGTTTTGGTTCTTAGCCCTGTTAACTCAACCGTAGCCAAAATATTATAGAAAATCGAGATAATAACGCAATGAAGTATTATTAATATTAATCGTTGTAACTTTATACTGCCTGTAAAAGAAATGATTTCCTGGTATTTTAAAGGAGTAACATTGAGTCTCTTTAATTAGAAAGAAGGGTAAATCATTTATTCAGGGTACTTGGCCTAAGAGGATAAAGGTTTAAGAATTATTTGATGACATAGAATTAAATGCAGTTATTTTGAAACCTTATTTCGCGCGAGTTAAAGCTCATCAACCACATAAACAGTGATTGATTAAGATTGCTAAAGCAAAAAAAAATGGCCGGGTATTACTATAATAGCAGAATTCGATCAGGTCCCAAGTTTATACGATTGTCAAGTCTATATACTTTAATTTGGCTCAGCGGGTCCGGGGCTGCGGTCCCAGGGGCCAGAACGGTGCCTTTTTATAGCCTCCTTCAGCCGAAGCCGCTTTAATGTCCGCTAAGGAACATTTTATCTTTTTTAGTTTGTCTCTCCGAAGGAAAAGGGTTCATTTACTGTGTGACACACTTCTGATAGCTGGAGATAAACCCATCTCAGTTTTATCAAGTATTTTCCGCTTCAACGGATTAGGGGTCAGCTTGGGATGAGATTTTCTTGGAATAGAGTCGATAGTGTGGAATTTAACCTGGATAAAAACTGACTGACTGATGTATTCTATGTGAGTACGAAATCCTATTTAACTTTTGTTGTTTCTAGAAGAAAATGTAAAGTAAACTTAGACTGAAATTTGTTGTAATAAAAAAGTACTTGTAAATTAGCACGTTTCGCCATCAGGAATGTGTAAATTTGCTTTTGGTTCATTTGCAATTTGCTCCATTGATGAATGCTCCAAGATGTTCTTAATTGTTTCTCGTATTTCGACTTCCTTAAAAAAATCATATTGTAAAAAATATTTCATCGAGCGTGTAACCAACCAACATAATATTAAGTTATGAAAGATATATTAAGCATGTATTACATATACATTCTAAATGTCAATTTTTGTAGGGGTTAGCGTAAAAATTGCTAACAAGCAGGCTATTTTTATATACTTCTCTCGGTTTCATAACTCCAAACATAAAAACAGAATCATCGTAGTCATCTGTTTTTATTTCAAACAAAATGGAGTTATATTATGATATGAATCAAGTACTTCATTCAATTCGTAATATAAATACAATCGCTCTATTACACGATAAAAATAAAATAAAACATTTCTGCTCAGGCCATTGCCGTTCTTCACATGAAATTTCGGACTGCCGACCGTCTCATGTCGTCTAATGTGACGTTTACGTAGAAAATAAAAGTATAACATCCTACTAATATAATAAAGTGTTAATGTTTCGATGTCCGGATTCTTGAATGTGTATAGAACAGATTTTTCAGGCTTTCGAGTGGCGGCCACGTACTGGAATCTTTGGGCTGAAGAAAAACTACAGCACAAGGCGCTGTAGCATTTTTTTACGAGGCATTTGTCTTGAAGTGGGCAAACGTCGGTGGATGATGAAAATAAAAATAGTCCATTCGGAATAGTACTCCTCAAATACGATAGAAAATTTCAATTGAACGATGATTTGGTGCGTGGTTAAAAGCTCCTTTCCGCCCACTGGATCGAATAGTCGTGAATTCTATTCCCGCACGGAACAATTCTTTGTGTCCCACAAATATTTGTCTGGGTGTTTGTGTATGTGAATTTTATATTTGTAGACAAGCCCATGGCACAGGAATATTCACTATAATATTTTTCACTTAAGATGGGTAATGTCAAAGTAAATTGATCTTTAATTCAATAGAATTAATGGATAACCATAGTTAATTATAGAAATGGGACATGCCACTTATTGCCATTGAATAAAGTATAATTTGACACTTAGAACTGTCACAGTACCCTTACATAAAAATTACTGTAGCTATATTTTTCTAAGAAAAAAACCCAAAGGATACAAAATGACAGACATTAATTCTGAAAAAATTTCGTCCACATGATGTAAGCAAAGTCGCAGGAGCAAGCTATGGGGGAACATAAGGGCACAATCACAGTTTATCGCTGTAGGTATGACCGGGCGAGCTGGTAGGGGGCTGGCGCCATATCACGCTGTCTGCAATCGTATGGAGCCGAAATTAATATCAATATGTAATGTAATAAAGTATTATTTTGGAAAGAATCGTTTTGATGGTAATCGAGGTTTGAGGGGATTTGACGTTACGTTGGAATGGGGACTAGGTTATTGACTAAATTCATACATCAATATTGTAATTACCTTAGGAGTATTCTATTTTGGGATTTTCAGAAAAGAAAGTCTTTGCTATGGTCCCAAAATCTCTCTTAAGTAGTCCCCCATGCTGGAGTGTAAAATCCTGAAGTAATATTCACTGTTTTCAGAATATACAATTTTTTTGGCAACAAGATCAATTTAATAGTTTAATAAATATTTATTTATCACAGTTTTATTCCATGCACATTTAAATTCGTGTTCTGAGACATTAGCACGATCAATTTCAGGTTATAGACAAAGAATGGCATATAAGCTCGACAGCATTACGCTAACATAAATTGTTCGTGCTCTGATGTTTCTAAAATTGTATCATGTACCAGTGAAATCATTTATTTCGTTCTAAAAGCCACACGGAACCCGAAATCAAAAAAAATCATAAATATTTATTTCATTAAAAATCTACATATTAACAATGATACTGTGGTTACTGTCCTAGTAAGTATGAAATACCTGTAGCAGGAAGCCACCTCTCTTCCAACCCGTGTTTGCACATAGATTACAAAATAAAATTATATTATATTAAGAACATTAAATTTATAGTAGTAGTAAGAAAGCGATATGAAAGATAGTATTGGTGTAAAGATGAGAAAGGGCATGCCCCGTTGGTTCGGGCATATAGAAAGAATGCCAGAGGAAAGAATGACAAAACAGATATACAATGTGAAAGTGGAAGGATGCAGGTACCGGGGAAGACCTAGACTATCTTTCTTGCCACGACCAAATAAACCGAGTCTTATCTGATGGAAAAGTCAAGAGACTCCGTAACCGGCGAGCGTGTATGAGACGAACTATGAGAGTCGAGGAAGCCAGAGTGGTATGTAAGGAAAGAACCTGTTGGAACTCTGTACTCTCTGCCTACCCCGCAAGGGATCTGGCGTGAGGTTATATATAGATAGATTAAATTTATCTAATATACAAGCATGCATATGTGTGTGAGTGTGTGTGTGTGTGTGTGTGAGTGTGTGTCTGAGTGTGTGGGCGCGCACGTGCGTGTTTAAGTGTGTGTAATTAAAACTAGTTATGGTGGGTCTATATATTTTAAATCACAATATACATATATACGTATAAGTAGATAAACATGATTGAATTGAAGCAGTTATTAAATTTCGCTTGTCAAAGTGCTTTCAAATAAACATGCAATCAAGCCTTATATACAACGTTCCATATTCATAAATGGTACAGCAACAACCTCTTAATTTGGAATTCTCGGGGTAGGCAGTAACAAAAACAATCCTAAACAAATAAAACTGAAATAGTGCGCCTTGAGCGACGAGGAACTAACTTTGAAATTATAATTTCGTTATTGACATATTATATTACGCTCATTCAACTTTGGGAAATGTTACATTCAGTTTGGGCATTATTGTTTATTCCTTTTTGGAGTATCTTGGTAGAAACGGCACCACAGGATGTATTTCGATGATGGGAAATGTATGATTTGGATATTTTAGGTTCTGTGTACTATATGTGGGAACGAAGTACTGTTACACTTACTTTCCCCACTGCAAGATGGACTCATGGAGATCATAAAGGCGACGAAATCGGGCAATAAAAACTGAAAATGGAGAAGGACTGCTTTGGTCTGAGATAAGACCTTTGTCCAGCAGCATCACACCGTATTCAATTTTTTTAACGTAGTCGCACACTTGTAATTATTCCTGGGTCGGTGGGTTTCAAAATATGAAATTGTTTTATCGATACACAAATACTTAGACTGCAATATATATTTGTGGGTTACCCAAAGATATGTCGTGGGTTCAATCTCCATGGGAAGATCGAACCCACTATTACTCCAGCCAGCAGGAGTGGCTAAAGCTCTAAACCAATAGACCAAGCCGTCCGTCAAAATTGAAAGTTATGCAATCACGTCAGTTATATCCAACTTATAGTACTACAAGGGTATTTCGGCTCATGGATGACATTGACAGGGGGGCGTTGCTGTGAAATCAAGGTTATCATTTAGTAATTTTTTCCTACTTTCAGGGTAATATTTTAACAGATGGGCCCGCACGGTGACTAATTCAAAAAAGAACTTGGGTAAATTTCATAGCAAATGGCATCTCAACAATTGTCATGAAGTAACATTTCTCTTAATGACAGCGTTGGTTTCGCTTTTGGCCGCGGGTCAAAAGATCCTTTGTATGACTGTATGTAGATGCTATGCACTCACTTTATGGCTCGTTCGTTAAGCGGAAACAACTAAGGAATTAAAATAGTTAATTGTCTAAATATTCCAATATAGCTCTCAAAAACAGATAAATAATTCACATAATCTTATAATACAATCAGAGGAGATCATAAAAAAGTAAATAGAATCATCGTCTGGACATCGTCTCTGGATTTATATTTTTTTCTCTTCGCAATGTATTTCTGGTGGCACAAAGAGCAGACAGCAAGGATCCGTAATGAGAAAATGAGAATTGGATTTGCTTTGTCAGCCATTCCCGGGAACTATGCAAAAGGGATGAAGCAATACAAAGGCTGGGATTGCATTTTTCACGTAATTCTAAAGTTTAATTAGTTTTATGAAATCTTTAGTGTAAATTATGTTTTGTCGTTTACAATCTGAATGATGGAGACTTGAAATTAAAGAGAAGAAGGGATTTATTTAAAATGAAATGATTAAAACTGGTATGTTTTAGTTATTTTAATAATATTTTCTGTGATGTTTAAAAGAGTGATTGGGTTCGAATTCTTAGGGGTAGCGGTAGCAAATCGGAGTCTAGGATTTTGCCTGGTACCATGGCAATAGGTTCGACACCAATTGCATTAGGGACCTAATGTCTTTGTCAAAATGTGGTATATACAGTACATCTCTGGCCTTTTAGAGAACGTACACGCATCGATGTTTAAAGAAGTTCTATATAAGAAAATAGTTAAACACGGTCACGCCTATATTCCCCAAGCGGGGGTGTCAGAGGTGTACTGAGTACAGCCACTTTTCGCCGACGAAGTTAGGTCCTATGCAATAGGGGGCGAGCCTATTGCCACATACCGGGCACAATTCCAGGCTCCAGACTCATACTAGGAAGTTTTTTTTAGAAAAACTACATTTGTCCGACCTAGGATTTAAACCCAGGACCTCGTGATAACAAAGCGATGCGCTTTGCCATTAAACCAACGAGGCAGTCAAGTTGGTAAGAAAATAGATAAAGCTTATAACTGTCATTACTCGTCTTTGGTATTAGAATTAAACCTCCCGTATTTTATAAATCTCATCGCATCCTACAATTCTGACTTGACATTCATCGATTGAAATTACTTGCTGTTTGCGGTGCTTGTAGTAACTAAAACCATAAACGTTTCAGACTTATTCAAAATAGCGTTTGAATTAAATCTCTGGCCATATTTGCTCAAGAGTTGAAATCAATTATCGGTACAATAATGATTGATATATTGTTGCTTGTGACAACAATATCTAAAGTTGGAATAAATGTATCCACCTCTACTGTTGTTTTTGCGTTGAAATTGAATTATTCAATTATATTTGATACGTCGATCTCGGCGGCTGAAACGAATCGCAATTAAAGCTAATTAACATAACGAATACATTTGCTTTTTGCGGGAAACGCAGCTGAGAACATATCTGGTTTTACCGCGGCTTTGGTTGTGTAATATGAATCTTACCAAATTATTTTTCATTTTGCATGGTAAAAATAATAGTATCACCCTTTTTTCTAGGGGATATAGTAGGCATCGGCACTTTTTTACATACATATTAGATATGACAAGTGAATGCTAATACCAACTAAGCAATGTCTTTCAGCGGTCTCAAAAAACATATCTAAAAGATAAACCGTTTTCTTCCTAAGTATTTTTTTAGATTTACTTTATACAGGGACTGTTGCTTTACATTAGATAGTAGATAGAAGAAAAAAGAAGTAGAAGAAGTGAAATGATATAAGATAGTATCGGTGTAAAGCTGAGAAAGGTTATGCTCCGTTGGTTCGGGCATATAGAAAGAATGTCAGGAGAAATCTTCATTTCATTTATTGATTGGGCAGTGAATAGCACGACTGGTGATTCCGAGGTCCTAGGTTTAAATCCTAATTCGTCAAAGATTGGATTTTCTATTGAAAAATTTTCAATACTAGTCCGCTGTCTGGAACTGAACCCCGGTATAGTGTCAAAAGGCTCGCCCCCTATTAAGTCGTAAACATCGTTGGAAATATGTGGATGTACACTTGACATCCCTGCCATCCCCGCTTTGAGAATTAAGGCGTGACAGTGTTTTCCTACTTATTATTCAAACACAAAAAAAAATCTCCCCGCTAAATATTAGTCATACCACCCAAAAATTAATCCTAATAAAGCGCCTATATCAAAACGGGCCTGCTCTCCATTGTCATCAGGTCGCCATTTTGCAGAATGGCCGATAATGGAAGCAATTAAAATGTATGGAGGCTTAACTGCAGTGCCCTGTGCCGAAATTAATTTATAGTCGGCCAAAATAACCCCCGGTTCTACCCTCGCTCCTGTGCCGTGTAAGCGCCATGTTTAGGTTTCGACATTTTAATTCACGAGTTCATTCCTTTGGCTCATTCTATTGTATGTGAATTTCAATCATAGATGTAGGTGTGAAGAGCGGGGTTCATTGGACATTGAAATTATGCGTTCGATTTATGAAGCTTGTTGATTTTTTTTGGAATGACTTTATTGTTACATAATTTGAAATAGGTTTTTTTTTTATTTTATGACAGTTAAGTAATTTAAATAATAATATTAACTTTTGAACTTGCATATTATTTATTTTTATCAAGTTGAACGTTTATGGTTGATTTATAGAAAATGCCTAAGGCGGGGACCTGCTTTGTATCTACCAACAATGTATAAAGTAATAAATCAATAAATATTTAATTTTAAGTCTGTAGAGCGATAAAATACAGTTTTTTCTGCGTTTAGCTTGGTATTTTTATTTGTACAAGCTGACAAAAATAAACTGTTTTACAGTAAATAATATAATCACCTTACACAAAAGAGAGCCTCTGAGTTCTGTGGCAACATTAAATAAAATTATAACGAAAGCTACAAACAATGCCATTTAAAATATGCTTTTAAATAAACAACTTCATTTTCGAAGCTCTCCAAATACCTACCCATGCAAACAATTTCAAACCCAACAGCACTTCTCAAACACGAATATTCGAACTTTTAATCACCAATATTCAAATCAACGTGAAACCAACAATTACTAAGACAACACAACCACCAAGTAGGGTGAACGCACCCATTCTCAGCACTTGCTCGGCCATCGGTAATTAAAGCAATTGTGAAATACGTCCGGGGCTGTATGGTAATTTCCTTTGCCCGTATCAATTTATTGTCACCCTTAAAATAGGCAATTTGTCCCTTCGCACCTCCCTCACTTCACTCCCAATTAGTGGCCGCGTCAACATTTATGTCTTCATGGAAGTAAGCACCGTTTAAACGATTTTGTATGGGTCATTTGAGGAACGTATGGTAATTATTTTTGATCGGGTTTAACAATTTCGTGGGGAGGTTAGCGGGGATGTAGACTTCATAACTATGTTAGGTAATGATTTTACCTTACAAGTTAGATAATAAGTTTCCCAAAAGCAGTGATAGCCTAGTGGTTAGACCATTGGACTGCAAAGGCTTAAACCCAGGCACACACCTCTGTCTTTTCGAAAGCTTGTGCGTATTAAAATTAACTATCACTTGCTTTAACGGCGAAGGAAAACATCGTGAGGAAACCTGCATGCCTAAGAGTTTCTCGAAGGTATGTGAAGTTCGCCAACCCGCACTGGGCCAGCGTGGTGGACTACGGCCTAAACCCTCTCAGTTTGAGCGGAGGCCCGCGCCCAACAGTGGGACAGTTTCTTAACAGGGCTAATATTATTATTATAAGTTTCCCAATTGATTTGCGCTTTAGGTTAAAATACAGTGGGTCACAGCTGGCAGGAAATACGTGGCCCAAAAAGAATTGGCGAAACGAGCTGTACCCCTATGACAACGACTGGCATCAGCTGTCATTAGATCGAGAGTGCCTTGCAGTGAAACAGTAGAGGTTTAATATTGATTGCTTGTAAATTGGTATTTGCATAAAATAATTTTAAAAAGTTATTTTTCCCTGTAACGTGCCAACAACAGTATGCTACAACATTTTCGGCAAGTATAAAAAAGTGTATTTTTAATAGTTTTCCTCGTATGAGAAATGCATCTGTGGCGATCGAATCCGGAAAGACAACCAATATTACTAAACCAGGCAATAGTCAAATTGTTCCATAATGTTCTTGATTTTCATTATTCATAGACATACGCAAAGCAATCAGTGCAAAAATAAAATCATCATTTGTGACAAACAAGTGAAAGTACCTTATACCACTTAATATAACCAATTATTAGTATGATGTCAAAAAATAATAAATAAGGAAATATAAAATTGATTTGATGATTTGATACCTGTTCAACAAAAAAGTATGAAAGTGCCATTTTTTTTTGTTCAGTAAGTGATGCAATTGTAATTTAAGCTATGCGTATTGATTCAAGCCATGTGTAGCTAACCTTTTTTTGAAGCTCTGTATCATCATCTTCATCACCCAAAAGACTGCATGTCAAAGGCCTCCCCCCTCCTCCTTCTCCTACGCATTGTGCGCATCCAGTCTGTCCCTTCTACTACCTTCGCCAGTTTTACATCAAATATAAATTTTCATTCATAATAATTTATTCAATAAAATACTGCACATCGCCTTAAAGTTAACGACCTAGCTTTTGCATTCACTAATACCCTGTACCATCAAAGAAGTCAATAGTAAATATTTTCATAGCAAGCCAATTAAGGGGAGCCGAAGAGAGCAACAGATAGGGGCTGGTAGGACCGTAATTCTATTAAACGATTAAATTATTCAAGCAAGCTCAAAGGAGATGCGCTTTCGAGAGCAAAACGAAGCAAATAGCCCCGTAAATAGGATGGGGGGGGGGGGAGGGGTAGAAAAAATGCAGACACATTCGGTTAAATGTGGTTGCGGATTGGAAAGAGCGGATGTGTCGATTTTGACTTTCTGTAGCGGTAGCATAGTGCACTGTTCATTTAATACTATAAACCGGTATTTATAGTATTATCCACACTACGGCTAGTGTGGATACAACTGAAATAGTAGAATTTGAAAGAGTTCAAACATTAATTAGGTATCTGAAAAGAATGCTTATTATACCAGCCTGTTTTCTAGTAAACTTTATCACGAAACAAGTGTTTTGGGGGACATGTTTCTTCTGTTCTTAAATTACCCATGCACGTATGCACGCACGCATGCACGCACGCACGCATAGACACATACACGCGCATGTGCATGCGTTTACACATACACACACATTTTTTATTATACCCGAGTACTCGGAGACTCAAACTAGTGTAGTATTTTATCCATATTTCGACAATGGCCAACTGTTCTTAAAATGTCGATAACACATACACCCATAAGAGACATCTCTGCACCAATTTTCTAGGCTACCGGCGGCATAAATAACACGCAAAGGCACAAATTTAGTACTATTTAACTACCTTAACTTTGAATATGGCTCTCAATATCAAATTAGGCGAATTATTGAAAGGTTAAGTAACATTAGATTGTATAAATCTAAGTAAGTATAGGTTATTTAAGTAATTGGGGTCAACAGTGTATTATCTCGTATGGACATATTATACGAAAAGAAAGTC
Organism: Phalera bucephala; assembly: GCA_905147815.2. Classification (NCBI taxonomy): domain Eukaryota; kingdom Metazoa; phylum Arthropoda; class Insecta; order Lepidoptera; family Notodontidae; genus Phalera; species Phalera bucephala. The sequence continues at coordinate 22,674,012 of LR990615.1, forward strand.
ATCAGAAGAAAGAATGACAAAACAGATATACAATGCGAAAGTGGAAGGATGTAGGTACCGGGGAAGACTGTAAGATAGTCTTCCCCGGTACCTACATCCTAGACCATGCCCAAATAGACCGAGTCTTATCTGAAGGACAAGTCAAGAGTCTCCGTAACCTGCGAGCGTGTATGAGACGAAATATGAGAGTGGAGGAAGCCAGAGAGGTATGTAAGGAAAGAATCTGTTGGAACTCTGTAATCTCTGCCTACCCCGCAAGGGATTTGGCGTGATGAGATAGACATTTCAATGAGTTTAATCCTAGCCTATTCCACTACTGCTGCTGGGCGGAAGTCCTTCAATCTTCTACATTCTTACACTTGTTCGTGTTAGTGTTATTCCTGGTCAAAAAGTATCTAGGGGTACAAATCCTACCACTATTTTTTTTTGTTTTCTTCGGCTTTGCCAAGTATAGGTTGTCATTTAGGGCCTTTATTCGCTATGACCGAACACAGCGCATTCCGATAATTTCAAGAAATTATCTTGCAGTGAAAGTTAAAGTCAAAAATCTTTGATCGCATAGGCCAACAAGAGCTCTTACAAACGTCAAAAATTATTAATTTTTTTACAACTACTATATACACGGTGTAACATAATAAACGCAAGACCTGAAAGTAGTTTGTTCTAAATCGATAACTGAATTAATTCCAACTATTTTTAATGTATCTTACATTTTTTTTTAAATTAGCAGAAAATGCTTTTACTACTTCAGTGCGCTATAAAAAACTAAATTTATTCTTGATTCATAGCAATAACGAGATTACAAATGCATTCCTAACCCGTATTTTTCAAAATGCACACATACACGTACAAGTTTCATTGTTAATTGGGGTATAAAAGTGCTTAAAAAAGGGGTAAAAACCTTTAAATTTAGAAATTTTGTTTTCTTCGGCTTTGCCAAGTATAGGTTGTCATTTAGGGCCTTTATTCGCTATGACCGAACACAGCGCATTCCGATAATTTCAAGAAATTATCTTGCAGTGAAAGTTAAAGTCAAAAATCTTTGATCGCATAGGCCAACAAGAGCTCTTACAAACGTCAAAAATTATTAATTTTTTTACAACTACTATATACACGGTGTAACATAATAAACACAAGACCTGAAAGTAGTTGGTTCTAAATCGGTAACTGAATTGATTCCAACTATTTATAATGTATCTTACAATTTTTTTTTAAATTTGCAAAAGATGCTTTTACTCCTTCAGTGCGCTATAACAAACTAAATTTATCATGGATTCAAAGCAATATGGAGATTTTAAATGCATTTCTAAAATATATTTCTCAATATGCACACATGCACGTACCAGTTTCATTGTTAATTGGGGTATAAAAGTGCTTGAAGGGGGGGTAAAAAACTTTAAATTTGCAAATTTGGATTTTGTTTTCAATTTGTGAGGTCTTGCGTTTATTATAATACACTTTGTATATTTTGTAAGCCACTGGAGTACCATTTAAATTATTGTTATGAATAAAGGCACAGTCCGTAATGGCATTGAAATACTTTTGCGTGCACATTCGTACTACATACCCAGCCTATTCCCATTTCAGCTTCGCAGTTCCTACGGTAACTTCAAAATAAAGTTTATCGATGAAAAATCACATCGCTTCGCAACAGCTTTTAAACCCTCCCTCCTGGCTGCAATATGGTGCACAGCACAAATTGGAGCAATTTAACTTTGGAACATATCTCCTTCGACGTGACGTATCGCTGAACCTTTTAGATATTGTTAATTGAAGACGAAATTAAAAAGGGACGATAAGTTATCGTTGCTTCTTGTGAAGATTGCAATAATTTATAAGAAATGAGCTATTTGACCGATGGGGTGTCCAATCGGCAACATTTTTAGAAGTAAATATGATGATGAAAAAATGGCTTACATTTGAATGTGAAGAAAACCAAAATTATGGTTTTTGAACGGGAAGAAACCAGAACGAATGCAAGGATTGTGGTTGGGAACGATGTGCTGGAGCAAGTGAATGAGTTTGTATATCTTGGATGCGCATTAAGTAAGGATGGAAAATACACCGCTGACATAGAGAGAAGAGTGAGTGCAGGGAACAGAGTGAATGGCGCGATGGGAAGGCTACTTGGGAGCCGGCACTTAAGCCATAAGGCGCAGCTGGCCATACATAATGGAGTGCTTGTCCCAACGCTGTCATATGGCAGCGAGAGCTGGGTATGTAAGAAGGAGAATGAAAGTAGGATTAATGCGGTGGAAATGCGAGCTCTGCGGAAGATGTGCGGAGTGAAGCTGACCGACCGTATTCGCAACAGCGTAGTAAGAAAGCAAATAGGTATGAAAGAGAGTATCGGTGTAAATATGAGAAAGGGTATGCTTCGTTGATTCGGGCATATAGAAAGAATGTCTGAAGAAAGAATGACAAAACATATATACAATGCGAAAGTGGAGGGATGTAGGTACCGGGGAAGACCTAGACTATCTTACCATGACCAAATAGACCGGGTCTTATCTGAAGGACAAGTCAGGAGTCTCCGTAACCGGCTAGCGTGTATGAGACGGACTATGAGAGTAGAGGAAGCCAGAGAGGTATGTAAGGAAAGAGCCTGTTGGAACTCTGTACTCTCTGCCTACCCCGTAAGGGATCTGGCGTGATGATATAGATAGAAATATGATGCCTAAATATTCAACCTACTATTAAACTCTTTTAGGGAAGGAAATTTCAAAAATTCTTTCGTAGTGCTCACCTACGTTTTATAAGAAACTTGAAACGAATCTGCGTGTTTCTGTCAGTGAGATAGTGATAGAGTTATATTAAGAAGATATTGGCTACAATAGGCTCAGTAGAAGTTCATAAGAAAAGTTATTATACTATAGAGAATAGACAGAATAATTTTAGAGAAACTTTCACATTTTGATTAAGTCTTCATCTTTGCAGAAAGACCTATGATGCAAAACAATAGAACGTTATATAATAAATAATCGTTTTCAAACACCAACAGTTTTTTATTTAGATTAAAATAAAATCTCATCTCTTTCTTCATCAGCCAAAAGATGAGCACCGTAGGACAGAGGCTTCTCTAAATAATGCCCCAATTCTAGCCCAATTTCAGCTTTTACCTTCCTTCACCAAGTTATCCAGCCCATCAGGTACTAACTTCCGATAGACTCAAAATTATAAACAACAGTCTGTTGAGGTAGATACATAACGCTGAATCACCTCGGTACAGCTAGGGTGCTAATTATCATTGAATCTAACCCCGCCGACTGAAAGGAGCCCGTATTTCAGCTGATTGTATCGCTCGAAGCTTCTTTGAGATTAACCTTTGACCGTTGTAAAGCTACTATCGGCGTGTCACGTAAACCTTATAAATGGGTTTCCATTACGTAGTTGTGGGGATTGAATTGAATTCGACACCTTTATCCACCTTTATCCTTAAAGAGGTAAATGCCAAATTTTGCTAAGATATTAAAGGATCTTAATAAACTAATAACCAGACTAACACACACTGGGTCCGCGTGGTAAAATCTGATCTAATCTCTCGCCCTGATTTAAGAGAGAAGCCCTTTGACCAACAGAAGGATGTATATATTGATTCAATAGTGATTACAAGACCTGATTTTGACAAGGTTCGTTTAATAAGCTATACTCTAAAGAAAAAGAAGCCAGCCAATCTTCAGGCATTTTATTTTTATTTTAGTCTGTCTGTTCAAAACTGGTCAACTGGTTCTCTGAAAACATTTTTTAAAGATCCTTTCAAAGCACAGCGATGCTTAAATCTCAAATCGAATGCCGCGTAACCTGTGTTCGCTAACGCATCGCTACACCCACCGTGTCATGTTTTTTTTTATTTATAGTATTTCATCACGCCGGATCCCTTGCGGAGTAGGCAGCGAGTACATTCTTTTCAACTACCTAAAACTAATCAGGTCAAGGGACAAACTACAAAGGAACTCAACACGATTCCTTAAATTATTAAATCATCTGCAAATCTTAAATATTTCTTTTGAAAATTATTCGCATCGTTCCCTTTAAAGGTTGACTAAAGAAAACGCTTAAGGGCAGACACCGCAGTAATTAGGTGTTTTTTCCTCCGGTATCATGGCAAAAACATCCCATTCGGACCCAGCTAAAAGATTTTTATCTTCTGCTCGCCGATCGTTGATGTAAATAACGAACTCATTTCTTTTTGATTTTCATACAAAAGAAGCGGAATGTTGTTATAATTCTATCCGTAATAAGGTAATTTTAAAATATTTGATAACGTTGTATTTTGATGTTTGAGATTTAGATTCTAACTGGAAAGTTATTGTTTGACTGTATGGACACTGAGCGCTTGAGAATTTTGAAAATGACTCGTACTACCTACTTGTAGAAATAAAAGAACAACATTTAAAAGAGAGGTTGTTGTCTAGAGAAAAAAAGGATCACAAAAATCCATAGTTACATCAAAAATATAAGAATGATGCATCAGAGCAAACACGGAAAAGTTAGTATAAAAATAGTATGTTCTTTACTTTTGGTTCAAGTTTCGGGTTCAAAAATTTTATTAACATAGCGTAGGATCTGTTAATTTACTGTTTTTTTAAATCTTCCTCTCTGAAAGCTTTCCACTTACTTATCAGAAGAAAAATGTTCATTTCCCTAAAAGCTTATCATAATTTATTTGCATAATAAACGAATGTCATAAAAAGAGAACACATGCTGCATAAGGATCTTATTGACTTGAAAGTAAACATTAAGATCTTTAATATAAATGCATATAGATATATTAAGAGGAGAGTTGAAACCTTAGGTTGAAACGTTAATGTTATCATTGAAAACTTGAACGGGGAGAACGGAAAGTTTAATTTGGATACACAATCGCAATTCTAAAGTTCAACCTTACGCAATTGAGATTCAAAGTGGATTTCGGAATTAATTCGATTTTTGTTCGAAGTTACAGACAGTTCAATTTTTTAAAGATTTCATTAACGACTTTTGGTATTTACATCCTTATGCGAGAATTTAGAGTTAGATAGGTTTTAGATTTTTAGTGAAATTAACGAAATTCGTCAAAAAATTGAATTTAGAAGCGATGTATTCCTTTTTATCTAAATTAGAATACTGAGTTCTTAGATTTACGCGAATATTACATATGAAATAAAACTATTTTTTCGGCTTTTATCGCGGTTTATTTTTGATTTTCGTCGCTCATAGAAGTCTGCAGTCTGTGAACATGTCCTTAACCGCACCCGCCATAACATCAGATTTGACAGACCACAAATCCTCGTGAAAGAACACCGATTCCTACCAAGGATGGCTCGCGAGGCTATTGAAATTAAAAAAAAAACATCCTAATTTCAATAGAGAAGATGGTTGGGTGCTTCCATCGATTTGGGATCCGGTAATTAATATAATCAAATCCAAAACCAAGCATAACACTGCAAGATCTCAAGACACCGTGAGCTCATTCTGCGTAGATCGGACCAACAGTAATAATTAAGAAGTTTAAGGGTAACTATGACTTTTGGACGTCTAACACCTCAGTCCTTCCCGTGACCCTGAAAAGCACTCGAAACGTCGGGAACTTAGAAATCAAAAATAAACCCCGATAAAATCCGAAAAACAGTTTCATTTCATAAATTAGAATAGTCTATTTTCCATAGAAAATTGCATAAATATTTTTTTTTTTTGTAGTTTTTTATGCAGTAAATGTTAAAAAAATCTGTGCGTTTTAAATAATTTTTATATAATATTTATTTTCGTGCGCATATACTTAGAACAAAAGTAACAATTCTCATTTTTTTTAGCGGGTGTATTTTTAATCGAATTAAAAAACTTCCTATAATTTAATAAGCCTGTTACTTATAATATCTTAATATTAGAATTATGTCACCATACTCTCTATGTAAATATCTTCCACCTAAGGTTGAAAGAATGTCAGAGGGGTTAAGGTGAAGGTTTCGCTGCAAAAGCATCACCCCTGTCGTGCCATAAATTGTGGGGTATTTAATGAGTTTCCTCCATAGTTAAGTGTCGCCCCCTGGCAATAATGTACCGTTATCATCGCACGACGTTATCTCGTGTAGAAACATATGTGACAAAACAGGGATAATATATTTTTTTTGGGTTGATTTATATATTGCCGCCACGCCATTTTTTTTCTAAGATGGTGACATGAATGGTTTCGTGTATTTTTGCAATTATATTTCTGTTGCCTCGTTGGTCTGGTGGCAAAGCGCATCGCTTTGTGATCACGAGGTCCTGGGTTCAAATCCTAGGTCGGACAAGTGTAGCTTTTCTAACGAAAACTTGCCAGTACGAGTCCGGAGTCTGGAATTGTGCCCGGTATATGGCAATAGGCTCGCCCCCTATTACATGGGACCTAACATCGTCGGCGAAACGTGGGTGTACTCAGTACACCTCTGACACCCCCGCTTGGGGAATAAAAAATAAATTGGTGTATAAAAAAATTAATTAAAGACAATAAGGAGTATATTTTTACTGCCTTAGATGTTTATAAAAAAAAGATGAAGAAAAAGAGAAACATTAAATGATAAATAGGCTGTTTTTATTTTTAAATCTAGAACTAAGAACATTGTCTAATAACAGCTAGACGAAATTTTATTTCAATAATATTAGTTTCAAAATTTTTGTCTACACGATTTAAACTTTCTTTTAATAAAGGGATTTTATATCTCTTCGAGGAAATTCCTTCCAGATAATAATGTTTTTAAATTCAAAGCAAAATGCATTGTTCGACTTAATCTCCCAAATTATAAGCTACTAAGCTGTATAAATGAAGTAACAGAATCAGAAATGTCATTATTGAAATCAAAGACAAAACAGCTTTCATAGAAAAGGCACTGATTAATGAAGTATGAAGGAATGCTGGTTAGGTACGTACGGATAGTATTCTTGTATCATTCGATATTTTTTATATTCAGTTTTTTGTATATTTAATATAAGAGTGAAAAATTTAGTTCAAAACTCAGTTTCACCAAATAACTAAAGAACATATTCACATATAAATAATACAAGTATATTTTACCTCCAGGGATAAAACAAAATGCGATTGAGGCACACGAAATTTTTCGATCTATCTATCTATATCGTCACACCAGATCCCTTGCAGGGTAGGCAGATAGTACAGAGTTCCAACAGGTTCTCTCCTTACATACCTCTCGGGCTTCCTCCATTCTCATAGTTCGTCTCATACACGCTCGCCGGTTACGGAGACTCTTGAATTGTCCTTCAGATAACATACGGTCTATTTGGTCATGGTAAGATAGTCTAGGTCGTCCCCGGTAGCTACATCCTTTCCCTTTTGCATTGCATATCGAAATATTTTATGTTCTCTTACAGGCAATGCTCTATAATAGCAATTATTCCTGTGCTTTGGGCGCATTTATAAAGATGACTTTTACAAACCTAAACACCCAGACTATAATAAATAAAATTGTTACATAATATGTATATATTTGTCCCATACGGGGATGGAGCCCCCGATTATTTAAGTATACCTAAATATACCTACACGCAAAATTGAAGTTTACGTTCCTCCTATAAGAGGATATAGAACTTTAATTTTTACTTCACATTTTGTTGTATGAAATGCTCGGCTTTTACTTTTTCAAAAACTTTAATTTTTTCAAGAAATCTTATTAATATGTTCCATATTTCTGCATAAAAATCTACCGATTTAATAAAACAATCAAAGCTTATATAATAAAAATCTTTTAATATTACAAAACAAAATCAACACACAAAATTATCTTCTTTGAATTTAATTAAGTGCGTATCGCAATATTAAGAAATTCTTTCATGATGCTCGTATTATCGATATAATATTAATTTATCGACATTAGCCTCATACATTCTCGGATGGAGGCGTTCGGAAAGTTTTAATCTGGCTTAATAAGCACCCCTCGAATTAATCAAGGCGGAAGGAAGGTGGGGCTTCTTTGAGCTCTCCTGTCACTCTCCCTAATTCTGTCTAATACCCTATTTAGGAAACTCGTGATATTATTTTGGTGTGCTCTATTTTCGTTTGGGTGATAATATTTTTGTGAGATAACTAGCATAGTCATATTATACGTTTATAGGTTATATATTATACGTTTTGTGATTTCAGGGTTGAAACCAACCATTAACGCAGGCGGTACCTGCGGTGTCGATGGTAACGAAATTATTTTAGAGTTTATGTTGTATAACTAGCATAATATTTTCTAAATTATGTTTCTACTAGGAGTAGTATTAAAACAAAGTATTGTGTATTTGACGGCGACTTGGTCTAGTGAATTGAGTATAGGTCGCTTGGATCAATCCAATAATCGGGGGCTCAAATATTATATAATAATATATACATATTATTATTATGTTGCAATTTTATTTATTTTAGTCTGGGTGTTTTGGTTTGTAAAAGTTATCTTTATAAATGCTCCCAAAGCACAGGAATAATTGCTATTATGGAGCATTGCATGCAAGAGAAAATAAAATATTTCGATATGCAATGCAAAAGTAAAAATAACTAGGTACCGGGGAAGACCTAGACTATCTTACCATGACCAAAGAGACCGTGTCTTATCTGATGGACAATTCAAGAGTCTCCGTAACCGGCGAGCGTGTACGAGACGAACTATGAGAGTGGAGGAAGCCAGAGAGGTATGTAAGGCGAGAACCTATTGGAACTTTGTACTCTCTGCCTACGCCCCAAAGGCCAGATCCTTCTGATGATATAGATAGATAGATCGAAAATATTTCGTGTGCGTCAATCGCATTTTATGTTTTATCCGTGGAGGAAAAATACACTTGTATTATTTATATGTGAATATGTTCTTTAGTTATTTGGTAAAACTGAGTTTTAAACTAAGTTTTTCACTCTTATATTAAAAAATATCGAATGATACAAGAATACTATCCGTACGTACCTAACCAGCATTCCTTCATACTTCATTAATCAGTGCCTTTTCTATGAACACTGTTTTGTCTTTGATTTCAATAATGACATTTCTGATTCTCTTACTTCATTTACACACCTTAGTAGCTTATAATTTGGGAGATTAAGTCGAACAATGCATTTTGCTTTGAATTTGAAAACATTAATATCAGGAAGTAATTTGCGCTAAGAGATAAAACATTCCTTTATTAAAAAAAATGTGTGATGCATGGGCTCAGGTTTAGATCGTGTGGACCCAATTTTGAAACTTATATTATTGAAATGAAATTTCGTCTTGCTGTTATTAGGCAATGTTCTTACTTCTGGATTTAAAAAATAAAAACAGCCTATTTATCATGAAATTTTTCTCTTTTTCTTCATCTTTTTTGTAAACATTTAAGGCAGTAAATATATACTTCTTATTATTAATATAATAATATTAGCTCTGTTCAGAAACTGTCCCACCTTTGGGCACGGACCTCTTCTCATACTGAGAGGGTTTAGGCCACCACCACGCTGGCCCAGTGCGGGTTGGCGAACATCACACACCTTCGTCAAACTTTTAGGCATGCAGGTTTCCTCACGATGTTTTTCTTCACCGTTAAAGCAAGTGATAGTTAATTTTTAATACACACATGCTTCCGAAAAGACAGGGCCGTGCCTGGGTTTGAACCCGAGACCTCTGACTTTGCAGTCCAACGGTCTAACCACTAGACTATCACTGTTTATGGTTACGGTTAATATAACAGTTATATTTATACAAGTTAGATACGTGAAAAGAGAAAAAGGTGAGCGTTTAACTAGTTTATCTTAACTGGTTACCTATTTTCTTCTTTCAGAGAAGAATACAACACACAAAACTGTTTGCCGAATATTACCCGTTCCTTTGTCCCTCTTTATAATCGTACGTTAATTTCGTTTTCATTTCCCATCACCCATTAACCGGCGAAGCTTTTTCTGGCGAGTACATTGTTGTTCGTTGCCGTATGAAATTAAAATTGACGTTTCGCTCCACAGTCGCTCAACTCAGGTTGGGCCGATGTATTTTATAATTCGATTAAGAGCTTACAAACGATTTTATGTTCGAGTAACATGTGTTGGTTAATCGATTACGTGGACTGTGAGTTATTGTCAAGTATTTTTTTAAGGCTTTGTACTATTCGCGCGTTACAAATGTTGTCTCGAAAACGGTAGCCTTAAAATAAGGCAGTAATGTATCTGAGTGTTGTAAACATGTTACCGAAAATGTATGTAATCCATTATTATACAAGCTGTAACATAATAAACGCAAGACCTGAAAGTAGTTTGTTCTAAATCGATAACTGAATCGATTCCAACAGTTTTTAATGTATTTTACATTTTTTTTAAATTTGCAAAAAGAGCTTTTACTCCTTCAGCGCGCTATAAAAAATTAAATTTATTCTTGATTCATAGCAAGAAGAAGATTCTAAACGCATTCCTAAAACGTATTTCTCAAAACGCACACATACACGTACAAATTTCATTGTTAATTGGGGTAAAAAAGTGCTTTAAAAAAGGGTAAGAACCTTTAAATTTTAAAATTAGGTTTTCTTTTTGACTTTATGAAGCAATTATCTAATCGGGGTGTCTGAGGTCTTGCGTTTATTATGTTACACCTTGTATACATGACCAAGGCTTCTGAAGATAACGGGGATACAATAGCTATAACCCTCTAAACTTCTATAGCGCAAGATGACGCCTTATTTTGTAATTTTACTACTAAAATATGTTAACGAACATGTTTCCAAAATTAAAATCGAATGTACACAAACTTTCGTAATACATCGTTTATTATGATAACTCAGTAAATAAAACTTCACCGGGACCGCATTACGCATCAATTAACCAATTAAGTAATTAATGAGCAGGAATAATAAATCACTGTGAACGGACAATTTATAACTGCCGCGTAATAAATAGTTGTCGGTATTCGTAATAAAAGTCAAAACAAACGTTGTTAAGTATTTAAAATGGTGAATTATTTAATTTATTGTAATAATGAAAAGTGGAATTAATCGGTAATAGAAGAGCACTAGTTGCAGTTTATATAGATGTGGTAACCCCTGATTTATGTGAATATAAGAGAAAAACAAAAACAAACACACAAACAGCTACGTCTAGTAAATGCGAACTACTTCATCTAACTCCAACTACGGAAGAGGAAGTTAGCAAAATCATAGACAATTTCAATCATAATACTAGCACAGGCCTCGACGGAATTAGTTGTAAAACCATAAAATGAATCAACAACTTAATATTAAACAAACTAACGATGAATATTAATTATTGCTTACAACACGGCTTCTTTCCTGATTCTCTCATAGTAGCGAAAGTGATCCCAATTTTTAAGTCCGGAAAAAAGACCGACCCTAGCAATTAACGCCCTATCTCAGTTCTGCCGATAATTTCTAAAATCTATGAGAAAATATTATATAATCGTTTAGATATTATCTCAAAATTATTAACTTCTTCTCAAAAAATCAATACGGTTTCCGCGCAAAATCCAACACGCTAATGACCTTGTGATGAAACTGAAAAAATAATTGATGAAAAACGCGTTGCACTCGGTATATTTATTGATCTTAAAAAGGCATTTGATAATATTAGCAATAGCGTCCTTCTTAAAAAAATGCATGACATTGGCATTAGAAAAACTACTTACAACATGTTCCACTAATATTTTAGCAATAGACAGCAAATTGTACAGATTGGTGATAATCTAAGTTATCACGAAGCTTTAATCTACGGCGTGCCACAAGGATCTATTCTTGGCCCCTTGCTATTTATAATATACCTAAACGGCGTACATAACCTTAACCTGACAGGCGACATAATATCATATTGCTGACGACACCAGCTTATTTTTGTACGGCAACAATATTGAACAAATTATCAACCAAGCACAGCAAGATCTGGATACTCTTTCTGGATGGTTCTAAGATAATTTGCTGACTGTAAATACATCTAAAACTAACTATATTATTTTCAGTGCTAAAAAAATCGAAAATCACTCGTACCTATACATAAATAATGAACTTTTGACCAAAGTTAGTTCAAAAAAGTATCTTGGTCTTCATCTAGATAAACATCTGACATGGCAGCCACACTTAGATAAATTAAGGTCGAAACTATCTTCTGCCATGGGCGCACTACGAGGTATCGTTCGCTGTTTGCCTATATATATTATTTACAACTACATGGTAAAGCCTCACCTAGAATATCTGATAGAGGTTTGAAGCACCGCAGCTAAAACACATTTAAAACAAATTGAAACATGTCAAAATAAAATAATTAAACTTTTATTGTATTACCAATATCTAACTCCTACTGAAACAATATACAAAAAATATCTAAATTAATTACACTATCGCAAATATATAAATATAGCACATGCATATTAGTACATAAACTATTAAATTAAAATATACACTCTAAAATAACATTTGCAATCAAAGGACATCCACAAAAACGTATTGCTAGACGAAACGACAACATTTGCCTAAGAAAACCACGAACCAACTATGGGATGAAAAACATACTATACGAAGGAGCTGAACTGTACAATAAATTACCTAATGACATCAAAGAAATTCAATCTTATGCCTTACATAAAAAAACTATAAAACATCACATCCTAAAGAATTTATGTCTATTACAATCTAAATCCCACCAATATTTAAATTACCACTTAACTTTATCCTATACTAGTTTCTGCCCGCAACTTCATCCGCGTTGACTTTAGACAGAAACCTAACATTTTTCCGGGATAAAAAGTATCCTATGTGTTAATTTAGGTAAAAGACTATCTGTGCGCCACATTTCATGCATATCCGTTCAGCCGCTTTTGCGTGATTGAATAAACATCCAAATTTTCATATTTATAATATTAGTAGGATTGCTATACACTTGTACTTTTTCTTCTTACCCACAACACTAAAAAAAATTGTGATTTATTTATAAGTACCTACCGTCCTTCTGTATTTAATATTAAAGATAAACTTGTATTTCTAATGTTATAAGTGAATTGTATTCTTTTTTAAAAAATAAATGTCTGAAACCGTTAAATAATGAAAATCAATAAATAAAATATTCCCAAAGCTGGGATACACACTCTCATATCACGAACATTGTTAGGCCTCAATGTTATAGGGGCGAGCCTATTGGCTTGTATAATTCTAGAATTCTATTGACAATTTTTCGTCTAAAAACCTTTCGTCCAACATAGGATACGAAAAACTCTTAACGCATCATTCGCCAGTAGACAACGCGGCTAAATTGTACCTCATCATTTGTTTTTCTTTTTTCTTTATCTAAGGAGACTGGTAAGACTAAATGTAATATAAAAATTAAGATATAATTCTTTATTACTGAATTGTATTTGAATTTGTTGAATGTAACTATACATTTAGATTTACCAGTTCTGTTGGCGCAATGTTTAAGCTAAGCGTCCGCTACATGCTTTAGATGTAATGACGCCGGTTCAACGAGCCACGTGATTGTCGAGTCGGCGGCGTGTCTCAGACACTGTTCTCATAACCTCAGTTATTCCGCACATTACAACGTTTAATACAATTATTCGGGGAAACCATTTCTGTAGTAATTCTAGAGATTTGACATTTTTGGTAATAATTCTTGACTTATTTTTGCATAAAACTTGCATTGCCAGAAGACACTAAATAAGAACATTTTTTACGTGATTGGAAAAGAAAACGATAGTATTGATGCCCTGCCAATAATTAATTAACATTCGACAATGTGTAGATATGTGTAATGTGTAGGTAGGTGAAATAATTGTGAACCTAACAAAGAGTAAAAAGTAGGAGACAGGGGGATATTGTAGTAGATACATAAATTAGTATTAATTATTGCACTGTTATAAAAACATATTCTCTGTAATTATTGTGATAAATTAGGTATACACAGATATTGAAATGGACGATTCCGAAGGACCATTTTCATATATAACACTTAATCTTTACAAAACGCATATCCATTATCCAGGTAACAGCTATTTCACTTTGTCACGCAAAATCATGTTAAACGTATATATTGAAACATACCGAATTAAACCATATACTACAAAATACAAAAATTAGTATCTAAAATTAATATTCTCAAAACTTGACATATTATAACATAATTCATTCAAGTCGTATAGGGTAATAGTATTGTAATTACGGACCCCGGCATCGCTTCAACTACGCTGTAAATTGTTCGATGTAATTAACCCCAGCTCGTGTGGTCCGTAGAAGATTGTCGAGTACGGAGGGACCTTTAATCTTCTGGTTAGCATAGAAGCTGCTACTTCGACTTTGAGAAACGATCTGGGTAGATGACAGGTGCTTGCGAAAGTCATGAATATGTGACTTTGGTATGAGGTGAAATAAATATTATTTCTTTTTTAACAGATTAGTTTTGTTAAAAAAAGATCAGTAATTCAATGTAAAGTATGCAATTCCATACATAAATTGAAATTGTCCGCCGCGCTATTTTTTGTGTTTATGTTATATCATTCGGTTCTCTCTAATTAATTGATTCCCGAGAAAGGTTTACGAATTTTGTGTGAATTGGCAGAATTATGATTATATTTTTCCGCACTATCCGTGCAAAGCCGGGGCGGGACGCTAGTGCTAATAACTATACTGTGTATACCCACTTTTTTCCGACTACGTTTGGTCGCATGTAATAGGGGGTGAGCCTATTGCCATAAACCGGGCACAATTCCAGACTCCGGACTGATACTGGGAGTTTGTCGATAGAAAAACTGCATTTGTACGATTTAGCACTTGAACCCAGGACCTCGTGATCATAAAGAACATTATTCGTCGCTAGACCAACAGGCAGTAGTTAAAAACATATATTTATAAGAATTAAGTTGAGAAGTGTTATGTTGAACTATTTAATTTTAAGCTACGTCTAACGTTTCCTGTCAAATATTTCCCCGTTGCCCATATGGCCTGCCGTAAAGGATAGCTGTTTGCAAAATACCTGTTTCACTACCTTTAATATGTCATCACATAAATTTGAACGCTTACACTACCGAGAACAAAGTGCCTCAGAAGGAACGTTAAATCGTTGCTTCCGGGCGAAATTACTAGATGGTGCTAGTCGTTATAACGCCAGTAGCCCAAAGACGTAGCAACTCCTGTGAAAATAAAATAAAGAGATAGAAGTAGTGGAAAATCGAGACGTGAAAATGTTTGTGAGGTGAGAAATATTTTAAAAAGTAAAAATGGAACGGATTTGAAAATGTTTTGGAGTTCTTACATTTAGAAAGAATGGGTGTTAGTGTCTTAACAGAGAGGAGTGCCGAATATATGAAATATAAAAAAAAATACTAACCGTCTTTACGAGGTTAGTAGGGCTACTACTTATTACCTTGTTTGTATCAATTAAATGTAACTAAGATTTTGTTTTTAAAATTTTTCATGAACCTAATTTGATTTCATCCTCCCTTTTTGTTAACGTCTGTGACGTCAACAAACGGTTCAACGGAAGACCAGCGCTGGTTGCATAAGAAGCATTATGCTGAGTTGGCTCCGTTTTGGTAGCGAAGTCTTGTAAAGTACATAATTAGTAACGTATGTATTGTACCTACTCTTTGGAAAATAAATTTTCTTCACTTTCTTACTGTGACAAAATGCGTCACGATAACTTCATGAATTGATCATGTGATGGTATTCTGTGTGCCAGTGGAGTCTGCAACATAAGTAGCTTACCATTCTCGCTTTTTCAAAACGCTTGCACACTTTTGTTTTGTTTATTATCCGTTATTTTTGTTTATCTAAATATATTTGAAGGCGCTCGTAGCGCTGGGCGACCGCGGTGTTCTTACCGATTACCAAGGTTAAGCAGCGTTCGACTCGGTCGGCCCGAGATGGGTGACCGTTTGTGGCATTTTCATATTCGAGCGTCTCCGTGCTTCGGAAGGGACGTGAAGCCGTTGGTCCCAGCTACCACTTAATGTGGTTGTCGTTAAGCCGAGTTGGAAGCCTTAAAGGCGGCTTGATAAGTTGCATCAACAGGTGGCCACAAACCTCCCTCCCCCAATCCGCACTAGGTCCACGTGGTGGAGTATGACCTAATCTCTCTCACCTCGATTTGTGAGAGAAGGCCTTTGTCCAGCAGTGGGCAGTATAGGCTGATTCAAATTCAAATCATTTATTTGCTTCAATATGGGTTACAATATGGGATCTTATTAATATATCATTATGTTCTTAAGCCATATTCTACCAGTTAGGCATGCAAATATTATTATTTTAGAAGATGAATACGATTAGTCTTATGTCATTGTCTATAGGAATTTATTAATAACATATGCTGTAAATTAATTAAAAACGTGATTAAAAATTATATTAAATTGTCATTACATTATATATTTCTTAAGCATAATACATTAGTCAAGTAAATATTCGTTGATCGTATAATAAGCTTTATTTAATAGACATGTCTTTAGATGATATTTAAATAAATTGAAATTTTGTATATCTTTAATATGTTTAGGTAATTTATTATACAATTTAGGTCCCATACATAGTGCGCTTTTGTCAAACAAAGCCGTTCTGTGACTACTTGCACAGAGTATGTCAGCATGTCTAGAACTTTTCAATTTTTGATACCTGTGTATGTTTTTTCTTGTGTATAATATTAACTCAAAGATATATAGCGACGGGAATGTTAGTATTTTTAGCTTAATGAAATGTGGTTTGCACGTATCAGTGAGCTTTAGAGAGCATATAGCTCGTACGCATTTCTTTTGTGCCTTAAAAATTGTGTCTCTCTCTGTAGCATTTCCCCAGAATATGATACCATATCGTAGTACGGAACCAACGTAGCCATGGTAAGCTGATAAAAGTGTACTTTGGTCTACAGTTTTGCGTAACATGTAAAGGGCATATGAGTATTTATTTAATTTTGAACACACTTGTTCTGTATGTGATTTCCATTTCAGATCTGAGTCAACATGTATTCCCAAGAATTTAATTGTATTTATATTTTGTATTACTGATTCTTTGTATTTTATCATTAACGGGACTGGATGCTTATCTCTAATTTTAAACGTCATAAGATAGCTTTTTGTCAAATTTATTTCCAGGTCATTTGCAATTAACCAGTCAATGATGGAGTGTAAAGCAGAATCAATTTCACGTAGACATGTTTCACGGTTTTCAGTTACAAACATAACAGTACAGTCATCTGCATAGAGTACCATGGGGTGATTTATAGATTTAGGTAGATCGTTTATGTAGATGTTGAATAGCAATGGACCTAGAATACTGCCCTGTGGAACACCTTTACAGACTTTTAATGGTTCTGACAAGTATTTGACTTCAGTTTTTGTTTCACGTGAGATGTTGGATATTTCGGTTTGTTGTTCTCTGTCATTTAAGTATGACTTAATAAGATCAAGAGCATTACCTCGTATCCCATATACTTCAAGTTTGTTTAATAAAAGTGTATGGTTCACGTAATCGAAAGCCTTGGTCATGTCCATGTACAGTGCTGCAACTTCTTTTTTATTATCAATACCCGTGATTACAGTGTCAAGAAGAGCATGTATTGCCAAGTTTATGTTTTTTCCTTTCCTAAATCCTACTTGTTCTTCAGCAAGAATATTGTTTTTTTCCAAGTATACCTCTAAGGTATTGTATATGACTCTTTCGAATATTTTAGCCAGGATCGGGATTAACGCAATAGGCCTGTAACAACTCATTTCAGTTCTGTCTTGTTTTTTAAATATTGGTTTGATCACAGATAGTTTTAATCTCTTCGGAAAATTTCCAGTTTCTATGCACATATTTACTATATGGCATATTACTGGTGCTACGATTCCTGCTACTCTTTTCAGTATTTTACTGGATATTCCGTCATATCCTGTGCTGTTTGTGTTCTTTAAGGCTTGTATAATTTCATATATCTCTTTTGGAGTCGATGGTGATATAAAAATTGAGTTAAATTTGTTATAAGATATATTATAGAGTCTATTATTAATAATTTTAGCCTTTGGTTGTCCAACAAAATAACTATTAAATTCATTAGATATGTCAATAGGATTAGTGATAAGGACGTTATTAACGTTTATTTGGTCAATTTTATTCATTTGGTTATAAGCTTTATATTTATTTATAACCTTCCAAATTGCCTTTGCTGATATTATTATTATTATAAATATATTTAAATATGTTGCTAATGATTAGATTTTGACAATGTTCACTAACCTCTGTAAAATAAAGAGTATTAATTTAAAAAAATGATAATATTAAGCTACTTACGTTGTTGAGCGTACCATTAAACGATCATTTCACGAAGTCTTCGTAACACGCCACTTTGTGTCTTTAATTCGCTGTAGCGAATAACGGTCTGAGAGGAGATAGATAGAGTTTTAGTACTAAAATCTGAAGATGTAGATAGTTACCAACATGATTTCATGCATCCTGATTCAAAGGAAAGAATTTACATTTCGACAGCATGATATTTAGTCAATCCTTCCTACTTATAATGCAAGTCATTCATATGTGTTCTTGCGTAAAATATGGAATACTTAATTAATCTACATTATTTGAAACACGTTATGTTTTTAGGCCATCATCATCATCATCAGCCCGTGTCAGCCCACTGCTGGACGTAGGCCTCTCCCATGGCACGCCACTGAGCTCGATCTTCAGCTCTCCTTCTCCAATCCCTGCCCGCTGCCTACAAATATCGTCGCCCCACCTAGCTACAGGGCGCCCTATACTACGTTTGCTGACACGCGGTCTCCACTCAAGAACCAGTCAACCCCAACCATTTTTTAGGCCATATTTTTAATAATACTCATTAATATAAACAAACCTCTTACTTAGAGTAAAATATACCCTGAAACGCCAAAAGTATTGCAATAAATGCTTTTCTTGGGCCGACTGCGCGGGCAAGCCACACGCGGGAAACTACAAAGTGTTTTTTTTAACATAGCATACTTTAAGTAAAGTTGATAATGATTGTATAGATAGATCTATCTATCTATATCATCACGCCAAATCCCTTACGGGGTAGGCAGAGAGTACAGAGTTCCAACAGGTTCCTGACATACCTTTCTGGCTTCCTCTACTCTCATAGTTCGTCTCATACACGCTCGCCGGTTACGGAGACTCCTGACTTGTCCTTCAGATAAGACCCGGTCTATTTGATCATGGTAAGATAGTCTAGGTCTTCCCCGGTACCTACATACTTCCACTTTCGCATTGTTTATCAGTTTTGTCATTCTTATTTCGGACATTCTTGTATAGATAGATACAATAAATATATACTCTATATATAACTTATGCTGCAAATTCTACGGGAGTACAAATCGATACTCTGTATAATTACCAGGAAAATATATAGTGACATTAGCAGCATCATTTCTCGCATTACCCGCTACATTGCCGCCTACTTCATTAAGACCGTACTACAAGATCAATGGCCAACTTTATTAAGGCCCAACGTTGTCGGCCAACTATCAAATTAGCGAATTACACGCAGAACATTCCTAGTTGCCAGTTTCAGCACGTAATGTTTGTATTTGCGAGTCAGGGCCCTTATTCATATATTATAACCAATACGTGACACGCTGCGTTACGATAACTTCGTGAAATAATCACTAAATACGGTCGGACGGCTTGGTTTAGTGGTTAAGAGCTTAAGGCACACCACACTCTGGATCGAGTAGTTGTGGCTTCGATTCCCGCACGGGACACATTTTGTTTGAGCCACAAATAATTGTTTTGGTCTGAGTGTTCGTGAATTTGAAATTCGTGTTTGTAAACGTACCCACACACAAACATTCCTAGGCTGTGGTGACGTTTTTTTAAGACAAAATAGGACTCGATAGGAGGCACTATTATCAAACTTGTAGGAAGCCGCAAAAAACTGGTAGGTTTCTATAAATTCCGCGAACGTAAAGTTACACACACAGCCTGTAAAGTTACTCAGAAAATGTATAGTGGCATTAGCAGCATCATTTCTCGCATTACTCGCTACATTGCCGCCTACTTCATTAAGACCGTACTACAAGATCAATGGCCAACTTTATTAAGGCCCAACGTTGTCGGCCAACTATTAAATTAGCGAATTACACGCAGAACATTACTAGTTGCCAGTTTCAGTACGTAATGTTTGTATTTGCGAGTCATGGTTCTTTTCCGCTTTAACTAACCAAAAACTTAACACGATGCGTTACGATAACTTCGTGAAATGAGCGTTTAATGCATGAAGCAAATATAAAGAGTCGGTCTAAACAATTGTGCACTATCTTCCAACTAGGCCCTGACGTCATCGCGGTTGGCGTGGTTTACGTCATTCTGTTGGTACCAGTCCATCTTTCCACACATATGTTAATTAAAACTTTATATTTTAACTACGAGAGTCGAGGAAGCCAGAGAGGTATGTAAGGAAAGAACCTGTTGGAACTCTGTACTCTCTGCCTACCCCGCAAGGGATCTGGCGTGAGGTTATAGATAGATAGATAGATAGATATTTTAATGAAAGACAAAACAATAATAAAGTGCTATATCAACGTTCAAAACGTCGTTATAGTGACAAGAACGGCATCGCATCTCACCTGTACGTATTTTTTCGTAATTTAGTAAACGTCTTCTAGAATACACACGATGCCATCTATCGAATGTGCCAATAAGTAACATTAACATAGACGAACCGTTTAGTTTTCCTATTCTCAGCTTTTGAGCTAGAAGTGGGTGGAGTGTAACGTCCTCTTCATCCTACGCCGCCTCCCCTCAGAGACACCCTTGATTGTATAGGGAAATCTAATAATGTCATCTCCTCTTTGTCATTACGTCATGGTGTAATGGTACTTCAGAGGATAACAGAATACCATTACAAAATCATTTCACGAAATTATCGTAACGTGCTGCGTTTGGTCCTAACGAATAAGGGCCCAGCACATTGCAGCTTTTATCTCTAAAGGAAAGTTGTATGGTTAATTAAGTCGAAAAGAAGTTTTCACGGCACGTTGCGCCGCGGGCAATTCGTTACACTTTCGTAGGTTTCGTTGGGTAACTTTGATGTGTGTTATGTTTGGTGATTGAATAACAGTGTGAGTACGAAAAGAGTCTCCGTAACCGGCGAGCGTGTATGAGACGAACTATGAGAGTCGAGGAAGCCAGAGAGGTATGTAAGGAAAGAACCTGTTGGAACTCTGTACTCTCTGCCTACCCCGCAAGGGATCTGGCGTGAGGTTATAGATAGATAGATAGATGGTACGAAAAGGTGTGTTAGGTTTAATCTATATCTATTATCTATTACATATAATAAAATTGTAACCGACCCGAATCTGTACACGGAATATTTTTTTTAAATTTTAATTGAGGTATACTTCCTTATCGATATAGAGGCCGAAATATTTTTTTTTGAAATTATTGTCTCTATGTCTTTCTGTCTGTCTGTCTGTCTCTTTGTATTTCGATCGCGCTAAAACTACCGAACGGATTTCAATGAAACTTGGTATGGTAATAACTTATACCCTAAATTAAAATAATATATACTTTTTATTCTGTAAACAAGCACCAATCCAGGATAGTCACGGGATAAACCATAGAACTTTATTATTTGTATTATAGTTAGTCTCGAGTTGCAATGTTACGTTAAAATGTGGGATTTTGCCTACACATGAATTCTTCCACGAACTGTTATTGGATTCAGGTTCGCCTCCTCACGAGAAACTCTTCGGTAGTTAAAAGCACACCTGAAATTGTGCATACACGTTTGATTTAAACACCCAAACATGATTTCTTGCATGAACCGATGATGCATTCAGGATTGTCTCTTCTGGAGTGTACTTTTTAATGATGATTGGTCTGGATACGTTACTATATATATTTTTTCATTTAAGATTTATTTATTTAAGATATCTAAATATGATTTTGATCATGAAAATGAACTGTATATTCTTGCGAGAAGACACGACATGTACAGTAAAAACGTTGTTACATACTTAGCTCGCAATGTACCTTGTTTAAATATTATTACGCCAGATTATGATCTTTGGCAGGGTTGGTAGAAAAGGTTTAAATCAGGCATTTTACCAATAATTGTATAATAAACAGATAAACTGGTAATCCTTCTCTGAAAGAAAGTACCCAGGTATTGTATATTATGTTTCGAAGATAGGGCTAAAGATTAAGAGAATTGAATTGGATCGCGCTTTAGAGACTTACCTACCTAAGTCATCTTACAAAATTAAATGCGTACGTAGCCGCGGGTAGTGGGCTAGTGTAGGATAATAATCGTAGAAATGATGGAGATAGGCCATCGAAAAAAAATTAGATGATTTGTGCCCGTTCTTTTGTTTTATTGATCTAGGTTGATGAAAATTATGGTAGAAAGAATAACAAAAGAGAAATTTTATAAGTGACACAAAGGATGCAAAATATTGTTTAGATTCCCTCGGATATGAAGATCCTGTCACAATATTTACTTCACCGTTAACAAGGGACAATTGTACATAAATAAGCTTAAAAACCAGAGGTACGGACCGGGAACAACCTCGTAAATACGAGGCGAGCGTTCTTCACTAGGCGATCACTACTTTTGTTATATTAATGCTCCTGCTTTGCATGCGCTGACGTTTAAGCTTTTATCAAAATGCGCTTTAAATAAGGCGTTAGAAATACCTTGCCATATTAAATATTGGCCAAATATTAATGACATCTGCGTGATGTCTAAGTTTGAAAGTTCAATTATAACAGGTTCTTTCCATACAGATCTATTTGTCTTCCGCTACTTTCATAGTTTATCTTATAGCACGAAAAATAAAATTTTTGCATGTGGCCAAAAATGTTGAAACGTTTCCCTAAAAGAAGAAAAAAAAATCCTAAATTTCACACTAACGCCCTGTCAAGGTCATCCAAGTACCAAAAGATCCTTGTCGGACTATAGTAAGTAATAAAAAAAAATAATGGTAAGATGGCGAGGCGCAAAACAAACCCAGCATAAAACAAAAGAGGTACAGTTAAAAACCTAAAAACTTTGTCGACATTTCCAAATGGAATTCATACGTGAATTCTGGCAGACGATGAGCGCGCTCAGCGATTCCCTTCTCTCAATATTTTTACCAAATGTCGGTGAAACTGAGGCTTAGCACCAACAGATTGACGTGAGCTAATCGCTATCAGTCTATTTGCCATTCTTTTTTGTAAATGGGTGAACCATGTATCTATCCTCTAAACAGTTCATTTGGTTGATTCAACTTAGACCCACCTGATAGACCAGCTAACATTGTTCTCCCTAACTCTATAATAAAATGTACACGGAAGACATAAATTAGTATAGAAACATATTTTAAAGGGTATTCGTAGAGTTGCTTGTCCATTTTCTCCATAGGAATGACTTTTCAAATCGGTAGCAGAGACTTTCTGACGATTAATAAATACTTTCCTAAATGATATAAATAAAAATTATTCTGATTATTTTAACACAACATAATTATTACACAAAGGTGAAGGGGACAGCACGCTTTCTCGACAACGTTACTATACCGTGAAAAGGTTTGTGTTAACCCCTCTGAAACAGTTCCGAAGATAACGGCTCCTGAAACATTGCAAGGTGTTACACATTTTTCAGTCACGGTTCGTTTCAGCCCAGTTACATTTGCCAGCGTTTTGATGATATATATGTTACTGTTATGTCTTTTTGCTGGCTTGTTTTAGGATTAAGTATTTTAAGGGTACATCTGACAGGTAATAATGCTGTTATAAACAAGATAAAACCACTTTTATATGTGGGTATTCTAAATATTATGTACATCGTATAAACTCGCTTTCCCCTTTGGCGAGAACGAACTTAGGACGTATTTATAAATGTAAATGATTTTAAACAAAAACCTCTAATTTGTTTTCGACTAATGTTTAGGTGCTTTTAGAAATAAAATTACCAATTGTACATACCTTAATAATAAGCATTGCGTTGATTGCTCTTTCACTGGTATAAAATAGAATACTATTGAAATAAAACAATTTTTTCGGATTTTATCGCGGTTTCTTTTTGATTTTTAAGTTCCCGACGTTTCGAGTGCTTTGCAGCACCCATGGTCATCTACGCAGAATGAGCTTACGGTGTCTTGAGTCATTCTGCGTAGATCGGATCAACAAACATAATTAAGAAGTTTTAGGGTACCTCGGAACAACTATGCCTTTTGGACGTCTAACGCCTCAGTCCTTCCCGTGACCAAGGGTGCTGCAAAGCACTCGAAACGTCGGGAACTTTAAAATCAAAAATAAACAGCGATAAAATCCGAAAAAATAGTTTTAATTCATGTGTGATATTCGTGTGAATCTAAGAACTCAGTATGAATACTCTATTTTTATATTTAATATATACTTTTTAATATACTCTTTTTTGTTTCAGAGTGTTGCCTGGTTCGTATATTTAACAAACAAACTGTTTTGCTTACTGCCCGCTGAATTTTCTATGAGGCGTAAGTGTAACAACGGATGGTAATTTTGACAATCCATTGACTACATTTTTATACGCATATTTTCTATCATGAAATTGCTTAGGGAACATATTTGAGAACCCTTCCGTCCGTTAAAAAACCTTCGGTAGTTCGCCCTATGAGTAGATTTTACAGGAAGATTTTCAGCTTACGTCTCGTAGAAAATGTTACTTTTCTTGACTAAAACGAGTCGTTTCATAACTAGGTGTGGAACTGGGTATTAGCGTGTTTCAACTTGAAACAAAGTGTATGTCTAGTTTGATGTGACATTAACATGAAGAAAACCGCTAGTAGTTCGTCGCTTCGTTGTTCTAGTGGCGAATCGCGTAGCGGTCACAAGATCTTAGGTTGGATTAAATGTAATTTTCTTTTAAAAAGTTTACAGTATCAGCCCTTAATCTGGCTTGGTGTCCTATGCAATGGCAATAGGTTCGCTCCTATTGCATGGGACCTAATATCGGCGGTAAAAAGTGTGAGTACACAGTACACCTCTGCCAACCCACTTGAGGAAAATAGGCGTGACGGTTTTTACTTTTATATTAAAAACGCTAACTTATAATTATTTTATACTAAAATACGAAAATCGTTTACCACCTCTTTAAGATAAGTGTACAGACAAATATAAGCGACACTTGCCCGCCAAAACGGCTAAAAGCTCGGCTACTTGGAGAAGTTTTTACAAATTCCTCGCGTTTTGTAAGAAAGAATCCTTAAAATGTCGGCATCAGAATTTCGCGGAAAACCGTGACCTCATTTCAAAAAGTTTTCCCTTCAAGCAAGATTGATGTTTGTAGAAAAAATTACTTTTAGTGAAAAAAAAGAAAAACGAATGAAACTTTGGACGTCGCCGGTTACACGGGAATGGATATTAAAAGTATGTTTCTTTTTAAATAATTCGAAAGATTTCGTTGTAATTTAATAGACGAAAAGTATTTAAAACTTTTAATGTAAAAATTGTCTTCTTATATTTTTTAAAGGATTTTTGTCCTCCTCTATTGCTTTCAAGTAGTGTCAATGAGTCGATACTGAAAAAAATAATACAAAATGCTGACCCACTACGAATTATTATTTCTGTATCCTAGGTGCATTCATAAACGCAAATTTTACGTGAATAAACAATCTGACCGAAGGAAACATCTTTAAATCATACTTATAATTTTGTGCCGTGCCGGGATCGGACTTCGTTTTTTGATCCAATGGTTTCCTTTTTATCGGTGGCTCACACTTTGATTAATTTCTGTTTTGTGGGTGCATTTACAAACATAAAGAGTCACATACACAAATACCCAGACCGAAACAAATAATTGTGGGTCACACAAAGATTTGTCCCGTGTGGGAATCGAGCTGAAGCTGCTCCGCCCACTGGGTCGAATAGTCAGCTATTCTACTAAGTGGGCGGAGCGGCTTAAGCTCTTAACCACTGCACCAAATCGTCCGTCAGTCAGTTTAGTGGCCTACGCCCAGACGGCTAGAACTTATTAGTCGTAGAACAACGAGTTGGTCCGGTGATTAAGAGCTTAAGCCACTTCGCTTACTGGATCGAGTAGTCACGGCTTCGGTCCTCGTACGGGACAAATCTTTGCGTAACTAAATATATTTTTCAGTCTGGGTGTTTGTTTATCTATTTATTTATCTATATCTTCACGCCAGATACCTTGTGGGGTAGGCAGAGAGTACAGAGTTCCAATAGGTTCCTTTCTTACATACCTCTCTGGCTTCCTCCACTCGCATAGCTCGTCTCATACACGCTCGCCGGTTAGTTAGACCCTCGACTTATCCTTGAGATAAGACTCGGTCTATTTGGTCATGGTAAGATAGTCTAGGTCTTTCCCGGTACTTACATCCTTTCATTTTCGCATTGCTCGCGACTAATCATAATTGTGTGCCAGTGTGGTTCAGTCGAAGGTGGACCACACGCATTGTATATCTGTTTTGTCATTCTTTCTTCTGACATTCTTTCTATATGCCCGAACCAACGGAATGTTTGTGTGTATGAATTTCATGTTTCTAAACTCACTCATGACATAGGAATAACTTCTAGCTTATTTTTCAATAACATAGAAATAGGGAAGAACAAATCTACATTTTATTTTAATGAGATGAGTTTTATAATTTAGTTCACAAAAACAGTAATGCAAAGTCAAAATAATTCATGGACTAACCAATAATGAATCGGTTCATTAATTTTTATTTTTTTTATTTAATACTTTATGCACTGTGGGTATATAGCCGGACTTAATTCCATTAGACATTTTTTACCAGTTCACCTTAGGGTGATGCAGAAACAAGTGTAGTAGGTGCAAAATCCACAAAGTGGAGAGGAAAAAAAGGGCATTTGCGAAAAATAAATATATACTTATCAATAACTACGCATATATACAAGGTGTAACTTAATAAACGCAATACCAAAAAGTAGTTTGTTCTAAATCAGCAACTGAATCGATTCCAACTATTTTTAAAGTTAGTTAATTTTTTTAATATTTAAAAAATGCTGCTTCTCCTTCTGTTCGCTGTATTAAACAAAATTTAATAATAATTCAAAGCATTATGGCTATTTTTAATGTATTTCTATTACATACATATTCCTCAATACGCATACAAATCTTAATTAATTATTAAATTTTATGGTTACTTTGGTACCCAAGAGCTTAAAAAATATGGTAGAAAACTCCTTAAAATTGGAAGTTTGATTTTCGTATTGAATTCGTAAAGCCATAATTTAAGCTGTCTGGGATCTTGCGTTATTTATGTAACACCTTGTATACATATTCATAATAACATAAATCATATAAATCAAACCTACGAATAAATAAATATATACTGATAAACATACATAAGGTAGAAATATATACAATGTATACACATAGACAAAATTATCGTTGAGATGATTCTGCCAACATTTTGTGCAGATAATCCTGTACTATTACTATGAAACAAGAGTGATCATTTGCCATCCTGATATCTAATCATTGAATATACGACTATCACCATCATACGTATATGAATAAGTTATTTCTCGTGGTCCCGTTGAAAAAAGAAATTGCGGTGACAATTCTTACAATTGCCATCATGATACCATTTTTCCACCCTTCCTTCCCGTAATACACTAACAGCAACGTTTTTCACATCTCTCATATCCCGAAGATCACGTAGGGCACCGTCAGCTAGGAACGGAGGTAATTTGATCATATTACTTGCGACAGATGTTTCCGCGTGTATTTTTCAATCTCACCCTAACCGCAGCGTAGTTACAGCGAGTTTACTCTATCCAAAGTGGCGCTATAAACGAACCGTGCTGATTATTCTCGTTAGTCAACTGCCTAGGCAGTCTCATGAATCAGCCCGCATCTACCCACTGCTGAGTGTAGGCCTCTCCTCTATTACGCCATTCGTTCCGGTCCTGTGCTAGCCTATTCCACAATTTTCCGCCCACCTTCACGATCTCATCACTCCATCTGGCTGATGGTCTGACTCTAGGCCTGGCCTAGTTGGTCTTGTGGCATTAAATACACGTAGCGATTACTTAATCCTGGTTTTGAAACGGAGATTGGACGAAGTGTAATTTTTAAATAGAAAAATTCCCAGCGTAAGTGCTGAGGCTGGCAATGTTCCCAATATAATGGAAATGTTGGAACTCTGCACTCCCGGCCTACCCCGCAAGAGATCTGGCATGATCACAACGTTTCCACACCGTACCAGCACCGCACTTTACTCACACTAATGCCCGCGTTCGCTCACTCAAGTGGAGATCTCCTAGTTTATCCCTCTATCTTGTGGTCATAAAATGGGTGGCGGTGTAATGTGGGCTAAGTGCGGGCAAAGCGCGGATGCGGCTTGTGCTCGGTTTATTCCTAGTGCAAATAAGTCATGCAATTTGAGATTTAATAATGAGTTACAAAGACTCAAAATCATTGATAACCCTATACAAAGTAGTGGGAGCACGGATTCTAAGCAGTATAGGCGTCATACGGGTGCAGCATTGTACTAAGCTTAATTCTGAAATATGTCGGTAACTTCACTCTATTAATGACCAGAGCGAAGTATTGCAGAATGCGTCGCCACAAATCGTAGGTGCATTTGTTTGGGATTAAGCCTGTGACATACATTCTTACTACCTGTAAGTCAGCATCCATATAAATACCAAAGGTGTAACGGAGTTACATCAGTAGCGAGAGCTAGCCGTCTCTAAATAAGCTGTGTGTGGCCGACGTATGCGTACACCACTTTATAAATGACCCGAATGGTCCAAATATGAAATAGAAAATTGGGTTCCGAAATTGACACCTAATATATCCTACTGGTTTTCGCTTTGGGAAAATTGTTACTCTAATAGATGATCCGAATGTAATTTTATTTCGTGATATATTAGATAATATATGAATGTAGGTACACAGAATGAGAACATCAGGCCAGATACCTTGTGGGGTAGGCCACCTTGTGGGGTAGGCAGAGAGTACAGAGTTCCAACAGATCTAATAGATATTATTACTTTTAATATGAGATGAGCTTCAACAAAACCTATAATAGTTTTATGATACTATTATTTTGTTAAAATTTAAGAACCACGGTAAACCTTTAACCCTTTAACCCATTAAACCTTGTTAAGATTGTGTGTCACTACAGTTACAGGCTACAACCAGTATATTGGGAAAGAATATTAATCAAAAATGATTGAGATCACAAAAGAGAGATTTTATTAAATTAAGGAAGCACCAAGTATAATGACTTAATCAATCATAAAACGCTACAAAGATAGGCAAAGAGAAAACAGTTGCAATTCGTAATAAAATCAAATTAAAAACTGCTCTGGATTTAAAAATCCAGAACAACAATGAAATACAATCAAAGTATTTACCGATACAATCACAAAGGTCTAGAACCCTTTGTGCAATCGGATTGATAGCCGAAGATGCGCCGATCACAAAGCGAGGAAGAATGAGAGCGATCTGGGAGCTTAGCACGAACAGATTGAGGTTAGCGTGACGTTATCGATTTGATAAGCCATCCTTTTCACACTAAAAATGTTCTAAATATCGATGAAGGTGACAGGACGATTCTTCAATGACGTTACGATAACGTTAAATGCTTTGTGCTTAGCCGTTCAGCTCGGAGAACGATCTATCAATTTGTTTAATTGGATTCTTTTCTTTGTGACTTTTTTTATTTCGTTTGCAAACGGATCCATTGAGATTTAATGTTATTTCCTTTTATCGATGTAAGCTTGTAGTGTTATTCTTGTTTGTTGGTAATCTCGTTACGTATATTTTTGGTATAGAATTTTTATTTACTTTTGCATTATTAACAATAAGATCTGTGATAGCCTAGTAGTTAGACCGTTGGTCTACAAAGACAGAGGTGTCGGGTTCAAACCCAGGCACGCACCTCTGTCTTCTCCAAAACATGTGCGTATCAAAAAATAATTGTGACTTGCTTTAACGGTGAAGGAAAACATCATGAGGAAACCTGCATGCCTAACATTATTTTGAAGGTGTGTGAAGTTCGTCAACCCGCACTAGGCCAGCGTGTTGAACTATGGCCTAACCCCTCTCAGTTTGAGAGGAGGCCTGTGCCCAATGGCGGGACAATATCTAAAAAGGCCTAATATTATATTAGGAATAACATATTTTAGGAGTTATCTATTCCTGCTTTTTAAATTACAGAAGAACTAATGGTGAGTTTAGTTTAATGAGAAGCAATCAAATTTTTACAGAGGTTTTTATATGGTTAAAATAAAGTGAGACTTTTTTAAAAATAAGAAGCGTCCTATTACTCGTATTAAATCAATATTCTACAAGATATTTCTCATGCCTTTGAGCTCATAGATATAATATTTCTGATAGGTTTTAGACAAGCTTTGGGTAGTAGATAAAATAAAACTAGAATATATGGTGTATATCACGCCTATATTCCCCAAAGGGGGTGGCAGAGGTGTACTGAGTACACCCACGTTTCGCCGACGATGTTAGGTCCCATGTAATAGGGGGCGAGCCTATTACCATATACCAGGCACAATTCCAGACTCCGGACTCATACTGGGAATTTTTCGTTAGAAAAACTACATTTGTCCGACCTAGGATTTGAACCCAGGCCCTCGTGATCACAAAGCGATGCCCTTGCCACCAGACCAACGAGGCAGTCAAAACTAGAATATATTATTTAAATTCAAAAACTGAAGTTATACTTTGATTAACCAATTATTCAAGATACTTAGACGGTTTTATTATGAACATGAACAAACCGTTTCATCTTTAACTATATCTGTGATATATCTTCTACCTTTATTAGTCTTATTTACAGATCTAAAACATTATTACGCTTAACATCCAACATTACAAAAAGGATCTATTCACTAATTTCTCTTTACAGTGCAATCTACCCTAAAATTCCAAGCAACCTTCCATTTCTCAAGTTATGGATATACTTTATTACACCAAATGCTTTCACCACAATTTTCTTTATTGGCCGAACAATGAGATGGCTCTGAAAAGGAGAAAAGGTGGTAAAAGTTATTGTTTGCCAAAATTAGATGTCGGACAGTTTGATGTATCGTTTCCTCTGAAAAAATATGGCTTGGATCCCGGAATGGCGTTTGATTGAATGTGCCCTAATGATTTGATGGTTATAAATGCCGCATCTATCTTTGGCAAATTGGTTGAGATTAATGGTACGATTTCTTGAACGATAGCTTAAAAAATCGTGATTTATTATTGAAGAAATCTTCTTATCAAATCAATTTTGCTCTTTGGCTTGTTTTATTAGAAATATGCCCTGAAAAAACAATACGTTTTTTGTATTTATTTGTAGAAATAATAATAAATGAACCTATGCTATCGCACTGCTGTGTCTCTACTAAAACAATTCAGTTTTTCTGCAGTATTAAGGTATTCATTTTACTTTCCATCATAGAGAAGGCTTTCTCTCACAAATCGAGGTGAGAGAAAATAGGTTATACTCCACCACGCAGATCCAGTGCGGAATGATTGAGGCAAGTTTGTAACCTTATTGGAACTGTTAGAACTTTTCAACCCGCTCATAAATCTTCCAACCTCGCTAAAAAAACTACCACATACCTATTGTATTATGTATGTGAGACCACTGTTTTACCGCCAAAGCCAGTCACAAATGGAAACTGATTTTGTAATAAAAAAAATGAAAATTTTAATAAATGAATACAAAATTAACGCCCACTTAACATAGCAATAAAATTTACATTTAACAAATATGAAACAAAAAGAAACAAATCGAATAAAACTCCAAACACAAAGAGAGAATCTCTAGCATCGAAACAAAAGCTAGTGATCAGCGCTTCAATCACGACGCAATACTGGATACAAAAGGAATCCATTAATAATTGTTACCTTAACCATAGACTAGTTTAAATAAATATACTAACCACGGAATATTTTTCACGATACTTTATATAATTTTAAGAAAAAATTATCTCAACATTTTATTTCTTCATAACTTATATACATTAAAATTATCCGTATTGTTTATATTTCTGGATGATTAACTTTTATGAATTAATTAATTTTCATATATAATAAATTTCTTTTTCTTATTATCTTAATAATTAATTAATAACTATTCATTCATTTCACTGTCAATTAATGTATTTTACCACTTCTCATTAGTGTGATATTTTATAATTGGTTAATTCTAATGTAATATGCAAAATCTTAATCAATGTTGTGTACATCTCTAATTGATATGCATATAAAAACAATATCTTATCGTCCTATTTTGTATGATTATAATATGTATATTGTTGATGTACCTTTAATAATAAATAATAAATAAATAAATAAATACTTCTTTGTTCTGTGAAAATAACTATACCCTACAGGATATCGTAACTCGTTTTCACCACGACATCTGTCAATAAACACAATATACTATAGTATTGTTCACATAGGATGGGTAGTGACAGTTCTAATTGCCAAACTAAATTATGCTATATGCAATGGCAATAAGAGGCATGGTTCGTTTTAATACTTATGGCTTATGCCTTAATACTATTGAATTAAATATTAATTTCGTTTGGCAATTAGAACTGTCACTACCCATCCTCGTTTTAATACTTAAGGCTTATGCTGTAAGCTGTGCTAAGCCGGTGGATTGAATATTTTGGAGAAATGTATGGAGATGACCCGGGTGCTGATGCCGCAGACGTGCCTAAAGGCGAGATTGCGGCACCAGAATCAACGGAGGACATCACTATGGAAGAAGTTGAATGGGCGATAGGAAGTATGAAAAACGGTAAAGCTGCGGGAGTAGACATGATATCTGCCGAGACGATCAAATATGGTGGAACTTGCGTCCGGGACGCTTTCCGGGCCCTTGCAAACCTTTGCTGGAGGACCGGTAGAGTCCCTACAGATTGGCGCCGCGCAGTCATAGTACCCTTGTATAAAGGCAAGGGTTCACAATATGACTGCGCCAATTACAGAGCCATCAGTTTGATCAGCTTGGCAGCCAAGGTGTACGGTAAAATTATTGAACGGAGAATGCGCGTGAAGTCCGATGGAATGTTGTGCGAGGCACAAGGGGGTTTCAGGTCTGGAAGAGGATGTTCGGATCAAGTCTTCTCACTCCGCAACATCGTAGAGAAGCATCTGGCAGTGGGCCGGAAGGTTTTCTGCGGTTTTGTAGATCTGGAGAAGGCATTTGACAGAGTTGTGCGAAAGAGACTTTGGGACATTTTGCCAGAGTATGGTATAGATGGCACTCTGTTGCGAGCCGTCCAGTCCACTTATGTGGACTGCAAGGCATGCGTACGGGTGGGTGGTAACAGGTCACCCTGGTTTGACGTTAAAATCGGCGTCAAGCAGGGTTGCGTGTTGTCCGCTAGACTGTTTATAATATATCTGGTCAAAAGTCTTCAAAGACTGAAAGCGATGAATGAAGGTGTACAAATGGGTGACTTAGTGGTAAACCATCTACTTTATGCAGATGACGTGGTTTTAATAGCGCCAACAGCCACTGATCTGCAAACACTAGTCACAGTTATGAAAGACGACTGCATGATCAATGGCTTACACTTGAATGTGAAGAAAACCAAGATTATGGTTTTTGAAAGGGAAGAAACCAGAACGAATGTAAGGATTGTGGTTGGTAACGATGTGCTGGAGCAAGTGAATGAGTTTGTATATCTTGGATGCGCCTTTAGTAAGGATGGGAAATACACCGCTGACATAGAGAGAAGAGTGAGTGCAGGGAACAGAGTGAATGGTGCGATGGGAAAGCTACTCGGGAGCCGGCACTTAAGCCATAAGGCGCAGCTGGCCATACATAACGGAGTTCTTGTCCCAACGCTGTTATATGGTAGCGAGAGCTGGGTATGTAAGAAGGAGAATGAAAGTAGGATAAATGCGGTAGAAATGCGAGCTCTGCGGAAGATGTGCGGAGTGAAGCTGACCGACCGCATTAGCAACAGCATAGTAAGACAGCGAGTAGGTATGAAAGATAGTATCGGTGTAAAGATGAGAAAGGGCATGCTCCGTTGGTTCGGGCATATAGAAAGAATGCCAGAGGAAAGAATGACAAAACAGATATACAATGTGAAAGTGGAAGGATGCAGGTACCGGGGAAGACCTAGACTATCTTACCACGACCAAATAAACCGAGTCTTATCTGATGGAAAAGTCAAGAGTCTCCGTAACCGGCGAGCGTGTATGAGACGAACTATGAGAGTCGAGGAAGCCAGAGAGGTATGTAAGGAAAGAACCTGTTGGAACTCTGTACTCTCTGCCTACCCCGCAAGGGATCTGGCGTGAGGTTATAGATAGATTATAGAAGGCTTATGCCTTAATACTATTGAATTAAATATTAATTTCGTTTGGCAATTAGAACTGTCACTACCCATCCTATGTGAAAAATACTATAATGATAAAATATTAACTTGAAATAGAATCGATTAGTCAAATTTTGTGAATTGCATACTCTAAAATTAACTAGATAAGTAGTGTGTCACTTTTATATAAGGTATAAAGGTTTGGTCAAGTAGCCGATGAAACGCGACGGTAGCGTGGCAGAAGCGCTCGCTTACGTTCGGTCGTGAAGTTTGCCGTCACTCCGAGCGGGGCTGCGCTGTGTGGCGTCCCCCGTACATTTAGGTACATTTTACAACTCCTTAAGCCGCGGCACCGTCGCGCTCTCGTCGCGCTGCGTCGGCTACGTGGCGAAACTTTAAATGTTTTATGTTACTGTCTAATATTTTATCAAGGCTATTTCGACAGTATGTGTATTTTGTCTAAACTTTGATGGTGCTACGAGAACATTTTTCTGATAAGAGTATTTCGTAGTAATTAGCTTTGATAAAAGGTCTTTTAGCCAAAGTGCCCATTTCATAAATAAGATTTTTATTGACAAAGCAATTTATTTATTATTGATTTATTAAAATGTATGAGTCAAAGCCATCTGTATATAATACAAGATTTTGTCATTTTCGGGGTTGATTTTTCTACGGTTATTTACAGTTTAATCATTTTAACTGGTCTGTGCTTTAACGAAGCTCCATTAGGCAGTGCTCTGTCATTATATCATAGAGGCCGATGACAACTGTGACAGGTAATAGGCGAGTACAATTGATTGAGCGATCGGGAAATGGTTTAGAATTCCGATTACGTATTTAATATTGCGATTCGATTGATTGGTTTAAAACTGGACTATGAAGTATTAAGTAGTTACATCACTTACGTGTAGGTAACTGAAATTCAACGTTAACGCAGCTACATACGTTTATCGACCGTAATCGATAGACAATGGCATGCAATACATATCGGCAATTAAGCAGTGCTTACCTCAGTATAATATTGTTTTTTTTTTAAACGTATTTTACGAATTTCTCATATACAAACACCTAGACCGAAACAAATATGTATGGGTCACACAAAGGCTTGTCCCGTACGGGAATCGAACCCGCGACTACTCGATCCAGTGGGCGGAGCGACTTAAGCTCTTAACCACTGGACCAAGACGTCCCAAGCGGGGGTGGCAGAGATGTACTGAGTACACCAACTTTTCGCTGACGATGTTAGGTTCCATATAATATGGGTAAGCCTGTTTCCATATATCGGGCACAATTCTAGACTCCGGAATCATACTGAGAAGTTATTGTTAGAAAAACTTCATTTGTCCGACCTAGAATTTAAACCCAGGACCTCGTGATCACAAAGTGATGCGCTTTGCTACTAGACCAATGAGACAGTATTTCTACTTAAATTTTTAGGTATTTGCTTACTTTACAAGAAATTTGGCACTTAAATGTAAAGAGTAGAGAGGGAGGGAGAGAAAGAGAGAGAGTAAAATAAAAATAATTCTAAATATTCTCTTTTTAAAAAAATACAGTTTCATTGTTCAGAACGTAAGATACTAACGGTCAGAGAAATACTTCAAACTAATAACAACCCTGTAATCTTTTTTTTCGAATGTGTTTTCAGTTTCGAAACAACAACGAAAGTCTAAATTACGCTCAAGAGGCTTAAAAGGACTGAACTTGAAGCATTACAGTGATGAAGTAAAAAAGTATTCAAAACTTTTTAATGCCTCCAAAACTCCGAGGTTTGTTTGTGTCAGCTAACACTCTTTTTTATTTTCTTGTTAGTATACTTGTGCGTTCATTCGTGTGTACTTGGAAAATGGAGAGTATTTTTTCATGTGATATAAACTTTCCTTGCTGGCCCCACTACTGTTCTTGGGTTTATGGTCACTAAGTTTGGGTGGAGATGAGGAGGTCCTGGGCACGAATCCATCTTCGGAAAAAATATCGTTTTTGTATCCAAAAATTATCTATCAGTAGGAGTCTGATGTCTGGAATTGGGGCCGGTATAGTGGCAATAGAGGCCCTTTTGTCTTCTTCTTCTGAGCGTGTTCCCGGTAGCCTCCTCAACTGCTGCTTCGGAGCGCGCGCGCACTTCGCGCGGTCTTTGGCACCCTTTGTGATAGATAGATAGATATATCATTTATTGTGGTGAGGCTATTGGCACGCATGTCATCCCTGATGACGTCTAGCCAACATTTTTTGAGTCTACCTCTTCTTCCGGGACCCGGCGGAGACATCATGGCCAGGAACTTGTTGCCCACGTCATTTGCCGGTTTCCGTAAGACGTGGCCGTACCATCATAAGCGGCTCTCCTGCAGTTTTTTTTCTACGTCACGGACATGAAGGCTGCCGTAGATGCAGGAATTGCTGGAATCGTGCCGTGTCGTGGTATAATGGTAATAGAACAACCCCCCATTTATATTGGAACATAATCTCGTCGCCGATATGTGAGTGCACAGTACACCTCCTCTACCTTTGCTTGGGAAATATAGGTGTGACTTTTGCCAAGTATTTTGTAACTAAAACAGTCTCTGGAAGATTTCAGCTCCCCACGGCTTCAACACGAAGAAGCCTTTTGACAAATTTTAATGTTATGATCTTCTGTCAAATCCAATAACTAAAAAGATTGGAAAATCATCTAACGTACTATGGCCTGTTTGTGAAAATAGTCATTGGATACTGTTCTATTACAAACACTTGTATATTGTTAATTTTAATGGTCTAAATAATCCTTTATTGTGTTGATATCGTAAAGCTATTTTTCATTTCATTTATGGGTAAGAACGGTCTGAACGGAAATTTCTAGACAAAAAGACGGAAACATTAACGTTTATAAAAAAAAAGATCTTATTCGGGCAGTTCGCGAACTGGCAAAAGGTCTAATGACCAAACTTATCCGTTGCTAATGTTTCTTTAAACGCCAGGCCGGGACCCATTACGCTGAACAAAACGAACATAATGTGGCAGTTAATATGTTAATGTAGCATTTTCAAAGTATTTCCAAAAAACTTGTGTGGAAATTACTCCTGAATTTGAAAAGAATATGCAAATTAGTGTTTAAGGGAATCTTATTGATCATATTCTATCAGAAAGAAAGTAAAACAATCTTTGAAAGAGCCGAATATTAATACATATTTACGAAAAATGTTGAAACGCACGTTCGCAACCACGCAAATTATGCAATTACAATAGTTTTTTTTTTACAAAAACCTATAACAAACCGAAACAGTGGTTTTAACACACACGTTACCAATTGAACTTGGTGCCAATAAAACTTGACTGCCTCGTTGGTCTAGTGGAAAAGTGCATCGCTTTGGGATAACGAGATCCTGGGTTCAAATCCCAGGTCGAACAAATGAAGTTTTTCTAACGATAATTCCAGTATGAGTTTGGAGTCAGGAATTGTGACCAGTACATGGCAAAAGGCTCGCCCCCTATTACATGGGACCTAACATCGTCGGCGTAGAGTGGATGTACACAGTACACCTCTGCCACCTCCGCTTGGGCCAACTTAGGCATGACGGTGTGTTTGTACGTCACCAGTAACTTAAAATGAATACATTGGATAAAGTTTTGGATTCTAGTAACTGCAAAATTTTCAAATCGATCTTATTTATCGAACTCAAAATTAATACATTGGATAAAATTTTGGATTCCAGTAACAACAAAATTTCCAAATCGATCTTATCCTTAGCTTACATTCAACCTGAGCAGAGAAGGGTTCTTAAAACCGGCAAGGCAGTGATTATGAAAGTAGACAAGAAAAATACTACTGCTATGCGAATGGGCCAAAATGTAAACAAGGGTTAATTTTTGCCTACAAAAACATCTGGGAATTCCGTATAAAAACCGTGTGTACAGTATTACAGAAGCACATACATCCCGCGTGTTGTTTCTCACGTTTATGCGAAAACTAAGGATGGAAACAGATTAAGAAAGTTCGCGAGCGATTCGTTGCTTGTAATGGGGTTTGTCTGTTTAAATTAAACCACAGATTGAATTTGTGTGTACTTTTGTTCAGCTGTAACGATGTTACGGGTAAAGAGCTTGTAGAGTTTTTGAGGTTTGTAATAGAAGTTTATTATAGTAAATTATAATTTTGTAATTTGTGGTGGGTTCGTTGACAGATATGATTTTTAAATGTATGGATAAGCAGCCAAATAGGAAGAAAAGGATTTGTTGCCAAACTCATCATCCCATATTAGCAGGACTCACTGTTGGACACAGGCTTCTCCCAAGGCAGGTATTGGGAGTCATACTAGCTATCTCCAGCTCGTTTCTTAAAAAAGTACTTGATATACCTAATATATAAATCTATTATACGTGCGTCAAGTTATACATATACTTGACTGATGATGAAAGTTTTACATACCTTACAATTTAATTATATGTATAATTAATCAATTGTAGACATATACGTAATACTAAAGTTAATTAATGTGCCCCAAGTCTGCTATTTTTCATTTGTATTATAATTAGGACATGCTACAAAAATATTTTAATTACAATTGTGCCAAAAGTCGGCAATTGTTTAAACTGGTACCTGCAACTATGGAAAACCATAAGAATCATTGTAGGTGTCATAAGAATTGAAAAGCATTGAGTTAGTAGATTGAATACTGTCAAAACCAACAATTATGATGTCAATGTTCAATAATTTTATCATTTCACTCGTCTGCACAGAATTAGTAATTCTTTCATGGGGCAATGTATACGCTTCTACAACAAATTACCCATAGATATCCGAAACATGCCTATCAATAAGTTTAAAAAGGCAATTAAAACTAGACTCTGTAAGAAAGGGTATTATAAAATTTCGGATTATCTTGACGATAAAATAGATTGGGTTTGAGCAGCTCCTCAATCAGCAACATTTATAAATGATGTATAATACAATTTTTAAAAATCAAAAATTAGTTATTGGAAATGGCAAACAAATTAAATTAAAAGACTAGCCCGCTGAGTTTCTCGCCGGATCTTCTCAGTGGAGGCCGCGTTCCGATCCGGTGGTAGATGTAAAAAATGTAATAATTTTGACGTTTGTAAGTGCTTCTGTATTGGCCTATACAAATAAATGATTTTTGACTTTGACTTTGAAAATTGCAATAACGTACATGGGGCCCAGATTAGTACCTCTATTATTCAATCTAAAGTTTTTTATGAAAACCTACCCCCACGCTAGGTATGATTTCTATGTAGTGCGTCCGTTTACACATATAAAATTCACATACACATTTCATACACCTAGACCGAAACGATTTGTAGCGATCCCTATACATCGCTTCGCTACATAGGTAGTCGACCTACGAAAAAATGGTGCTGACGATTCGCCACACATGTCTAGAACGCGATATTAGAGTGCGCACAAAGTGTAACATATATAAAAAACCCCGGCAACAACTCTCGGGGAAAGTGGCAGGCCCCGCCAGACACAACACCCATCTGGCTGGAAGATCTTTCCTTTGACAAATCCTGCCACAACGTTCCTGCCAAAGATTTGTACCGTGCGGGAATCGAAACTGCGACTACTCGATCTAGTGGGCATAGCGGTTTAAACTCTTAACAACTGGGCTAAGCTGTCTGTCCAAGTACTACTGCTTAGTGTCGTTAGAGCGTACATCGTTCGGCTAATTAGATCAAGTGGTCGCGAGTTCCATACACGGCAGTAGTCTGTGTGTAACCCACAAATGTTTATTTCTCTATGTGTATACAAGGTGTATCGTGAATAACACAAGACCTTCAGACACCCCGATTAGATAATGCTTCACACATTCAATACGAAAACCAAACTTCCAAACTTCAAGATTTTTTACCCCTTTTAAAAAGCATCTTAATAATGAAATATGTTTTAGAAATGCATTTGATATCTCCGACATACTTTGCAAATTTAAAAAAATAAGATATATTGGTTTTTTTTTTAAACGTAGCCCTCACTAGGATTTATTCCTGTATTGTGGGTGCGTTTACAAACAGTTGTTATGTATGTAGTTAAGTATATGTCTATGCAAGCGGGTTGCGCCCGCCCCTCTCCAAGAAATAAATGACAGTGTGATTCCGACCATTGTGTTTCATTGACGTGCCGCTACCTGTTATACCCCCGTACAAATATATAACACGTGGCGACGAGGATGGGATATTGTCCAGCTTCGATCACCTCGCGCAAGAATGGAACAGCTACAAGTCGCGCTTAAACCAATGGTTTATCGTTAACGACATAAACTGTGATACTGAAAAAGCAACGATCAAGCGGCGAGCGATATTGTTAAGTGCGTAAAGCGAATCTACCTTCAAACTTGCAAGTGATCTGGCGTTACCCAAAAAGGTGGAAGAATTGGGTTACGAGGCAATAGTCCAACTCCTTGATGATCACTTTACACCAAAAAGATTCGGGTTTGCGGACAAATCAATCTTCTACTCCGCAACACAGCGGCCAGGAGAAAGTCACACTCAGTGGGCAGCCAGGATCTATGTGCTTTGGCTTTTCCTTTTAAAATTTTCATAAGCGATTTTGTATACCAGGGTGGCCTACCTGACCCACACGATTTCTTTAAGGGGATATTTTTTTCCATGGTGATATTTATTTGTTTGTAGAAAAAATCTGTGGCCGTTTCAACGCTTCCTAAGTTTAAGTGAGTTTTCCAGTCGATACTATTTAAATCATTATTAATTTCGTCAAATGCAGCACTTTGTTCTCCCATAATCCGCAACAAAATGTAAATAAAAAAATTTGAACAATTCTTATTTAAAAATAAGTAACCGTGGAGTTTCTTGCCCTTATTCTCCACAGGAATGACATTCCAAAGTGGTGGTAAGTATTTGTCACTTTTTTGATGATTAATAAATACTATAATGGTTTACATGAATAAAAATATTCTGATTCTGAATCGAAGAATAGGAATAGGAATCATATAGAAATATTCGCTTCCAATCACTTAATTCCAGTTACACTCACAAAAACAGATCTAGTTATTAATGTGTCTATAGCATCGATTCGCAATCGACCGACGACGCCAACTTTTTGACTCTATAATTGAATTGAAGTTCACGGTTCATGTTCTGTTGTTGTTTTTTCGTTGCGGGAACGTAAAGTAAATAGTTGGGGAGATCGCAGACGCTTTATTTATAAAGGCATGTTGGTTCGAGTACGTAAACAATAAAAAACGTGGCCCACACTAGCAATTCTATGTCGTTTACAAACACGAAATTTATATACATATAAAAGGTGTAACATAATCAACGCAAGATCTAAAAGTAGTTTGTTCTAAATCGGTAACTGAATTGATTCCAACAATTTTTAATGTTTTGTTAGCGTAGTGGTTAAGAGCTTAAGCCGCTCCGCCCACTGTTTCTAATAGTCGCAGGTTCGATTCCTGCCTGGGACAAATCTTTGTGTGATCCACAATTATCTGTTTCAGTCTTGGTTTGTGTGTATGTGTATTTGAATGTTGTTATATATTTGTACGGGGGTATGACAGGTAGCGGCACGTCAACGAAAAACACAATGGTCGGAATCACACTGTCATTTATTTCTTGGAGAGGGGTTGGCGGAACCCGCTTGCATAGACATATACTTAACTACATACATAACACCCCTCCCTCTTATTACAAGGCCATTAATAATAATAGTTATTTCTCTTAACCTAGCACAACGACACTGTGGGCTAATCCTCATTTGTATCATCGTGTTCCGACGTTGGTGTCGAGAAAATCGGACTAATGGCTTGGCGCCTTTGAGCCCTGGTCATGACGTTCGGCGGAGTATCCTCCTAAGTCCTCTGGCGTACCGCTGCGACGTCTCTTGCACGGGGGTATTCTCTTTCTCCTCCCCTGCTTGTTCAGCAGCGTCGACGTCGGAGGCCACTGCGGGTGGAACATCTGGCACCACGTTGGGGTCCCAGGGTTGAAAGTCATTCGGCGCCGCGTACAGACGTGGTCTGATCTGGTCAATGTGTCTGGTAACTTCACACTCCAAGCATGACACGTATACTCTGTACACCACTTATCCAATTCCTTTTCTTTCCTTTCCTTTTAATAAAGCCTTGAATCCAATTGAATTTTTTATTTTTTGTTATCCATACTTTATCATTTTCTTTGAAGTTTAATCTGAGAGTACCTCTATAATGTTTCGCCTGTGAAGACTGATTGCGTTCGACGATTCGGATGAGCTCCGTGGACGAGGTAGACGAAGCGGTAGGGTTTATTAAATCCAGCCGTGAACGCAACGCGCGCGCGAGTTCCGCGGGTGACTTCACAGTGGTGCTGTTTTTAGAATTCCTATAGTCGAATAAAAATTTTGCTATTTTTCCTTGAAAGAAAGAAAGAAGAAAGAAAGAAACATTTATTAGATAGGCTAAAAGTAAAGTACACTACACAAAATGATAAATGTATGGTAACCAAGCAGACTATAATACATTTTCTTTATTGCGCAAACGGGCATCAGTTATCCATACAGAATGTTATACCAAATACATACATAATACTCAAGAAGCCATCATTAATAATCCGAAACATTTTTGGGCTTATATAAAAACGAAACGTGATCCCTCACATACTTACCCCACTAAAATAACTTACAATAATAATACTTATCTCGACGGTCCTGCTATAGCAAATGCATTCAATTCGTTCTTCAAAAGTGTTTTCTCTTCCCCCGCTCCTTTCTATCCGGACACAGAATTGCCTGTCCCATCAGGAAGTGATGTTAGGCACGTTCATTGCTTTAACGTCTCCAAGGAACAAGTTCTCACTGCCTTAAAACATGTTGATACCACGAAGGGACCTGGCAGCGATAACATTACCCCTCTATTTATATCTCGTTGTGCCGAATCTCTGGCCTATCCTTTGTATATTTTGTTTAATCGCTCCCTTGATGATGGCCACTTCCCTAGTAAATGGAGTGAGGCTCATATAGTCCCTATTTTCAAATAAGGTTCTCGTGTTAAAGCTGAAAATTACAGACCAATATCTATTCTAAACGTGTTTGCTAAAATCTTTGAAAAGTTTATTTATAATT
Source organism: Phalera bucephala (assembly GCA_905147815.2). Lineage (NCBI taxonomy): Eukaryota > Metazoa > Arthropoda > Insecta > Lepidoptera > Notodontidae > Phalera > Phalera bucephala. The sequence goes on from LR990615.1 coordinate 22,717,258, forward strand.
TTATTTACCCTACAGTATATCATGGCATACCTGGCTCTCAGCACGGTTTCCTTAAGGGTAGATCAACTATAAGCAATTTAACACAATTTATACAAGAAACAGTTCAAAGCATGGACGGTGGCGGTCAGGTTGACGTGATCTACACAGAGTTATCCTGCTCCGCAAATTAGAAATGCTCGGAATTTGCGGAGATCTCTTACGTTGGATAGAATCCTATTTGAGAAATCGTAGTCAAGCTGTAGTTATAGGCTGATATCGCTCTGATTTTATAGAGGTTACCTCCGGAGTGCCGCAGGGGTCTCACCCCTGCCCCCCAGGGCCCCTTCTCTACAATGCTTACCTCTACGATATCTTCACATGTTTCAAACACTCATCTTTTATGTTATACGCCGACGATAAAAAATTTTTTCTTAAAATTAATAATATTTATGACTGTTATAAGCTACAGAACGACTTGAGATGTCTAGCATCATATTACGAACTCAATCGTATAACAATTAATGTTGCGAAATGTGAAGCTATAACTTTTACACGTAAACCGAAACCTATCGTATTCACATATAAAATACGGCACGAGTGTAAAAAAGGTAGAGGTTGTCAGAGATTTAGGCATTTTTCTTGATAATAAGCTAACATTTAGCTCGCATATTGATCATGTCACGAACAAAGCCTACAGGAATTAAGGCTTCGTACTACGTACTTGTCAACCTTTCAATAATTTAGTCTGTATTAATCTTCTATATTATTCCTATGTTCGTAGTATTATAGAATATGGTAGCGTTATATGGTCTCCGCAATATCAAGTATACATAGATAAAGTTGAACGACTACAAAAGAAATATTTAAAATTCCTAGATTTCAAAATTAATAAGCGTCATGAAACATATAATGACAGATGTATTTATCACAAACTACTGCCTTTAAAAGATCGAAGAATAATGTTAGACCAAATGTTACTTTATGACATTATTCATGCTCATTTGGATAACTCATATTTACTTGAGCAAATTAGATTCTCTACGCCCTCTCGTCGCACTAGACAAACAAATTTATTTTCCACGACTTTCGCACACACCAATTCACCTCACCTATAAGCAGGATTTGTTCTACACATAACCACATGTTCTCTGATTTAAACTCAGACATAAATCTTTTTAATAACAGCAAGCAAGTTTTTAGAAAAAGAGTTTTTAATAAACTGTTCACCAGATTCAAACTGATATCCTCACACACACTAACTCAAACACACGCACACACACTCGTACATACACACATCGCAATTAGTACTTACCTTTTCTGTAAATTATTTTTATTACATTACCTTTTATGATAAGATCACTTTCTTAAAGCTACAAAACTTCCACTCCTAATATGTGTAATTACTTTAGGAAAACCTATAATTGGCTTAATTTAAGTTCATTATGTATTGTTTATTATTTTGTATCACCATAGCTGTTGGTTTTCTATAAATAAATAAATAAATAAACAATGTAGGTTGGGCACCAGGTGAGTCTAAGTTAAATAAAGCAAATTATACTATATATGAAAATGGCTACAAATTGGTACAAACATCTATCAGTATTAAAGTAGCAACTCAGTATTAAAGCAGCAGTAATGGCAAAGGGTTTTCGAATTGAGGCCTTTGTGCCAGACTTACGTACAAGTAGGTAGGAATATTAACATCTTCATGACCCGAAAAACGTCTACCGCAGGATAAAAGAATCCCTAAAGATCAATACAACGGGTTTGTGCTTTGGGGCAATCAGACCAAAGAAAAAAAATATCACGTGGTCCGATTGGACTAAGCAGTCAGACCACCCTCATAGGGCAGTTTTCTTTTCATTCATGAATTGAATTTATGATTATTATAAATATAAAAAAAATTGTTTGTAAATTTATGTGTGCCTGCATGTATATGCCAGATAAATTAATAACTGCACGAAGTATTTTTGTGCTCGTTAAACATTTTCGGAATGGGGCCCTTTAATATTCTGAGGACTTAACACGTGAAGATTGACGTAAGCGTCACGCTACCGAGCAAGCTTGCAGTCACGTTTATGTTTATTTAGTAAGTTTGTAGTGTGACCTTAAAATAAATATAATCTAGAAGCGACTGGCGCGCAGTAAATTGAAGCATCAATTTCTACCTGCAAAGCAAGTAGTCACACGTTCACGCGAGTAGTCACTCTGCGACCGTCGTGCGAAATACCGTACTCTGCGCATGTCAAATTAAGTTGAATTATGCCATCTTGTGTCGTTCCTGCCTGCAAACATGCTGTTGAGCTCAAAAAGAAACATGATAGGATCACATTTCATACGTAACTAGCGCATTCAGGTGCCGTGTTATTTAAATATCGAATTAATTCTTCCGTCTGTAATTGTCATAGTAAAAGACGCGCCCATTTTGTTAGTGTTAGTAGTATGACAATATTTCCCTACTTTTATTTGCTGAGGACTTTATAAATTCTAGTATTAAATGGTATTAATATAATTACCTACTATATCGCGGTTTTAATATTTAGTTAACATGATGAAAATATATTTTCCCTACATTAAATTACTACAAACCTTAATAGTTCAAGTATATCTATTATTGAGTTGTGCATTAAAATACACGTTACCGCAACAATGATCTTATTATCATCTACTCTAATGTCATCAACATTTAACCCAAAAAGTAGTAATTTTTCCGAGCCGCCAACATTACGCGGGTGGGAAGTTTTGCAAGCAATTTTGGTTTCACCGCGCGACGTGCAATTATAACTGAACATGTCTTCTAGATATATTATTCTAAGAGTGTGACAAGAAAGGCATATCAAGTCGCTATCGTCACGCTAAAGCCATTTTTTTAGTGCTTAGCCCTCTGATGTCAGGCTTAAAAATTATTCTGTGAAACAAATATCCCAAACTATGTTGATATGTTTATATTAAACTTTGAAACAAGTATAAAGGGCAGTAAAACAAATTGTTTGTTGTCTGTGACGAGTGAATCGTATTGACATGTTCGTTGTTCCGCCGCGGGCTGTACTGTCTGCATATTTTTGGGTTTAATACTGAATTCAATAGCGCTTTGTTTCAATAGTGCTAATTTTTTATTGAAGTAAACTAATAAATGATTTTTAAATTAAATTAAAAGTAAATCAATTTCGATCGGCTCTCGCATAACCCGAGCTTAACATTTCGTTTAAATTAACTTGTTAATAAAATTCGTGCTTTAAAAAATTCCTGTGTATAGCTTAGGTACATTAACTAGTTGATGTTCTACACTACACCGTCACGCCTATATTCCCCAAGCGGGGGTGGCAGAGGTGTACTAGTACACCCACGTTTCGACGACGATGTTAGGTCCCAGGTAATAGGGGGATAGCTTATCGCCATATACCGGGCACAATTCAAGACTCCGGACTTGTACTGGGAAGTTTTTCTTTAGAAAAACTACACTTGTCTGACCTAGGATTTGAACCCACGACCTCGTGATCACAAAGCGATGCGCTTTGCCACTAGACCAACGAGGCAGTCATCACTAGTTGATGTTCTTTTGTAAAAAGGTCAAATCATGTTAAATACTGTTACTTGTTGCCTTCACTGCAGCCCGCGGGTGGCGGGCTTTAGCGTCGTCATTGGCCCATTTGCGAATTGCTTCCATGCGAACCACACGCGCGCCTCCCACATTTTTTACCTTTTAATAATATAATAATTTTAACTCTTCTACTTAGTTTCATTTTTACTTCAATATACAGTATCCTTAGTCGAAGATCCAATAAATATCTTTTATAAAAAAATCAGGTTTGATATGTCCGAGTTATTATTATAACTATTTGGGTAAATATTAAAGAGGTATTTGATCACGTAGGTTCTGCTTTTCTATCTACCTATATCATCACGCCAGATCCCTTGCGGGGTAGGCACAGAGTACAGAGAGAGTACAGAGTTCCAACAGGTTCTTTCCTTACATACCTCTCTCGCTTCCTCCACTCTCATAGTGCGTCTCATCGTTCATTCGTTCTGCTTTTCTGAGAGATTAATGTAAATATGAATTTTACTGACCGCATTATTGACTTAATAAACTTCTCTGCTAAGTGATTTCTCAAAGCATTATATCCAGTTTGTTTCGATTTTCATTAACGGATATTATCGTAACGCACCGCGTTACTTGTTTAATTGGCCATTAGTGTCTAAGTGAAGGTCCATTTTTGGCCGAAGCCGAAGTCAATTAATGGGCCATCGCCGAAACCTTTGGCCATCCGTAGCCGATTAATAGGCCATCGCCAAAACCTTCGGCCATCCGAAGCCGATTAATAGGCCATCGCCAAAACCTTTGGCCAAAGCCAAACCTGAAGGTTTCATAACCCTAAGAAATATGGTTCATTATTTTGACTGTAGTAATGTAAAAATTACCTGCAACTGGTTGAAAATACCAATACTGAAATAATATTGTTACATTTATTTACTTAAAAGCATTTGTAAGTCGTAAATCGTGATAGATCATGAAATAAAACTATTTTACGGATTTTATCGCGGTTTATTTTTTGTTTTTAGTTCCCGACGTTTCGAGTGCTTTGCAGCACCCATGGTCACGGGAGGGACTGAGGTGTTAGACGTCCAAAAGGCATAGTTGTTCCGGGGTACCCTCAAACTTCTTAATTATTTTTGTTGTTGTTGGTCCGATCTACGCAGAATGAGCTCACGGTGTCTTGAGGTCTTGCAGTGTTATGCTTGGTTTTGGATTTGATTATATTAATTACCGGATCCCAAGACGACGGAAGCACCCAGCCATCTTCTCTATTGAAATTAGGATGTTTTTTAATTTCAATAGCCTCGCGAACCATCCTTGGTAGGAATCGGTGATCTTTCACGAGGATTTGTGGTCTATCAAATCTGATGTTATGGCGGGTGCGGTCAAGGACATGTTCACAGACTGCAGACTTCTTTGAGCGACGGTGTTTTAGGTCAGCTATATGTTCTTTAACCCGAGTTTTTACCGGTCTTTTTGTTTGTCCTATATAAGAGAGACCACATTCACAATCAAGCTTGTAACCTCCTGCATCTTGTAGAGGGATCTGTCACTTGACAGATGGTAAAAATTGACTGATCTTCTTCGGCGGCTTATAAAATGTTTTAATCGAAGCACGCTTCAAGATATAGCCAATCTTGTCATGTAAGGTAGTACAGCAGGGAGACGCTCAACTGTGGCTGGTTTCACTCGGTCACTGTGACGTTGGCGTGGGACTCGAAGCTTATTGTCGTGCAGGACTTGCTTGACATGTTGAAGCTCGGCAGCCAGATGTTTCTTATCACAGATCCCTTGTGCTCTCTGAAACAAAGATTTACCCACGGTAGCTAACTGTGTTGGATGGTGGTGAGATTCACCGTCTAAGTTCCTATCAGTATGGGTCTTTTTTCGATAAACCGTATGGCTTAAGGTGTTGTTGGGGTTACGGATTACTAACACATCTAGGAAAGCTAGGAAATTGTTTGCCTCCAACTCCATTGTAAACTGAATTTTAGGGTTAATGGAGTTAAGATGATTTAGGAATACATGAATTATGTCAGATGGTAATATTGTGAAAGTATCATCTACGTACCGCTTGTACAAACTTGGCTTTACAGGTGAGGTACGAAGGTCTGTCTCCTCAAAGTCTTCCATAAATATATCGGCAACAATGGGAGATACAGGAGAGCCCATCGCTACGCCATCTACTTGCTTGTAGAACTGCTCCTTCCACAATAAGTAGCCAGATGTTAGGCAGTGTCTCAATAGTTCTAAGTATTCCGCTGGCATATTGTTCTCCGCTAGTTTCCTTTCTACAATTTCGACACAGTCTTGTACAGGTAGGCATGTGAATAGTGACTTGACATCGAAACTGACCATAGTTTCATTGTCAGTAAGATGTAGATTTTTGATCTCACTAACAAAATGGTATGAATCCTTAACATGTGCTCTTGTGTGTCCTTTGAGTGCCGAGAGCACTTTCGCTACGTGCTGAGCCAATCTGTAGGTTGGTGTGTCGATTTGGCTAACGATTGGACGTAGGGGAGCATTCGGTTTATGTATTTTTATGAGCCCATACAACTGTGGCGGTTTTGCGCATGAAGGTATTAGCGATAGTATTTCATGTGTAATATTCGTGATAGATTGTTCAATTCCAGTGCTTGCTGGAAACCTTCAGCTTCGGCCAAAACTTCGGCCCATTTTCGCCGAAGCCGAAGGATTGGCCGGAGGATATTTTTAGCCGAAGGTGGTATTTTCGGTCGGACACTATTGACCATAGAGAATAAGGTACAAGGTGGAATATCGCTTGGGTTACACATCACAAACACTCTAACTTTGTACAGTCCGGGAACCTCCACCTGAACACGTTTTTCTTGACCTGAGTCGGAAGTTCAAAATAAACGTTCCACACTCAAACAACTCACCATTTCAGCTATCCTCTTTACTACTCACAAAGCTACGCATAAAACTTAACTGTAACAACACTGACCCTCTATGTGTTACGAAACCTTTCATTTCGACGTAGAATAAACTATACTGTACTAAGAATAATGTTTGAAGTAATATGTCGGTTTGTACAGCATCCCATTACAGCAGAATACCTCTTAAATCGCGGAACTAAAACAACAACTGGGAGTTGTAGCATTAAGGGTGTGTACAGAAAACAGAAATCGTAACAATAAAATCTTAAAAGTGAAGCAGCGCATGATTTCGTTCGATTGATGGACGATTTGGCGCAGTGATTAAGAGCTTAAGCCGCTGCGCCCACTGGGTCAAATAGTTGCATATTCTTGCACAGGATAAATCTTTGTTGGACTCACAATAATTTGTTTCGAACATTGGGTATTTACAGATGTGAATTTTCATGTTTTCAAAATGCACCCAAGACACAGAAATAAATCGTAGTGCTAAAATTTTTAAAGAAAAAAAAGAAACCGCTGTCATCGGTTTGCCATACATGCACAGTTTGTAATTTGAAATAGATACCGACCATCAAGTTATATTTCTTACGTATTAGAGAAGACATCTTGCCGCAATGTGAGTTTTTATTTCATTTCAATTCAAGTGCTTGGTTTTATTTCACAAATATGACTTCATGTGCACTGTAATACTGTTTTAACAACTCCAGAAGATTATACGATTTTATTATCTATGAAAACATATACGTCCCCGCCGTTATCAAGTTGCGCAAGGGGTTTTGGTGGGAAGTCGAAGAGTGATGTCGTCAATTTGTTTTAATTTCCCAAACTTGTGTTATTTCGAATAATAATGTGTAATGTTGGTGGATAATTAACCATTATGTATTCTTATATGTGCATGAGTTAAAGTTATTGGATAAAAGTGATAAAACGTGCCTTTTTGACTTCCCTCAAAACGGCCGTCGCAATTGGTATGTAAAGTATCCAACGCTTTACCATCCAGGGTGGAGTGATCATCAATTTCATTATCATCGTTTTCTTCAATTCATCGTGTCTATAAAGAATACCACTTATGACTTGGCTGTATGGGATAGATCCCTTTACCTGCCACAGAAAAGGGAAATTTGAAAAAAAAAACTTCGAGTCGCGCGCTCATGTTGCGTGTCAACTTTTTTTTGAAGTAGCTTCTCATTGGGAAGGCTACTACTGTGTACTGATGTAGTACAAAATAGCCCAATGGTTTTATATCTGTATATATTTGGTCATATTGGAGTCTTCTATAATATCTGTCGTGAAAGAAGAAACTATGTGTTTTGGAAAATTTATAAATCTTGCTATGCAGAAATGAATTTACGTATTATTTTTTGGGCTTAGAATCACTCACAGTCAGTTAAGTCAACAAATTGGTAAGCTTTAGTTTTCTTTAAAAAAAGTAACCCCACACTAGCAATTATTTCCGTGTAGTGGGTGCGTCTATAAACATGAAATTCACATACACAAACACCTAGAGGGAAAGAAATATTTGTAGATCAAACGAAAATTTGTCCCATGCATGGGCCGACCCCGCGAATACTCGATCTAGTTGGCGTAGTGACTTAAGCTCTTAACCATTGGATCGAGCAGCCATCGTAATTGGCTGATTAGGATGATATCCCAAAGATTGGTTATAGTTTGTAATATTTAAAACCTTCTATGAAGATAGCATGTTTGCTGTAAAAACAAAACAAGAAAATGATTGTAAGATCTGTAAAACATTGTCATGGCAATTACACTTGAATCATTTAGTTGGTGATGGAAGATTCTTGGAAAAGCTAATAGTAGTTGGCCACGTTGATGGAAAGAGTAGTAGAGAAAGATCGCCAACCAGACGGGCAGACGTCATCATAGAGATCACGAGCACCAGTATTCCAGCTGCCATCAAACAGGCTGAAACCGGAAGCCTGGAGCGCTTGTGCAAACCTTGCCTGTGGTGGTCACCACCCTCAGTCATGAGGAACCGACAAAGAAGAAGAAGAAGGAATATTCTTAGCAATATATGGTGCGATCAATCACGTTATGGCTATGGCTAATTGCTATTGACTATAAATATTTATTTATCTATCTCTATCATCACGCCAGATCCCTTGCGGGGTAGGCAGAGATTCCAGAGTTCTAACAGATTCTTTCTTTACATACCTTTCAAGCTTCTTCCAGTCTCATAGTTAGTTCATACACACTCGCTGGTTACCGACACTCTTGACTTGCCCTTCAATAAGACGTACATATTTTTAATTGTAAATAGTTTATAAAGCGCTTTAGATAAAAAGCCGTTTTCACCAAATTACAATCATAAGACCCATCGAAGGTTTTAGGGCTCTCGAAAAACTCATAACTTGTCCAGTTAGTTGCCAATTAAATAATTCTACTAACCAAGTTTGTACCAAGCTTAATAACGTTTGTCCATTTTGTTAATTTCGCATAAAGCGGAACATTAGTGTTCGTTCTGAAACTGAATTTAGCCGCGGGCAAATGGACTCAACATTCAGAGACCACAATGTGAATGCTTGTTTAGTCCAAAACTACAAATGGATAGTTTGATATTTAAATCCTAAATGTGTTCATTGGAGAAATGTCTAAATTGTATACAATGGAACATATATGGAACTGAGAGAACAACGATATGAAACAATTTGACATGTATTATTTGAAAACATATTGTATTAGATTTTTTTTGTTTTTTTTCGGATTCACTGAATTTCTTTAATACCTTTATTACAAGATTTTGGGTTTGAAATTTAGGTTGGACGAAATGTAATTTTTCGTAAGAAAAATGTTCATAATCATTCCGGAGTCTGGCATCGTGGCCGGTATGCCCCCTATTACATGACACCTCACATGGTCAGCGATATTGGGTGTACACAGTACAACTCTGTCTCTTCCGATTGGGGAATATAGACATAACGATTGTTTAACTTGTTTTTCACAAAATCATTAATCTAAATCATAAGGCCAGATCTGTTGTCAGCGGACAGTAAAGCGGTCCAACAGGTCCTTTCCTTACAGACCTCCTGGCTTTCTCCTCTCTGATAGTTTATATAGCCGGTTATGGAGATTCTTGACCTGCCTATCAAGCAAAACACGGTATATTTGGTCGATGTGGTAAAATAATCTAAGTCTTCTACGTTACTTACATCCTTATCTTTCGCATTTTATGTTTTATTGTCATCAAATTCTTTTTAAAGTTATTTTTAAAACAAATATGTAAAACTTGTCTCGTCTGTGGATATATTGTTTGCCCGGCGGTTGGCTCCGCAGTTTCCGTAACACAAAATAAACTGGCAACTTGCGGTCGAATCGCATTTCACATTGTTTATTTTGTATCCTCAGGCGTCGAACTCTTTACCTTTGTTGAAAACTTTTGCACTAGTTTATTTCTATACAATTGGAGAAGAATGATGTGGCCAAATTCTTAGAAGTATATCTTTGAAATTATTTTTATTTTAAATTACCTACTTAATAAATATCATTCTGTGGATTTTTTTCCTTGATAGGTGATATTTTGACAATTTTACAACGCTGCTGCATGAATTCTTAAACTTGTATTAGTAGTTAAGCTATATGTATTTTTAACTACTGGGAACTTGTATTAATGTCTGTATAATTTTATTTACTCCCCCCACAGTAACCTTAAGGTTATCTGAAAAAAAAAAATTATATATAAGTAATTTGAATTATTAAAATTATATATAAAAAAAACTATATATAAATAACTAGCAGTTTCCCGCGACTTCGTACCCGGTTGACAACAACGCCACCTGCCGGGTCTATGTTATATAGCCTATGTTACTTCTGGATAAGGTAGCTTTCTAATGGTAAAAGAATTTTGGAAATCGGTCCAGTTGTATTTGAGTTTTTTTTTCTTTTTAAAACTTAGCCCCATACTAGAATTAATTTCTGTGTCGTGGGTGCGTTTACAGACATGAAAATTCACATACACATATACCCAGACCGGAACAAATAATTGTGGATCACAGAAAGATTTGTCCCGTGCGGGAATCGAACCCGCGACTATTAGATACAGTGGGCGGAGCGGGTTAAGTTCTTAACCGCTGCGCTAAATCGTCGGTAAAGTTCATTCGTTACAAACACTCTAATCTTTCCTATTTAAAATATTAGTGTATATTTAGTTTTATAGAAATATATGCTTGTAAAATAAACAAGTTATTGTCCCAACATTATCTATTTATCTTGTAATAAACGATTGACTGCCACATGGGCCGTGAACTCTCGATCCCCTCAAAAAATCTTCAATCAAGTGGAAGATACGATAGCACATGATGTATTTCCATCGATATGGAATATACAACACAAGCATATATTCGGAAATGCTGAAGACTGTTTATATTATTTGAGGAACACGAGATGTACTAAGTACTTCAAAGCGCTTAGCCAAGTGATAAGTGTTTTGTATATATTCTCTATGAACGTGACTTTTGTAAAACGTCATTCCCGTAACATATATCATTTTTATTAGTGTTATAACTGTAAAAATCCATATTTTTCCTTTTTTATAAAACGTAGCCAGGGTTTATTCCTGTATTGTGGGCGGCGTTTACAAACAACCACAAATATTGTGGCTCACACAAAGATTTGTCCAGTGCAGGAACGAACCCGCGACTATTAGATAAAGTGGGCGGAGCGGCTTAAGCTCTTAACTACTGCGCTAAATCATCCGTCACTTGGCCAGGCACATTAACGATATGTAAACAGTTAAGTACTAGCGGTCCGAATAAAAATTAGTATACGCGCGCTTTTTGCGGCTTCTTGGCAGATCTCACTGGTTATGTAATTTTTCCGAACCTCTAGTACTAAGATGGTCTAATGTTTTTAACATAGGTTAATTGTGCCACACGCCCGGCTGTATCCAATGTGAACTTCTATCAAATATCTACATCCAAACGATGTGCTGGAGCAAGTGAATGAGTTTGTATATCTTGGATGCGCCTTCAGTAAGGATGGGAAATACACCGCTGACATAGAGAGAAGAGTGAGTGCAGGGAACAGAGTGAATGGTGCGATGGGAAAGCTACTCGGGAGCCGGCACTTAAGCCATAAGGCGCAGCTGGCCATACATAACGGAGTTCTTGTCCCAACGCTGTTATATGGTAGCGAGAGCTGGGTATGTAAGAAGGAGAATGAAAGTAGGATAAATGCGGTAGAAATGCGAGCTCTGCGGAAGATGTGCGGAGTGAAGCTGACCGACCGCATTAGCAACAGCATAGTAAGACAGCGAGTAGGTATGAAAGATAGTATCGGTGTAAAGATGAGAAAGGGCATGCTCCGTTGGTTCGGGCATATAGAAAGAATGCCAGAGGAAAGAATGACAAAACAGATATACAATGTGAAAGTGGAAGGATGCAGGTACCGGGGAAGACCTAGACTATCTTACCACGACCAAATAAACAGAATCTTATCTGATGGAAAAGTCAAGAGTCTCCGTAACCGGCGAGCGTGTATGAGACGAACTATGAGAGTCGAGGAAGCCAGAGAGGTATGTAAGGAAAGAACCTGTTGGAACTCTGTACTCTCTGCCTACCCCGCAAGGGATCTGGCGTGAGGTTATAGATAGATAGATAGATTTACATCCAAATCTACTTTTAACCCTCTTATAACTTGTTTTTTTTGTTAAAAAAAAAAAAGTTATTTCTCACTGAGATTAATTCCCGTGTCATAGGTGTGTTTACAAACATGAAAATTCACATACAGAAATACCCAGACTGGAACAAATAATTGTGGTTCACACAGCGATTTCTCCCGTGCGGAAATTGAACGCGCGACTATTAGACACATTGGGCGAAGCGGCTTAAGCTCTTAACCACTCCACTAAATCTTCCATCCGTTTTTGTTTTGAATTGAATTGGTCATTCAATTCTCACTATCAGCCTATACTGCCCACTGCTGGGCAAAGGCCTTCTCTTACAAATCGATGTGAGAGTGATCAGGTTATACTCCACCACGCGGACCCAGTGCGGATTGGTGGAGGCAGGTTTGTGGCCACCTGCCATTGGAACTTATCAAGCCGCCTATAAGGCTTCCAACTCGGCTTAACGACTACCACATCACGAAGTAACCGGGACCAACGGCTTAACGTACCTTCCGAAGCACGGAGACGCTCTAATATGAAAATGCCACAACGGTCACCTATCTCAGGCCGACCAAGTCGAACGCTGCTTAACCTTAGTGATCGGTAAGAACATCGCGGTCGCTCAGCGCTACGAGCGCCTCAATCCTAATAATCCGAAACTTTTTGCTTAGAATAAGATATCATTAATGGTTTTCACTAGCTAAGAGTAAGAAAGAGTTAGAAAGAGTATAAGAAATATATTATCAAAAAATAAACACTGTCATGCCTGTATTTCCCAAGCATGGGAGGTACTAATGTAATAGGGGGTAAAATAAACTGAGCACAATTCCAGAATCCGATTTGCTACTAAAATTATTTTCACAGAAAAATCCTAATAATATTTTGTAAGACTCATGACCTAGCGATTGTTAGGCACACCATGCGCCACTACCAAAACGACGTGGTTGGTGTGTGTATAGAATAATGATTTTATATATACAAGAAAAAATCTTACCCAAAGAGATATTTTTTTCTTTCCATTTAGCATGGCTATTCTACACAAGCAAATGTACTATGCATTAAATTATAATAATTCCAAGTATAATCTGTGTATGCCTAAAATGGTAACACTATTTCGACAAATAAATTCCACCATCATTCAAATTCGAAACTCACACAAACCGACATTCTGGATGAATCGTTAAAATAATGTGAACGACAGAACTTTGTATTACAAAAGCCTAAGCACAAAAAGATTGACATAAGCGAGACGTTTTCGAGTTGATATGCCATCCTTGTCATGCTAAAAATTAACTGAATAAACGTGAACGTGAGGGGGCGTTTCGTTGCGAGCGGCACGCTAACGTCAATCTTTTCGTCCTAGGCCCCAGTAGGTGATCCATTCTCAACAGTCCCCCAAACTTTGCGGGCTAACCTCGGAGCAATTTTAATGATTAATGTATTAAAGCGACAATACGAATCCTTGGTTATCTAACCCGACCGAAGAAAGGGCTCGTCTATTCATATATCATATGCAGGCTTGACCCTTCCTTCACCGCGAAATGGAGATATGGCGACTGGAAGTACTTTTATAATTAAAGCACACCTAAGATTATCTACAGGCGTTAATGCTAATGAAAAATAGGGAATATGTACGATATTTTACAATGTAAAAGTCAGAACCAGGAACTATGTATCTATTGGGAAAGAGATTAAATAAAAATGATGAATGATTTGGCTACCCTTCCTGATTTTAATAACAACGTCGAAAAACATATATATATATATATATATATATATATATATATATATATATCATTACGCCAGATCTATTGCGGGGTAAGCAGAGAGTACAGAGTTCCAATAGGTTCCTTCGCTGACTGCCTTTCCTAAGAGTGGTCTCATAGTTAATATAAAGACCATGCAAATTTATTTAAATAATTAAAAATTAATAGACTTAGACTACTTGTATGAGACGAACTATGAGAGTGGGGGAAGCCAGAGAGGTATGTAAGGAAAGAACCTGTTGGAACCCTGTACTCTCTGCCTACCCCGCAATAGATCTGGCGTAATGATATATATATATATAGATAGATAGATAGGTTTTAGAGATAATAGACTTAAAATTTTTGTAAGGTTTTTTATTTGATTATATTTGTTTGTAGCATAACTTCTACGCTCGTATTTTCCGAAGGAGTAGGAAGAGGGTCAAACGTAAAACATCCATATTTTACCGAGGTATTTTTGGTCCTAATGGATGAGGATGCTAGCCATTCGCTATTTTTGGAATATCATTTCATATATCACAGTTTGACGGACGGCTTAGTCCAGTGGTTAAGAGCTAAACCCGCTCAGCCCACTGGATCGAGAAGTCGCGAGTTCGATTCCCGCACGGGACAAATCTTTGCATGTCCAACAAATGTTTGTTTCAGCCTGGGTGTTTGTGCATGTGAATTTAGTGTTTGTTGACGCATTCACGGCACAGAAATTGATCTTAGTGTGGTGCTACGTTTTATTTAAAAAATAACATGTCGTTCGAATTTTATTTAGATATTCTGACATGGGGTTTTTCTTGTGCCAATTCAAAATGGTTCCAGAAGGCTCAAACACACCGCCTGGGATTTGAACCACGCCAATACTAGATAAGCGTTCTGCTACTAGGCTATCGGTGTTTAATTGGTTATTTGCTACCTCATACTTTGCCCAGCAGTAGGACACTAAAAACTAAATAATAATAATGCTACAGGAGACAATAGATTGGTTATTCACCAAAACATGAAAGAAATCTGTCCTCTCTGCCTAACCTGCAATGGACCTTTACATAAGGGACATAAAGAAAAATGACCACTATCCTGAAATTTGTGTACTAAAAAATTTAGGGCATTATTGTTCATATTCTTAGCTTCCACGTTTCAAAGAGATCTCAAATAACCCCTCTAATAGGGCTTTACAATGCCTGTAAAAACATCGTAAAGTAAAGATAAAAGTAAAAAGGAAAATTGGGACATCATTCAAAAAATTACCTGTCGTCAACGTTGTAGAAAAGACCTGCAATGTTGAAAATGAAGATGGTGCAAGTTTACAGATTTTAGCGAAATAAACATTTTCAAAAATATATTCGTAGAATATATTTTAGTATCAATATTACAGACACGCCTACTTGCTCAAGCGGCGATGGCAAAGCTGTACACCGGCGGTGCTAGCACTGAATGGGACAGGGACAAGCTTATTGCATTGCTATTATAGTGAGCACATTCTCAAACTTTTAGATTAGTACTAAGAACTATCTTTCGATACAACAAGTCTGGTAAAAACTTTTAGATTGCCAATCGCATCGTGTGCTACTAGTATTCGTGATTATCTGTCACATCATATGCAACTAGACCAACAATATTAATCATGCATTTTGGAACAACAAAATCACTTGCTGATGCAATTTTGATTAAATGACATTATCTTTAACTGACTGGGCGATTAGGAAGATTTCAGTCTCATTTGACCCCTTTTAAGAATGACGTAGTGATGGAAGTAGGCAGCTAAAAGCAATCACTTTGTCAAAACTCTTGAAATCATTACTGTTGTGAATTGTTATAATTTTTGTGTTCTTTACTTCTGTTTTCCGTCTTATCTGATAGGCCGGTCAAGAGTCTCTGTAACCAGTTAGAATATATGAGATAAACTATAAGAGTAGAGGAATCGAATTAGCTCTATAAGGGAAGAACTCGTTGGAACTACAGAGCTCAAGGTAGACAGAGAGTACAGACTTAATACCCTGCAAGGAATGTGGCGTGATGATATAGAAGGATAGCTAGATAGTTTATTTCTGTATTACTAAATATTGTGTTCTTACTATATTTTAATATGAGCCCTGTTAAGGAACTGTCCCACCGTTGGGCACGTACCCCGTCAAATTGAGAGGGTTTAGGCTATGGCCTAATCCCTCTCAGCTTGAGAGGTGGACTATAGCCCACCACGCTGGTATAGTGCGGGTTGGCGACCTTTATACACCTTCGAGAAACTCTTAGGCATGCCAATTTCCTCACGATGTTTTCCTTCACCGTTAAAGCAACTGAAAGTTATTTTTTTAATACACACATGCTTTTGTATAGACAGAGCTGCGTGCCGGAGTTTGAACCCGAGACCTCTGACTTTGCAGACCAACGGTCTAACCACTAGGCTATCACTGCTTTCTATATTACTTTTACCTAAATAAATAAAACTCTTATGCCTCGTTACCCACTGAACCATTTCGGGTTAGCCGGTATTCGGGTCACGAGATCCGGCTATGGGCCGTGTCCGATGGATCGCTGCTCATCCCAGATCAATCGCCCAGCGGAGGTGTTCTTAATGGAGATTTTACACGTGATTTCCGGATCCCGTCGACGCTTCAACTGATATATACCTGTTTATGGCGCCTAAAAGATACGGGAAAATTGGATGGTATTTATTTTCGTTTTTGATTGTTTATTGTAAATGGGTAATTGCATGGCGTGAAAATTTTATTGAATACTTAGGTATGTTTTTGTGCTCAGTTTGTGCAAAGACATGACCTGACGGTACGATTTATCTTTTATATCTATTGAGTATTTTTTCAATTTTGATCTCAGTCAATTATTTAATAGTTTGTCAGATACCCTCTGTTTTCAGAGACTCGTACTTAAACATCAAAAGACTATCTCAGACTCAGTAATAATACTAAACACGTTATTACATATCTGGATTAATTGATGATATACAGAGTGTTCGGTTAAATAGTACAATTCAGGACTTTAGCTCAACCTTTCTTATTCTCATTTTAACCTCTATATATTTCTCTCATATTTAAAATCTATCTATACATTTATATACCTCTAAAAAGCTAAACCACTAACCTCTAAAAAGCCGCCTCTCTTATTACGCAGGGAATCCGCAAACTCACGCTCGACCTTCTTTGCACAAGCTGTGCGGTCGACGCAGATTTTTGCGCTTTATTTTTTGCAGGTGATGGATCGCCCTGCGTTGTCTTGCGTAATTTCCTGGCGCTAATTGCCCCTGGTATCCATCACGGTTGCGGGAAAAACTCCGGCTAATGCGCGCTGAGGAGATGGTGGTAAATAATTGTCCATGTTTTGTTGGTTTGCTTAGCTGTAAAGGATTTAAGTGGTTTGTTTTGGTCGGGAAATAATTATGTCATTATCTCAGGTTAGCTGACTTGTGGGGTAGGTAAAAAGAATAGGGTACATGTCCTTTTCTTCCAGACTTCTTCGGCTTACTGCATTCTCTATTTCATTCCACATGTATGGGAATATATGGATTTTATAGCAAATTTTTTTGACAGTTTACTTTTTGCAAGTGATGGATCGCTTTGCATTGTCTTGCGTAATTTTCTAGCGCTAATTGCCGCGGGCATACGTTAGGGCTGCGTGAAAATCTCCGGCTGCTGCCCTTTGAGGAGATGGTGGTAAATAATTGTCCATGTCTTGTTTGTTCCGTAGTTGTAGTAAGGATTTCAGTGTTTGTTTTGGTTGGGAAATATCTATCTTTTTATATCATGACATCATGCCTTGCAAGGTAGGCAAAATTACAGAGAATTACTTTGATGAAAATGTGATTTCATGAAAAAATTCTGGATGCATTTATTGGTAGCAAATTATTTAAGTTTTACCACTGATATATCTTCTCTATTTTTTCTGTAGTACTTTATAGAGAAACAGGCATGACAAATGGGTGGGTCACTTTGCAGGTGATTTTCTTCTAAAGAAGTATTCAGTGATCAGATTTTAATTAGATAGCTAGCTATATTCCATCTTTGTC
Organism: Phalera bucephala; assembly: GCA_905147815.2. NCBI lineage: Eukaryota > Metazoa > Arthropoda > Insecta > Lepidoptera > Notodontidae > Phalera > Phalera bucephala. The sequence goes on from LR990615.1 coordinate 22,735,064, forward strand.
TGTATTATTAGTTATGTAAAGTGGTTATGCAAATTTCTAAGCTTGCTTTTCTGCAAGTGATGGATCGCCTCAAGTTGGCTTGTGTAATTTCCTGACGAGAGTAGCAATGGGCATCCGTCAGTTTGTGGATATGTTGACAAATAAGTTCTTATTGTTGTGCAAGAGTACCCCGTATATTGTTTAACAATAAGTACTTAAATTAAAACGGCAAACGTTGCCTCTAATTGGATCTTACCACTAATTACCAAGCGGTGGTCGTTGACATAGAGGGAGACAAAGAAAAAGGTCAGGTAAGAAAAAAGCAACAATTTGGACATCTTTGCGGGTACTTTGTGGCCCGAAATAGCCACATATCGACGTTATAGCTATGGAAGTGTAAAGGGAGAATTTTGTAGCATAAGCTAGCGGAAAAAGTATTTTAATTTGCTAAACGCATTAAATTATATTTTTATTTTTTCATGCGGTATAACATCCTGGCCTATTTCGCGGTGGCTACTGAAAAAATAGCCTTTGCGGTTCTAGTATCATACAGGTTTAGCATTAATGTTCCAATTAGTTTCTTTCTTATTAATTCTGCCTTAATAAGTAGTACAGTAATGTAAGTGGATTGCTGTACTATGCATTATACATAGCTGGACTAGCAAGTATACAAAATCAAATATCAACTAATTGTTCTGATAGGTTCTTAGTCTCCTTACACCTTATTTTGTGTGCATGCATCTGATTTTGTAAGAGAGCCCTGGGTATTCATTATCATATTCATCATCAGCCCAAATCAGTCCACCGCTGGGCATAGGCATGTTCCAATGTGCGACACTGGAGCCAATAATGCAATTTCAAAATAAAGTTTGTCGTTTTTTAAATGATGAATAGACTATGTTATATGTTACTACTTGAAATGATTGAAAGATTTTTTGCCCAGTGTTTTATTTCCAATGACTTTTGTTGAAAAAAAGATAAAAATATTCCAATTGGTACTTCAACTAACCTACGTTTACCTTCTACTAGCTTCAATACAAAGATATTACTTTCATTGGCACGTTTAATAGAAATAATACGAGGCATGCCTTTTAAGTTTTGTCGTTTGAAGAAAAACACACAACTAGAACCTTATAGTACTTTTTATTGTTTTTCAAAGTATTCACCACGTAGCTTAATACACTTTCCCATTCGCTCAAACCAGTTAAACCCCACTCTAAAGTGGGGGTGTTCAAAATGGCTGACTTGAAAGCGTCGACTGCTTTTCCACCGGACTGGAACCTTTGACCACGAAGACTTTTCTTAATTTTAGGAAATGTAAAGAAATCGTTAGGACTTAGGTCACGACCGTATGGAGGATGGTCAAGAATTTCTACTTTTTCCTGCTTCAAATACTCAATCGTTTGACAAGCGCTGTGTGAGCTTGCGTTGTCGTGGTGCAGGATGATGCGTCGCTTTAAGTTAGATTTTCGAAGTCGGCGATGACCTGTGGTATACGACTCTGCGTTAACCGTTCTACGATCTTCAAGTGCAATAGTCGCAACATGGCCGGTTTTTCCAACGAACGTGGCCACCATCTTCTTTGAAGTGCTTCGACAACGAACAACTTTAGTCGGCTTTGGCTCGTCTTGAAAGACCCAGATTGTAGATTGTTGTTTGGAATCAGGATCGTAGGCATAGATCCAAGATTCGTCACCACTGATGATGTCGTAGACCTGATTAGACTCTCCTCGGTTGAACCTTTCAGAGTTTTCTTACACCATCTGACGCGGGCCGCCTTGTGATCGTCGGAAAGCAGATGCGGTATCCAACGGCAAACTAGCTTTCTCACACCAAGCGCTTCATGCAAGATCTTCTGAATGGTTGTCCCTGAGATGCCTAATAGAGCCTCTATCTCTCGATACGTCACATGACGATCTTCGAGAATTAGTTTTCTCACAGCAATGATGTTATTTTCAGTAAAGGCGGATTTTGGGCGTCCTTCGCGAGATTTGTCACTAACACTAGTATTTCCACGCTGGAATTCTAAATACCAGCGTTCGACAGTCCGCAGACATGGGGCTTCATCACTGATTACAGATGTTAGCTCTTCAAACCACTGAAGCCGTGTCAGGTCTCTTCTAAAGTTGTAGAAAATTATTGCACGAACATTTTCCTTAGAAAGATTGATTTTCGTACGTAACCTGACAGATTCCAATCGACGCTGTGACTAAACAATAGTTTCAAACATTAATCCTAATACTTTCAACTGTTTTGAGATTGAAAACTTAAACACATTCGAATATAGAACAGTTCCAAATTCAAAATTGCCGGGAAATATGGAAACGACAGAACTTAAAAGGCATGTCTAGTATCTGTTGAAATATAGAATACCAATTCCTAGAATCTATAGCAATACACCGACCGCCATCTTAGTCCATCCTAAACGTAATATCAAATGATAACACTTCGGAGGAGTTATAAAAATATTCGATTGGCTCCGTGGAAGATTGGGAGAAAAGAGGACATTTTTATTAAGGTCGTCCTGTTATTAGATTATCGTGTACTAGTTGAAATTGTAGTACATATGACGATAGTAGCGCCTGTTATATTTAACAGATCTATTATATCATCACGCCAGATCCCTTGTGCTGTGACAGAAAGTACAGAGTTTCAAACGGTTCATTCCTTACAGGTCTCTTTGGCTTCATATCTAACAGAGGTTATAAATACACCATCAATCCTATATTCCCCAAACAGCGATGGAAGAGGCATACTATATACACTCACGTATTACTATGTATTTATTACTTCAGAAGGCCAGACTCACAGGTATTTAAAAACAAGTGACGAAGATTTATAACGTTTTAAGAACCGTCGCCTCGTCGTCCATTTGAACAATGTTTAATCTCTTTCCTAAGTAAAAGTGAAATTTCTGCGGATAAAATCATGAGGTCAGACTAAAGTTATTACATAGACGAAGGGCGGCTTAAGCCATTTACGCCACTACGTGTATACGATTTTCGTTGCGACCACCTAGGATAAATAGTGTTTGGATCAGTTCGTCTGAAATGGGCGCTATTTCGATATTCTCCCTAATCTGCATTGGGTCCGTGTGGTGAATTCGCTAATAGTGGGACGGTATAAACTGATTTCAATAGATTGTGGAAAAAGTAGTACAGGGACGTTGATGTAACGTATCTCTAAACGATAAATTAACTCTAAGAAAATATATGGTTCTATAACCAAATCTAAATTGACAAATTATAAATTTGATCTCTCAATATCATCATGCCATATCCCTTGCAGGGTAGACAGAGAGTACAGAGGTCCAACAGGTTCTTCCCTTACATACCTCTCTGGCTTCCTCCACTCTCATAGTTCGTCTCATACACGTTCGCCGGTTACGGAGACTCTTGACTTGTCCTTCAGGTAAGACTCGGTCTATTTGGTCATGGTAAGATAAGATAAATAATACTACAGATAATATGTGTGTAATTTAAAGTGTATAAAGGAGTACAAAACATTCCGTCGCCTGAATTTTGTTAGTCTAAATCCCTGAGTAAAATAAAAGAAAAGTATTTTATTTAAATTGGCAGTAAACTTTGAATTGAGTTTCGTTGAAGCAAGTAATCTTACTCGTGAATAATTCATGCTATAACGATTATATTATGCGTTTTAACGTCATGAGAAAGTTAAAATTAATACATCACATTTTCGGTATAGGGTATGTAATTTACGAAGAATTTTTAATTGAAATAATAATTAGTTTTAACATAATGGTGTAAAATAGTTTTTTAGATAAGCATGGGGCAGATGTGTTTATTTTAAGACGATATCTAAACTATCCTATTAATATTATAAATGTGAAAGTTTGTATCTCTAGATGTTTGTTACTCAATCACGCAAAAACGGCTTAACGGCTTTTGATGAAAATTTTATTTATTTTATTTTTAAAAACGTAGCCCCACACTAGGATTTATTCCTGTGTCGTGGGTGCGTTTACAAACATGAAAATTCACAAACAAATACCCAGACCGGAACAAATAATTGTGGATCACACAAAGATTTGTCTCGTGCGGGAATCGAACCCGCGACTATTCGACACAGTGGGCGGAGCAGCTCAAGCTCTTAACCACTGCGCTAAATCGTCCGTCAAATTGGCACACAAATAGTTAATTAACTGTACTTTTTATCCAGAAAAAATGTTTAGTTTCTGTCTAAAGTTAACGCCGACAAAGTCACGGGCAGAAACTAGTTTAGGTATAAATTTAAGTTATCCGCCGCATATTTTTTATGTAGTATGTATTTACGCGCTCATCTCAGTAACATCTTACTACATAGACTTTCAGTCCTTTCCCACCTGTATATAGACTATTTCACGAAGAAGGTATAAGTATGTTTTATATACACAAACACCTATATCGAGACAAATAATTGTGGGTCACACTAAGATTTGTCCCGTGCGGGAATCGAACCTGCGACTATTAGACACAGTGGGCAGAGCGGCTTAAGCTCTTAACCACTGCGCGAAATCATCCGTGAATTAGCTATACAAAACAAAAATACCAGTTAAAACATGAGTTGGAAGACTGAAGAAATCAAGGTTATACGGTACGTTAGGACACACCAAAATCACCATTGTAAATCAGTTGTACTCTATGAGTAGAGGAAGAGGCCAATCTTTAATAATGAAGAGGCACTTCAAAAAGAAACAAGCGATTGTAAGAAGGAATGTGTCATTCGAAAAACTGTACCAGAAATAAACAGTAAACAAATGCTTCAAGGTAAATAACGCATCGAGTACACGTTCGGCTTCCGCCTTTTCTCTGTTAAATGCAAATAAAACAGTCGTAGAAATCGATGCCGCATCGTCGTGTACGCTGCTTAAAATTCACCATCGCTCAATGCTTCAAAGACATCATTACGATGGTGGCATTACCATATAGAAATGATCTGGCTTTTTTGTACTTGAAATGCAAAATATTCGATTCTGATATTAAAAATGGGGAAGATTTCAAAGGAATAAGAATTTAATAGATTTTTTCTCAGGTAGTTATAGAGTTTTGCTGTTCTGTACTGTATCCATTGTAACATAAAAAAAACGACTAAAGAAATAGAAATCGCACTTTTGCAGAAATAGTGTTAAAATTTAAACAAAAAAAACTTATTTTAAATGCTCAATATTACGTGTTTTGGTAACCGATTAAGATTTTTGAATTGCATTTAAGTAACCTGAAACTGACAGAAAATATCAAAAATTTCCTGTTGTTACATTATTATAGCGGACGTATAAAATCATTTGACATCGATGATACAGCTTTTAACGGCAAATAACTTGGAATTCGTTATCTGTTTAAAATAATTTTGTACTAATGTGGAAGCTTTAAAATATAAAAGTGCTCTATGAGCTTCTAACTCTTAATCTGAGTTCCTGTTTTGAAAAATTACTTTCCATCCAATCCATGCAAACCTTTGACAAAATTGCTTATCAGAAACTAGAAAAGAAGAGAGAGAAGAATATAAACACGTCTAAGGTTAGGTTTAAAATATGAATATAATTTGGTAAAGTTTAGGGATGCTCAAACTGAGTAGATGCTAACTATGAAATTGTTAATTCTGGGATTCACGGCCCATAAATTTGGTTTATTACACATGAAAATATCGTTCAGGTCATTCTTGTGAATTATTTTATTCGTTAGTAAAGTATGCGACATAAGTAGATGGTCGTATCTATCGTTTTTTATATCCTTTACGCCATAAGCGTCAAAAGAACCACTCTTGTTCCTACCGTGTTTATCGATATTTGTAATCGTATTCTGGTCACCGCATAATGAAGCCCTGCAGATAAGCTACTTTTTCCGCTTATGGCATAAATAACACGTTCAAAGATTTTATCGCTGACTAATCCCTGTTGACCAAGTTAGTGGTAACTACAAAAAAGGAAAACTTATTTAACAGGCAACTGTAAAATAGATCAAAAGATTATATGTTTATTACATGTTACATTTACTATTATGTTACATTGATGATACAAGACTAGCGATAATTGTTGAAAATACTAAAACGAATATAAACTTTAAAATACGAGTTTTAGTATATTGACCAGTTCCTTTAAAGACATGTGAAATTATAAATGCCCAGAGAAATTGTGACAGTATCATCCTCGGACCATATGCATATGCATATCCTCCTTTAAGGGAAAATCAGACATGAGACAACCAGTTTCCCAAAACTTTTCTATCAAGATATTTTCTTAACGCTAACGTTTATACGTCTAGCACATCTCAAATAAATGTTTATACAAAATCGGGGATTCTGATCACGCGCCATGTGTGCGGGAGACGCGGGCGAGGAATTTATTTGTGTCTCCAATCAGTCCCCTCAGACATTTGGAGACAAAGCGTTCTCTAGAATTCACCGAATTACTGCATGCCGTCTTTTTATTCACTCCGCCAATAAACGTCGCCACTTTATTCTGAAGACCAGTGTTTTTGTTATTAGATCGTGACGTAAATGGATAGTTGTTCTATTTTTGGAAAAACATAAAAATGTACAAAATTATTGATTAACATAGGCTCTTGAAGCGCTAATAGCGTGGTGTTTATAACGGTCATCAAAGTTAAGATAAGGCAGGGTCTGGCTTGGTCAGTCTGAGATGGATGGAGGAAATTGATTCATTTTTAACTTTTCAAGTTTAATATTTTTACCTTTTTTTAAATTAAAAAACACGCCTGCCTGAGGCGTGTTTTTAATTAATTATTCATCTACTATCCTTCTATATTCTGTCTCGATCTACATTCGAGCATTGCTACTTTTACGAAACGCAAATGTCAGTGAGATAAAGCGATATTACATTATTCGGTAATAATATTACGGTAAAAAAACAATAGTCATCTATCAAAGCATTATAACTAGGTCAGATAGCTACCGAAATATATTTTTTTGGAAACGGTCATACATCATTTTTCTTGACGTCCAATTTTCTCTACTTAATTTCATTTATTTTCTTTCGATCTTGTGGTTTCTTATTTATTACCTTAGCCCGTGTAGATATTATTACTATATAATTATATTTTCGTTGCCTACCTAGTTATGACCGATAGATAGTTACTTCATATTGCTAATTTTGGAAACTGGTAAAGGTACTGGAAACTGGCTACTGGAAACTGATAGAGGCGCTCGAAGCGCTGGGCCACCGCGGTGTTCTTAGCGATCACTAAGGTAAGGCAGCGTTAGACTCGGTTGGCCTGAGATGGGTGACCATTTGTGGCATTTTCATATTTGAGCGTCTCCGTACTTTGAAAGGCACGTTAAGCCGTTAGCCTCTGTTACCACGTAATGTGGTAGTCGTTAAGCCAAGTTGGAAGCCTTATAGGCGACTTGATAAGCTTCACCAGCAGGTAGTCACAAACCTGCCTCTGCCAATCCGCACTGGGTCCGCGTGGTGGAGTATGACCTAATCTCCCTCACCTCGATTTGTAAGAAAAGGCCTTCGCCCAGCAGTGGGCCGCTTATATTATTATGTTGCCGATTAAAGTTTCCACTGAATATTTCCTTTACCCTAGCGATAGTTGGTTCTTTGGCTTATAATGGCTAGCTTAGTGTAATTTCAGCAGGCTATATAGATAATTTTGAGTCTTTATCGAATTAATATATTCCAAATTCATTTACTGAATCTCCGAGCCTAGCCCATTCCATAGCTGGCTGAGGGACTTTGAATTTGAGTGCCAACGATTTAGTTCTAAATACAAAGATTGCAGAATACGTACTGAAACATATACAGACTTTTTATCTTTAGGCTTTGCGAAATAGGCGCGAAAAACTCAACATAAGCTCCTCACCTAACCCGACTGTAATGTTCTATTGATCTGTTTCTCAAACACTTTATACGAAGGGTTCAAATTTTGTGCTATTCGAATCTCTTAGCAATATGACATCTAATGAGACAAGGTTGCTGCTTGAAATTTGACAGGATCGAAAGACGGCGAACTTCTCGCTTCTTTTAATATTCTTGACGGAACGGACAAAGGAATACCTTTGTTTGTAAAATGTCTACACTTCTTTCTAGACCGTTTCATATACTTTTATCTACACCCCAGTATAAATACACCATAATAACTTAACCTACATAACACATGCCACAAACATGAACCTTATATAAGAGTATTAAACCCGCCATCGAGTCCTAAATACTCGAAGTAGTAAGCAATGACAACCGCCGACATAGCATTCCAGCATTTCATTACGGACCAATGTTGACAATCCCATGCTGAGCCCACGGCCCGATGCGGGTCAGGGCTAATAAAATTAAGGCTTTGTTTGAGTGGAAACATCGTTAAGGAAGCAATATCGCCGGATGCCGCAGTTTTAATGACTCGTGTACGAGGTTTGGGGAAACCTGATACCAGATGGTACGTCGAGGATGTTTTTTGGAAGTATTATCTGGTTTACTGCTGTACCGAGGCTGAAAGGTCGGGTACATATTTTATTTATGCATAATAGATATACCTACTTACTATCAGCATAATTTTGTGTAAATAGCATTTTCCGTTAGCTCAGCAAGTCAGCGCAATATTATGTAGGTTAGTCATAATAGTAATTTGGCATTGTTTTCACACGCTTAGCAAACGACAACTCTTGACAGGGTTTTATAGTAATTTATCTGGCTAGGGCTATGGCAAAGAGTGTTCTCCTGCTTCTGATAACACATAGCGATCGACAACTCCGCTCATTACCGCGGTTTACATTTTAGCACTTGCCAATTTCATGTTCTGACTGCTGCGTCCCCACATGAAGACTTCCTCTCGATATCTTCCTTCGCTGTTAGGAGGAGGCAATTGCATATATTTAAATGTAGTTTTAAGAAATCCGGCTGCATAAGTCGGATTTGAACTGAGAGCTTATCACGGAAAATATCACTAGCGTAATACTATCGAGTGCGAGTATATGCCATCCTTTATACACTTTACATTTACTAAATAAAGATGAACGCGACAGCATGCTTTCTCGACAACATTACGGTAACGGTAATCTTTTCTTGCAAAGCCTTTTGAACATACACATATATAGCACATATGTTTGTCAGTAGAATGGACGCCCTATATGCATAGGGCCCATATTCTACTGACAAACATTCTGCTAAACCGAATCTTAATTGGAGCCGATCACTAGCGTTTAGTGTTGTTTTGTGTTACAAGAATTATTCATGTATTTTAAAGATTTCTATAAAAATACAAAGACAACTACGCGCCGTTGGTTGGCTATAGTTCAATTTATGTTATGCGGAATTATCAGTAGGACTAGTCCCCGTACAATGAACCTAACAAACAAACACCGATTTCACCAACAAAACCCATTCCCAAACATCAAACGACCCATAAAATATTCACAAAACATCTACACACATCCATTTAAAAATACCATTTTTCCATTCGTATTATGACCGATATAATTTCCACGTGGCCCAAAAACGATTCCACTGCGTAATAGGATTACAGATTTTATTATATGCACCAGAAATATCGTTAGGAAGGCAATTTTGGTGTAGATATTGGCTATTAGCGTTGGAGGTAATGCCTCGTCGATATTCATGTACGTATAACGACCTTAACTTAATCATATTTGTGGATTAGTTCCATGTTAATGTCTGAGCAAGTTTGGTTGTGTTGGGTGAGAAATTAGTTTGAAATTTTGGGTGTGTGATGGGTTTCTGAGTGTGTGGAAAGTGGTAATGTAATTATGGTCTAAACCAAATAGGTTTGCATTCTCTTTTCATTGGTCTCGCCACTAGCGACCATAAGGTCCGAGGTTCATATCCGAGGTCACCGTGGGGGTTTCTTTATATGTGTTTCAGCTCCACAGTTTTCAGCACAGAGAACTAAGTATCTTCTGAAGAATTTTTCCCTGCGAAAATGAAAAAAGGCCGCGTAAAATGTTTGCGAATGCGAATGACGTCCACTGCAGGACAAAGGTCTCCCCCAAAGATCGCCACAACGACCGGCTTAGTGCCGTACGCATCCAGCTTTTACCTGCGACCTTCACCAGGTCATCGCTCCACCTTGTTGGGGGCCTGCCCACTCCACGTCTTCCGGCACGAGGTCGCCATTTGCCCCGCCTACTGCTACTTAAGTTTGGCAATTTTGAGAGCTATATCGGTGACTATGGTTCTCCTGCGGATCTCCTCATTTCTGATTCCCATTGCCCTTTGGATGACCTTGAGCCTTCTTATGAGGCCCATCGTAAGTGACCATGTCTCGGTGCCGTAAGTCATCACTGGTAACACACACTGGTCAAAGACTTTTGTCTTGAGACACTGCAGTATTTGGGACGAGAAGATACTAAGGCGGGTCAATGAGTCCGTGGCTTGAGAAGAAAATGTATAAAAGTGAATTTCGTGTGCATTCATTAAGCATTATTTTTTGCGGAAAAACACCATCACTCAAACCAAGGCTAAGCTTGATAAATATCATGGGGAGTCTGCAACATCCATATCCATGCTAAAAAAGTGGTTTACTGAATTTCGATGTGGCCGTACAAGCACGGAAGATGCCGAACGTTCTGGACGCCCAGTTGAGGTTTCTACATCCGAAACAATTGACAAAAATCACGATATGGTTTTAGCCGAGATTGTGGAAGCCATAGGCATCTCACATGGCTCAGTGGTTTCAATTATGAATGATTACTTGGTTATGAGAAAGCTTTCCGCAAGATGGGTGCCGCGTTTGCTCACAATCGACCACAAACGCAACCGTGTGACAATTTCGCAGGAATGTATGGCGTTGTTTAACCGCAATATGGACGAGTTTTTGCGCCGTTTCGGAACCGTGGATAAAACGTGGATCCACCACAATACACCGGAGACCAAACAGCAGTCAAAACAGTGGGTTTATTGGGGTGAATCGGCGCCAAAGAAGGCAAAGACCGTTTTTTGGGATGCACGCGGTATAATCCACATTGACTACCTTCAAAAGGGAAAAACAATCAATGGGCAATATTATACCAACTTAATGGGTCGATTCAATGAGGAATTGAAAAAAAAGACCGCATTTGGCCAAGAAAAAAGTATATTGGTGGTTGGGTCTGTCGGTAGCGAAAGTGCTCTCGCCACTCAAAGGACACACAAGAGCACATGTTAAGGATTCATACCATTTTGTTAGTGAGATCAAAAATCTACATCTTACTGACAATGAAACTATGGTCAGTTTCGATGTCCAGTCACTATTTACATGCCTACCTGTACAAGACTGTGTCGAAATTGTAGAAAGGAAACTAGCAGAGAACAACATGCCAGCGGAATACTCAGAACTATTGAGACATTGCCTTACATCTGGCTACTTATTGTGGAAGGAGCAGTTCTACAAGCAAGTAGATGGCGTGGCGATGGGCTTCCCTGTATCTCCCATTGTTGCCGATATATTCATGGAAGACTTTGAGAAGACAGCCCTTCATACCTCACCTGTAAAGCCAAGTTTCTACAAGCGGTACGTAGATGATACTTTCACAATATTACCATCTGACAAAACCGATGTATTCCTACATTATCTTAACTCCATTAACCCTAAAATTCAGTTTACAATGGAGTTGGAGGCAAACAATTCGCTAGCTTTCCTAGATGTGTTAGTAATCCGTAACCCCAACAACACCTTAAGCCATACGGTTTATAGAAAAAAGACCCATACTGATAGGTTCTTAAACGGTGAATCTCACCACCATCCAACACAGTTAGCTACTGTGGGTAAATCTTTGTTTCAGAGAGCACAAGGGATCTGTGACAAGAAACATCTGGCTGCCGAGCTTCAATATGTCAAGCAAGTCCTGCACGACAATAAGCTTCGAGTCCCACGCCAACGTCACAGTGACCGAGTGAAACCAGCCACAGTCGAGCGTCTCCCTGCAGTACTACCTTACATGAGAGGAGTCACGGACAAGATTGGCTACATCTTGAAGCGTGCTTCGATTAAAACATTTTATAAGCCGCCGAAGAAGATTAGTCAATTTTTACCATCTGTCAAGTGTCAGATCCCTCTACAAGATACAGGAGTATGCAAGCTTGATTGTGAATGTGGTCTCTCTTATATAGGACAAACAAAAAGACCGGTGAAAACTCGGGTAAAAGAACACATAGCTGACCTAAAACACCGTCGCTCAAAGAAGTCTGCAGTCTGTGAACATGTCCTTGACCGCACCCGCCATAACATCAGATTTGATAGACCACAAATCCTCGTGAAAGAACACCGATTCCTACCAAGGATGGTTCGCGAGGCTATTGAAATTAAAAAACATCCTAATTTCAATAGAGAAGATGGCTGGGTGCTTCCATCGACTTGGGATCCGGTAATTAATATAATCAAATCCAAAACCAAGCATAACACTACAAGACCTCAAGACACTGTGAGCTCATTCTGCGTAGATCGGACCAACAAAAATAATTAAGAAGTTTGAGGGTACCCCGGAACAACTATGCCTTTTGGACGTCTAACACCTCAGTCCCTCCCGTGACCATGGGTGCTGCAAAGCACTCGAAACGTCGGGAACTAAAAATAAACCGTGATAAAATCCGTAAAATAGTTTTATTTCACCTGTGTTTCATTCAAAAGTCACGGACTTATTGACCCGCCCGTATTACGTAGCTTCCCGAACGCTGCCCAGCCGAGTTGGACTCGACTATTGACCGATTCCTCGGTTTTATATCGAATAAAAAAACTACTTATCCTTTTATATACTACTTATACTATTATAGTTATACTTTTGCGGACTTTGTTAGGTCTCTATTATATAGAGACCTAACAAAGTCCGCAAAAGTGGAAGAACTTACATTAGTATCTTAATTAAATTGTATATTACTGTAAGCTTTTGATTGGTTTAAAGTTAATTCATGAAGCGTAATTGATCTATGACAGCAACACAATACTTTTATATAATCCTTTAAAGTTATTACCGTTTATATTTCGGATAGTTATCTGCTCAAAGTTAAAGATGAAACTAATTGAATTTTATCGGAACACTAACTAGATTTCTGTAAAAGGGATGGTTGAAGCGGTTTTGTTAAACCGGTAATTTGATTTGATTCGAAAATTAAAAACTGCGGAGGGTTCGCGAATGCTTTTTGAATTTATTATTTTTCCAGATAGGGTGGATAATGGTATACATAGTATAACTAAGGCAAACCGAGGTTTTGAAAAGAAAAGAGAAGTAGTTTGGTGAGTAAGATTTCGTCACTCTTCAGGCATATAAAATCTCAAGAGCTAATCTCAAGAGTCTCTGAGGAACTGCAGTGTTCCAGATCTTAGGTTAAATAACATTGGATTTGGTCAGTCTGAAGCAGGTCACCGTTTACGACATCTCAATTTTTCAAGGGGGAGCTCTGCAGACCTTAATACTATATTTATACTGCAGAAAAGGGCCATTACAGCCATCTACAATCTAGCTTCTAAAAAATCTCTTAAAGATAATTTAAGGGAATTAAAAATTTTAACTGTTATATCCCAATTTATATATGAAAACTTGTTATATACAAAAAATAATATCGGTAAGTTTGAAAAATTCAGTGACACCCATACTGTAAATACTCGGAAAAAAAAATCTTGCCGTACATGTCACGCTTCTCCACAGAATCAGCAATTTGTTCATGGGCCAGTGTATACGTTGTTATAACAAACTTCCCCACGATATTCGAGATTTGCCAATTAATAAAACCATAATTGAGGCTAAATTGTGTAATAAAGCATATTACAAAATCTCGGCTTACATAGATGACAAGACCGCGTGGGATTGAAGTGCCATATTATTTAGTGTTGCTATTTATTTGTCTGTTGGTATTACATCAATGATAAAGCGCAGCGTATTGTGCCTGACGCGCTTGGGATATTGCTGCCTTGTAGACACAATCTGACCACCGTCTTTGGGATTCTGGTTTGGTTATGCTCACTATAATGTCTTTGCTTGCGGTGGCTGTCTGACGCGGATCACTCCCTTCCCTTCAGTATGGTTGAGGGGAGTGATGGCTGTTCCGGTAGTCATACTCGTGAACGGGTGCTGCTTGTGGGGACTGGTTCATCTGAAATCCTTTAGACACTCTTTATAAATAACACTATTAGTCCCATATCTAGGCCGTAAAGCATCGCACTAGAACTGGATCGAAAACTATTTATTTGTAACCTAAAGATTGTATCCACACAATATGATAAAAAATTGGAAAGTAAAAAAGAGAAAGAGAATTTAATAAAAAAAATAAAAAAACGGACTTCAAAAAGCAAAAAATAAATATTTGAAGTCGGTACCGGTTAGTGCAGTTTTTTTTTAATAAGATTTTTATTTCACAATTTTAATGACTAGTGAATTATCTACTAATATTTATATACCTGTATTATATTATTTTTCTGAGTTGCACAGTTAGGTACCTACAGGATTGATATAATAACGATAATAACGGAATCTATACATTCGTGTTGTTCGCAGTTAAGGAGTCCCCTGGTGTATCTTCCAAGTCCAAAGTTCAATACCGATTTCATTAAAATGGGATCATCTCAAAACTATACTAAACCCAACGCAAAAAGAATCATCAAAATCATAGATAAAGACGTTATAAAAAAACACAGACAAATTGTCGACCTCCTCCTTTTTTGAAGTCAGTTAATATTGTGATTAGTTCTATGGTAGGGTACCTATATGTTTGACGTACGTAATACCCGTAATATCTCAATCTACGCATTCGTATTGTTTGTCGTTAAGGAGTTCCCTGGTGTATCTTCCAAGTCCAAGGTCCAATACCGATGAAATTATAATGGGACCACCTTGGAGCTATACTAAACCCAATGCAAAAAGAATCATCAAAATCGATTCATAATTGGCGGAATGATCGCGTAACATACATACAAAAGAAAACATACAGTCGAATTAAGAACCTCCTCCTTTTTTGAAGTCGGTTGAAAACTGCAACAAATTCATCCTTCATTACTTAAAATTCCGAAGCTTAGATCATAATATTATTCCAAATTTATCTCTACTACATCTTGAGGGATCACGTTCGTGATGGTTAGTACTAAACGCTAAAATCGATCTAGCTATCTATCTATATCATCACGCCAGCTCCCTCGCAGGGTAGGCAGAGAGTACAGAGTTCCAACAGGTTCTTTTCGTACATCCCTCTCTGGCTTCCTCCACTCTCATAGTTCGTCTCATATACACTCGCCGGTTACGGAGACTCTTGACTTGCCCTTCAGATAAGACTCGGTCTATTTGGTCATGGTAAGATAGTCTAGGTCTTCCCCGGTACCTACATCCTTCCATTTTCGCATTGTATATCTGTTTTGTCATTCTTTATATAAACGTTAAAATATATTTAAATATTCTCATTACATAGAGGAATAAAATGAAATAGATTTTTTCGGTACCCTATTTTAGGGTTAAAGGCACGCGGCGAAGTTAATTGAATTTTATCCGTAACTTTAACGAGGTAACCGTTCTTTTTAAAGGTAAAGGTAGATTAACGGAATAGCTAGTAAACCGCCTTGACTCTGCACGAAACCAACGGGAAGTAGTAACGGAAATTCATGAAACGGAATATATTTTAAAATCGTTACTTCCTGAACTTTTTGGAACTGTGTACTCTCTGTTTACCTCGCTAGGGGTCTGGATGATATAGATTTTTCGATTCGTTGGTCAAGTGGCGAATAATGCACGTAGCAATCACGAGGTCCTGGGTTAAAATACTACGGACAAAAATCTAATGTTGCAAAAACATCCCTCGGAGTCCGAAGCCTGGCATGGTGCCAGGTCCAATGACAATTGGGTCGCTCTAATAACATGGGACCTAACATCTTTGGCAAAAAGTGGGTGTACAGAGTCCTCCACTTGAGGAATATAAGCGTGATCGATTGCTAGTCTAATCTATAGTGCGACAGGTAGTGCGGCAGAAGTCGGAGAGGCCTCTAAGGAAAAAACTTTCCGGAAATCTGTACTTTTTTCATGTGTTTGAGTGATCTAGATCTATCTGGTGACCGCAAGGCCTGTACAGCTTTACCGGACAAGAGGAAAGCCATCCTTTTTACCTACCGGGAAATGAATCATCGTGACCATAGCTAGTTATAAATGCTCGCCTTATACTCACGAAGATCAAATTCAAATTCTGGCTCACCAGTCTGTATTTATTATATAACTTTTTAATCCTTCCTAAAAAATACACAAAAACATTCAAACATAATTTTTATATCGAAAATGGTCGGTTAGTTTGGGACCAGAATCGATCAAGGCAAGAGGGTCCCGATCTCATTAACTTCTTAATTAAGAGCCTTGAACGTGATCTGACTGTTAATTTTTAACTTTAACAGCACCCGTGATTATATCAAAGTTTGATATAATTTGGAAGTTTATAGGAGCACGGGTATCTGGTTTAGCCTTATTTAGGCTAATTTGGATTAATAAACCCAAGTAGGAGTTGCAGAGTTGTATAATATAGGAACCTGGACCACCTTAACTATAAACAATAGAATTTTGTCGTGTTTGGGGTTATTGAATACGATATTACAACTAATTTAGATACAAGTGGCCTCCAGGGTATGACGACGGAGCTGGAAGGTGGCCAATAGAACTCAACTGTTCTCCATAATCCTGTCGGGTTTAGACTCGTTGGATTCGTCTTTATGAGTTTTGTAGGTCCAAATGGTGTCTAGGATCTGATGATGTTAAGTCACAATATAATAGTGTGAGAACCTGATTTCAACATTAATATGCGATGATGATATGCCGAAGGACCGATAATCGTTGGGGTAGACGCCTTCTTGAGCGAAGACCGCAGCTCGGCAAACGTAAAGTAGAACTTTCTGCAGCTAGGTGGAGCGACGATATACGCAAGGTGGCTGGCAGCGGTTGGAAGAGAAGAGCTGAGGACCGGGCTCAGTGGCATGCTTTGGGAGAGAGCTATGCCTAGTAGTGGGCTGATACGGGATGATGATAATGATGATTGCTTGTGATGACAAAAATAGATCTTTCAAGAATAAGCCCACTCGTCTTTCGATATTTATCAATTAAATATATATATTAATCGAATCAAATAACATTGATACATACTCGAGTACTGCATGGCGTACGAAGTACACCTACATTTTACTGAGATATTTATTAATTTATCGTGTACTCAAATACTTTTCTGAGTATAGTATATTCCAATGAAACTTTAAAACTTTATCATTCGACATAAAAATGTCGATTTCTTGCTAACAGCATTTTCATTTCGATGTATCCGGAAATACTGTGGTCTTTTACACTTGTTATAAATTGTAATCACATCTAAAACATCTAAAAATGCTGTAAGTTTGTCCACAAAGCTTTAAAGTTAGAAGAGACTATAGATGTAAAATGAAATACAAATGTACGGGTACGTCAATTCCGTTGTGAATCAATTGGTTTCGATTGAGCTGGCCAATTAGCGAGGTGTGTTGAAATCTGTCTGCACAGGGCCTTTATTCACTATAACCAATTAAACACGTAACACGGCGCGTTATGAGAACTTCGTTAAATGATTGTTTAATGATACTCCATATGACGGACGGCTTCGTCCAGTGGTTAAAGCTTAAGCTGCTCAGCCCACTGGATCGTGTAGTTGCAGGTCGATTTTCGCACGGGACAAATCTTTGTGTGACTGACAAATATTTGTTTCGGTTGGGTGTTTGTGTATATAGGGGCCAGCAGTGCCCCTGCCACGACGAGCCAAGCGAAGCGCAAGGGCACTACTACTTTTCCTCGAAGAGCTTCGTCGTTTCTTTGAACCCTCATAACTTGGGTTAGGATTAAATCAGATAAACAAAATTCTCGAGATATGATGTCAATAGTAGACTCATTAAACGTATAAATTTTAATTTCATAGCTCTTAAACTTTAGATTTTATTGATATCTAATTTTGTCACTGACTCACTCATGATCATCAAAATTCTTAGGGTACTTCCTAAAGTCCTAGAAAGCTGAAATTTGGTATGTAAGCTAGTATTAGTACACAAACAACAAAAAAAAATTAAAATACAATGGTACTCTAGTAGCATACAGAAAACTTATTACGGTCATTTCACGCTGTTATCGTAACGCGGCGCGTTTGGTTGTACCGAATACGGGCCTTGGTACTGCGGACGTGTTTTAATCTGTCTAGCTCGCAGGTTTTGTAGTATAACTTCAACTGGAATTTTGGTGGCTATTTTTTTCTCTTTATCAATAAAGGTAATTCGCTGAAGTGGATATGCTATTATACAGACTGTTAATTTTTATCTTCGTGAAATTTACAGGTGTAGTTGCGAACTTAAATTTGTCTTTTATTTTTAACGGTTGTACCTACCGGGTACGACTATGGCTCAGAACCATTCAAGTAGCCCCCTAAGTACAAAAGTACCGTCAAAATCAGTCAAGCCGTTTAGAAGGAGAAGAATTAGGTATATTAGTTTGTAACCGCTCATAGCATAGTGAAATTTTTTGTATAAAGATTAAAAAAAAAATCCAGTGTCGTCCCAACGCCTGTGTAGTGACCCACCCGCGCGGTCGGCCCGAGTGAAGCACATAATAATATGTACATCACACCTAATGGGTGAAAGAGTATCTTTAATTTTTTTCTAACGAATGAGTTCCTTTAAAATATGATAAACATCATTATTATTATTTTACTAGTTTTATCGCCCGGGATATACGCCTATACGAAGGGTCAAGTGGATGAGGAAGGCTTCATCAAGGTGGAGAAGACGAAGCCTCCCCTACAAAACCGGTGTGAGACCGCACCGGTAGAAGATGGCATACTCCTTCGCTCAGCAGTACCAACAACACTGCTGTACGTGTCTCGGCTACACTATATCACTAAAGCTGAGGACATTGCGGTGTACGCCCGTAAGAAGACCTTCTACACTCAGAGTTTCGAAAAGCTGAACTCGTAAAACAATACAGCATTCAATTTCTTTGTTGTTCGAGTTCCCACCGCCAACCTGGAGACCTTCATGAGTGAGGAGTTCTGGCCAAAGGGTGTCCTCTTCAGGAGATTTCGTGGAAGATTACGAGACGCCCCTGCTCAGCGCAACATGTCGCTGTCAACACATGTGTCTTAGTTTATAAGTTTTTATATATTATATGTATATTAGTCTGTAAGGTATATATTCTATGGGCCTGTAAGTTGCACATCATTAATTTTGTGAAACTACAGTTGCCTGAAATAAATGACTTATTATATTATTATGTCTCAAACAGCTAACCTAGTATACAGTAAATAACCGTATTAACAAGTGATTCCAATTGAGCTAGCTAATTAGTGTGTTTCAGAATTGTACTGGTCCGCTATATAGGTGCTTTAATTTGTCCGGCGGTTCATCTGTTTGAGTCCCAAACTTTTAGTCCCAAAGCGATCCCTGAAGCGAGATGCTAGGTATTCGATACATTTTTTTATAGTACTCACAGGAATTATATATGAAACGCATCACTTACGTAAGCGCATCACTTCAGAACGGTTGCACCTGTTTGGCTAATTCTTTTTTGTTGTGTTTGTAATTGTCAGGACAAGGTTTGTATGAAAGAAAATGTTTGAAAAATTGTGCGGAAAAGTGAAAAATTTGGATTAAAAAATCTCCATATAAAAGGTGAGTGAGTGAGTGAGACAAAAGACAGTAGGGATATCTTCAAAAATATTGACAGGATTGGCAGATTAAGGTTTAGTTGTTCAGTCTCATATATTGTTTTATCTGTGAAAAAACCACCACCAGGAGTCAAATACCACCATATGGCTCCAAGTCATCCTCACCTGCTCGTGGTACATCCTGCTAATCAACGAACGAGGCTCTGACGACCGAAAAAGGCGGTATAACCATAACAAAAAAACTGCGTACCTAAATACCGCAGATCGGTGACGGGCAGCAGCGGCACCGATGCGAAGAGTTACGCACTGCGATCGTCAACCCGCATGCCCAGCGTGGCGATTATGGGCAAACCCTCCAAATGGTAAGCCAAAATAAACCACGGCCCCCCGTTCCCGGCCGCCCTGCTATTCCGGATCACGGCGGCAGTCACGGTAACGGCAGGGTAGGGGGTGCGAAGAATCCCCGGGCTACGAGAGGCCGCCAAAATCAACTGACCTTGGCGACGTTTAATGGACGCTCGTTACGGCTTGACGAGCACATGGCGCAACTGGAATCCGAACTCGAAGGGATAAGGTGGC
This sequence comes from Phalera bucephala, assembly GCA_905147815.2. Lineage (NCBI taxonomy): Eukaryota > Metazoa > Arthropoda > Insecta > Lepidoptera > Notodontidae > Phalera > Phalera bucephala. The sequence goes on from LR990615.1 coordinate 22,755,201, forward strand.
ACGTTCTGGGACTGTGTGAAGTCCGAAGAAAAGGAAAGGACACCGTTACCCTAGAATCAGGCCACCTTTTGTACTTCCGAGAAGGCGACCAGCTATCCCAGGGACCATATCCAGGGACATATCCAGGACCAGCTATCAAAACCCTCTCTGACAACGTTGTAGAAATGTCTAGTGTGTCGAACAGGGTAGCGTATCTTGTTATTAAGCTAACCGATAGGTATAGCCTAAAGGTTGTGCAGGTTTACGCACCGACTTCGGCACACTCTGACAATGAAGTTGAAGATAAGTACGAGGACATATCGAAGGTCTTACACTCCACCGCTAAGGCCCACTACAACGTTGTCTTGGGGGACTGCAACGCTAAAGTGGGAGTACAAATTTGCAACGAATCGATCGTAGGATCTCACGGTTTCGGTAGCAGGAATCATAGGGGGCAAATGCTTGTCAACTTTCTTGAGAAAGAGGGGCTTTTCTTGATGAAGTCTTTCGTTAAGAAACAGCCCCAAAGAAAGTGGATATGGCAAAGCCCCGACGCTAGGACTAAAAATGAGATTGACTTCATCATAACGGACAAGAAGCACATATTCAGGGATGTCTCAGTGATCAACTGGTTTAATACCGGAAGCGATCACAGACTTGTCAGAGGCTCACTGAATGTCAACTAACATCAGCTCGAGCGAGTCCGTTTGATGAAGGCCAGGCTCCGGCCCAACCTCCTCCAAACCGTAGTAGGATCTGTCAAATCTGGAGAACCGATTCGTTACCATGGAAACCACAACTGACGTAGACCAGGCCTTCACAAATATAGTTAAAATCCTCAGGGAGGAAGGTACGAGATTTTGTGAAATGCGACGTATAAGTAAGAAAACGAAGCTTTCGGAGGAGACACTGCGGCTTATGAAGGAACGACGTGTAAACCCACCCAACACTTCGTTAGAGCAACGGGCACTCAACAAACGAATTAACAAACTGGTACGACATGACCTCCGATGCGCTAATATACGCGCTATTGAAAAAGCAATCGAGCAAAATCGGGGGTCGAAAGTGTTTGTCCAGTCTTTGGGGAGGAGTCATCTGACGAAGTTGTCCAAAGCCAGTGGGGACGTAATTACTTCTAAGCCGGGGATTTTTTTGGAAGTAGAAGACTTCTACAGCCGACTATACGCCTCGCATACATCTCGTCCTGATCCTGGAAATTAGGCTCGAAGGCTCGACGAATTTCAACCCCCGGAACAGGCCGGGTTTCGAAGAGGGTATGGAACCATAGACCACATCCACACTATACGGCAGATTATACAGAAGAACTAAGAGTATAATCGGCCCCTGTACTTAGCATTCGTGGACTATGAGAAGGCCTTTAACTCGATCAAGACCTGGTCAGTTCTAAAATCCTTGCAACGATGCCAAGTCGACTGGCGATACATCCAAGTGTTAAGAAGTCTCTATAACGCCGCAACCATGACCATCCAGATACAAAACCAGCAGACTGACCCTATCCCAATGCATCGAGGAGTGAGACAAGGGGACGTTATTTCCCCCAAATTGTTCACAAATGCATTGGAGGATATGTTTAAGATGCTGGACTGGGAAGGTCATGGCATAAACATAAATATCTCACACTTGAGATTTGCAGACGACATTGTCCCTATGGCCGAAACGTTGCAGGATTTACAACAGATGCTGACCAGCCTAGCCGATTCTTCCGAACACATAGGTCTCCGCATGAACTTGGACAAAACCAAGGTAATGTATAACCGACATGTAGTACCGGAACCTGTTGCAATACAAGGCGCTATTCTCGAGGTTGTTCAAGAATATGTTTACCTAGGGCCAACTCTGCAGATGGGGAAAAACAACTTCGAGAAAGAGGTCAACAGAAGAATACGGCTGGGCTGGGCGGCATTCGGGAAATTACGTCGAGTATTTACATCGCCCATTCCACAAAGCCTAAAGACAAAAGTCTTCAATCAGTGCGTCCTGCCCGTTATAACATATCGAGCCGAAACATGGATACTCACGGTTGGAATGGTCCATAAATTTAAAGTCACTCAGCGAGCTATGGAAAGGGCTATGCTCGGAGTTTCTCTGAAGGATAGAATCCGGAACGAAGTCATTCGACAGAGAACCAAAGTAATCGACATAGCCCACCGGATTAGTAAGCTGAAGTGGCAATGGGCCGGTCACATTAGCCGAAGAACCGATAACCGCTGGGACAAACGAGTTCTTGAGTGGAGACCACGGACTGGCAAACGTAATGCAGGACGCCCTCAGGCTAGGTGGAGCGATGACCTTCGTAGGGCGGCTGGCAGAAACTGGATGCGAGTAGCCGAGGATCGTACCCAGTGGCGTGTACTTGGAGAGGCCTATGTCCAGCAGTGGACTGCTATAGGCTGATGATGATGATGATGATGTGAAAAAAATGTATTGTGAAAAAAATACTAAAAAAGCTGTAGAACCTTATATTATTTAATGGTCATTTTCTTTCATGTTCGTACTATGAAGGGAAGATTTGGTGTCATTTTCTTCATTAGTACACTCGTGCAAAGCCGGGGCAAAGGTCTTCTCTTACAAATACATAGTGAGAGAGATTAGATGCGGTGACCCAGTACGGTGCGGTGAATGTAGGTTTGTAGCCATCTGCTGTAGGAACTTATCAAGCTGTCCTTAAGGCTTCTTACTTGACCTAACGACTACCACTAGATGTGATAGCCGAGACCAACAGCTTAAAGCTTCCAAAGCACAGATGCACTCGAAAATGAAAATATCACTAAGAGTCACCTATCTTAGACCGACCGAGCCAAATGATGCTTAATCTTGGTGATCGTTACAAACACCGTAGTATTAAAGTGCTACGGGCTACGAGTATCTTCGTAGTTATTAGAATGTAATATTATAATTTATATTGAGGCATTAACTACTTAATAGCTAGGTAACGGACATATTTTACACTAGTAAATGATTAGGTATTGAGGCTAAGTTAAGACAAAAAATTTAACCATCTATAACGATCATCATGCCAGATATCTTGCAATCTAGGCAGGGACACCTCCACTCACATACCACTCTAGCTTTCTCCACTCATAGTTCGTCTCAAACACGCTCGCCGGCACACATGATATGATAGTCTAGGTATTCCTTGGTACCTACATCCTTCCACTTTTACATTTTATTAGTATGTAATATTTTAATTTATATTTCTTCATAACTAGATTAGGTATTAAGTCAAAATTATGATAAATAATCTGAAACTACCTCGTAACAAATTGGTTCTTGAAGATATTATCCCTCTCGATGTCCTTCCATCTCTTCTTTCGAATACAGATACCGCACACAGGACCAAACACCGACTTCGTCGCCGTGGTTGAACAATCCCTTGCACGCCGGCCGGTGTAAAGCACTACGGCGAGACTCCTAGTATATGCTCTCCCCCATAGCGGCTGCTCAAGCCGAGGCCGATCCTCCTTGAGGCGCCCTTGAGTTAGTTGCCCTCTTGCCCGTCTGGCTCGAGCGTAGTGGTTGCACGCTCGCCCTCTTGTCCAGTGAAGCTGTAAAGACCCCACCGCCAACAGCGTAGATCATTCACATACACACACACACACACACACACACACACAAAGAAAATAATACGTCCTCTTTTCCACTTCCACAAAAAGATGCCGATAACTCGAACAGTCTCGATTTAACTGTCCAATTAGTGAGCTGTAGATTTTGTCCCTTTTGTGTACATGTTTGTTTGTTGTCCCTTTTTCCTAGGACTTTCAGTTTCGGTTCATTACAGGGGCCATATTCGCTATGATCAATTGAACTCGTAACGCAGCCTGTTACGATAATTTCATGAAAAAATCGTTTGACTGTCTCATTGGGCTGGTGGCGAATAATGTGTTTTGTCACTCGTGATCGTCCTGGGCTCAAATCCTAGGTCGAACAAATATGTTTTTTTCTTGAAAAATTCCCATTCTGGATTGTGCCCGGTTTGTGGCAATAAGATCATGCCTTATCACGTGGGACCTAACATCATAGGCGAAAAGTGGGTGAACATAGTACACCTCTGCCACCCTCGCTTGGGGAATATAGGCGTGACGGTGTTTAATCGTTTAGTGGTAATTTGGTAGCGTAAAGTATACTATTACACTATCATTTACGAGATTATCGTAACGCACCGCGTTTGGTCGTCGAATAAGGGCCCAGGGCGATGCGGTCCGCATTGCGCGCTCGTTGTTAAATTTTCCGGTCAATCAGTTATGGTAATTGACACTTACTGTATCGTTTGTACAGCAGAATATTATTGTACTATCATTTTATTATGATGATGAGGTTAATGAGAAATGTACTATTTTAAAAATTTTATGTTGAAAATCTATTTAATAGTTTTGCGGATTATATAATATTATCCTGCCCTGGCTTCGCACGGGTGGATACTCATAACCCTTTCTCTTGAATCACTTCGTCTGTTGGTGATAACCGGATGAAAATCCCTTCAGTAGTTATTGAGTTTATCGCGTTGAGACAGACAGACAGACGCGGCAGGGGGGACTTTGTTTTATAATATGTAGTGAAGAATAAGGTTCGCAAATAAAACTAGACTCAGTAAGAAAGGGTATTACACAATTTCGGATTATCTTGACGATAAAACAGATTGCGTATGAGCAGCTCCTCAATCAGCAACATTAATCAATGATGTATAATACAATATTGAAAAATAAAAAAAATAGTTATCAGAAAGGCCAAACAAATTAAATTGAACGACTAGCCCGCTGAGTTTCTCGCCGGATCTTCTCAGTGGAGACCGCGTTCTGATCCGGTGGTAGATGTAATAACTTTGACGTTTGTGAGTGCTATTGTATTGGCTCATACAATTTTAATACATCAACATTTTTGTGTCTGATCATTTGATCAGATACTAACAGGGAAGGGCCCAGAGTTAAAATTAAAAGAAACTTATCTTTCAACCTTCATTTGTTTAACTCTGGTCCAAAAACATAATTACGAAATCTAGGCGTACTTTTTATGCTCTTGCATCCACTCGTCTTAGATACATCTACAAGGTGTAACATAAATAACGCAAGACTTTAGACACCCCGATTACATAATTGCTTCACAAATTCTATACGAAATCCAATTTTCCAAATTTAAAATTTTGAACCCCTTTTTTACCTACTTTTATACCCCAATTAACAATGAAAGTTGTACATGTATGTGTGCGAATTGAGAAATACGGTTTTGAAATGCATTTGAAATCTCGGTATTGCTTTAAATCAAGAATAAATTTAGTTTATTATAGCGCACCAAAGAAGTAACAGAATTCTTTCAAATTAAAAAAAACTTTAATATCCATTAAAAAGAGTTGGAATCAATTCAGTTATCGATTTAGGACAAACTACTTTCAGGTCCTACGTTTATTATTTTACACCTTGTATAAGTATAGTAATAAACAAGCAAAATATTATCTAACATTACCTTCAACTTTCAACCATTATCATTGGCATACAAATTATGAATTCCCCGAAACAAACTTTAAACAAAGCTACAACAAATAAACATATGAAAGTGTATCCATCTCCGCAAACATTCGCTCCCAAGGGCACCCTTCCACATAACAGCAGTGAACTTATCAAACGATTCGTTGAGTCTGCGCTAATGATATTAACTTCCATTCCGGACGGCGCGGGCCGCTGGTAATGACGACGGAACACTGGTAATGAGATGTCCGTAAACTAACAACATGCGCGTTAGCGAGGAATGACTGGAGTCGTTAATGGAATGAAAGCTCATAAATGATGTTGGCTTCTTTTGTTCGAGATAATGTTTTGATACGAAAACATATGTTTTTTTTTCAAATTAATACAGTGCTTAATATTTAAAGCTGATGTTAAGGATATTATGTAGTACATTGATTAAAAACTAGATAAAATCAGATTTTTAAAAGTCCATTTGGATTTGTAAAGTTATCACGGCGCGGACCGCTGGTAATGATGACGGAACACTGGTAATGAGATGTCCGTAAACTAACAACATGCGCGTTACGCATGTTGTTAGTTTACGTTTAGTTTCTATTTGCGAGGAATGACTGGAGTCGTTAATGGAATGTAAGTCCAAAATGATGTTAACTAAATTTGGTTCAAATTTCTTATGTGACGTCGGTCGATTTATTTTTGAATTTCGATCTGTGTGTCATCTTTTACGCGAAGAACCTTGATGCTGAGATGCTAGTAGCCCTATGATACTATGGTGCTCATAACATTACCAAGGTTAAGAAGCGTTCGGTTCGGTCAGTCTGAGATGGGTGACCGTTTGTGGCATATTTCATTTTTGAGCGTTTTCGTGCCTCGGAATACAGTTAAGCCGTTGGTCCAGGTTACCACTTCATATGATAGTCCCTTAAGCCATATGCGCAGCGTGATATATTCCAAGATACATTCCCCAAAGTGAGGCACTCCTAGTATTGGCGACCGCGTTGTTCTTATCGCGTGAAATTAGGGTTATCATTTTGTAAAATTTTCCTAACTCCAGGAAAATATATCAACAAGGTGGTCTGCGCGGTTATAATAATAATTCCAACTCGGCTTAACGACTGCGCGGTTACTAATTAAAAAAGAACCTGGGTAAATTTCATAGCGAACGGCAACTCTGCGACTGTTATGAAGTGACATTTTACTTGATGGCAGCGTTAGTTCCGATTTTAGCCGCGGGCCACAAGATCCTTATAAGACTGAACGCTAATGGTTTTATGATCTAAAAGGAGGCCAAATACTACAAAAAAATTAGACTACAGTCATACAAGGATCTTTTTGGGAACTAAGGAATTTTCCTACGTCCACGGAAATTTGTTTGAAATATTTCCGTGGAAGTAGGAACATTTTACTAAATTTCACTCCGAGAATGTCATCTGCAGGACAAATATCTTTGTCGTACTATACCTATTAAGTTTCTGAAGATGTCGTAAAACTAGTCAGAAACTTTATGTCAAAAAAAGTTTATAGATCTTTCGATCAGTTATTTGATTAACATATTAATTTTACTCTGTAATAGTAGAATCAAACCAATTTTTTTCCAACTCTCCGATTAGTCAATTGTGTTCATGCACGATAAGCAGATATAATAATATCAGACCTGTTAAAAAACTGTCCCACTGTTGGGCACGTGCGTCTTCTCAAACTGAGAGGGTTTAGGCTATAGTTAACCACGCTGGCCCTGGCAAAGTGGAAGGATGTAGGTACCGGGGAAGATCTAGGCTATGTTACTACAACCAAATAGACCCAGTCTTATCTGAAGGATAAGTCAAGAGTCCCCGTAACCGGCGAGCGTGTAGCGTCTAGGTCTTCCCCGGTACCTGCATCCTTCCACTTTCACATTGTATATCTGTTTTGTCATTCTTTCCTCTGGCATTCTTTCTATATGCCCGAACCAACGGAGCATGCCCTTTCTCATCTTTACACCGATACTATCTTTCATACCTACTCGCTGTCTTACTATCCTGTTGCTAATGCGGTCGGTCAGCTTCACTCCGCACATCTTCCGCAGAGCTCGCATTTCTACCGCATTTATCCTACTTTCATTCTCCTTCTTACATACCCAGCTCTCGCTACCATATAACAGCGTTGGGACAAGAACTCCGTTATGTATGGCCAGCTGCGCCTTATGGCTTAAGTGCCGGCTCCCGAGTAGCTTTCCCATCGCACCATTCACTCTGTTCCCTGCACTCACTCTTCTCTCTATGTCAGCGGTGTATTTCCCATCCTTACTGAAGGCGCATCCAAGATATACAAACTCATTCACTTGCTCCAGCACATCGTTACCAACCACAATCCTTACATTCGTTCTGGTTTCTTCCCTTTCAAAAACCATAATCTTGGTTTTCTTCACATTCAAGTGTAAGCCATTGATCATGCAGTCGTCTTTCATAACTGTGACTAGTGTTTGCAGATCAGTGGCTGTTGGCGCTATTAAAACCGCGTCATCTGCATAAAGTAGATGGTTTACCACTAAGTCACCCATTTGTACACCTTCATTCATCGCTTTCAGTCTTTGAAGACTTTTGTCTAGATATATTATAAACAGTCTAGCGGACAACACGCAACCCTGCTTGACGCCGATTTTAACGTCAAACCAGGGTGACCTGTTACCACCCACCCGTACGCATGCCTTGCAGTCCACATAAGTGGACTGGACGGCTCGCAACAGAGTGCCATCTATACCATACTCTGGGAAAATGTCCCAAAGTCTCTTTCGCACAACTCTGTCAAATGCCTTCTCCAGATCTACAAAACCGCAGAAAACCTTCCGGCCCACTGCCAGATGCTTCTCTACGATGTTGCGGAGTGAGAAGACTTGATCCGAACATCCTCTTCCAGACCTGAAACCCCCTTGTGCCTCGCACAACATTCCATCGGACTTCACGCGCATTCTCCGTTCAATAATTTTAGACTATAGACTATAGCTGCTTTTAGACTATAGCTGTAAAATGAAATACAAATATATGGGAAACGTCAATTCCGTTGTGAATCAATTGGTCTCGATTGAGCTGGCCAATTAGCGAGGTGTGTCGAAATCTGTCTGCACAGGGCCTTTATTCACTATAACCAATTAAACACTTAACACGGTGCGTTCCGATAACTTCGTTAAATGACTGTTCAATGGTACTCCGTATGGCGGACGGCTTCGTCCAGAAGTTAAAAGCATAAGTCGCTCAGCCCACTAGATCGAGTAGTTGCGGGTCGCGTTCCACACGGGACAAATCTTCGTGTGACTCACAAATATTTGTCTCGATTTGGATGTTTGTGTATGTAAATTTCATATTTGTAAACGCTTCCACGGCACAGGAATAATTCCTAGTGCTTTTTTAAAATTGTGGGGAGTAGTTATCAAGTCCTGCTACGTACAATAATACAATGGTACTCTAGTAGCATACATAATACTTATTACACGGCCATTTCACGCTGTTATCGTAACGCGCTGCGTTTGGTTATACCGAATAAGGGTCTCGGTACTGAGGACGTGTTTTAATCTGTCTGGCTCGCAGGTTTTGTAGTATAACATCAACTGGAATTTAGGTGCCTATTTTTTTCTCTTTATCAAAAAAGGTAATTCGCTGAAGCGAATATGCTATTATACAGACTGTTAATTTTTACCTTCGTGGAAGTGCAAGGTTTAGTTTAATTTGTCTTTTATTTTTAATAGTTGACAACAATACCACCTACCGGGTACAACTATGGCTCAGAATCTTTCAAGTGGCCCCCTGAGCACAAAAGTACTGTCAAAATCGGTCAAGCCGTTTGGGAGAAGAATTAGGTACATTCGTTCGTAATCGCTCATCGCCTACTGGAATTTTATGTATAAAGATTGAGAAATATTTCTAGTGTTGTCACCACGCCTGTGTGGTGACCCACCCGCGCGGTATGCCCGAGTGAAACACATAATAATATCTGCATCACACCTACTGAACGATAGAGAATCTTTCATTTTTTTCTAACTAAAGAGGAAGTAGCAGTGATAGCCTAGTGGTTTGACCGTTGGACTGCAACGGCAGAGGTTTCGGGTTCGAACCCAGGCACGCATTTCTGTCGTTTTGAAAGTATATGCTCATTAAAAATGAACTATCACTTGTTTTAATTTCAGCGTGGTAGGCCCTCTCAGTTTGAGAGGAGGCCTGTGCCCAATGGTAGGACAGTTTCTTAACAGGGCTAATATTATATTATTATACTAATGAGTAAAACTTCCTTTAAATTATGACTAACATAATTACCATTATTTTTCTAAGTATATCTCAAACAGCTCATCTAGTATACAGTAAATTGCCATATTATATTGTGCTATATAAACAAGTGATTTTAATTAAGCTGGCTAATTATCTTCGTGTTTCAGAATTGTACTGGTCTGTTATATAGGTGTTTTATTTTGTCCGCCAGTTCCTCTGTTTTAGTCCGAAACTTTTAGTCCCAAAGCGATTTCCGAAGCGAGAGTTATATATGAAACGCATCACTTACGTAACCGCATTACTTCAAGAAGGGTTGCACCTATTTGGCTAATTCGTTTTTGTTGTGTTTGTAATTGTCAGGACAAGGTTTGTATGAAAGAAAACGTTTGAAAATTTGTGCGGAGAAGTGAAAAATTTGGATTAAAAAATCTTTATATAAAAAGTGAGTGAGTGAGTGAGACGGTAGGGAGATCTTCAACAATATTAACAGGATTGACAGATTAAGGTTTAGTTTTTCAGATTCTTATATTGTTTTATCTATGAAAAAAATATGTATTAAGAAAAAAAATACTAAAAAAGCTGTAGAATCTTATATTATTTAATTGTGATTTTCTTCATTAGTACTACATTTCTCATGCAAAGCCGGCGCAAAGGTCTTCTCTTACAAATACATAGTGAGAGAGATTAGATGCGGTGACCCGGTACGGTGCGGTGAATGTAGGTTTGTAGCCATCTGCTGTCGGAACTTATCAAGCTGTCCTTAAGGCTTCTTACTTGGCCTAACGACTACCACTAGGTGTGATACACACACAGCGCTATTCGTGCTGTCAGTGAGTTTCCACCTTAGCATGTTTTCCTTGCTCCGACCGACCTGGAATATTAAAAAATGCAATTGTAATCATTAATCTGATTACATTTTACCCATCTTTGTCCACTCTATTCACTCCGTCCACATTTTCCACTTCCACAAAAAGATGACGATCGAACATTCTCGATGAAACTGTCCAATTAGTGAGCTGTAGATTTTGTCCCTTTTGTGTACATGTTTGTTTGTTGTCCCTTTTTCCCGGACTTTCAGTTTCAGTTCATTACAGGGGCCATATTCGCTATGATCAATTAAATCATGTATGTAAGGAAAGAACCTGTTGGAACTCTGTACTCTCTGCCTACCCCGCAAGGGATCTCGCGTGAGGTTATAGATAGATAGATAGATCAATTGAACTCGTAACACAGCGTGTTACGATAATTTCGTGAAATAATCGTTTGACTGTCTAGTGGCACATAATTCACTTTGTGATCACGAGATCCTGGGCTCAAATCCTAGGTCGGAAAAATTTCGTTTTCTCTTGAAAATTCCCAGCATCAGTCTGGATTGTTCCCGGTATATGGCGATAAGATCATGCCTTATCACGTGGAACCTAACATCATAGGCGAAAAGTGGGTGTTCACAGTACACCTCTGCGACTCCCACTTGGTGAATATAGGCGTGACGGTGTTTAATCGTTTAATGGTAGTTTAGTAACGTAAAGAATACTATTACACAATCATTTCACGAAGATATCGTAACACACCACGTTTGGTCGTCGAATAAGGGCCCAGGGCGAGGCGGTCCGCATTGCGCGCTCGTTGTTAAATTTTCCGGTCAATCAGTTATCAATCAGTTATGGTAATTGACACTTACTGTATCGTTTGTACAGCAGAATAATATTGTACTATCATTTTATTGTGATGATGAGGGTAATGAGGAATGTACTATGTTTTTTTAATTTTATGATTGAAAATCTATTCGTAGTTTTGCGGATTATATAATATTATCCTGCCCCGGCTTCGCACGGGTGAATTTTATACACATAAACCTTTCTCTTGAATCACTTCGTCTATTTGTGAAAATCGGATGAAAATCCGTTCAGTAGTTATTGAGTTTATCGCGTTCAGACAGACAAACAAACGCGGCGGGGGGACTTTGTTTTATAATATGTAGTGAAGAATTAGGTTCGCAAATAATCATCAACTTATCATACACTCACTGCTGCGTTTAGGCCTCTCCTCTATCATGTCTTTTGATCCGAACTTATCTTCAGTTTATTTCTCTTATTAACTACCTTTATAATATTATCGCTTCATTTGGATTGCCTTCCTCTGGATCTTTGTCTCTCTGGCCTTGATTCATCTGCCATTTTTATGTCTCATCATTTGATCAGATGTTAACCAGGGAGGGTCCAGAGTTAAAGTTAAAAGATACTTATATTTCAACCTTCATTTGTTTAACTAGAGAATAATGGAAGTCTTAGATACATATACAAGGTGTATCATAAATAACGCAAGACCTCAGACACCCCGATTAGATAATCGCTTCACAAATTCTACACGAAAACCAATTTTCCAAATTTAAAATTTTCAACCACTTTTTTACCTACATTTATACCCCAATTAACAATGAAACTTGTACATGTATGTGTGCGAATTGAGAAATACGTTTTTGAAATGCATTTGAAATCTCCGTATTGCTTTAAATGAAGAATAAATTTAGTTTATTATAGCGCACCAAAGAAGTAACAGCAGTTTTTGCTAATTAAAAAAATGTGATATACATTAAAAATAGATGAAATCCTTCAGTTAAATGAAACCGGTCATTAGTTCTTATCAAAAATCGATGTCAAAAGTGTTGTATTTTACAAAACATCTGTTTCAAACAAGTATATCAATGCCCCATACAACAAAGTTACATATGCCAATAAAATAAATGGCATTTGTGCCTGTCGATAAGATTATTTATGCCAAATGTAAATACTAGATTATAGGACCTTGTTCGTTGGACACATCGTTATACTAATACCGTTTCACCATTCTTCATTTTTTCCTTTTGAAAAGACACTTAAATTATCGCTGTAGAATGTTATAATATTTAATATCCAGTAAAATAGATTTAGTAATGATAAAAAGCCATTTTAATTATAAAGAAATCGCTGTTGTCTCAATAAATACTGCTGTCTCAGTTATCGATTTAGTACAAACTACTTTCAGGTCTTGCGTTATTATGTTACACCTTGAATAAGTCTAATAATAAAGAAGCAAAATATTACCTAACATTACCTTCAACTTTCAACCATTATCATTGGCATACAAATTATGAATTCCCCGAAACAAACTTTAAACAAAGCTACAACAAATAAACATATGAAAGTGTATCCATCTCCGTAAACATTCGCTCCCAAGGGCACCCTTCCACATAACTGCAGTGAAGTTATCACACGATTCGTTGAGTCTGCGCTAATGAAATTAACCTCCATTCCGGACGGCGAGGGCCGCTGGTAATGACGACGGAACACTGGTAATGAGATGTCCGTAAACTAACAACATGTGCGTTAGCGAGGAATGACTGGAGTCGTTAATGGAATGAAAGCCCATAAATGATGTTGGCTTCTTTTGTTCGAGATACTGTTTTGATAAGAACGCATATGTTCTTTTTAAAATTAATACAGTGTTTAATATTTAAAGCTGATGTTAATAATATTATATATTGCATTGATTAAAAACTAGATGAAATCAAATTTTGAAAATTCCATTTCGATTTGTAAAGTTATTACGCCGGGGGCACTGGTAATGAGATATCCGTAAACTAACAACATGCACGTTAGCGAGGAATGACGAATGATGTTGACTAAACTAAAACTGGTTTAACTAACCACCAAGGTTAAGTAGCGGTCGGCACGGTCAGTCTAAGATGGGTGACCGTTTGTGGCGTTTTTCAGAGTCTTCGTGCCTCGGAAGACAGTTAAACCGTTGGTCCCGGTTACCACATCATATGATAGTCCCTTAAGCCATATGCGGGGCTTGATATATTCCAAGATTCATTTACCAAAGCGCTGGTTGTACTGTGCAAACGCGTTGATTTTACCTATTATTAAAGTTAAGCAGCGCTTGACACGGTCGGTCTGAGATGGGTGACCGTTTGTGGCATTCCATATTTGAGCGTCTCCGTGCTTCGGAAGGCACGGCAAGCCGTTGGTCCCGTTTATCATTTCATGTAGTAAACGTTAGGCCGAGGTGGAAACCTTATAGGCGGCTTGATAAGTTTGAACAGCAGGTGGCCACAAACCTCTCTCCACCAATCCGCACTGGGTCCGCGTGGTGGGGAATGACCTAATCTCTCTCACCTCGATTTGTGAGAGAAGGCCTTTGCCCAGCAGTGGGACTGTAAAAGCTGATATTATTTTTCCCCAAACGGAGGTAGCGGAGATATGCTTTTTACACCCGAGGTTGGGTCCCGATTTTAAGGAGGAAAATATACCACCCACAAGTCTATACTTTAGATTAGTATACAATTTTCCGGCAGTAAAAATCCCGATGACAAAAAATGTCAAAACAAATGACATGAAGAATGTAAAAACAGATATACAACGCGAAAGTGGAAGGATGTAGGTACCGGGGAAGACCTAGACTATTTTACCGTAACCAAATATACCGACAAAGAACCAAAGTTACCGACATAGCTCGCAGACTCAGTAAGCTAAAGTGGCAATGGGCTGGTCACATCTGCAGAAGGACCGACGGCCGATGGAGCAAGCGTGTCCTAGAGTGGAGACTGCGAATTGGTAAGCGTAAGGTAGGACGGCCCCCAGCTAGATGGACCGACGACCTCAAAAAGGTCGCTGGGACAGACTGGATGCGGAAGGCGGAGGACCGTGTGCAATGGCGCGTGCTAGGAGAGGCCTATGTCCAGCAGTGGACTGCGATAGGCTGATTGATCGATTGATTGAATATACCGAGTCTTATCTGAAGGAGAAATCAAGAGTCTCCGAAGCCGGCGAGCGTGTATGAGACGAACTATAAGAGTGGAGGAAGCTGGAGAGGTTGGTAAGGAAAGAACCTGTTGGAACTCTGTACTCAGAACCTATTGGATTTAGATAGATAGAAATATCCCGATAACAGTTTGTTCCAACAAAGTATTCGAATCCACGTAGTTCAAATTCGTTTCAAAATTACTTATTACCAGACATAATCCAAAGGGTCGTTATTTTAAATTATCTCGAGACGTTGATGGGTAGCCTTAAATATGAATTAAAGAGAATTAATTAGTAACTTGAGTGGTGTAGGAAACAAATATTTGTTTCAATAAGATTAGCTCAGGGTCCCTACTCGATATTACCAATTTAAAAACGCAACGCGGCACGTTACGAGGATATAGTGAAATTATCATTTTAATGACGCCGGGCTATTTAGATGCGTATCTAAAGACATTTAATTATTAAGTCTTAAGAATAGAAAGCTGAGTTATGTCATGTGTTTAAAATTCTATAAAAAATAACTTTGAAATTTCTCAATTTTGGCAGTTTCTCAACTATAGAATAAAATCGATAGGCTAAGTAAGTACTTGAGTAAAAGTAAACTACTTAGACTAGTTTATAGATGCGGGTGTAAGTCCAGTGGTTAAAAGCTTAAGCCGCTCCACTGGTTTAAGGCGTCGCAGGTTCGGTCCTGGTATGGGACAACTCTTTGTGTGACCGACGAATTTTTGTTCTGGCCTGGACGTTTTTGTATGTGAATTTTGTTTGTAAACGCACCAACTACACAGGAATAAGTCCTAGCGCGGGACTACGTTTATTAAAAAAGAAAAAAAAAGACGGTCTCCTCTAGTGGCAAAGCGCATCGCTTTGTGATCACGAGGTCCTGGGTTCAAATCCTAGGTCGGACAAATGTAGTTTTTCAAACAAAAAACTTACCAGTATGAGTCCGGAGTCTGAAATTGTGCCCGGTATGGCAATAGGCTCGCCCCCTATTACATGAGACCTAACATCATCGGCGAAAGGCCAACTGCGCGGTCATACATAACGGAGTGCTTGTCCCAACGCTGTTTTATGGTGGCGAGAACAGGGTATGTAAGAAGGAGAATGAAAGTGGGATAAATGCGGTGTAAATGCGAGCTCTGCAAAAGATACTGAGTTCTAAGATTTACGCGAATATTACACATGAAATAAAACTATTTTTCAGATTTTATCGCGGTCAATAAGGTAAGTAAGGACATGTTCACAGACTGCAGTCTGTGAACATGTCCTTGACCGCACAGTGGTTAAAACCTTAAGCCGCTCCGCCCACTGGGTCGAATAGTCGCATGTTTGATTCCCGCACGGGACAAATCTTTGTGTGACCCATAATTATTTATTTCGGTCTGGGTATTTGCATATGTGAAATTTCATGTTTGTGAACGCACCCATGATACAGGAATAAATCCTAGTGCTTAAGTTTTTTTTTTATAAAAACGTAGCTGGATCTAGGTTTTTATAAAAAAAATATTAAGCGAGTTTTTTTCTCTTTAACGTGTGTCCATGGAATCAAAACGGAGTGTGAAAGAAAAATAACCCAGCATTTTTGTTCAAATCCATTACATTATGTTCCCCCGGTAGGTTCACAATAGCACCGATGAAGGCGTCATATAAATTGAAAGAGGGACTAATGGATAAGTTTTTTTGCGAATTGAATTGGAAATACTTATTCTGAGATCAAATTTGGGAAATCCATAATTAATTTGCAACCCTGTATTGGATATAGGGGGTCTTTAGAATAGGACGAGTTTTAGGAGATGGTACCATGGATATAATACAATGGATTGAGTACTGTCAAAATATTGCCAAAGAAAATTAAACTCTTACTCACAGACACAATATTGAATTTTCTATGACAACTCGAGAAACCATGAGGAGTGAGAGTAATAACCTTGAGCCCGATGTCACGCTCGCACCCATTACAATGCAGTACGGTGACCATTAGGTAAAACTAATACGGACTATGTCTATTTATGATATAGTAAATCATTTATTACCGAGTTCAAAACGAACAAGGTTCTTAATTCGTCTTTATATATGGAATGGATTGAATGGGGCAGTAAGGGCACCTATTTCAACCGTTGTAGATACAGGAAAACGGCCCTAGGAGACTATCCTTAATTTTTGCGATATTTGGAGCTGAATTTACAGATTTTGAAAAACGAACAGTCAGCCAAAAAATTGACAATTTAATCAAAAACTTTGACTACTACTTATTTAAGCTGTGGCATATGCGTAGAAAGAACGAAAATCAGCATTAAATAGTGCCCGAGAATTAAACGTATAACAACAAGTCCATAACCGTACGACTGTTTGGTCACCCTACTTAGAAAGAGACGTAGGGCTCTAAGTCAGCATCCCTGTCATCATGTTTTTTTCGCAGAGTGCTCAATTCATTTCAATAAATCCATGGATGGGATCTACTTAACTGTTTTAACTAAGGTAAATATACTACGACAAGGATATTTCGGCCCGTGAACGACATTTGCAAGGGGGCGTTGTTGTGAAATTAGGGGTACCATTTAGTAAAATGAAATTCCTACTTCCAGGAAAATATATAAACAAGTGGGTCCGGATTTTACTAATTAAAAAAAAAAATTGGGTTAATTTCATAGCAAATGGCAACTATGTGACTATCATAAAGTGACATTTTACTTGATGACAGTATTAGTTCCAATTTTGGCCGCGGGCCACAAGATCCTAGTCGGACTGTACGCTAATGGTTTTATGATCTAAAAGGAGACTGGAGACAACGATACATTAGGCTAACAGTCATACAAGGTTCTTTTGGTCCGCGGCCAACATCGGAACAAATGCCGAACTAACTAACAGAAATATTTTCCTGGACGTGAATTTCACACCAAAAATGTCATCTACGGTCAAAAATATCCTTGTCGCATTATACCTATAAAGTTTCTGAATCTGTCGTAAAACTTCGTGTTAAAAAGAGGTTATTATTGTTTCCGTCAGTTATTTGTTTAACATAAGATTAATTTTACTCGGTACGAGTAGAATCAAACCAATTTTTGACGACGATTTAGCGCAGTGGTTAAGAGCTTAAGCCGCTCTGCCCACTGCGTCTAATAGTCGCGGGTTCGAGTCCCGCACGGGACAAATCTTTGTGTGATCCACAATTATTTGTGCCGGTCTGGGTATTTGTGTATGTGAATTTTCATGTTTGTAAACGCACCCACGACACAGGATTAAATCCTAGTGTGGGGCTCCGTTTAAAAAAAAAAAAAAAAAAATTGTTTTTCCAACTCTACTGTTAGTCGTATGTTCATGCATGGCAAGCAGTGCTGATGAGCTATTTTTATTTGTATATTTCTCTTTACATTCGTCTGTGAAAAATTGTTAGTAATTCTCATGCCTATCACAAATTACATACAAATAATCACTTGACTGCTGATAATTTTCTAGGTATTCAAACAGTCCGTTTTGATTATTAAACTGGTTTCTGCCCGCAAATTCGTCCGCGTTGAATTTAGACAGGAACCTTATTTTTTTGTAAATATAAAGTTTCTGGGTGTTAATCCAGGTAAGAAACTATCTGTTTACCAAATTTCGTCCAAATCCGTTTGGCAGTTTTTGTGTGATTGAGTAACAAATATCTAACTATCTAAACATACAAACTTCCACATTTATAATTTTAGTAAGATGTGAAATGTGGCTAACCTCGAACAACCAAAGTACGCTTAGTTCGAGCTCTGGTCTTCTCTGTATTCTTATATGGTGCCGAAACTTGGACTGTGAGATGCCGCGATAGCAGTAAGATAGATGCTTTTGAGATGTGGTGTTGGCGAAGGTTGCTCCGAGTACCTTGGACTGCAATGAGAACCAACCAGTTCATACTAAAAGAACTTAAAATCACCACACGGCTCTCCACGATCTGCCGATAAAGAGCCCTCAACTTCTTCGGACACATTATGCGGTCTTCAAAGCATTGTCTGGAGAAGCAGATTATTTTAGGCAAAATGAACGGTAGACATACTCAGGGAAGAGCGCCTGCAAGATGGTCTGATGCAATAAAGGGGGCGGTGGGTGGGTAGCATGCATCGGGTGGTACACTCCGCATATGACCGCACCCAATGGAGACTGTTTGTACGTGGTCGCGATCCTCAGCAATGAGGGAACGAGGAAGAAGAAGATCTGAAAGTTTGTTTGTTAAGATGTTTGTTACTCAATCACGCACGCATTGTATGAAATTTGGCAGACAGTTAATAATATTAGTAGAATAAACGTATGCAATTAGTTGCAAATCAGTAGTCGGAGAATATTTTGAATGCAGTTGCATTCAAAATATTCTCCGACTACACCCTTCTTATATTAGGTCAGAATGTCTTATAAGAAAAGAACGGACATTTACTTAGACTGTGAAATAACACCATTCGAAACAAAACCTTCTTACATTGGACGATTTAGCGCAGTAAGAGCCTAAGCCGCTCCGTCCACTGTGTCTAATAGTCGCGGGTTCGATTCCCGCACGGGACAAATCTTTGTGTGATCCACAATTATTTGTTTCGGTCTAGGTATTTGTGTATGTAATTTTTCATGTTTGTAAATGCACCCCCGACACAGGAATAAATCCTAGTTTGGGGCTACGTAAAACAAAAAAAACAAAACAAACAAACACATGCACATACTTTTTTTATTATATATATATATATATATTTATTTGAGTTGCGCGTGCGCTTCCCCCCCGTGCGGGCGTGTCTATCTATCGAAGGAAATTAGGTTTTGTTTTGAAAATGTCGAAAGTCGTGAAATGCAATTCGTGCAATATTATCTATCTCTATCTATCTATAACCTCACGCCAGATCCCTTGCGGGGTAGGCAGAGAGTACAGAGTTCCAACAGGTTCTTTCCTTACATACCTCTCTGGCTTCCTCGACTCTCATAGTTCGTCTCATACACGCTCGCTGGTTACGGAGACTCTTAACTTTTCCATCAGATAAGACTCGGTTTATTTGGTCGTGGTAAGATAGTCTAGGTCTTCCCCGGTACCTGCATCCTTCCACTTTCACATTGTATATCTGTTTTGTTATTCTTTCCTCTGGCATTCTTTCTATATGCCCGAACCAACGGAGCATGCCCTTTCTCATCTTTACACCGATACTATATTTCATACCTACTCGCTGTCTTACTATGCTGTTGCTAATGCGGTCGGTCAGCTTCACTCCGCACATCTTCCGCAGAGCTCGCATTTCTACCGCATTTATCCTACTTTCATTCTCCTTCTTACATACCCAGCTCTCGCTACCATATAACAGCGTTGGGACAAGAACTCCGTTATGTATGGCCAGCTGCGCCTTATGGCTTAAGTGCCGGCTCCCGAGTAGCTTTCCCATCGCACCATTCACTCTGTTCCCTGCACTCACTCTTCTCTCTATGTCAGCGGTGTATTTCCCATCCTTACTGAAGGCGCATCCAAGATATACAAACTCATTCACTTGCTCCAGCACATCGTTACCAACCACAATCCTTACATTCGTTCTGGTTTTTTCCCTTTCAAAAACCATAATCTTGGTTTTCTTCACATTCAAGTGTAAGCCATTGATCATGCAGTCGTCTTTCATAACTGTGACTAGTGTTTGCAGATCAGTGGCTGTTGACGCTATTAAAACCGCGTCATCTGCATAAAGTAGATGGTTTACCACTAAGTCACCCATTTGTACACCTTCATTCATCGCTTTCAGTCTTTGGAGACTTTTGTCCAGATATATTATAAACAGTCTAGCGGACAACACGCAACCCTGCTTGACGCCGATTTTAACATCAAACCAGGGTGACCTGTTACCACCCACCCGTACGCATGCCTTGCAGTCCACATAAGTGGACTGGACGGCTCGCAACAGAGTGCCATCTATACCATACTCTGGCAAAATGTCCCAAAGTCTCTTTCGCACAACTCTGTCAAATGCCTTCTCCAGATCTACAAAACCGCAGAAAACCTTCCGGCCCACTGCCAGATGCTTCTCTACGATGTTGCGGAGTGAGAAGACTTAATCCGAACATCCTCTTCCAGACCTGAAACCCCCTTGTGCCTCGCACAACATTCCATCGGACTTCACGGTCAGCTGTCTCGAACCGGTTGGACTCGGCGCGGTGTCTGTAGCCGCAGCGCGAGGCACGAATCCACCGCCACCCATTCGCTGCGATATAGTGCTTTTTTCATTGGCGTTTTGTTCTACTTCTACCGTCATAATTTTTCTCAATCGATGCGCATTATTTTTGTGCCCGTGTACCAATTTTTCTTCAATATTTTCATCTATTGATGAATTATCATTTATGTTGGATAATCCCATAGGGCCACTATCCATCATCCAAGCACCTCTTTTCATATTTATTTTGCAAGAAGATACTAATTGGAATTATTATTATTATGATTTTGACTTTTTAACATCTCCTCCTTAAGCTCACTCAGCTGTTTCTGCGTAGCGTATGTTTCTTTTACGTCTTTTAGCTCGTTTTGTTTTGTTTAGTCTGAGCAGGTCTTTTAGAAACTTTGTACAGTCCAGATGATCAAACAAGATTGGAGGTAGCCACTCAAGGTCCCTTGCCACAACAACCGGGAAAAGATCTGATTCCGTTGATTTAAATATCGAATCAAATCGTATGGAATCGAAAAATAGTGATTTTGACTTCTCGATCTCTTCACTAGAAAATGCAGACGTACAAATTCGTACTAGGGTATCTTCATCGATCACCGATAGCTTATTTTGAATGTAGGCCAACATTTCGTCGATAATAATATTGAAAATAATAACTAAAAGACCTGCTCAGACTAAACAAAACAAAACGAGCTAAAAGACGTAAAAGAAACATACGCTACGCAGAAACAGCTGAGTGAGCTTAAGGAGGAGATGTTAAAAAGTCAAAATCATAATAATAATAATTCCAATTAGTATCTTCTTGCAAAATAAATATGAAAAGAGGTGCTTGGATGATGGATAGTGGCCCTATGGGATTATCCAACATAAATGATAATTCATCAATAGATGAAAATATTGAAGAAAAATTGGTACACGGGCACAAAAATAATGCGCATCGATTGAGAAAAATTATGACGGTAGAAGTAGAACAAAACGCCAATGAAAAAATCACGATATCGCAGCGAATGGGTGGCGGTGGATTCGTGCCTCGCGCTGCGGCTACAGACACCGCGCCGAGTCCAACCGGTTCGAGACAGCTGACCGTGACGTCACATGGGCAGGCCTCTGCGTCACAACTATCAGCTGATTGCAATAATAACAAAAGACGGGCGGGCGTTGAGGACATTGCGAACACTCGAGTTTTGTCGGTTCCTGAACGCGAGCTGGTACGAAAAGATGATAATAAATAATGGCAAAGTGTTTCCTACCGTAAGAAACCAATGAGGTACCGTTGTCTAGGTACTACCGGTATTTCTCGGGATAATGATGGAAGGTTCAAAGCAGTGCTGAAACAAGTGCCTATCTTCATTACCAAGGTGCATACAGATACGACTGAAAAAGACGTAATGGATTACGTATATAAAAAAACGAAAGAGAGAATTACGCTAGAAAACATACAGTCTAAATATGACAGAGACTACAAAGCCTACAAATTCTTTATCAAGGAAACAAATTGTTATTATTCCTTGATAACAAATTATGGTCCGAGGGAATAATATTTAAGCGATTTGTTCCGTTTAAGGCACGGAAACCGAACGCGAATGGTGTAAATAATGGCACTGTAAATGACCATTAATAAAACTTATTCATTGGATACAAAATCTATATACAATTTAGTAAGTTTCAACTGCAAAAGTGTGAAACGCTCGGTGGAGAGTGTCAGGCAATTATGTCGTAAATCAGACATTATTGCTTTACAAGAGACTTGGTTACTGCCAGACCATATTCACTTCTTAAGCGATATTGATAACGAGTACGGTTGCACCGGGACGTCAGCGGTTGATACCGCCGCCGGTATGCTGAGAGGGCGGCCGTACGGTGGAGTTGCATTGCTGTGGAGGTAAAGTGTTTTTAACAATGTATCGGTTGTACAATGTGATAATCCGCGAGTGTGTGCCATAAAAGTAACCATGGATCTAAAATCATTCCTTGTGTTTAGTGTTTACATGCCCACAGATAATAATGCAAATCTTACGGATTTCGCGGACTACCTTGGTTTGGTGAGTGCTATTATAAGAAATGAGAATACTGAATCTGTATATTTACTCGGGGACTTTAACGCGCATCCAAATGAACAATTTTATAATGAGTTGGTATGTTATTGTATGGAATTAGAATTATTGTGTGCTGAC
Organism: Phalera bucephala; assembly: GCA_905147815.2. Taxonomy (NCBI): domain Eukaryota; kingdom Metazoa; phylum Arthropoda; class Insecta; order Lepidoptera; family Notodontidae; genus Phalera; species Phalera bucephala. Next base: position 22,778,002 of record LR990615.1, read on the forward strand.
ATCCAATTATTAGGTTTAAACTCTGACACTTACACATATATAAGTGAAGTGAATGGTGCGAGACGTTGGCTCGGCCATTGCGTAGTGACCAAATCAGCTATGGAAACTATTATAAACCCTTATGTGGTGTATGACGTTCTGTGGTCCGACCACTTTCCCCTCGTTATTCAATGTCAGTTAGATAATATTAAACCTAAATTTTACGGAAAAATAAAATAATAATAAATAAATAAATTTGGTTGGAAAGAAAACCAGAGCAAATTGACATTTATACAAAATTTTGTAACAGTAATTTAAAATTAATTAATTGGAAACAATGGAATTAAGTGCATGTAGCGATTATGTTTGTAATAATTTGGACCACAGAAATATTATTGACAAAATGTATGATGATATTATCAATGTATTATGCCCGCCAGCTTGTGTGAGTTACAATCAGAGTGTTCATACGCGTAAGAAACCGGTTATAGGGTGGAACAGGTATGTGAGTGATGCGCACAGAGAAGCCCGGTAAAAGTTTGAGTTATGGGTTTGGAATGGTAGGCCGCGGGAGGGATGTATTTGGAATAACATGCAGACGAGTCGCAGGATTTTTAATCGCGTTTGCAATGGTGTCAAAATAATAGAGACCATATCAAAATGGATATCTTGGCTTCGCAACATACCAACCGCGATTTCAAAAACTTTTGGAAATCGAGTAATAAATTAAATAGTAAGCCGGGTTTACCTGTGAGTATCAACGGGACTAGTGACTTGGTAGGCATAGCTGAGATGCTTAAAGAGCACTTTACTGTAACATCGCCTCTGGGACCATCACAGCATGCATGTAGCGTTGGTTGTAGTGGCCAGGAGGCTAGTGCCCGATTTTCGGCAAAAGAAGTAAGAGAGGTCATTAAATCTATGTCGAAGGGTAAGTCTCCGGGCCACGGCTTGAACATTGAGCACCTTAAATATGCAGGTACTCATCTGCCACGAGTGCTGGCGATGTTGTACTCCTTATGTGTGGGACACTCATACTTACCTACGCAGATGCTCAAGACTGTGGTTGTTCCGGTCGTGAAGAATAGGACTGGCGATATTAGTGACAGGAGCAATTATATACCCATCTCCCTGGCCACTATTATCTCGAAAGTACTTGACGGTTTGCTTAACACTCAGCTTGAAAAACACCTACATATACACGACAACCAATTTGGTTTTAAGTCAGGTCTCTCCACAGAAATGGCGATATTGTGTTTAAAGCAAACTGTCAAATACTATACCGATAGAAGTACGCCTATTTTTGCTTGCTTCCTCGACTTATCGAAGGCGTTTGACCTGGTTTGTTATTACATCTTGTGGCAAAAACTGCAACAAAAATCAATGCCAGCGGATTTAATACGTCTTTTTAAATATTGGTACATGAATCAGGTCAACGTTGTTCGGTGGGCGGGGGCCTATTCGACCTCATATAGGTTGGAGTGCGAAGTGAGGCAAGGGGGGCTAACCTCACCTAAACTTTTCAACCTCTATGTAAATTCGCTGATTGAGAGGCTGAGCAGTACGCATGTCGGTTGTCATATTGGAGGAGCATGCCTTAATAATATTAGTTATGCTGATGACATGGTGCTGCTGAGTGCCTCAGTGAGTGGATTATCGAAGCTGCTTGGCATTTGCGAAAAGTACGCTGACGATCACGGCTTGTTGTACAACGTGAAAAAAAGGGAGTGTATGGTCTTTCAGGCCCGAGGCAGATATCTGGGTAATATACCGACCATCAAATTAAAAGGGTGCCCCCTAAAAAGAGTCGACAAATTTAAATACCTAGGTCATGTGTTAACCTCGGACTTGAAAGACGATGTTGACATAGAAAAGGAACGTAGGGCGTTGTCTGTTCGTGCGAATATGATAGCCCGCAGCGAGCAAAGCTCGCTGTTCGAGAGGGGTCAAAATAACCTTATTCAGGGCATTTTGCACTTCTTTCTACGCAAGCAGTCTTTGGGTCGCTGATTCGCGTGGACAGTACAGCGCGTTACGTGTCCAATATAACAATGCGTTCCGGGTGCTTTTGGGGCTGCCTCGCTTTTGTAGCGCTTCGGAAATGTTCGCCGAGGCGCGCGTGGACCGCTTTTTTACAACCATGCGCAAGCGGTGCGCGTCCTTACTGCGCAGGGTGCGGGCCAGCCGCAACAGTATCCTTAACGCATTGGCGGAGAGGTTTGACTGTCAGTACTTGAACCACTGCAACATGGTTTATTTACTAATTAATGCATTCTATTAATATTATGTAATGGATCTTGACATCTGAAATAAATAAATAATAATAATAATACAGTCCTTTTTAAAATATATATTTAAATAAAATCATATCGCAAATGCCCAAGACATGAAAATTAACCACGGCTAATATTCTGCAAGTTCTTCGTTAGTTTTACCTAACTTTCCAACGTGATTCTGCATCACCAGTTGAAGACAAAGACCGACTTGCGAAGTTCGCTAAGTCCTCCCACGGAGCATTAAAGTCAAACCGCCGGGCTGCAAGCTAAAATGTTAATAATAATTTATAATGACTAGTCTGTAAGTTCTATTTTTCTTTGAACTTGTTTAAAAAACCTTGTAAAGACAAAAGTGTTAAACAATTTTTTGATTTGAGATGTGTTCAATTGTTACACACGTTTCAATAACGGGGTGATTACCCTGTATGGTATATTTTACCGGTAAAAAAATAATATAACAATAATAGCCCTGTTAAGAAACTATCCCACCATTGGGCATGGACCTCCTCTCAAACTGAGAGGGTTTAGGCCATAGTCCACCATGCTAACCCAGTGTGGGTTGGCAAAATTCACACACCTTCGAGAAACTCTTAGGCATGCAGGTTTCCTCACGATGTTTCATTCACCGTTAAAGCAAATCATAGTTAATTTTTAATACGCACATGGTTTCAAAAAGACAGAGGTACATGCTTGGGTTTAAACTCGAGACCTTTGACTTTGCAGTCCAACGGTCTAACTACTAGGCTATCACTGCTACAGGTAACAAAAAAGTAAAAATTCATGTGTTTTTCTTGTTCGTTCGTCGTAGCAGCTATTTTGTTTATTAATGGCTGCTAAAATGCCACTTGATACAAAATAGCATATTGTTTGAGTGTCATGTAGTCCGTAGTTGAGCCTATTAATCATAATCCATTCTTCACTTTGGTAGCAAACAGTAGCAAATGAGACGCTACCTAACGATTTTTGATTTATCTACCCCTCTCAAGGTATCATCATCATCATCATGGGCCGAAATATGTCCTCTGCAGGATTAAAGACACCCTTAAAGATCACCAAAACTAGATGTATACGGTGGTCAGTACAACGCCGCTGGGCGTGGCGATCTTGAGGTGAAGAGGCAAACGGACGGAATTCCATAAATACCGCCATTCGAAAGACCTTTGTAATGTTTTGGACACACCAAAGCATTCTGTTAAATTGTACTTCCTATAGCACGGTAGACAAGCAAGCAACGAACGAAAATAAATCACTATTATTTAAAACAAAACAACCCACTATGTGGTTTTGTAGCACCGTAGCGCAGTAGCACGGCTACGATAGCTACGCCGGCAACCATGACAAATTGTAGCATCCCGCCCGCCGGCCCGTTAATTACACTATTGTATAAATAGCTACGATTAGCTATCAATGGTATAAAATGTTAAAATGCATAAACTGTTTTAATTTTTAACAAAAATACAAATGTCTCGTTGGTCCAGTGGCGTATAGTGCACGTAGAAATAACGATTCTAATATTAGGTGGGACAATATGTTATTTCTCTATCGAAATTACAGAATTAGTCTGGAGTCTGGCATTGTGTCAGGTGTCATGGTAATATGCTCGCCCCCTATTACATGGGACCTAATATTGTCGGTGAAAAGTGGGCGTACCCAGTACACCTCTGTCATCCCCGATTGGGGAAAAGTGACGGTAACGGTGTTTATTTTTTAATTTATTATATGGAACAATCTATACCTTATTCAGTATACTTATTACGTCAATAGGAATCATATTTTTTGTAGTGTTTATAAAGTGACTGTAAAAGATGAATTCTAGTGAACAGTTTATGTTGTAAATAGTTAAATATTACATAATATCTTCTTCTATTTCAGTTAAAAGATGTCTCTTGCAGAAAATAAACTTACCTCAAAGACAGTGACGAAGATGTTTTAAGTCATTTATACATAGTTTATTTATACATAGAGATCAGACATTTTCTAAAGGTATTCCTATTTTCTTATACTCAAATCAATCACCAAATTAAACCCTACTCCTCTATTTCTGCGATTCTTTCTTAGGTTGTCTGAGAATGCCATTTTTCTATAAAAAATACTTTATAGTGAAAAGTCAAACTCACGCAGTTCTACTCAAACGTATGTTGAATCTATCTCTATCTATATCATAACGCCAGCTCTTTCGCGGGGTAGGCAGAGAGTACAGAGTTCCAACAGGTTTTTTCCTTACATACCTCTCTGGCTTCCTCCACTCTCATAGTTCGTCATACACACTCGCCAGTTTCGGAGACTGTTGACTTGCCCTTCAGATAAGACACGGTCTATTTGGTCATGGTAAGATAGTCTAGGTCTTCCCCGGTACCTACATCCTTCCACTTTCGCATTGTATATCTGTTTTGTCATTCTTTCTTATGACATTCTTTCTATATGCCCATACCAACGGAGCATACCCTTTCTCATCTTTACACCGATACTATCTTCATACCTACTCGCTTTCTTACTATGCTGTTGCAAATACGGTCGGTCAGCGTGACTCCGCACATCTTCCGCAGAGATCGCATTTTGACCGCATTTATCCTGCTTTCGTTCTCCTTTTTACATGATTATTATATTGAGTTATGTATGTATGTATGTTGAAATATAATATTATAGCCTCAAGAAAAAATGAATTAAAAAAGTATTAAATGGCGAAATCAGCAGTTTTAAGTCGTTTTATCTTTAATTTCACACGGTGCATCCTACTATGTAATATTATTAATGTAAAAGTTTGTATGTTTGGATAATTGTTACGCAATCATGTGAAAATGACTGAGCGGATGGCACACAGCTGATGCTTTTTATACCTGAAGATTGCAAGGATCTTCTAAAGGCAAGGGAAAGCCGACAAAGACGAAGTCAAGGGCAGAAACTTGTATAAAATAAAACAAAAACAAAGCAACTAAAACATGTCCACTCAACACGTATCACTATAGGTCGGACAACACACCATGACAAATTGGTTACCTCCCCTGTGTCGCTGCATTAATTACGCAATGTTAATAGGTAACAAGAATTATTGTTCAAGTGAGGGTGCAGTTTTGTTGCGCAGAATACGAAGGCTCTGTTGCACCAGTTCAAGTTAACACCTCATATCATTTTCACATATGACCAAATAAACCGTGTCTTATCTGAAAGGCAAGTCGGGAGTCTCCGAATCGGGCGAGCGTGTATGAGACGAACTATGAGAGTGAAGAAAGCCAGAAAGGTCTGTAAGGAAAGAACCTATTGACACTCTGAACTCTCTGTCTACCCTGCAAGAGATCTGGCGTGGTGATATAGATCATTTAGGGACAAATGTCTTATGACACGAGTCGTTTGTGACGTCAGACGAAGTCGAGAGATGTCTCCCGACGGATGTTTCGTGACATATATCGTCCACATCTGTGTCCATAGTCGCAAATTGTCGCCCGCACAGGTTTCATACATCGCTTGTCTATTTTGTTTTACAACACATGTCTAAATTCTGTGACAAGGAACAGGGGGTTAAACATAAACTAGTTGACATCATCGTAACGCTGATGAGTAACCGTGCTGTCACGTTCATCTTTATTCAGTAAGTTTGTAGTGAGTAAAGAATGGCATATCAAGTTGATAGCGTTATACTTACGTCGATTTGTTCGTGCTAAGACTTAGGGAACGTCATCAGCGTCAATGTCGCGGGGCCTTTTAAATATTCCAAAGAGACTATAAGACTCAAAATTTTATTAAAATGTTCGTGGACTATTTAAGGGTTAATTTTGAATTAGATCACGTTCATATGTCCATAGCTCGAAACGCAGTGGTTAGTAATTATTACCAAGGTAAAACGGTCGGCTCAGTCAGCCTGAGGGGAGTAACCGTTTGTGGTATTTTGTGGCGCCTTCGTATTTTGGATGGTAAGGTAAACCGTTGATCTCGGTTAGCACTTTATTAGACAATCGTTAAGACAGGTTGAAGGTTTTAGTTGAAAGTTGAGCAGCTTGACAAAAAAACTATGCAAAACAAAAACGTTTTATTGAAACTTTCAAACTAGAGGCATACAGTCTATTACCTGCAAATATTCAACATATGCGAAATAACTCTATTACCAATAGATAGGGAAACAAAATCAAAATGCCATATCCTAGCGTAACGAAGTCACGGTAGCTGCGGCATGCAAGCGGCATAGTCACAACAGTGGCATGGCCGCAACAGCAGCATGGCCGCAACAGCGGCTCGGTGAGTGCATTACACCGGCCACGCGGCCGATTGTTGCGGTCCGGTCGTAATGGGCTTAATCTGACGTGGCTTTCGGCTTTTAGCCATTGTTTACCTGCGCACGATATGAACATCAATCTAAATTTGTATAGGCTACGTTTTTACCCAACGGCCCGGGCCGTTGATTTAGTTATTGAGCACTGAGAAAAATGGGGGATCGTAGATGGAACTAATTTTGCTGATAGTAAAAGCTTTTTAATAGTAAACCAACACGGATTAGTAGTCTAGGTATTTAAATGCTTTGCTCATATGTAGAAGCATACTCAGAATATATTTGGTTCGTAAACCGATTACCTCGCAAAAGATCTGGCGTGATGATATGGATATAAACCAAATACGTGCATACGACGGTCGTCATAGCGGTCTTTGGCGGGAGCTCTTTGTCCTTCAGTGGACGTCCTTAGGCTTACGGTGATGATGTTGAAACCAATTACCATATGACTTAATAGTCTTAAGTAGTTCCACTAAAATCAGCACACTAAACATATTTTTTTATTTTTTAACGTAGCCCTACCCTAGGATTTATTCCTGTGGCGTGGGTGCATTTACAAACATGAAATTTCACAAACACAAATACCTAGACCTTAACAAATAATTGTGGATCACAAAAAGATCTGTCCCGCGCGGGAATCGAACCCGCGACGACGCAGGAACAGACGCAGGGGGCGGAGCGTCTTAAGCTCTTAACCACTGCGCTAAATCATCCAAATCATTATTTAAAATATGCCGTATTTTGTGTGTTGTTCTCTCGTTGTTTAAATTCTTTCGTTATCTTCGATAATGCAAGAGCTAAAGAATCATTATTATAATATCACATACATAATGTAAAAACTATAAACATTAACTATGTATATATTAGAGCATATTGGTATAGAGATATAAGCCCGCGCGGCGAGCTTAAAGGGCTACTGTGAAAATCACGTGTTTTCGTACTCCATGCATTACAAGAAGTATATGGATTAGAAACTTAATATTTCGAAATATGATTTTTGACTGTATAGTTTAGAATGTGGTAAAAGGGATACACGATTAAACAAATTTTCTCAATTGAAAAAATATAGAGTCATCTCTATTGCATTTGTATCAATTGTATCAAATGGAATTATATCAAAAAATTGTAAGCAGTGTTTTATTTAATAGTGTATTTTTTAGAAAATGATAAAATTTGTTTTTGCTCATACCTAGTTTAATTCCGAGCGCGCGATCTATATATAGGTACGTCCCTTATTATTCTTTTGTAAAGAAATTACACACTGATATCACTATCACTCTCCCGGTCAATAAATGGTAGATCGCAGTAGGCCCTTAAAGGTTAAACAACAATACACACTATATATTGCCCACTGCTGGGCAAAGGCCTTCTCTAACAAATTGAGGTGAGAGAGATCAGGTCATTTCCACCACGCGGACCCAGTGCGGATTGGTGGAGACAGGTTTGTGGCCACCTGCTGTTGCAACTTATCAAGCCACTTATAAGGCTTCCAACTCGGCCTAACGACTAACACATTAAGTGGTAACCGGGTCAATGGCTTAAAGTACCTTCCGAAGCACGAACACGCTCGAATATGAAACCATCACCCATCTCAGGCCGACCAAGTCGAACGCTGCCTAACCTTAGTGATCGGTAAGAACACCGCGGGCGCTACGCTAAACACCGCTACGAGCGCCTCAGGTAAACAACAATAGGGCACTTACTTATTTCATTACAAAAATGTTAAATTCTTCGGGACTGTTCTAAAGTCCACATTTAGTATCTAGTCCCAGATTTTTTTTCTCTATTTTTTGTTATTCATCCAATTTAAAGTTTTGTATTGAAGAAAAAGTTGAAAGCTGCAATAAAAATTGTTATGATTGAAGTTCTATGTCGGTTCTATTTGATCTTTGACCATTCACCCAGCTTGAATCGTTATTAACCAATTTTACTGACAAAATAGATTTTTAAAAAACTTCCCGCGACTTCATACCCGCTCGAAAACAGCGCCATCTACCGGGTCTATGTTATATAGCTTATGTTACTTCTGGATAAGGTAGTTTTCCAATGGTGAAAGAAACGTTAAAATCGGATCAGTAGTACCGGAGATTACCCCGAACAACCACTCCAAACTCATATTTGGCAAAATACTACCGAGGTTTGTGACTAACACCAAGAATTTCTAGTTGCATATACAAACTGTATCTTACCCTAAATTGTGTGTTAACCAAAGCAGTCTTGCCTCGAAATATGACAGCATATTGACACAAATTTAGTGCCAAACTTCCAATTTTACGACGTCACGTTACAACAGACCGCACCAAAAGTTAAATTGAAACTGGTAGCATAACCGCACACCCATGATTTATTAGCCGCATGTGAATACGTAACAAGTTAAACCAGTGTTCTGGGCCCTTATTCGATATGACCAAACGCGTTACGATAACTTCATGGAATAATGAAATGCAGGATCATTTGTCATGTCTGTGTGCCACTGGATTTATAGGCGCTCCTAGCGCTGTGCGACTGTGATGTTCTAAGCGATAACCAAGAATGAGCTTGGTCGAGTGTTCGGCTCGGTCAGTATAGATGGGTGATCGTTTGTGGCATTTTCATATTCAAGCGTCTCCATACTTCAGAAATCACATTAAGGCATTGGTCCCAATTACCTTTTAATGAAAGCGAGGTGCAACCTTTGGAGGGATGAAGTGTCCCTTCCAAATCCTTTTGTACCACCTGCTGAGAGTTTTTCACCTGGTCAAAAATTACTATAGCCGTCTGGAAGTCTTTAAATAGACTTTGGACTCGGGTCGGCCGGTGCAAGGAAAACATGTTCAGTTGGAGAAAAAGAATGTAGTCGAAGTGGCTGCGTTCTGAGCCGCTGCCATATAGAGTCTGCCGTCGAAAGGATAGGAAGAAAACCTCCTATGCTGTAGTGATTAAAATGCGACAAGGATCTTTAGTTGGCCGTCGATGACATCGAGAGCGGGGCGTTGGTGTGTAATAAGGGTTACCATTTAATAAAAATTTTAAATAAAGAGATTTTTCAAACAGGTGGGTCCGCATGGTTATTAATTTAAAAAAAGAATTTGGGTAAATTTCATAGCAAATGGCAACTCTGCGACTTGGTTGACTTGAGATTTTACTTAATAACAGCGTTAGTTCCTCGTGGGACAGAAGCTAATTTTTAAGCTTTATACGCGGCGTAATAAGTTCAAGCATGACCTCTCACCCTGATTTATGGAAGAAGGCCTTCATCTTACAGTGGAACGGTATAGGCTGATATTATTATTATCATAACGCGCCGCGTTATGTATTTAATCAGACAGTGAATTAGGGTCCAGTGCTTTGTACGTGTGTGCATGTAATTGAGAGCGCATATTGTGCGGTTGACTGTGCCCGTGGGACTAGCGAATGTATTGCACGATAATCGTTAAAACTTAAAGTCGTTCGGAGTTTAAGAAGTTCCGAAGCGGGTGTCTAATTCAATTAGAGGATTCTTATCGAGTAATTAAGATTGCGTGGACGAGAGTGTTCTGTTTTACACTAAACTTTCGGCAAATACATAAAAAATTTTTTTCACGGTTTCTTGTTTGGACTCCTTAAGTACTTTCTTTTTCTTGGAAATAATATAAAAAGTGACGTAAAGAGGAACAATTATTTAACATTGCATCAAGCATAAGTAACAGATGCGCCCTCTAAAGTGGATTTTTCAATTTAAGTTTGGTGTGTGTGCATGCATGCGTGCGTGCGGTCTGGTGGCAAAGCGCATCGCTTTGTGATCACGAAGTCCTGGGTTCAAATCCTAGGTCGGACAAGTGTAGTTTATCTAACGAAAACTTCCCAGTTCGAGTCCAAAGTCTGGAATTGTGCCCGGTATATGGCAATAGGCTCGCCCCCTATAACATGTGACCTAACATCGTCGGCGAAATGTGGGTGTACTCAGTACAGGTCTGCCACCCTCTCTGGGGAATATAGGCGTGACAGTATTTTCTTTTTATTTATAAATGCGATACTCCCTTGTCTAGTTTTTAAGCCATAACATCTACTAAACTAAAACATCAGATAGACTAGGGCCCTTCATTTGCATTCATTTTATTATTTAAAAACAAAGTCCACACTAAGAGTTATACCCGTATCGTGGGTGTGTCTGACAGAACTTATGCATAATATAGCAAAAACCAGCAAGAAAAAATGCAGATTATTTAGTGACGAAAAATCTATAAGATGGAATGTTAACAGCGTTTTTTTTTATCCTTCTATCTATCTATACCACTACGCCGGATCACTTGAGGGATTGGCAGAGAGTAGAGTTCCTGTTATTTCTTTACTTACAAACCTCTGGCTTCCTCCACTCTCAAACGTTGTACTAAGCCTCACATCAATAATTATTCCTGTATCGTGACTGTATGTACAAACATGAAATGCATACACAAACACCCAGACCGAAACAAATATTTGTGGGTCACCCAAAGCTTTATTCCGTGCAGGCATCGAAACTGCAACGGAGCGGCATAGGCTCATAAACGACGCAAATGTCCCTTTTTTAATAAAAATTATACTGACAGGTGATAATTCGACATTTTTTTAATAATAAGCTCTACAGAACGCTTTATTAAACACAAGCACAGCCTGTAGTGACAATGTGACAATTTTGACAAATAAGTTGCAAGTAAGACAATTTTGTAAATTTTTGACAAGTAAGTTGTATTATTTAAAAGGACCATACATATACTAAAATCCAAACTCAAAACTACAATGTAAACTGTACGTTTCCGTAGGTCAGAGGCCCCCGATAAGTCCAAGCAACAGATAAGGTATAGCGGTTAATCCGGGGAACAAAGGATGCCACGTCCCGGGGCAGGCGCGATTTGGGCTTCTGAGGCTATTCTTGACACTAATTTTATAGTGTACGACATATTTTCTCTTGGTAATCTTTTAAGTTGCAATATGGAATGTTTTGTAGAATTATTGCTGAAATGGAACAGGTTTGTTGAGTTAGGGGACCAGGGCACAAATATTCATGGAATGGTATCTTCCCTAAAAATAACAAGCCAGATGGTGGGACGAGCTGGACTTTTTATTTTTTTTTTGTCTATGGAAATATACCTAACAATTTGTCTTAGGTTTCGAACTCATGACGTCGAAATAACCAGCTGCTGCATGCGCTACTGACCAAGGCAAGGTTTATAACACACATACAAGTATAACATACATACAAAATAAATAAATTATTATTTAAAGCACCTATCGCTTACTATTTAAAGTCGTGCGATTTCAATAATAGTCGCACCTCCCAAATCCAGTGGACGCCAGGATTGGTGGCGGTGTCTGCGCCTGAAATGTTATTATCTGCCTTCAAAGGGCCTCACTTCCGTCTCGCTGGCCTTCACAAAATGTTTCTTTTTACCAACGCTTTGATGATCAGATCCCTTTAGATGATGTAATGGTCCTTGTCACATGTAGGCAAGAGTAGTTAAAAAGTTGCATTTATTGGGTTTGACGTAAATGTACAGCGTGACATTATAGATAGATCATTTCTGTTATTACTGCTTCCTTATAGTAAGACTATCACAACAGCGCCACCTACCGGGTCCAAAAATAAATACTGCATGAGTACAAAACAATCGGTCACGCCCTTTATGAAGAGAAGAAATATGAACACGCTCACTAGAATTTTAAATATGAAGATAGTAAGTTACTTTAAAAACACTTGTTAGTTTTGTTTTGAAAATAAAATGGTTAATGCATTTCAACATATTATATTATTACTGCTATATCGTGGCACTATATTAACACTATAGTGTAATTAACGGGCCGGCGGGCGGGATGCTACAATTTGTCATGGTTGCCGGCGTAGCTATCGTAGCTGTGCTACGGCGCTATGGTGCTACGACGCCACGTAGTGGGTTGTTTTGTTCTAAATAATAGTGATTTATTTTCGTTCACTTGTCTTGTACTATACCATAGGAAAATGGTACGTTTTGCAGAACATTTTGGTTTTGTCAAAAGCAGGATAGCAGTCTTTACTTGGCGATATCTATGGCATTCACAGCTTTAGTCAGTTGGGTTACTTTAATACGTCGAGAAGGGGAAACAGCTGGCAGGCGACCGATCATAAAGATAATTCCAAATTACTAATAAGTCTTATAATAGGTTAGATATTTTAAGCCAAACCGAGAGAGTGGGAGAAGGAATGTAGCAGAAATTATAATAAGATAATTAGTCGTATCCTAGTCATGGTGATTACCTGAATCCTTTTGCAATAGCCCAGTTTGCATCCAATCCTCATTGATACTAACTGAACTATATAATATGAACTGTCAAAGGGTATCTACGTATCGGACACAATACAATATTACAATGTAAACTGTACGTTTACGGTCAGGCTCATGCCTTGTGTAAGCCTACCAAACGACCGGGGAAATCAATGACTCTTTAAAGATGTAACATAAATCCAGTAGATGGTGCAGTTGTCATCCGGGTGCAAAGCTGTGGAAAACTGCTAGTACAAATTAATGACAGAAAAACAAGCTATAAAACTTTTTTTCAACTCAAATCTTATGATAGTTTCTCACAACAGGAGATCTACCATAAACAACTAAGTGACACTGATGCACCGAGCCTTTACGTCCAAGTTTTATCGATCCACAGGGTGCGGACGAAATATAAAGTTCAATAAAAGTCCCCCACCCGACTCCGTATCCCGGATTTATCGGTCTAACCCCCATGTAAATAAATAAAGTGGAAACGCATGCATTCCTTATGAGAGCCGCCGCGAGCGGGTTACGAAAACTATTGATTGTAACTGTATTGTTATAATTGACGGGTATTTTTAAAACCTTTTTTAACTTGTGTAAATGTGTTTTTTTGATTATAGATCTTTTTAAATTATGTTTAAGATGGTTTTTTATCTTTCAATCCAGTTTTTTTTTACTTGAACAGAACGTAGCCCCAAACTAGGATTTACTCCTGCGTCGTGGTTGCGTCTGTGTTGTGGGTCACACAAAGATTTGTCCCGTGCGGTAATTGAACCCGCGACTATTAGACACAACGGGTGAAGCGGCTGAAGCTCTTAACCACTGCGCTAAATCGACCGTTAAATAAATATGTTTTTATGAGATGAGGACGTGGTAAATTGCTTTGTTCCCTGTAGTTATCGAATAAAATATCAAATAGTGTCAAAATCCAAAATAGTTGAAGTTTAGGGCTGGGCTCAGTAGTGTACTAATGTCCAGCAGTGGACTGCTATAGGCTGATAATGATAATATCATATTAGATTTATTTCTTTATTCATTTCTGACTTCTTTAATGATTGGTTATTATAAAATAACTTAAAAAAATGAAAACCAACTTTAAAAAAGCGAAAATAAATATTTGAAGTCGATGCCGGTCGGTCAAATATTTAGTTTTCGCTTCTTGAACTCGGTTTACCTTTTTTTTAAAAGGTATTTATTCTACAATTTTATTACTCTGCCTAGTTCTACAATAATGTACCTACATGATTGATATAATACCCATAATAACGGAATCTATACATTCGTGCTGTTTGCCGTTAAAAAGTCCCCTGGTGTATGTTCAAAATTCAAGGTTCAATACCGATTTCATTAAAATAAGACCACATGGAAACTATACTAAGCCATTCATAAATAAACACACTATAAAAACACAGACGAATTGTGAACCTCCTCCTTTTTTGATGTCGGTTAATAATCTGATTCGGTATATGGTACGGTACGTATAGGATTAACACAATACTTCTCATAGCACAATCTGTAGGTTCGTATCATTTACCGTTAAGGAGTTCCCTGGTGTATCTTCAAAGTCCAAGGTTCAATACTGATGAAATTAAAATTGGACCACCTCAAAGCAAAACAAGAAGAATGATCAAAATCGGTTAACAATTAACGGAAGTATCGGTGACCATACTTAAAAAAAACTAACATACACACGAACATAGCACCTCCTCCTTTTTGAAGTCGGTTAAAAATAACGCATGATTCTTTAATGAGAGTGATTCTTTATATTAAATAAAAATTAAAAAGAAAGTTTGATTAAGGCGACAATCAACTCGCGCACTTCGTGAGGCTAGCACTTGGTGACCGCTCTAATCACTGAGTTACCGAAATTTTCCAACCCGAAGTAAGTTTTACTAAAACAACGATTCAATAACCCTTCAATGGTTTTAAACATTTTTTTTTATTTAACCCCTATATATTACGTAACTAAACAAAGAACATTTCTCCTGCTATTCTAACGCTTTTGAAACTCAAAATGTCGTTTCTGTTCTAGTCAATTTATCTAAGTCGAAACTTCAATCAGATTAAAGTACATTTAACTGAAGCTAAGAGTTCAATTCGGGGAGACCGGAGAAAGAAATATGGCGTCAGGTAAGAGGGATTCAATTCAATCAGCTTGCCACCTTTGCCGGCTTGATTTGATGAGATTGTCGAAAATCAGAATAGTAGTGTTTATTTACAAAGCATGAGTGTGGTGGAAGTGAGAGATGTGGGAAGGGAAGATCCGCTTAGAACTTTGAACTTTCTGCCTATCCTGTAAGAATTAGAATCCCAAAAAGTATAGGATCTGACGTGTTGATATTATGCCACTTTTATTAAAATTCTGTTGTGGAAAGGTTACATTTAAATATTTAATTAGGAGATAATAAATGTCTTTAAATGTTGGCTTAAGAAATGTTTCCAAGATAGAGTTTGCGACAGTGTAATAATCCCTTTATCATAAAATGTCAGATCTATCATTGCCTGTTCTGGGTTTGAGACAGGTCCTGTGTTCTTTTTTTTATTTTATAAATTTCTTGTTTTTTTTTAAACGTAGCCTCACCTTAGCAATTATTATTGCATCCTGTGTGCGTTTATAAAATGAAATTCACATACACTAACACCACGACCGAAATTCATATTTGTGGGTCACACAAACATTTTGTCTAGCACCCGCGACTACTTGATCCGGTTCGAGTCCTAGGTCAGACAATTTTAATTTTTCTATTGGAACATTCTGTCACAGTCTTAAGGTTTCGCCACATAGCCGACGCGGCGCGACGGGAGTGCGACGGTAGCACGGCTTGGGGAGTTGTGATGTAACAGCGCAGCCCCGCTCGGCGCGACGGCAAACGTCCGCCGTCGCGCCTGACGCGATTACAAACGAAGCACGGGGGAGTGAGACACCAACATACGTGCGTGCGGGTCGCTCCCGCAGTGTGACGTGTGCGCTGCCGGCTGCACGGCCGACCGCCGACCGAGCGCTTCCGCCACGCTCCCGTCGCGTTCCGTCGGTTATACGGCCAAACCTTAAAGGTTTCGCCTAGTAATCTAGCATCATCGACGATGTGTGAGTGTACACAGTTCACCTATTTCACGACCGTTTAAGGAATGTAGACGTGACAGTAGTTGTAGTAGACTCGTTAGTCTAGTGGCGAATAATGCGCTTTGTGATTAGTTTTGTGATCATACCCAATTGGGGGAATATAGGCGCGACGATGTATTATAAAATTTTACTAAATTTTATAAAACACAAACACCAATTTTCTTAAAAACATTCCAATAGTAGGCTTTACTTTCAAAGATCCATTAGATTTACAGTACATATGTACACTACATTTTAGAATCCCCAATCGCATCAAATTGATCGTGACTTTTAAACCGTATTTTGTTTACAATATCCGTTTGTATCAATTCTATCGCGTGGCCGATTTGAATGGAATAATCGCCGGCTCGATAGAATTTGCTAAAAGATCGAACATCAAAAAGGCGGGGCAGCAATGCCAGTCGATTTGTCAACATCATTGCGGTTAT
Organism: Phalera bucephala; assembly: GCA_905147815.2. Lineage (NCBI taxonomy): Eukaryota > Metazoa > Arthropoda > Insecta > Lepidoptera > Notodontidae > Phalera > Phalera bucephala. Next base: position 22,794,309 of record LR990615.1, read on the forward strand.
CCCTGTGTCGTCCAAACAAATTGGATGGGGTTTAAAGGTGCCCAGATATACGCTATAATGAATGAGTTTCGTTTTATTTTGCTATTTAGCGTGCGAGATATGTAACTTTTGTACGTGGGCTATGTAATGTTGGCTAGCCTTTGATGGCTGTTCAAAATCGCATGATAAAAAAATCGCAATAAAAAATATATAGTCAGGCCTATACGAATACGTGTACAGTATACATCCTCTTTTTTTCATTACGAGGTCCCTATTTTTTATACACGACGTGTTTACGTCTAAGTGCCTATTTTATTTAAAAATAATTAGACAGCAGTGATAGCCTAGTGGTTAGACCGTTGAACTACAAAGTCAGACGTCTCGGCTTCAAACCAAGGCACGCACCTCTGTCTTTTCAAAAGCATGTGCGTATTAAAGATTAATGATCACTTGCATTAAAGGTGAAGGAAAACATCTTGAGGAAATCTGCTTGCCTAAAAGTTTCTCGAAGGTGTGTAAAGTTCACCAACCCGCACTGGGCCAGCGTGGTAGACTATGGCCTAAACCCGCCTAAGGCCCGTGCCCAACAGTGGGACAGTTTCTTAACAGGCCTAATATTATTATTATTATTACACACTAGGATTTATTCATGAGTCGTGGGTGAGTTTGCAAACATTAAAATTCACAATGCAAACATTAAAAGAAACAAATAATTCTCGGTCACACAAAGACTTGTCCCGTGCGGGAATCGAACCCGAGACTATTCGACCCAGTGGGCGGAGCGGCTTAAGGTCTTAACCACTGCGGCAAATCATCCGTCAAAGAAAAATTATCAATCTCGTTGGTCCTTGGCTGACGATTAAGAGATTCTGTGTTCGAATTCTAATTAGGATAAAGTATTCTTGAGGTTTTTCTGTCAAAAATGGGAGTAAGCTCACCTCCTATTCTGCCTGGTTTAAAGGGAAAGGACTCGTCCCCTTTTACAGTGGGACCTAACATCGTCAGAAAAATGTAGACGTACCTTTGCCAATCTGAAAAAAAATGGCGTGAGAGTGTTTATTTCTTTTATTTAATGTTGCCCCTACTGGTACGTATAACACGTTGCTCTACAATAAATCACTAGGTTCAACTCACAAAACCCGCAGAGGTTTGTCCGTGACAATATATATTTTTAAACAACCCACAAACATCTTTTAAACCCACATCACTTACATGATCCCATGTAAACATTTCACTGATACTCGAATAAATTACAGAGAGATAAAAAAAACAAAACAGTAGGATCCTTATTCGCTATGACCAATAAAATACGTATAGCGCGACAAGGATCTTTTGGCCTGTGGATAATTGACAAGGGCGTTGGTGTGAAATTAGGGTTACCATTTAGTAAAATTTTCCTTCTTCCAGGGAAATATTTCAACAGGTGGGTAAAACGGTTATTAATTAAAAAAAGAACTTGGGTAAATTTCATAGCGAACGGCAACTCTGCGATTGCCATGAAGTGACATTTTCATCTTGATGACAGCGTTAGTTCCGATCCGATTTTGGCCGCGGGCCAAAAGATCGTTGTCGTACTATCAAACGGCGTATTACGATAAATGGTCGTGAAATGGTCCTCCTACCTGACGCCATATTTCTTTTTCCGGTCTCGCCAAATTGAACTCTTACCTGCAGTTAAATGTACTTTAATCTGATGGTACAGTAGCATACGAGTACATTACGCGATAATTTCATTATAACGCGCCGCATTGTGTCATAGCGAATAAGGGTTCAGGATTGGATAGGATACAAAAGGCGGGTATTTATAACATTCGAAACACATAGGCAAGGGTTGCTACCCCAGCCGGAGGGGTGGAACGTGGTCTAAATGTTTCAGTCGAATTTACATCCGGCGATACTGGCTTCATGCTGAATATTTATTCGGGCAACCCTATAACGAGGTGCCAAGCTGGCTAGCACGTACCGATAGTTTAGGGATTATAGTGTCTGTGAATCTGGTTTATGGTTTACGGCTTTTGATTGGATTTAGGAGGTATGTACGAACAAATAGGTAAGTTTTTATGGACATATTTGAAGTAGTCATCAAGGTTGGAAAATTTCCTGTGTTCAAATATTTGTTGATCTTATAATAATATAATTATATCATCGTCATCATCATCATCAGCCCGTGTCAGTCCACTGCTGGACGTAGGCCTCTCCCATGGCACGCCACGGAGCTCGATCTTCAGCTCTCCTTCTCCAATCGTAGTGCAGGGCGCCCTGTAGCTAGGTGGGGCGACGATATTCGTAAGGCAGCGGGCAGGGATATAATTATATATAATTTGAAAGAGAATTCAAAAGTTTCAGAACTATGCAAGAAGACGTATATTAGTACGATGTTCTGTCTGCAATTTTTTTTTGGACCAGGTGTGCTTCGTTGTTCTAGTCTAGATGTCCAAATCTTAGATCGTCCAAAAAAAATTCCAGCATCAGTCCTGAATTTGGAGTTGTGCCAAGCAATAGGCTCGCCCCCTGTTGGAGAAAAGTGACTGTACATAGTACACCTTTGCCACCTCCACCGGGGAGCAAAAGCGTGACGGTGTTTATGTGACGTAGGTACTGTTTTGGAAATACATACATAATTGGTTGATATTGGCAGACTGGTTCCTTAATGATAGCTCCTGATATTGTCTTTTATGATTCTTTTCACTCGATTGAGTTTTATGGTATATCTCTGAATTTTTTTTCGGATCAAAATCAAATTCACCTATATGAGTGTGCGTGACTACATTCATGGTGAAGAAGTGGCTTTTATAATAGAAAATTTAATAAAAAAGCCTATCCAAATCCGCAATGAAGACATGGGGTAAAATTTAACCCTAAAAATACAGATGGGTCGAGAATCTTCTCCTTTTTTCATCGGTTAGCAAAAGAAGATCTAAGGGTCTTTTTGTGAAATCTGTAATTTAATTATAAAAAAGTAAGCTTTTTGATAACTAAATTACCGATTCCACAACCCACAACAGCGTTGGTGCGCGCCAGTTTGCCAACACCAAAGAATTACCAACTAAAATTTCTTAAAACATTATTTTTAAACAATTACTCAAAGTGTTCCGATAGGGCACTAGTGCGCACTCGGGTGCAATGAAACGAGCATGATTGCCTATTCGTAAAGTTGCTCCAACTCCGAGCTGGAGATATGGCGCGGGGCATTTGGGGCATTACTGCTCTTATGGGAGGAATGATGGAATTACAATCACTGGGAATTGTTGAGTTAAAGAGGGATTTTGAAATCCTTTAAGTAAGTAAAATTTTAGGTGTCGATACTGCGATGAATTAGTGAGTGAAAGCATGAAAAAATGTCATATTAAATAATGCAGAATTGTTTCTTAGTGTTATGATCCGATCCAATTGCATTAGCTTGTTGTATGTCATGTGGGAAAATGTAGGAATATATTAGGAAATCATAACATCAACCATGAAAAAAAAATAAACACCATCACGCCTATATTCCCCATGTGGGCGTGGCAGGGGTGTAAAGTGTACACCCACTTTTCGCCGACAATGTTAAGTCCCATGTAATAGGCGGCGCGCCTATTGCCATATACTGACTCTGAACTGATAGGCATTTTTCGATAGAAATACTACATTTGTTCGGCTTAGATATTGAACCCAGGATGACTTGCTCGCAACGCGCATTATTCGCTACTAGATTTTGGATAATTATAGTACCTACTAGAATCTGCATGCAATATGCAATATATCAATGTTTCATATTAGATACAAAAATAAAGCAGTGAAAAAGAACCAGAATGTTCTTTGAAACCCTATACAAGGTGTATCGTAAATAACGCAAGAACTCAGACACCCTGATTAGATAATTGCTTCACAAATTCAATACGAAAGCCAGTTTTCCAAATTTAACATATTTTACCCCTTTTTTAAGCACATTTATACCCCAATTTACAATGAAACTTGTACGTGTATGTGTGTATATTGTGAAATACTTTAGTTACTTGATTCAAAGCAATGCGGAGATTTTAAATGCATATTTAAAATCCCCGCATTGCTTCGAATCAAGAATAAATTTAGTTTATTATAGCGCGCGAAATGAGTAACAGCTATTTTTGCAATTAAAAAAAATGATACATTAAAAATCTTTTATAAAAAAAAGGTAAACCGACTTCAAAAAGCAAAAAAAATAAATATTTGAAGTCGGTGCTGGTTGGTGCAGTCGGTTACTTGATACCGACTTTTTTGCTTTTTGAAGTCGGTTTACCTTTTTTTATAAAAGATTTTTATTTTACAATTTTAAGTGACCAGTGAATTATTCTATAGTAGGGTACCTATAGCATTGACGTAATACCCATAATATCTCAATTTACATATGCCTATTGTTTGTCGTTAAGGAGTTCCCTGTTGTATCTTCTAAGTCCAAAGTCCAGTGTCAATAAAATTAATATGGAACCACCTTGGAGATATCCTGAAACCAATGCAAAAAAAAAATATCAAAATCGGCCCACAATTGACGGAAATATCGCTGAACATACTAAATACATACATAAAAAAAAACTCCTCCTTTTTGAAGTCGAAGTCGGTTAAAAATTGGTGGAATCAATTCAGTTACCAATTTAGAACATATTACTTTCCTTACACCTTGTATATCCTATTATAGTATAGTATGTCTTCAAACCAAAGACAAGTTTTTTTAGTTCGTAACGTCTACCGTAACATCCTATGACATTAATGGCAACAAAGATACTCATCCACTTCCAATACCACCTCTATGAATAACTAATAATATCACACAAGCGTAATAAAATGACCCCAAATACAACAAGCCATTTTAAGACACAATACCCACTTGGCAATATTAATCTATTCGGGGGGATGAATTATGTATAAACTATTGTGTCGTGTACCGCAAACGGTGCAAAAACACATTCCCTGGTAGTTACGGCGCAGGTATTACGAGTTATTATGAGTTCAAGCTGGAGGATTTGCGGCCGTGTTGACTTCTCGGCGGGTATTTAAACTAATTGTTCTGTTTGCACTGGTTTTGAACTGGAAAATATACGTATAATGTTAGAGAATATTTCAAAGGACTCAGTATTGGACAGATTGACGTTAAAGTAATGCTATCGAGTTGTTATACCATCCTTTTCACTTTAAAGATTGGTTTTAGATTAGATCTTTTTTTCTTCTAACAATGATTGATAAAGTATACTCAGCTTCGTTGTTCTACTGGCACGTAGAGCGAGTGGCGATAATCTAATCTTAAGTTCGAATTCTAGGTCGAACAAAGTTAGCTTTTCTGTAGAAAAAAAATCTGTTACTGTTCAGAGTATAGAATAGTATCCGGCGTAGCAAAGCGGGTGTAGCAGAGATGTACTGTGTACTTCAATATTTTGAAGGCAATGCTAGAACGCTATGTACCTAAAAGAGAGTAAACCTGTTGCTTTTATTCCAAGCATATAATCCCAAACTACGGAAGGCTGATTTTTTTTCGATAGAGAAGCTTCAGTAATCCTATCCGGCTTAGTAATCCAGGACATCGTAATTACCAGCACAATATGCTACTACCAGTTAAACAGAACACTCATCTATCTATCTTCAGCCGAAAGACGTTCACTGCAGAGCAAAGGCCCCCCTAAAGACCAGCACAACGACCGGTTTTGTGCTGTACGCATCCAACTTTTACCCACGACCCTCACCAGGTCATCAGTCCATCTTGTAGGGGGCCTGCCCACTCCACGTCTTTCGGTACGTGGTCGCCACTCGAGAACCTTTCTGCCCTAACGGCCATCAGTTCTACGAGCGATGTGCCCTGCCCACTGCCACTCAAGTCGTCCTGCGGATCTCCTCATTTCTGATTCGATCCCGCAGAGCAACTCAGAATATGCATATATAAATATTATTCAAGTATTAAATGTTGCCTGGAAGAGATCACTATAAGTGGTAAGGCCCCTCATTGTTACATTACCTTGCAAGTTTATAATATTGCATTTCTATATTGTGTATCTTTAGTGGAATAATAAATTGTTATCTTTCTATCTATTATGCCCTAATAAAGCACGGAAGAGGCAAAACATTAAAAATCGCTAACCCATCAAATACCGTTCATAGCTGCACAGGTCCCGCCAACCATTTTAAATAACTAGTTTTCTCATATTTATGTGTCCCTCGTCGCCAATATTTAAATATCGGACTACCCACAAACCAGGCCATCCTCGATATTCCATCAACGGAGTTATCATAAGTCGGTTATCCTTCATAAGCCACTCACATTAGTGGATTACACGTGAAAGCTTTCCGTTCCTAAGGCGATCTGTAATCGGCTTTCTGACCCTTTTTTATACGTACGTAAATAGTTGTCGATATATTTTGTCTTTGATCACAATGAGGATATAGAGACCTCGTATTAGCAAAATCACATGGAATTTATGTTTGTTGATATAATTTTGTATGTTAGAGCAAATAAGCAAGTTTTGTAATAACGTAGCTTCATTGAGTCTTATGAGTGATTCACATAATTAATATAGTTTGTAGAAACACTGACGGGCAAGCTGATTATGGTAACCGATTAGATGATAACGTTCATCGTTATAAACTTTAACTTGTAAAAATTTGGTCGTTAAATTGAAATATGTAGATGTTCAGAAATATGTGTCAGCTCGACCGTCGTAACAATAATAATAAAACCATATTCTTTGTTTTATATCTCACGCGCACAACACACATACACACACCGTCACGCCTATATTCCCCGAGCGGGGATGGCAAAGGTGTACTTATATACCCACTTTTCGCTAACGATGTCAGGTCCCATGTAATAGGGGGCGAGCCTATTGCCATATACCGCGCACAATTACAGACTCCGGCCATATACTGGGAACTTTTTCGTTGGGAAAACTTTATTTGTCAGACCTAGGATTTGAACCCAGAACTTCGTCATCACCAAGCCATGCGCTTTGCCACTAAACCAACGAGGCAGTTTATCTCTCATCTATCAAAACATGTCTTACTCGTAACTTCTATGCATCTTCGAACACCACTATACAATAATATTATTACAGATGAAACCCACAAAACCCTTCCCCCAATTCAACACTTCCACACCACAGCATAACTCAGAAAACGCTACTGGGCACCTACATACTACCCACAGGGATACTCGTGTTCAATTACTCAACAAGGAATCAGCCGAAATGGCGCTACGCCGCGCTATTATAAATTTTGTGACAGTAGTTAAATGATCAACAGCCAAAAAACATAAACAATGGCATCATTTTAGTACACTTCTTTGATTAAACTATTTTATTGATCAATTTATTATTTTAACAGAAGCTGACATGTGTAGGTGTTCAGAAATATGTGTCAGCTCGACCGTCGTAACAATAATAATTAAACCATATTCTTTGTTTTATATCTCACGCACACACACACACACGCCGCCAAGCCTATATTCCCCAAGCGGGGATGGCAAAAATATAATATATTGACCTTACTTGAATAAAAAATATTATTTGCCACCTTAACGGAAAGTCTTCAAACAGTTTTCTAATATCCTAAAATATAATCTTAGATTTGTCATCTCAAAAAATAAAGAATCTTTAAAATCACAGTACAAAACAAATCATACAGAAAAAAAATTTAAAGCGTTCTCAATTGCCGTATCTTACTATTTATCTATTTATTTTCACACCAAGTTTTCCAAATACCAGAATCAAAGTGATACTCAAAGGTAGTTGGCGGAAAATGGCTTGTAAATAATAAAAAAGATGTCGGGGTGTTTCTGGGAATGTTCCCCCTTTCCCTTTCGTCGGGTCGCGTGCTGGTTTCTTTCGTTTATCCATTGTACGAGGCACAGTTTTGGTCTTGAATAGATTATTATGTGAGATGATTATGGTTGGTGATTGGAAGGTACGTTTTTGTTGACCTATTTTGTATCTGTGTGAAGAGGGCTGCAACCACTCGGCAACCTCCTAGGTTGCCGATTGTAGGTTTATTTTTGGCTTATAGTGTGGGCAATAAAGCAAGTTTAAATAATGTGTTATATATTATATAAGACGTGTTTACGTAAAATGTACCTTCAAGATATTTTCTCAGTCATGTGTTTCTTTAAAAAAAATATCTCTTAATCCACTCGAATAGCTATGTGCAGCCGAATAAATAAAATATTTATGAAAGTGAGATAGGTAGAACCGATAAAAAAAGTTTGTATTAGAATCTTACTACCCTGTTAATGTGCTTAATTGTAAATTATTGGCACTTAATTATCGAAATAGCAGTGAAAATAAAAAATATATAATCAAGTACTTAATTAAGAAGATTAATGTCTTTTACATTGATTATACAAGCAACAACATAAGTAAACAAAACTATCAACTTCGGGAAGTTTGTAGATTTTAAAAACAAAGTTGTGCACTGGCGTGAAACTGCTAGAAAACTTAAAAGCTGGTTAAGTCGTGAAAAATACGGGTGTGTATATCGTCCAACATTTTATAATGCATAAATATATAAAAATTGACGTATCGGATTTCGGAATTTGTATTTTTTTCATTTTCACTTATCTATCTAAATACATTCAGGTAATAATTGTAATTGTCAGGTCAGACTTAAGTAGAAAACTATATCTAGTTTTCTACTTAAGTCTGACCTGACATAGTGATAGTCTGACTGATAGTCTGTACGTTAATATACACGCTCTATTATGCCAAGCTAATATTGTGTATCTTGTGCTGTGACATATTTGTTTCTGTTCTTTCTTTCTTTGTCCATGTTAGAATTTCTTAGTAGGGTTATTACAAAAAAAATCTTTTAATCTCCGTGCTTAAAACATGTTTTATATGTATTATAAACAATTTCTTGAACAAGTTTTAAATACTTTCTAGATTTGCAAATAAAATATACTCACGTACGTACAGAAAATATTTTCTTTTAGTATTTATTTATTTTTTATCTTTTTTATGACATTGATATCAAACACGAACATTATCAAAAATTACAGGATAGGCGAAAAATATTTTTATACATGGAACCCACTAATAACTCAAAGTCAAAGCCAATATTCTACCAAAATTACAACATAACATGCTATTTTTAACGGAGTTTACAAGAACGAATGAGGTTCTCAATTCGTCTGTATATATTTTAGTAGCCAAAAATATAGTACAACATGTTCGTGGAACTTTCCTATCAGTATGTCCTGTATTTTAAGCCGACATCAGACAACACCTTGGCAGGCACTCCGGCGAAATTGGAAGAGAAAATAAACAGAAAAGTTCACGTAGAAGATTACACCTGAGGAGTTTGATGCAAACACGATTTCGGCTAGATGCTGTCGGTTCGTAGTTTCAATCATAGTAACGTGTTACTGTAGATAACACAGACCGTGATATGTATCGAAAGATGAAAAATATTGAAAATTTATTTTTGTTTATTGAGTTCTCGTCTTTAGATTTTAAATTTAAACAAAGAATTCACTAAATTCAAATAGACTACAATAGAACAATCAGAAATAAACCGCGATGAAATCGAAAAAAATGTTTAGTTGCATTTCTATATTGGTTTATCAAAAGTGAAACAATATTGAAGATGTTATTACAATTGATCTGGTGCAGGGCATTGTTGTTTGGTTTTTCATTTTAAGGGAAAACCTAACTATCTCCCAAAAACAGGCTCTATTTACAGATGATTGTTGATGAAATATATATAAAAGTGAAGATGAAAATGTCGTTAATTTAATATGGAGTAAAATTTAAGTTTACGCATTCCATTTTCCAAAACAATACTTAAAAAAAAACTCTATTTTATAATGGTCAATTAGATACGTCTTAAATATACATTATATAAGATATACTCTATCTCTTGTCTTTTTTATTTTGATTAATTATATCTGAATTATTTGGAAAAAATATCTGTATATATCAGCATTTTGGGTCCTCCGGGCATACTTTTCACTCTTGTCAAGATCAGACAAGGGATACTTTAAAACAAATATTCTCAAGGTAATTGATTTCGTTAGAAATCCCCTTAAGACCCTGAAGGCCTTTAGAACTGGACCGGACAAGATGGCAACTTCGTTCCCAGCAGTTAGGAGTCTTTGGCTGTATTACATTTGTAGAGTTATTTAGTGTCTAATGTTCTACACTTTAATATCCACAATATTTCATTATAATTGCTTCGATATAATTTGTTTTAGTTACGTATTCATAACGAGATGCAAAATCTTCTAAAGGGCAATTGAGAGAGCTATGCTCTGAGCTTTCCTGCAAAACCGAGCCAGAAATCTGTAGGAAAACCAAAGACACCAACATAGCACTCAGTATTTTCAAACTTAAGTAACGATGAGCGGAGCACATTGCTAGTAGGACTGACAGCCGTAAAAACAGAAATATTCTCGAGTGGCGACTACGTTCCGAAAGAAAGTGGGCAGGACTTCCACAAATTAAACCGACAACCAAACAGACGTAACCGGTTGGCGTGGCGATCATGGGAGGAGGTCTTCGTCCTGCACTGAACGTCTTTCAGTTAAAGAAAGAAAGAACTGTTTTACCACAGAGGTTTATGTTTAACTACAGAGGCCCCGGCTTGGGTGTCACACCTATGTAGTTGCCCAGATAGAAGAATGGTAGATAGATAGATAAATTCTTTATTGTGCACCAATAATGTAACAAATAGTGAATGGACATAAACAACATTACAAGTAACACAAAGGGCGGCCTTATCGCTAATGAGCGATCTCTTCCAGGCAACCTTAGGATGGAGAATTAATCTAATTAAAAGGATAGAAACGAGAATATTAACATTACTTAAATACTATAAGAACAAAAAGATGCTAAGTAAAATAAAATCTTAACCAAAATAGTAATAATAGTAGGATAAGCGAGTGAATTTGAAAAGTGCGTAATTATAATGGAGGTGCTAATACCGGATCTGGTAAGCGGTCTGAAAAGTAAAATTCCTTAAGTAGGTTACCTTCATACTATCCCATACTACTAAACTTTTTTCTTTCCTGTGGAAAGTCCTGCATATGACTTCCGCGAGCCTCGGGGGAAGCTCGCGGGGCGTATCGGATTCTTATCGAAAAAAACCCCAGCATCAACACTTTGAAGGGGCTCCGGGATCTCCGTATGGAACGCACCGGTGCCCCTCTCGTGCAGCGCTTTGAAGAGCCCGCCATCTGGGGGGAGACCTGATGACAGGCTCCGCCCGCACCATCTACTATACAAAGCACTGGTAAACTAACTCCAAATAAGTGGCAAACACATTACATTTGACTGAAACATTGTGCATGTTAAATAAAAGCCACAGGAATCTAAAGGCCTTAGTTGAAGACAGTCCCGGGTTAGTTTCCCGCGGCATGATGAAGGCGCGTAATTTACTGTGTCCCGGTTACGTTGTGACAGATGGCCGACCGTACAGCATGCGGACCGCTTAGGTAAGTATTTGGATGTGGTATTTTAAATATTTCATGATTCTAAAATATAATTAACACTATCATAGTCAGCTTCTGTATAAGTACCTAAAAACACTGAGGAACTAATATTCACTAGACTGTCTTAAATCTCCACGTTGCGGGGTAGGCAGAGAGTACAGAGTTCAAACAAGTTCTTTCCTTACACCTCTTTGGCTTCCTCCACTCTTATTGTTCGTCTCATACATGCTCGCCGGTTACGGAGACTCTTGACTTGTCCTTCAGATAAGATTCGGTCTATTTGGTCATGGTAAGATAGTCTAGGTCTTCCCCGGTCTAGGTCTTCCTTCTTTCGCATTGTATATCTGTTTTGTCGTTCTCTTCTTTTTTTATATCATGAGTATATGACTCCATGTATTAAAATAAATGTCCCTTCTTTCTTCTTCCTCTCTAACACTCTTGTTGGAAGATAGTCCTGGGTTAGTTTACCGCGGGATGATGTAAGCGTATGTAATTTTTTTTAGGTTTTTTATTTTCATATATACTTTCTTCCCTTAACCTCCCGCTTGAAGACAGCCCCGAGTGAATTTCCCGCAGGATATTGAAGGCGCGCATTATATTTTTTACTTTTATCACAAATATTATGTTCTCTCTTTTTTATTTCATGAGTATACTCATAATTTCTCCTTCTTCCCTAAAACTCCAGTTTGAAGACAGTCCCGGGTCAGTTTCCCGCGGCATGATGAAGGCACGTAATTTACTCTGTCCCGGTTACGTTGTGACAGATGGCTAACCGTATCGCATGTGTATCGCTTAAGTAATATAAAGAGTGTTTGGATGCGGTATATTGCATATTGTTTTTCGGGTTTGTTGTGTTTATTGACAAGAACGATATAATTAGTGCGTGTATAATTGTAATATAATGTAATTATTATTGTATAATTTAAACCCTATTGCTGTCACGCCTATATGCCCTAAGCGAGGGTGGCAGAGGTGTATTGCTGATACCAGAGATAGGCGAAATGCAATGCAAGTATAAGTTCCATTGTAATAGGGGGCGAGCCTACTATCACGATAAATGGCGCGATTTCGGTCCCCCGACTGCAGCTGGGATTTTTAGATAGTAAAATCTCAATAACGGCTACGGAATCTTCATTAGAATAGCACCAATGCCCCTCTGCGCCTTGCTTCATAGAGTTAGTTACCGAGGAGGAAGACAGGACTCCCCTGACACGTTGTTTACACAGTCGCATGACCCCGACTATCTGTGTTTAGTTGCCTATTTCATGAAATTGCCGTCTCCAACTGTAGTGTTACGTTCTAGCTCATCAAACTCAAACGCAGGCCTCATTTGCTAAAATATTCGGGCCATCTGCGACCTCATGACTGTTTTAGGATATATATCATTGGCCACGCCAGGTTCCGTGGTATTATATTCTTGATTAAAATGTATTTGAGTGGAAATTTGTGCAGATTTTCATGAAATGATGTCAGGGTATTAATATTTCGTTGGATTGTCATGTTTTTATGTCTATAGGAATTATATATATGTTCTTCCGGTATATCGGGCTGGCTGACAGGTGGCTTCATGGAACATTGGTTCTCCTCCTCCTCCTTGCGTCGTACTCCTCAGTGTTGAGGGTCGCAATCTTTAAGAAGATCTTGAGCTTTAATAATGTCTTTCCATTTGGTCCTATCCTCTGCGACATGAATTGCGTCGCTGACACTGCAATCGAGCGCCGACCGAATCTGGACGGACCACCGCACGGCACTCCGATCTCTGGGTCTCATCCCTTCTATTTTGCCAGTGATCAAAAGTTTTTCTAAGGTGTAGCTTGTTTTCTGGCAATGTGGCCAAAAGTTCCAGGATTTTGCGCAGGAACATAGGTAGTTTATACTTTTTACGGTGGTGTTTGCTCCCATATAGACGGCCTGGTCAGTGGTTAAGAGTTTAAACCGTTCCGCTCACTGGATCAAGCAGACGCGGGTGTAATCACTCTCTTTCTCTTCTCTTACTCTTTTTGAAAAAAACGTAGCCCCACTCTAGGATGTATTCCTGTGTCGTGGGTGTGTTTACAAACATGAAAATTCACATACACAAATAGCCACAACAAAAAAAAATATTTTGGATCACACAAAGATTTGTTCGGTGCGGGAATCGAACCCGCGACTATTAGACACAGTGGCGGCTTAAGCTCTTAACCACTGCGCTAAATCGTCCGCCAATCCCCGCATGAGACAAATCCTTGTGTGATTCACAGATCTTTGTTTCAGACTGGTTGTTTGTGCATGGAAATTTCATGTTCGTAAACGCACCCACGCACAGGAATAACTCCTAGTGTGGGGCTAAGTTTAACAAAAAGAAAAAAGCAGTTACAATTTTTGACTAAATTCTCCAATAGTAAAAAAATATTTATTTATATAACCCGGAGGAAGATTATAACATTTGTAAGTGCTTCTGAAGTAACAAAGTCTAAATTGTTTCAGTCTATAGAGAGAGAGGTGTACTGAGTACATCCACTTTTCACCGACGATGTTAGGTCCCATGTAATAGGGGGCAAGCCTATTGCCATATACCGGGCACAAATCCAGACTCCGGGCTCATACTGGAAAGTTTTCGTTAGAAAAACTATATTTGTCCGACCTAAGATTTGAACCCAGGACCTCGTGACCACAAAGCGATGTGCTCTGCCTCTGGACCAACAAGCCAGTCAGTTTATACATCTACTGATTATGAAGTGAGAGGGTATGAGACTTACTACGAGAGTGGAGGAAACGAGAGAGGACTCAAGGAAAGAACCTCGGAGCTTTGTACTCTCTGCCTACCTTGCAAGGGATTTGGCGTGATGATATAGATCTGATCCGATGATACATCTATCACCGGACCAGAATGCGGCTCTACTGAGACAATGGCCGTTTTTTAACCGACTTCTAAAAGGAGGAGGTTCTATGTTCACCTGTATGTATGTTCACCGATATTTCCGTCAATTGTGGACCGATTTTGATGTTTTTTTTTGCATTGAGTTCAGCATAGCTCCAAGGTGGTCCCTTTTGGAACTCCTTAAAAACAAACAATACGAATACATAGATTGAGATATTATCGGAGTAACATCAAGCTTATAGGTACCATACTATAGAACTAAGTAGGATATTTACTGACTTTAAAAAAGGCAGAAGATTCATAATTCATATGTGTTTTTTTATAACTTCTTTGCTTATAAACCGATTGTGATAATTATCTTTGCATTGGATTCCGTATAGCTCCGAGGTGGTTCCCATTTTAAGTTTATCGGTATTGGACCTTGGACTTTGAAGATACACCATGGGACTCCTTGATGGTAAACAGCACGAATGTGTATTAAAGCAAATTCAGTTCATATGAGTAGGTACATAAGATATAGGTACATAAATATTAATAATTAATTAACTCATCACTTAAAATTGGAAAACCGACTTCAAAAAGCGAAAAATAAATATTTGAAGTCAGCGCCAAGTAACCGACTGTATCTACTGGCACCGACTTCAAATATTTATTTTATGCAAACTTGAAGTGGAATTTCTTTTTTTAAGATTTTTACTTGACTTTAAAAATTACAGTGTATGTTGTCGACATTACCGATTAAGGAACTACTCCAACCCATTATATACATCTTAAGATAACTACAAACCTGTTGGAACTCTGAACTCTGTCTACCCCACAAGAGACCTGACGTGATGATATACATGGAGATAGATAACTACACAGTTTTACTAGCAATGTTTCGACTTGTACCGACCCATCATCACAATAAAACATTAATATAACACCCGAAAATTCCATTGCCTTTATTTCCGTCGTTCAGTAAAAGGGGATTTGGATACACAAAATGGAATAATTTCCTGCTTTCAGGGACATTCGAGTGTAAAACTGTTCGCTATTAAAATGCTTCTTTGGATTGCTCTTGCCATTATCAGTTGTTTTTTATGTTTTTTTTTTAATACGTTATCCCGTAATAATATTAGCCTATACTGTCCCAACGCTGGGTAAGCCTTCTCCCACAAATCGAGGTGACAGAGATTAGGTCATACTCCACTCTCGCGCGGACCCAGTGTGGATTGGTCATAGTGTTAATATGAGCGCTGACGTCGAACATTTTGCGCTGAAGTCGAACATTTAGCGCTGAAGTCGTACGTTTAGCGCTGAAGTCGAACGTTTAGCGCTGAAGTCGAACATTTAGCGCCGATGTCGAACATTTAGCGCTGCAGTCGAACATTTAGCGCTGAGTCGACACTCACGAGCGTTGAAACACGTAGAAGGCGCGTGTAACAGATTATTTATTATTTATTTTAAGTGTATTACGTATATAGGCAGAGTATTTACTTTTATTTATAATATTTAAATAGTAAAGCGTAAGGTAGAAGATAATCCATAGCTATCCAGGTAAATAAAACAGGTAAGGTCCAAATATATATGTATTTTAAAGGCATTGCTTAGGTTTATAGTTTTATAATAATTTATATAAACACTTAACTTGTATACTCCTTCAGAGTAACTCCCCTTGTAATATACAGTCACGTAATTTAATTTAATAATTTTATAATAAGCAGAGTTCTGCTCGCTTCGACGGTCGGACACAGAATGATTCCTGTCAATCGATTACATTCCTTTTTATACTGTCAACAAACAATGCCGAGAGACACGTGTTCACATTCTAATGATTTCATATTGTCTTATTTATTACAAAGGTCATTTAAAATCCTAAATATATTTATTCATTAAATAACTATAAAATTCTTACCATAAAACACCTCGTGGTTTCTTATTAAAATAAAATAAACATAACCTATAATCGCACCTCATGACTCCAATTTAAAATGTATATTTACATTTGGAGTATTTAAAGCATATAGCACAAGTACAGCCCACGGGAGAGGCCCAATTTAGTGTATATTAACGTATTTTGGCACAGTAAACAAATAAATTCACATATATTTTCACAGGGGTATATAAGGAAAGAACCTGTTGGAACTCTGTACTCTCTGCCTACCCCGTAAGGGATCTGGCGTGATGATATAGGTAGATAGCTATTTTCACAGAACCTATCACGTGCGTTTTAAGCGCCGACTCGAGCGTTTTTACACTAATTGGTCATCGCATACTAGAAATTACTCCCGCTTCGTGGGCTCGTTAACAGACATTACATTTATATACACTAAGAACAAGGCCGATACATTTTATTTCTTTAAAACGTAGCCCCACACTAGGATTTACTCCTGTGTTGTGGTGCGTTTACAAATTCACATACACAAATCGCCGGTACTTAAAGTCCTTCAGAGGCTGTTTAATTCCGTCTTGCTCGAAGGAAAAACGCCGGAAGCGTGGAACAGGGGTGTGGTGGTACTCTTTTTCAAGAAAGGTGATAACACTTTACTGAAGAATTATAGGCCCATCACACTGCTGAGCCATGTTTATAAGTTGTTTTCGAGAGTCATCACGAATCGTCTCGAACGCAGGCTGGATGACTTCCAGCCTCCCGAACAAGCCGGTTTCCGGAAAGGCTTTAGTACCATAGACCACATACATACGCTGCGGCAGATTATACAGAAGACCGAGGAGTATAATCGGCCACTATGCTTGGCGTTTGTGGACTATGAGAAAGCCTTCGATTCGATCGAGACTTGGGCGGTTCTTAGATCTCTCCAGCGATGCCGCATTGACTATCGGTACATTGAAGTGTTGAAGTGCTTGTATAATAACGCCACCATGTCAGTCCGAGTACAGGGGCATTGCACGAAGGCGATCCCCATAAAAAGAGGAGTAAGGCAGGGAGACGTCATTTCTCCGAAACTGTTTACGGCCACCTTAGAGGACGCCTTCAAGCTCTTGGAATGGCAAGGACTTGGCATCAACATCAATGGCGAATACATCACTCACCTTCGATTTGCCGACGACATTGTGGTCGTGGCGGAGTCGCTGGAAGATCTAGGACGAATGCTCGGTGACCTCAACAGAGTATCTCAACAAGTGGGTCTTAAAATGAACATGGACAAAACGAAAATAATGTGTAACGTCCATGTCGTACCCACCGCACTCACCGTTGGGAACTCTACTCTTGAAGTTGTCGACGAATACATTTACCTGGGACAGGTAGTCCGGTTAGGTAGGTCCAACTTTGAGAGAGAGGTCAATCGACGAATCCAACTCGGCTGGGCAGCGTTCGGGAAACTGCGCAACATCTTCTCATCCAAAATACCTCAGTGCCTTAAGACTAAAGTTTTTAGTCAATGTGTGTTACCAGTGATGATATATGGATCAGAGACGTGGTCTCTTACAATGGGTCTCATAAAAAAGCTCAGAGTTGCTCAGCGAGCTATGGAGAGAGCTATGCTCGGCGTTTCTCTACGCGATCGAATCAGGAATGAGGAGATTCGTAGAAGAACGAAGGTCACCGACATAGCCGTTAAGATTAGCAAGCTGAAGTGGCAATGGGCGGGCCACATAGCGCGTAGATCGGACGGGCGTTGGGGCAGAAAGATTCTAGAGTGGAGACCACGTATTGGCAAGCGCAGCGTGGGACGACCGCCTGCCAGATGGACCGACGATCTTGTGAAAATCGCAGGAAGTCGTTGGATGCAGGTGGCATCGGACCGGTTACGCTGGAAAGCGATTGGGGAGGCCTATGTTCAGCAGTGGACAAGTATAGGCTGAGATGATGATGATGATGATGACATACACAAATACCCAGACCGGAACAAATAATCGTGGATCACACAAAGATTTGTCCTGTGCGGGAATCGAACCCGCGACTATTAGACACAGTGGGCGGAGCGGCTTAAGCTCTTAACCACTGCGCTAAATCGTCCGTCAAATTTGTGGATCACATGATCGCGAAGAAGCGGACCATGATGAAGCGGAGATTGAAACCGCGTCTACTTGATCCAGTAAGTAGAGTGGCCGCTTTAACAACTAGAAAAATCTGTCGTTATGTAGGTATACCTAATCTACTTTCTATTATAACATATTATAAATACGACTATTTAGAGGGATCTTATTATAAGCAATGTTTAAAAATTTTAGTCTGTTAAGACTAACGCAAAAAACACTAAACCGATCTTGACGGGACTTTCACAATTGTTGTTACCCGTGATTGTGCACGCGATTGTTTTGAAATAGACGCGTATACAAGGTGTAACATAATAAATGCAAGACCTGAAAGTAGTTTCTTCTAAATAGATAACTGAATTGATTCCAATAATTTTGAATGTATATATTTTTTTTAAATTTGCAAAACTTTTGTTACTCTTTGAGTGTGCTATAATAATATCAGCCTATACTGCCCCCTACTGGGCAAAGGTCTTCCCTCACAAATCAAGGTGAGAGAGATTAGGTCATACTCCACCACGCGGATCCAGTGCGGATTGGTGGAGGCAGGCAACAAAAATAATTATGAAGTTTGAGGGTACCCCGGAACAACTATGCCTTTGGGACGTCTAACACCTCAGTCCCTCCCGTGACCATGGATGCTGCAAAGCACTCGAATAGTCGGAAACTTCAAAATCAAAAAATAAACCGAGATAAAATCCGAAAAAAAATAGTTTTATTTCATGTGTAATATTCGCGTAAATCTAAGAACTCAGTATGAAAACCAATATTACAATTTTCCACGCTGTATTCCAAAATTTCATACCCAAACCGTCTGGTAGTGGATGCGTGAGCGAAGCTCAGTGTTGCATCGACAATCCCCCTCTATCTCCGCGCTTCACGCCGCTCCCAGCGAATTATCCAATAAACATAATGAAAATTTAAGCCTACAAACGCTGACGATACCGACGGGACGTCTCTTGCAGATAATCCTTAAGTTGCCACCACACAGAACGCAAGAAAATTAATTACTTATCGATAAATCGAGACATTGATGCGTGATAATATGCAAACATAAATCATTCCAATACTTCTGGTACGACAATTGTCATACCTCATAATTTATAATTTAATCTGTTCATGTTTATCAATCAATTGTATAATCAATTGTATAATCAATTGTAATCAAAATCAAAATTATGCTTTATTTTGTAGAAGCGGGTGTTGAGGTATTTCTAATATCAGATTGAAAAAAGTCTCTACTGAAAAATCGACCAGAACCATAGGGTTAATTTTTTTAACATCGCGTCTGTTGTAACTAGAAATAATTTGTCTGAAGATATTTCCCCAGCAAATGCAAAAATAATAAAATATCACTAAGCATCCGATAATAATTGGTCGTTTAACGATATACCGATAGATTTTACAGTGATTGTTATTAATTTTCGTCACCCTGCATATAATTTCAGTTGCAGTATGAACGAACCTTAACGCCAGTTGGTCTGAAGCGGAATAATTCGCAAATTATACTGAAATGAAACGCATTTTGCGACAATAATGACATCGATTGTTATTCTGAGGGATCTGCTTTTGAATCGGCGATTGTTTGCGAATTAATTCAATGTTTTGTAAGGATCCGCTCAGAATTAGGGAGGTTTACTTATATTGAGTACGAAGATGTCCTCTTTGTTGATATAAATATTAGTAGGTACAACGGTTAGAATAGGCACCAATAATGTCACTCACTATTTAAGGAGCGATACGTGACTACGAATGATTTCATTCGATTCATTCGCCTTTATACTATTATACTCATGTGAATGATATAATCAAATAATTACTAACTTGACGAACACTTTTCTTTGAATGAATGCGCCAAAGTGGTGAACAATTATCAAATACCTTTTACATGCCTTTTGGCAGAATATGGCAAATGCTACAATAATGTTTCAAACTAACACCACAATGTCATATCCGTATTCTCAAAATACTCGTAAATAATTTTGAATTTGATTCAAACAATTCATTCATACTTGAGCTCACGCATGAAACGCAGTGTTGCTCGCACGGGTTATTTATTTATTTATTTAATACTTTATGCACTACAGGTACAAAGGCGGACTTAATTCCTGAGGAATTTTCTACCAGTCTACCTTAGGGTGATGCAAAACTAGTAAAGTAAATGCAAACCCATAGAAGATAAAAAATAAAGGGAAAACAAAATGTATAAACATTTATATATAAGTAACAAAAATACATAGATATATATAATTAAGGATATGTATGTCTAATATATACATATAAACACCGTCACGCCTAGTTTCCCCAAACGGGGGTGGCAGAGGTGTACTGAGTACCACGTTTCGCCGATGATGTTAGGTTCCATGTAATAGGGGGCTAACCTATTGCCATATACCGGGCATAATTCCAGACTCCATATATACAAATAATAATATATATACGAGTTACTTAGGCCAGTAGTTAGTAGTGTAGTGGCCTGCGTCCTGCATGCCGCTGACATCTTTCAGCTGATGATGACATGAAACAGTGCAAACAATATAAAACATGGAAAAATAAACAAAGAATTGCACAGTTTGAGTACTCTCATTATCCCACTACAAATCATAATTAACATAAATATATGCAATATGACAATAAAGTTATTAATTAAATATAATTGATTACTCTAAATTAATTGCAAAGGCTTCGTCTAACATACGACGTGATGTGGTTGCCTTAATCCTTAGGCCGCAACTTTGTAGCGTAGGCGGCGATTAATAGAAAGAAAGAAAGGAAATTACGTTTATTTTTGCAACGAGTAGGTATATAGCAGGTTTCAATAATCATTTCAAGGATAGATTTGGTTACTGTCAGTAGAATTTTGACAAATTTTCCATACAAAATATGTCAAAATTCTATCCGTAGGCAAATCTATATATATATGTATTGAAACCGGTCGTAAGTAAGCGTACTGTAAGTGCTGTCAAGATATATTTAGCGCATTGATAATAAGCAACGTAACGGTCTACACATAGTAATTAAGATACGTACATGTTAGTTTGGGGGTTTCGAAAATCGTTAAAGAGGACAAAGTATGTACCGGTAATTCTTTCTTATACTACGAACGCTTATTTAGAAACCTTATAGATAAGAAAGCTGAAAACTACATTCCGGCAATGAAAAAAGGTAATTTTATAAACAGCACGGCATAAAAATGCCATTAAAATTTTATTAAAAACACATTACAAACAAAATTAGCGCTGATATTGGAGAGTCTTTCATACTTACTACTACGATATTCCACAAGTTAAAAGACTAAGCCTTTTTCACTGATTTTCTCGCCGGATCTTCTCAGTGTGAGGCCGCGTTCCGATCCGGTGATAGTTGTAAAAAATGAAATAAGTTTAGACGTTTGTAAACGCTCTCGTTAGCCTATGCAATTAAACGATTGTTAACTTTGACTTGTGATATCCTCAGGATGATTTGTCATTTGATGATCAATCGACACTAATTCACCATTAATCACCCAGGTAATTAAAGCAGAATAAACTTCTAAACACATACTTTCTAAAACATATTGTACACTAGGCGAGTGTTTAATCATTATAAGCTGCTAAAAATATCCGTTCCTCTTATCGCTCCGCGACACCATAGCCGCAGGCTTAGTCTCGTTAACGAATAAAACATTTACAGGGTGCTCGGAACACACCCCATGAATATTAATACTTTACTTTCTCCGTGCCTACCTGAAAGTTTATTTCATTAGACTCGCAATATGGACGGGTTATGAGACGACCGTCGTTTTGTATGGCATCTGCTTAACTTTCCCTTCAGAACTACTACCGTGATTAAATTGACGAATATATGAATATGTAGAGTTAGTTTTGCAGTCGTGTACCTAAAGAAAAATTGCTTACTAGTTTTAGTTCCAAATTGTCAGTGGTTTTTAGAGCAGGTTCATTTTTACGAGTTCATTATTTTATTTAATTTGCCTGTCTGACTATTTTTTTTTATTTTTTTATTTAAAGAAACATAGCCCCACACTAGGATTTATTCCTGTATCGTAGGTGCGTTTACAAACATGAAAATTCACATACACAAATACCCAGAGCGGAACAAATAATTGTGGATCACACAAAGATTTGTCCCGTGCGGGAATCGAACCCGCTACTATTATATTATATAGACACGGTAGGCGGAGCGGCTCAAGCTCTTAACCACTGCGCAAAATCGTCCGTCAAATCGTTCCGGTTAAAATCTTGTGATCCATTTTTCATACACTTGCGGGTATCCGATTGAGCTGAAATTTGGCATACGTATGTACAGTTGGTGACAATCCAATAAATATGGTATCATGGAACTGGTTTCATGATGGAGTCGGAAGGTGGCCATAGGAACATGTGAACTTCACAACGTAACCCCCTTGTGTTTAGGCTTGTTTTATTGGTAATGATAAGTATTATTCAACCAGATAGTACTCAGGGTTTGATGATGAAGCCCAAAGGTGGCCAACAGAACCATGAAACAACTCAATATAAACCCGCCGTGTTTGGGCTCGTTGGTTTTGTCTTGACGAGTACCTTAGACCCGAATGGTGTCCAGGGTCTGATGATGGAGCCGAAAATAAGCCATGAACTCCTCACTTAAGCAAGATATCTTTATTGTGTTTGGCTATAAAAACTTGTTTTTAAGAAGGTATTTTTAAATTTAAATTATTTTAGTAATGCTATTAGGCGTTCGCTGCGCTGCGTAGCTGATGCCATAGTGGTCACAAAGGTTAAGAATCATTCAGCTCGGTAGGTTTGAGATGTGTGAGATTGCTCCGGTGGAAATCGAACCCTCGTAATCTACCAAGCTGTAACCATTGAGCTAAAGAAGTAGGTAGCTCAGTGGTTAAAGCAATCACCCCGAAATGGTTGGGCAGATAATATGACTTAGATTCCCACCCATATCGTATTTTTCACTCTTTTTGGATTTACTATTCTATGAGTACAGCAGTGATAGCCTTGTGGTTAGACCGTAGGACTGCAAAGTCTGAGGTCTCGGGTTCAAACCCTGGCACGCACCTCTGTCTTTTCGAAAGCATGTGCGTATTAAAAATTAACTATCTCTTGCTTTAACGGTGAAGGAAAATATCGTGTGGAAACCTGCATACTCAAGAGTTTTTCGAAGGTGTATGAAGTTCGCCAACCCGCACTGGGCCGGGGTGGAGAACTATGGCCCAATATTATTTATTATTATTACGTATAAAGCGTAGATGTAAAAGCAAAGGAACTGAGCATGTGGTTCGCAACCGCAGGAAATGTGAACACGCTACGAAACCTATTTAATTATTCCTTATTAACGTAATGGCCGGCTTGCTGATTTACTAGGTCAGCCTTGCAAATTAATAAGGCCTTTAGTTGGTAGTTTAATTATAATATATGCGTGGGTAATAAGATCAAGGAAGTATATTGATTTGTATATAAACACTGATACAATACCTTCGTTTTATTTGATGGATGAACAAAAATATGGTTAAAATAACATAGAACTTTCTATCGATCTATCTATATCATCACGCCAGCTCCCTCGCGGGCTAGGCAGAGAGTACAGAGTTCTAACAGGTTCTTTCCTTACATACCTCTCTGGCTTCCTCCACTCTCATAGTTCGTCTCATACACACTCGCCGGTTACGGAGACTCTTGACTTGCCCTTCAGCTAAGACACGGTCTATTTGGTCATGGTAAGATAGTCTAGGTCTTCCCCGGCACCTACATCCTTCCACTTTCGCATACATAGAACTTTAATCTTAATAAAACTATTTTTTGGATTTTATCGCAGTTTATTTTTCTAGGATTTCAAAAAAGTTTAAAATCAAAATATTTTTTATTCATGTAAACCATTATTATTAATTATGAATCTTCAGAAAAGCAACAAAGACTGTCCAGTTTTTGTCGAAGTCGTGAAAAGTAAGTTTTTTTTAACTCTTACGCTTGGGCAAGGTATAATTGTGTACATTTAATGTACATAGCCCCACACAAACACAGCAGTACAAACAAGCAATTAACATACACAAATACCCAGACTGAAACTGACTGTTTCCTTTAGATTTTCTTGGACAGGCAGCTTTCCTTCACCTTTACCAAGTGACAATCGCACATCTATCTATCTATCTTTATCATCACGCCAGATCCCTTGCGGGGTAGGCAGAGAGTAGAGAGTTCCAATAGGTTCTTACATACCTCTCTGGCATCTCTCGCAATTGCACATAGTGTTTAAAAACCCAACGCTTCGAGTGGAGGTTTAATAATTCGGCCTTTGCAATGCGCGAGTTCTGCTACGAGTTCTAGTCTATTATTGTACTTAAAATAAGTTATCAACAAAGAAGTACATACTGACTGCATACTCAAGGAACCACAATCATTAGTTAACTGGTTATCTACTTGATTAATATCTCGATTGCTTCACCTTTGCAAACACTGTGCCTGTGTATTAAACTAGTTAGAACGTCATGGTACCTTTATATTTAAACCATATTTAAACAAACTCAGTTGTTATTTTATCTTAGATTATGTAAAGAGATTCTTCATCACAAAATAATCTAATGTTTTTCTTCCTTGTTTGCGCTAAATTATGCGTACAATATGTTCTGTTGCATGGCGTTATCTTAATTAAAAGCCAGTTAAATATAATAATAATAAATAAATATTAATAAATTTATTTCCAAAAAATAGACACATGCAAATCCTTAAAAACTAAACATTAGACAAAAGGTACATGAGAAGCTAGAGTTACTGGTGCCTTCCACACTAGGCAAGGCCTGTCTCGTGGAGGCGAAGGTGTATCAAAATAATGTTATACATGATAAAATTGCCGCGATCGATACAGTCAACAAAACGTGACGTCGTATTATGATGATGTTGTTAGTATCTAGAAATACCTTTTTACATAAACTAATCAACTTTAACAAGCAATAAAGTATGATGGTATTCTAAAACATATGTGTCTTACAATCTATTAATCTAATCTTTTAAGACTTACAATCTATTAATCTCTTAACTCTAAAAATAACTAAGGAACTCCTGTTAATAAAAATAAATATGCTTAAAATTGTGCTCGACGTATACGATCATGTTTGATGTGTGTGTATGTGTATGTGTGTGTGTGTTTGTGTGTGTGTTTGTGTGTGTGTCTTTGTGTGTGTGTCTTTGTGTGTGTGTGTGCGTGTTTGAATGTGCGTGTGGGTACTAGTACGCGTTAAAATTTTTGTGTGTACTTATGTGTATATTATATTATGGTTCATGCGATTACTTTCATAAGTTCTTCAGTCTCAAAATAGGATAGGGTAAGTAACCATTTACGTACTAATCTTTTAGTTTGCATAATACTACATTCTTTTAAATTGCAATACTTAAGAACCTTTTATAAGTGGGATAGCATAAATTGTTGCATATGTTGTGCAAATGCAGTTTTGACTTCGACTTGAGGTGCTCTAAATAAACGCCGTTTTAGTATGAGGGGATATTCAGGTGAGTGCTTAAGTTTCTTGTGTTGTTTAAGTACTATCTTCAGAATGTACAGTTGACGAACATTTAACACCTCTGCCTCAGAGAACAATTCCCGTGTAGGGAATTGGAACGGTTTTTTGAGCATTGTTTTTAGTACAGAGCGTTGAGATCTTTCTACTTCTAACATTTTTGTAACACCAACACCGCCCCAGACTGAAATGCAGTAACTAAGTACAGATTCACATAATGCCGTGTAAATTAACATAAGGAGTTTACTATCGACCGAATTCCGTAGAATTTTCATAATATAAGTGAGTTTACGTGTGCGTTTAGCGACTTCTGTAATATGCAATTGGAATGAAAGGCGTTGATCTATAAAAACTCCTAGATATTTAACGTTATCTGATGACTTGAGTACCTCGCATGTACATGCCATCGGTGAACAGTTAGATGTATGAATTCTCAGGTTATGCGAGTTGTCAGGAGCTGATGCTAGAGTTTTGTAGAAACAGAGGTAAGTAGTTTTCTTAGTATTCAAGGAGAGAAGGTTATGGTCGAGCCAATGTTTAATTTGCCTCAAACCGATTTCCACTGCTTTAAATAGGGAGTTCCATGATGAGTCGTGGAAGAGGATTACTGTGTCATCTGCGTAACAGATTATTTTAATTTTGTGTTCAGTTAAATTATGAATATCATTCATATATATTATAAATAGAGTGGGCCCAAGCACACTACCCTGTGGAACTCCGACTTCGACTAGGCATTTGGTACTGACGCAATTCTCGACGCGTAGTCTTTGATACCTATTAGTTAAGTAACTTTTGAACCAGTTGAGTGGTAAACCTCTAACGCCTAAACATTCTAGTTTTTTTATTAAAATAGGAATTGCAACAGTATCAAACGCCCGTGCTAGATCGAGAAAAACACCTAAACACTTCTTGTTTTTATCTAAGTTGGACGAAATCTGATCAACAAGCATACTTACGGCATCTTCGGTCGATTTGCCACGCCTAAAACCGAACTGATTACTAGATATCATATTATTAGTATCAAGGTAGTGTGTTAACCGTCTATTTACAACTTTTTCCAAAATTTTTGCAAAAACGCTCAGTAAAGAAATAGGCCGATAATTACTTGGAGTATCTTTTGTTCCATTCTTATGGATTGGAACAACTGTAGCTTCCTTCCATGCATTTGGAAATTCTCCTGAACTTATGCTAAAGTTTAATATATGTGTTAAAGGGACTAATATTGCATGCATAATATATTTTATAAGTCTACTAGTAAATCCGTCCTGGCCCGGTGCACTGTCTGATTTCATACTACAAATTATTGATTTAACTTCGACAATATCTGTTGGCTGCATGAAGAAACTGGAATTAGGAGCATCTTTGTTTATATTTGAGATAAATGAATCTTGGGTTTCCTTCATATCTGAGAGCAATTTGTCAGAAAGTACTTTCCCGACCGTCGCAAAATATTGATTACACTGATCTATAGAGTCTTGGGCATTTGGTTTAAACTTAGTTAATTCTATAGCATTGGACTTACTGTTTTGACGTTCAGTTATATTCTTTATAGTTTTCCATAACTGTTTTGTATTAGATTTATTGTCTACTAGTTGTTTACTATGATAGTCGCATTTTACTTTACGTACGAGATGAGTGAAAAAGTTTCTATAACGAGTATAAATCAATCGTTTGGTAGCATCATTAGGGTGTTTTTTGTAATCTAGGTGTAGTTTATCTCTATGGTTCATACATTTTACCAGCCCACGGGTAATCCAAGGTTTACTTATAAATTTGGAGCAACTAATTTTGGTTTCCTTAGTGTGTTTTGCAACTGAAGCAGATATTATCGAGTTAAACTTATTTACCGCCGTATTTATATCTTTTTCATTAAGTATTACAGACCATTCTGTGTTTTGAAGCTCATTTGATATAGCCGAGTAATCAGTTTTCAGGACAGTACGATTCCGCTGTTTAGATTTGGGGCTGGCAGTGTTATGTCCCAACATCACCATTCTGTGATCGGTTATATCAGTGTCACATACTAAACCAATAGTGGACGTGCATCTAGATCTGATAAAAATGTGATCTAAGCAAGAGGTCTTTCTTGTGGGATGATTTATGACCGAAATATATCCGTTTTCGGCCATAAAACAAAGGTATTCAGTACAAGAGTTATCCGCAGAAAGAATATTTATATTAATATCTCCAGTGATTACTACGGTTGGACAGGACTTTACAGAATCAAGAATATTATTAAGAGAAGAAATAAAGTTGTCTATACATCTAAATGAAGGTGAACGGTAAATTGCTATTAAAGCTATTTCATCTGAAAGGTGTACAATTAGAGTTTCTGCGTCGCAACATATAGGTTCCGAAACCGAGGCTTTCCAACAATCTCTAACATAAACTACAACGCCACCGGACTGATTTAAATTATTTTTTGTGCAATATGAATTATAGCCTTGAATCTGGCCAATAACTGATCCTTTAGATAGCCAACACTCTGTTAAAATGATTACGTCAAAGACAACGTTTATTCGTTTAAGAGCAATGCAAAAGGAATCAAAATTGTGTTGAATACTGCGTATGTTATATGATAAAGTTTTAATATTAAAATCCAAGGAAAGAACATTTTTGACATGTTCAAGTATATCAAGTTCCTGACGTTTATATTAGTAAGGTGAACTAAGTTAACATATTGTAATGTTTTAAAGATGTCAGGATATTGATCAAGTGCAAATTTGGCTTTATTTTTAGATATGTACCGTAGATAAATACTGCTGATTTGGATTATATTCCAAAGCCAAAAAATTATAGTTGAATTAGTATTTTTTAGATTGTTATTTGGAGAGGTAATATTACATTTATTATCATTATAATTTGAAATAACAGTGGCGATATTTGTTGGTTTTAAAAACAATTTTATTTGTTTTAAATATTTATAAAATTTTAAGTGTATGTACACAAAAAATGTAACAGATTTATGTATTTGTGTAATGAGTGAAAGTGAAATTGTGTTGTGTATATGTGTAAGGAGTGTATGTGAAAATGTATTTACGAATTTATGCGTTTTGCCCAAAAAATTTGGTTGTATCTGAACGTTGTGTATAAAATAATAATAATTTAGGTAATAATTTATGTTTTTAAAATAGATCTGAAAACGATATGTGCAGTGTGAGGAGATCTGAAAACAATATGTGTGTAGCGAGTATTTAAGCAAGGTAGGAGGGTTGAGTGACGGGGTTAAATGTGAGCAGCGTAAATGGAATACCTTAGTTTTACAATGACTAATAAAATTGGAAGGAATCTTTTGGGTTTGCAGGATTACGTATAATAAAAATACTGAATTTATACTACTCTCCATTTGAGTCCAAAGTATGCAAAGGACCAATTTTATCCTCCAAATCCTTTGACGACCAAATAGCCATGGCAGGTTTCTTTTCTTCTTTTCTATCTATATCATCGCGCCAGCTCCCTCGCGGGGTAGGCAGAGAGTACAGAGTTCCAACAGGTTCTTTCCTTACATACCTCTCTGGCTTCCTCCACTCTCATAGTTCGTCTCATACACACTCGCCGGTTACGGAGACTCTTGACTTGCCCTTCAGATAAGACACGGTCTATTTGGTCATGGTAAGATAGTCTAGGTCTTCCCCGGCACCTACATCCTTCCACTTTCGCTTCTTCTTTTCGTACGTATATAACTCCGTCGCGGATCCAACAGAACCGAAATCCATTTTTTCGTGTCCGGAGGCGAGCTTCACGAAATAACTCCCTGTTAGATTTAGTCAGCCGTTCGTTAATGTAAATCCTTGTTGACGTTCCTTGCACAATATCGTCAGACGTTAGCGGTCTTCTGGTCTTGGAGGCTCTGATGATTTCAGAGCGTTTAGCACGACGAGTAAGTTTTAATATGATAGATCTTGGTTGTTCTAAGGGATTTAAACGACTACGTGGACCTAGGATAGGTCCACGTAGTCGTTACCTCGTCAATGTCATTTTGCAGTAGTTCTACTCCTATTTTTCTTGCGGTTACCATAGCAATATGAAAGAGATTTTCGTTATTATGCTCTGGCATACCAGCTATTTCAAGTTCGGTGCGCATGTTGAGTTGTTCTGATATATTTAATTTTTGTTGTAAGTTTTGTAAAGAATCCTTAAGTAAAAGAACCTCGTTATCTTTGGCTGAAATTCTTTTTCCATACTGTTCTAACTTGAGATTCAATACCTCAGTGACAGAAGATAGTTTTAGGTCGATTTCTAAATTTTGCTGTTTTAATTCACTTACTGTATGTTTCTCTGCTATGATGGCCATCCTCGTCGTCGATACGACCTCTTTAAAAGAGGAGCCAAAGCGAGCTCGCTTCTGGTCCCTCATTCTATCTGTAGCCTCATTACTAACCTCCCTGGCCCGCTTGGCAAGCGCAGTCTCCTGCCCCGGGTGGTTGTAATGTACGCTTGTCTCGCCAGCTCTTCGCGTCTCTTCCTCTTGGCGTGACCGCTGGCACGTTTACGTCTTTTGGGGGAGCTCTGGTCCCGCAATCCGCCAACATCCGCAGCCTGGGTGGTACAGCCACTGGGTCCAGCAACGCCAGACACCTTGATCCCCGCCTCAGCTGCCGAGGGTGGATTGGTAGACACTGAATCGCCCCTAGATCCGTCGGGTTTTGACTCGGCTACTGCCTCTCTTCCCGATTTCATTCAGACTGGCGCTCCCAGTATGGTATGCAGCCGTCACTTGCCCTTCGGCTCCGCCGTTTCCACCGACGTTCCTCAGAGGACGCTCGTCTAGCCCTATTGGGCTCTGACCTCCTGTTGTAATTTTTGGGACCAGACTGGCTTTACCACTGGGTTTTGCCGTCACCTGTCCCACTTGCATGAATTTGCCCGAAGGCTTAGTCTTTTGCCCCGAGGGGCCTTACGAGCTCATGGATGGCTCCTTGTCCCTTTTGGGGGACTATTTTGGGGTTTTTTTTTTTTTCTTTTATGTACATGTGACCTTTTTGTTGAATTCACTCCGGTAACTCCGGTAACTCCCCACCCTCCATGGAGCCCTCACCTTTGGGGATGCTTCATAAGCACAAGGGCTATTACCGGAGCATAGGATCCCAAGGTAAGTTATCCACGAGACGGACGGTGTTCGCTTTCCACTCCCACGTCGTGTAGGCTTGCACCGCCGTCTGCAGACCCCATTACCCCAGGACCCTAACCTGGTCCATCTTAAGGATGGACCTCAGCCGATTGACCATCACGCGGCTACATGATGGCCTCCCGTTTAGACGGAGATCCAGACCAAAGGGGTGTGTTGCTAGAAACAGACATCTACCGCCGGTCCGTCGCCGGCTCAACCCCCAGGACTACTTCTCCCCACCCGTACGGGTCACCGCGCACGGCACAAACACGCAGGAGATTGTCTCCCCCCCTGTTGCAGCGCCCAATCCCAAGCGCTGCACCATGTCAGGTCATCCGCCATCGCCAATGAAGTCCCCCGTAAGGGAAGTTATTGACGATGCCCGGGGTACACCGTCTCGTTCCCATTGTCGTTCCTCTGGACGTATCCGCGGGACTGACAATGGGCCAAATACACGGAGGTTCCCTGACCGTAGTACCCCCATTATTTACTTTCTTTCTTTCTATACTTTCTTTACTATGAGACCATGTCTTGCAGTCGGGTACATAGAATAATATTCGTAAAGGAATCGGCAATCGTGTTTGTACATTTTAAAAACAATTTATTGATGATAACTATGATAATTGAGTAATTAACTTTAAGTTTTTTTTTTAAATAATATCGCAAATTTAAATAAACTGTATATAATTTAAACGTAAATTAAAATAAATTTTTCTTTTATCTTTATATCCTTTTTATTTTACTGGATTCCTGATTTTAAATATGTTTGAATACAATATGCGTGAAATGGGATTTGATAATACGTCAATGTACCCATGTCTCATAAAAGAGACAAATGGTTTTTATTGAGGTTATTATATCATATTGTTGTCTAAAATGAAAACCCACACGTCCTTCCTAACTTATTATCTAGACGAGTCCGCCTACAACGCAATAAAGCTATAAAAAACTTGAAATTACGCTCGAGCTATTGTTGTCTTGGCGGAGTGCTCGAGTCCTCGCCGCAGACAATATGCATATTCACAACACTATGCGCCCTTATGCCTGAGTGTTGCATATATTTATATGCGTATACGGTGACTCTTGAATGCATCTTATATTTTTTTATTAAAACTCACTGAGATTAAGTTGCGTATGGCGGAAAAATTTCTTTTTTTAAATTAGACTAGGATTTTACGCTCACGATATGAAAGCTATAGGCTTCCATATTTTATCAAAATTGGAATCTTTCCAGTAAGTAGTTAATAGTTTCTGGTATAAACCTAGTTTGGATTAAAAAATAGAGTTCTTTCGTCTATTTCTTGATGAGACTTTTGTATGAGATGAGATTTAATAAGATTTATTTTCCGTTTTATAAGCGGCGAGTCACCGCCGGCCACGGGTAATTAGCTATTACTAATTATGGCCGGTGTCCGTCCCCTTTGAAATAGTCCAGTTTTTGTCCATCAAACCTCATTTACATAGCCCTTGTTTCTTTCCATAATTTACAATAGTCCTTGCACCTGCCGGGGTCAGTTCGCTGGTTATGTTTCTTCATATTCAGCAAGTGAACTCAGCAGGTGGCTTACATAACATTAACTTCTCGCAAAGGGCCTCTACGTGTTGGACCCATGTCCCCATGAAAGCCTTTCAAAGGTCCGGGTAAAGCCCGTAAATCTCAGCGAGATATATATATAATAATATTAGCCCTGTTAAGAAACTGTCCCACTATTGGGCACGGGCTTCTTCTCAAACTCAGATGGTTTAGGCTATAGTCCATCACGCCGGCCCAGTGCGGGTTGGCGAACTTCACACACCTTCGAGAAACTCTTAGGCATGCAGGTTTGCTCACGATGTTTTCCTTCACCGCTAAAGCAAGTGATAATTAATTTTTAATACGAACATGCTTTCGAAAAGACAGAGGTGCGTGCCTGGGTTTGAACCCGAGACCGTTGACTTTGCAATCCAACGGTCTAACCACTAGGCTATCACTGCTTACTTATGCCATATTGATGTAAAAGTTTTTCATGCAAGCATTCTGTGTGTTATGCTTGTTAATATATTTAATAATATCATTTATCATTGAATTAGTTCTCAGAAAGTTGTATAAAACAAATCATTATTCATATTTTGTGGATGTGTGGTTCAAAACAATTTAAACTACTTAATAAGTAATCATGTTAGTTTAGTTAGTTGGTAATTAAAGATTTAACAATTTTTAAAAATCTTTTTAATTTAAGATTATTAAATCTTTTTAGAAATCAGACCATCATCAGGACACCATACCGGGTCTAAAAAAATTCCTTCACCGTTAAATCTTTTACGCTCGAGCTATTATTGTCTTGGCGGAGTGATTGTTAATTTTTAATACGCACATTCTTTCGAAAAGACAGAGGTGCGTGGCTCGGTTTGAACCCGAGACCTCTGACTTTGCAGTCCAACGGTCTAACCACTAGGCTATCACTGCTTATGTAGATCTACTTATGTATTCATTATTTTTTAGTTTTACACACCTAATAACATACCATCATGATCCTAAAAAGAGTAGTTGGGCCATCCACACCAAATAAATTACAAAATATTTTAATGCGAAAAAATGTATATAGTAGTAAATGCATAGTTTATAAAACATTAAGTATAGCTTTGATTGAAAATATTAAGTTTTTATAAATTTAGAGTGTTATTGAATTCATTCCCTATTTACTACAACCCACAGGCCAAGCTAGTATGGGCTCGTGTACCACAAGAAAAAATAGTAGTTTGTTAAAACAATAATTTCCCAACAAGAGTAGTAGGTATGTAAGTTTTCATTAATAAACATACTTTTACATGAGTACAGTTGAGCGAACTAGCTACAGTACATTTGCCGCACAATTATTGCGCCAAAGCACGCTGTTACAGCGTTTTATATTTTATAACAAGAGAGCCTAGACGGTAGTTACAGCTGAATGAATGCATAAATTAAAAAGCAATTATTATTGTATAGAGTTTAATGTGACGTATTGATAACAATAAAATCTTTTTTTTTTAAAACTGACTTCAAATAGCAAGTAATAAATATTTGAAGTCTTGCCTTTAATAATTGTTTAAATGTGTTTAGTTGTAAAGCGATGACAGATGAGAGATGACGATTTACCGATGATAGATAGTGGATGTAAGATGGTGGACGGCGCTCCGTTGTTATTCGATTGGCAACGGGGCGAGCGTCAAATTTTTTAAGAAAATGTACGTTAGTCAAAAGCTTTAACAAATAAACTTTATACTACCCGCAGTATTCCCGCTAATATTATTCCTAAATTCAACACTCTCATTTTAGCCGTCGCGTGCGTTGCACGTACCAACGAGCACCAATAACGGAAGGTAACGACATAAGCCGACCACGTATGGCGTCTACTTAAACTACATTTATATTCATACAACCGCCTATTTACATAGCATCCCCTGTAATGCGGAGCGGTTCCATTTCTAAGGGTTTTAGGTTCTGAATGTACTTGAGGGTAGGCTGATGTCGATAAAGATAGTGATCAGTTAGATTTGAGAGTGGATATATGTTTTGATAAAAAATGTGGGGTTACACAAGTAATGTATGTTTAGGAAAGATATAAGGTTACACAAGTGGGTATTAGTGCAGTTTAGAAATGATAGCCTAGTGGTTAGACCGTTGGACTGCAAAGTCAGAGGTCTCGGGTTCAAACCCAGGCACGCACCTCTGTATTTTCGAAAGTATGTGCGTATTAAAAATTAATTATCACTTGCTTCAACAGTGATGGAAAACATCGTGAGGTAACCTGTATGCCTAAGAGTTTCTCGAAGGTGTGTGAAGTTCGCCAACTCGCACTGGGCCAGCGTGGTGGACTATGGCCTGAACCCTCTAAGTTTGTGAGGAGGTCCGTGCCCAATGGAAGGACAGTTTCTTAACAGTGCTAATATTATTGTAAAAACATTTTGACATTTAATACTAACTTAAATAGTCATATTTTTGGCCAAGTATGTAATTGTCTTAACTCAATATGTCACGCAATTCAAAAGTCATTTTTATGCGGTAACATTCACATCCACGAACACATGTACACAGATACACCCGCGGATACACACATTATCACGTCTTAATTCCCCAAGTGGAGCTGGGTCCGATCTAGGCTTCTACTTCTTCACATGGACACTTCACACTTCATATATATGTATTAAATTTATTACCGTTCATTACTTTTCTGTTATACAATATTTCTTGTAGTAACGAAAGGCCAAGCCACATAATGATTGACTAAGGTGTAGAGTTTGTGAAGTTAGGGCTTGTAGAGTTAGAAGCTAGGCTTTACGTAAGATCTGATGAACTTTGTAACAGTGCGGTCTGGTCTCGTCTTGGCAACATTTTACATGAAATTGTTTTTGGTGTGATTCGTTTGTCCATTTACTAAGCTTTCATTTTATAGCATGATGTCAACGCAGATAACAAAATAAATTTATATTTTTAGTAGTTTCTGCCCGCAACTTCATCCGCATTAATTTTAGAGGGGGAACTTACACTTTTCGTAATAAAGATTATCCTATGTGTTAAACCAGGTAATAAACTATCTGTGTACCAAATTTCATTGTAATCCATTCAACCATTTTTGCGTAATTACGTAACAAACAAACAAACTTTCACATTAATAATATTAGTAGGATAATGGAAATGGATAATGGAACTATTTGATTTTATTATGGATCTAGAATTTGCAATATTATTTGTAAAAATACTATCGGAAATTTACATAAAACTCTTTATGAAATAAGCTTACCTATTTCCAAATCAATTGGTACGGGAATAAAAATCACTGTGTCTTGGAAATATGTGGCTGAGTTATAGAGACTCGAGAAATATGGTGGCTGCAGTGAGAATGTTATATTGGACGAATAAGCACTTGAAATATTCTCTAAGGGAATTTTATAACCGAGAAGACGTTTTCTACTGTATGAATATGCAAACGTTTTATTGTATCGGAATATTTTCAAAACTTAGAAGTTAGTTTAAAATAGCCGTGTGCCAGTTTGTTTCATGACAGTTATAAATATACTTAGAGCCTCTTTTACCCTTTAGTAAAGTGTTAATTAGTTACTTCTCGATTAACCTTACTCGGCAATTAAAATTGGCTACTTTAACCGTTGAATAGGGCTACTTAGAGAGGATGCAATTCGTACATAGATTTACTTGCAACTTTGGGGGTGGTAAAAGAGGCTCATAGGCTCACTTGCACGAACCAAGATTAGCGTTACCTATTCACTAACTCGAGATTGTACCGTTAAATTGCGTTCAATTTATAGCTGGTTTCGATACCCTAGTTGACGATAGATTTGCCTACTACCAGTAGAATTTTGACATATTTTATATGAGAAATCTGTCAAAATTCTACTGACGGCCATTAAACGTTACAACCACAAGTTAACGCTAAACTCTGGTTCTTGCAAGTAGCCTTTGAATATTTAAATTACACAGACGCGCCCAACTCTCTTCCTTAATCGTGTAAAATAGTGAAGGGCATCACCAAGGCAAAGCAGCGTTCAGCTCGGTCGATTTGACATGGGTGATAGTGTAACATTTCCGTTTTGGTCTCCGTGCTTAGGAAAGCACGTTAAGCCCTTGGTCCCGGCTGCCTTTTATTGTGGTATTCGTTAACCCGAGTTTTAGTAAGTAGTAGTAAGTAGAAAAATTATCAGAGTTTCAGTAGGAGGTGTCCACAAATTTGCCTCCACTTATCCACAATAGGTCAACACACTAGGACCATGCTTTGTGGTGTATAACCTAATCGCTCACACCTCCATTTGTAAAAAAAGGCCTTCGCCCATCAGTGGACTGATTTATAATGCGACGACGTGTAGGTATGATATTAGAAAGCACATACTAGTAGAACACTAAGACTCACTAAAAGCGAGCCGCGTCTTCATAAAATTTACGATCTTTAACTTCGGAACCTCTCACAAAAACAAAACATTTTCACTAAATTCTACGAAATCTGCTACCCAATAATAAAAGGACGTCACCACAAGTGTCAGCAACCATAAAATTACACAAGACTATAAAATGTACGCAATTATCGGCATCCGGAAAATTACATAGTACAAATTGAATTGTCAAAAATACACTCCAATAGACCCCGGTCAGGCCATTAGCGAAACGAGAAGTCTGAGAGCGGGGGACATTCACTAAAAATAACGGAAGCGAAAGGACGAAAAGTCCAGACTATGTAACTTTTCATGCGGTCAAAGCTATTCGTCCGTTTTAAAGGACATAGACGAGTTTTAAAATTTTTAAGATCTATTTTTATAGAGCGAATTTTAAAATATACATTTCAATATTGAAAACAAAAGCATGAATGTGAAATGAACATAGACAAGTTTTAAACTTTGAAAATGTATATTAAAGAGCTTATTCTTGGACGCAGGTGGTTAAGCATTCATTATTATTGTGTTATTTTCAAAAGCATTGTCACAAAAATATCTTGTAACATATATAATAAGTGTAACCAATCATAAAGTTAAATTTCACCTACATGTTCTTATTCAGTCCTCAAAATAAAGAGAAAATTATTTTGTTTACATACTTTAGTCGCAGTTTCTGACGGATAAAACAGGCCGTATATTATTTCACACCTACATGTATATTATATAAAAACTGCAACATATTGTATGCCAACGCAGACAAAGCAAAATGTCCGGGTTTTAATTAAATTTATAATAAAAGCACTTTCATTTGTGAATACTTGTGTAAGGAAAAAGAACGCTTAATGGGCGACTAGTCGACCAACTAATAATGAAAATGTTAGTACGTGTAAGTTTGTGGACTGATTATAATATTACAAAAACCATTATTACGGTTGAAATATTATAGTTTCGAATATTTTTTGGCAACATTATTTTTAACGTGTATGTTTACTTAGGTAATATCGTGATAATATGAATTTCACAAGCATTAATACTCAAACTGAAAAAAGGTTCTTCACATGATACAGATTTGTCCCGTGCCTGAATCTACCCGCTTCTATTCGATCCAAACCGTTTACGTACAAATCTTAGAATAAATATAATTCACAAGCCTCGGGCGCGCATCAAATTGAAGCAACAATTACTACTTCCAATGGGAGTAGCAACACACTTACTTTCGGTGACCGTCGTGCAAAATAACGTGCTCTGCGCGTGACAAATTAAATTGAATTACGCCGTCTTGTGTCGTCCTTGCCTGTAAAAATGCTGTGAGCTCAAATAGAAATATGATAGGGTTACATTTTATGTTTAACTAGCGCAATCAGGTGCCGTATTATTTAAATATTTAATTAATTCTTCCGTCATGTAGCAATTAGCTAGTGTAACAATTTTATTTTCCTTATTTTTGTTTGATGAGGACTTTATTGGTTTTAGTATTAAACGGTATTAATTTAGTTGACTACTACATCATGGTTTTAATATTTATTTACGGTGGTGAAAATATGTTTCCCTATATTAAATTACTTTAAGCCTTAATACCTAGTTCAAATACATCTATTTCTTAAGTTTAATGTGCAATTATATACACGTTCCCGATGTTATTATCATCTACTCTTATGTTTTGAACGGGAAGAAACCAGAACGAATGCAAGGATTGTGGTTGGTAACGATGTGCTGGAGCAAGTGAATGAGTTTGTATATCTTGGATGCGCCTTCAGTAAGGACGGGAAATACACCGCTGATATAGAGAGAAGAGTGAATGCAGGTAATAGAGCGAATGGTGCGATGGGAAGGCTACTTGGGAGCCGGCACTTAAGCCAAAAGGCGCAGCTGGCCATGCATAACGAAGTGCTTGTCCCAACGCTGTTATATGGCAGTGAGAGTTGGGTATGTAAGAACGAGAACGAAAGCAGGATAAATGCGGTCGAAATGCGATCTCTGCGGAAGATGTGCGGAGTCACGCTGACCGACCGTATTCGCAACAGCGTAGTAAGAAAGCGAGTAGGTATGAAAGATAGTATCGGTGTAAAGATGAGAAAGGGTATGCTCCGTTGGTTCGGGCATATAGAAAGGATGCCAGAAGAAAGAATGACAAAACAGATATACAATGCAAAAGTGGAAGGATGTAGGTGCCGGGGAAGACCTAGACTATCTTACCATGACCAAATAGACCGTGTCTTAGCTGAAGGGCAAGTCAAGAGTCTCCGTAACCGGCGAGTGTGTATGAGACGAACTATGAGAGTGGAGGAAGCCAGAGAGGTATGTAAGGAAAGAACCTGTTGGAACTCTGTACTCTCTGCCTACCCCGTGAGGGAGCTGGCGTGATGATATAGATAGATACTCTTATGTCATCAACATTTACCCCAAAGTGGTAGTCTTTTCGTGCAGCGAGTGCGAGGAATTTTATGATTTTTTGGCGCACCGTGCAATTATGACTAGTCATAATTGCACGGTGCGCAGAATAATTATAATTCAGAAGCCGCGTCTAGACGCGGCTTCTGAATTATAATTATTCTATGGTACAGATATCAAACTTTATTCTACCAAGAAAGCTCAAGGTAGCTAGAAGGCCTAGACAAGCGGCAAGCGTTTTGTTTCCATGGTCTTGCCGCAGTCAATAACGTTTTGATTTGACCACATGACTTTTTGTTGTGTAATGTAATTACCGTACATTTTTTCGTTTTTCATTATAATTAATGACTGCAGAAACTCCACTTCGCTTTAGGCCAGTGATCCGTTGAATCCCGCCTATAGGATTAGTTGTTCCTTCGAAAATAAGCTAAGTTATTAAAATTAAACTATGGTAACACCAATAGTTACCATCAAGGAGGTATAGCGAGTTGTAGTACCAGTACTACAAATCCTTTACCTCCTCGATGGAAAGCTTTTAAAAATAATCAACGGCAGCGATGCCACGCACAAAAACGAGTATTATGGAGCAAAAAATTAACGAGTTTCTAGTTAATGAAAGAAAAAAAAAGCATGTATCGTAATAGAGACCCGTGATAACGGGATTAGTAGAATATTAGTTAGCAAACAACGTTAGGAAAGCAATTTCGGGTTCGCATATTGGCTATTAACAAGAAGCTGTGTTTTGTTTTTACGTTATATTCTGAGGAATATTGAATAGATACTGACTTTCCCGTTCAGAGATTCACGACTTTTCGCAGATGGGGTAGTCGGAAATGGTTGAAAGGTGATAAAACTTTTAAACATGCGTTTAAACTCATTATACTGTTAATGTGTACATTTAAACTCATTATACTGTTAATGTGTACATCCAATATAACCAGCGTGTATTACCAGTGATAACTTACAGCACTGAGACATGGTTGCTTGCAATGTGCCTCATAAGAAAGCTCAAAACGATAGCTCATAGGGCGATGGAGAGAGCTATGCTTGAATTCAGCCTGCGGGATCGAATCAGAAGCGAGGAGATCCGCAGTAGAACCAAAGTCGGCATAGCACTCCGATTTGCTTAACTTAAGTGGCAATGGGCAGGGCACATCGCTCGTAGAACTAAAGGCCTTTAGGGCAGAGCACGAAGCCGGTGGTTGTGGCGGTATTTATGGGAGGTCAGTCCAGAAGTGGACGTCTTTTGTCTGAAGATAGATAGATAGATACAGATACTTTAACTATTATACTGGGTGTACTGGGCACAATCCCAGACACAAGACTACTATTGAAACTTATTTCAATACTAGTTTCTGCCCGTGATTTCGTCCGTGTTGACTACAGACAGGAACCTTACATCTTTCCAAAAGATATTTTATGTGATTATCCAGGTAATAAACTATTTGTGTACCAGATTTTATCCATCCGTTCAGCCGTTTATGCGTGATCAAGTAACGAACATCTGAACATACATAGTTTCATATTTATAATATTAGTAGGATAAAAAGCTCACTGCCTACCTTGCAAAGGATTTAGTGCGATTATAAAAAACAAACACCGTCACGCCGATATTGCTCAAACGAGTGTGGCAGATGTGTTCAGTGTTGCCGAGGACGTTAGGTCCCAATATAATATATGAGTCTATTGCTAGGTGTGTGAAGTTCACCAACCCACACTGAGCCAGCGTGGTGGACTATGGCCTAAGCGCTCTCTGTTTGAGAGGACGCGCGTGCCTAACAATGGGACAGTTTCTTAACAGAGCTATAATGTTATTTTATTATAAATTTATTGCCATACAGACTACAGTATCAGACTCCAGAATGATACTGGCAATATCCGTATCGAGAAAATACTTTTAGTCAACATAGTATTTAAACCTAAGGTCTTATGATTGCTGCGTGCATTCATCACTAAACCAACGAAGTTAGCACGAGATAGATAAAAACTTTATTGTATTTACTAACGACCTGCTCTGGCTTTGCACGGGTGAATTATACATACATTTTCCTCTTGAATCACTCCGTCCATTGGTGAAAATCGTTTGATAATCCATTCGGTAGTTATTGAGTATATCGCGAATTTGTTTTATAATATGTAGTGATCTGACCTAAAATTATTGTTTCCTTAATATCCCCCGTCACGCCATTTGTCATTAGATCGACAATAATCTTTGAATATTTGTACTATATATATAATATTAGCCTATACTGCCCACTGCTGGGTAAAGGCCTTCTCTCACAAATAGTGAGAGAGATAAGGTCATACTCCACCACGCAGACCCAACGCGGATTGATGGAGGCAGGTTTGTGGCCACCTGCTGTTGGAGCTTATCAAGCCGCCTCTAAGGCTTCCAACTCGGCTTAACGACAACCACATTAAGTGGTAGCCGGGACCAACGGCTTAACGTGTCTTCCGACGCACGGACATGCTCGAATATGAAAATGCCACAAACGGTCACCCATCTCGGGCCAACCGAGTCGAACGCTGCTTAACTTTGGTAATCGGTAAGAATACCGCGGTCGCACAACGCTACGAGCGCCCTTTATACTAATATAATAAATAATCCAATAGCCCAACGCTACTTAAGTATCAAGGACCACGAAGAATCTCTTCGAATCTTTATACCTATAAAAAGAAATAACTCAATACTTCAACAAAACCTCGCAAAATATTTAATAATAATCTCAAAAATGAACGTGATAAGACTTATAATTCAATGTAATAAAATGCCGACATATTTATGCCAAGAGCGAAATATAACACTGACGTAATACCGAGCACACATCTTTAAGTGTAAAGTTATTACTTCATAAACGTGCCGTCTTGAATAGACCGTGCTTCATGTAAATAATGGGCCGAAAATATAAGATTTTCAACAATACCTTATCTGTAAAATGTTAGGCTGCCTATTCACTAG
This sequence comes from Phalera bucephala, assembly GCA_905147815.2. NCBI lineage: Eukaryota > Metazoa > Arthropoda > Insecta > Lepidoptera > Notodontidae > Phalera > Phalera bucephala. The sequence continues at coordinate 22,836,407 of LR990615.1, forward strand.
AGCGCAGAGTAGCGGAGAGGAGCCATGCGGATCTAGGAAAAAATTTTTGTTTTTTTATTGCAATATTTTTTTGTATATTATTTCCTCTTATCTGAAATTTGTGCAACATGCCTCATCAATAATAATTACTTACGTATTAATAATTTGGCAGTTTTTATGACCGATCACTTACTAGTTGGACACTTGAGAGGTGGCTGAACACTGACGTAATACTGAGCACACATCTTCAAGTATAACGTTATTAATTAAGAGACGTCTTAAATAGGTTGTGTTTCATGTAAATAATGGGCCAAAAATATAAGATTTTCAACAATATCTTATCTGTAAAATGTTAGGCTGTATATCCACTAGAGCGCAGAGGAGAGGAGAGGAGTCATGCGGAGCTAGGAAAATATTAACTAGATTTTTTGCAAATAATTTTTCTTACTGTCTCCTCTTATTAGGGATATGTGCAATATACCTTATCCTTTCTAATACGTATTAACAATTTGGCATTGTTCTTATGACCGATCACCTACCAGTTTGATACGTATTAGGTGGCCAAACACTGACATAATACCGAGCACCCATCTTCAAGTATAAAGTTTGAGACCGTGCTTCATGTAAATAATGGACCGAAGGTATCGATATATCATAACAAAATACACACTCCCGTTCAAAAGTTACACTAAAAAACGTCCCCAATTCCACGTGAGTAGTTATAGTTATGAAATAAACATAAATTACGGCATATTGTACTGTGTATTGTGTAAATTAGGGCTTACTCGTATCACTTAAAGTTGTATAGCAATGTGCAAAAAGCAATAAAATTTAAAGCGAAAAACGACTGAAGCTCGTTGGTAGAACACAAAATAAGTGGAGTCATTTTAAAACATTATTAGAACAATATTTTTCATTTGTACAGTACACACAAATATTTGTTTGAAACTTTGTAAAATGTGTTGTAAACACTATTGTGTTTAGGTACTTTTATGGTATTGTAAATGTTTTTTTATTGAAGAATTTAGAAATTAAAGAAGAAAGAAAGAATTTATTCCTGTGTCGTGGATGCATTTACAAACGTAAAAATTCACATACACAAATACCCAGACCAAAAGAAATAAATGTGGAGATTGGTCCCGTGCGGGAATCGAACCCGTGACTATTAGACACAGTGGGTGGCCTAAGCTGTTAACCACTGCCATTTTTTTAGTATATTGACACCGTTCGCCGTTATATACATAGCCTCCTTACAAAAGTGATTCGAACAAACCAGAGTAAACGCGATAGGTTTATAATATTCATCCCCTTTCTTTCGTGCTACAATAGTCCTCCATTGTTTTCTTTGAATCTCATTTCGTGGAAAACTAAAATTATACGAATCGAAACACTTAAAAAATATGTAATATAATAAAATAGAACAACGTAATGACGACTCTATGTTTTTGCTCAAGCGACCTTGATCTAGATATTAAGTTTTGTTTAGCTTCCGCACTGAAGAGAGAAAGAGATAGTTACAGACAGTATACGATGTTATAAATGAACAAAATAATTGAAAAAAATCATCATTTTAATGCAACACAGTATAGAATATCGTCAATCAGAACTGATACTTCCTGAAAATAAGACATCCCATCCTTTCTTGTTACTTTATTTGTATAATTTTTACAGCTTTTTATTGCAGAGCTCGGCACGGCATGTTCGTCGTGCGGCAAACAAGCGACTAAAAGCGGAACAAGGCTAGTTTCTTAATACCGCCTACTTTTATCTCTGTTCAAGTGGTGCTATTTTTCGAGCGGCGTGTAGGTAGATGCACACCTATATTTGATCGATGGCCATAGGTATAAGATTTTCAACAATACTTTATCTGTAAAATGCTAGGATGCCTGTTCACTAGAGCGCACAAGAGCGGAGAGAAGTTGAATTTTGTGCAGTTTTCATAATTTTCTTTACAATTCCTCTTATCTGATCTATTTTTTATTTTATTTTATTTGGAAAACAATACAGTAAAACATATCTAAACTAATAACAATTTAGTTCTGAGTAATACACATTTACACTGTTTTCGCGTATATGTTCGAAAGCTTGTTTGATACTGAAGATATTTTTTATTTTATTTTTTTATTTTTTATGGTTAAAAAGAGATAATATTAAAAACTAATGAAAATAAAGAAAGGAAAAGAAACAACAAAAATGTGTCTATTAAGTTAGTTAGAGAACCATATCGAACCACTTATTTGTTAATATTTGTTTAAATGTGTTCGTATTTGAGAAAAACAAATCTAGAATGGAGATGTCAACCAATTGATTATAAGTGTTTGCTGAACGAGCAAAAAATGAGTTTTGTCTGTACTTTGTAGCGCAGTGTGGGATACATAGATGGGTTGTCTTAGGTTTCTCTTAGGAACCCGGAGCTTTATCTGAAAAAGGAGATATGGCGAATCTATTTTGGAATTCGCAATTTTCACCAACAAGGAAATGTCAGCAATTTTTCGCCTCTCTTCTAGAGGTAGTATATGATGCTTCTTACATCTCGCTGCATATATTTGTTCTTGGCCCCTACACTTATATTGTAAAAATCTAAGTAGTTTTCGTTGAATACTTTCGAGTCTATCGATGTAGACGTCATATTGCGGATTCCAAACCTGGGAGCAATACTCGAGGGTACTACGCACATAAGAGCATTATAGAATGTTAATAACTTTTATATTGGAAAATTGAGAATCTATCTATCTCTATCTCTATCTATAACCTCACGCCAGATCCCTTGCGGGGTAGGCAGAGAGTACAGAGTTCCAACAGGTTCTTTCCTTACATACCTCTCTGGCTTCCTCGACTCTCATAGTTCGTCTCATACACGCTCGCCGGTTACGGAGACTCTTGACTTCGTGGTAAACCATCTACTTTATGCAGATGACGCGGTTTTAATAGCGCCAACAGCCACTGATCTGCAAACACTAGTCACAGTTATGAAAGACGACTGCATGATCAATGGCTTACACTTGAATGTGAAGAAAACCAAGATTATGGTTTTTGAAAGGGAAGAAACCAGAACAAATGTAAGGATTGTGGTTGGTAACGATGTGCTGGAGCAAGTGAATGAGTTTGTATATCTTGGATGCGCCTTCAGTAAGGATGGGAAATACACCGCTGACATAGAGAGAAGAGTGAGTGCAGGGAACAGAGTGAATGGTGCGATGGGAAAGCTACTCGGGAGCCGGCACTTAAGCCATAAGGCGCAGCTGGCCATACATAACGGAGTTCTTGTCCCAACGCTGTTATATGGTAGCGAGAGCTGGGTATGTAAGAAGGAGAATGAAAGTAGGATAAATGCGGTAGAAATGCGAGCTCTGCGGAAGATGTGCGGAGTGAAGCTGACCGACCGCATTAGCAACAGCATAGTAAGACAGCGAGTAGGTATGAAAGATAGTATCGGTGTAAAGATGAGAAAGGGCATGCTCTGTTGGTTCGGGCATATAGAAAGAATGCCAGAGGAAAGAATGACAAAACAGATATACAATGTGAAAGTGGAAGGATGCAGGTACCGGGGAAGACCTAGACTATCTTACCACGACCAAATAAACCGAGTCTTATCTGATGGAAAATTGAGAACATGTTCTAAATACGAAACCTAAGGCTTGGTTAGCTTTCTTGGCAATGTGATTAATGTGCTTTTCATAGGACAGTTTACAGTCGTGAATAACACCGAGATCACAAATTTCGTCGACCCGCTTGAGTGCATGTTCTTTAAGGGTATATGTGCAATTGGTTGTAATTAGTTTCCGACTGAAGGGGTAGCATTTCGATACATTTAGGTCCAATTTATTCAGTTCACAGTATTCTTCAAACTTATGAAGATCTTGCTGTAGAAGACGACAATCGTTAAAACATTGTATCTTTTTGAATATTTTCATATCGTCAGGATACAGCAGAAATCCAGAATGAGAGAAACAGGAACTAATATCATTAATGAAGAGATTAAATAGTAATGGACCTAGCAATGATCCTTGTGGGACGCCTGAAGGAACGATATTCCACCGAGAAGAATAACCATTCACTGCTACAGCCTGTGATCGATTTTTTACATAGGAGGTGAACCATCTAAAAAGATTTCCATGTATTCCAGCTGATAAAAGCTTTTGCAGTAAAATTTTGTGATCTATTCGATCAAAAGCTTTACTGTAGTCAGTAAAAATAGAGTCCACCTGCCCACCAGCATCCATACCTGCTGATACATACTCAGTGAATGATAGTAGATTCGACGTGGTAGAACGATTTTTAATAAATCCGTGTTGATCGGGAATAAAAAAGCTTGATAGGGTGTTGTAAACTTGAGTGTAAACGAGGCGTTCAAGAATTTTTGCAAATAAACATAATTTAGAAATTGGACGATAATTACTGACCTCACTTTTGTTACCAGTTTTGTATATAGGGGTGACAAAAGCGGACTTCCATAAAGTGGGAACAATACCTTCATTGATAGATCTCTGAAACAATATAGTGAGGGGCTTAGTCAAGTTTTCAGCACAGTTAAGGATAAATGTGGGATAAATAGTATCTGGCTCAGAGCCCTTAGATGCATCTATTGATTGGAGTAGATTATAAATGGAGTCTGGGTTTATTTCTATGTCACTTATGGTACGGAGGTAGTTAGAAGATGTCGCATTATCCTCAGATATTAGATTAGTGTCGCGAGCTGGATCAGAAGAAATAGATAGGTATATCGAGTGAAAATAGGTCGCAAAAAGCTCATAAATCTCCTCTCCAGACTCAGCTGATTCTCCTTTATAGGTTACTGTCGAGGGGAGACAATTAGTGCTATTTTTATTTGACTTTACAAATGACCAAAAGAGCTTAGGGGTTCTTTACGATGGAATCTTCACACTTTAAAAGATATGATTTATAACATTGTTCCTGTAGTATTTTCGCTCTCTTTCTTAATAATGAAAAGGTATCGTAATCAGCTACATTGCCGTAGATGCGATATTTCTTAAGGAATTTATGTTTTTTTTTGAACTTTTTTTAAAGGAGTGTTATACCATGGCGGGAAAGATGAAGAATTTACAATTTTGGACGGAACGAATTTATATCTAATAGCATACAGGCATTGGTAAAAATAGTTAACAGCATGTTCTAACGGATTATTGTTTAAATGAGTTTTCCAGTCAATCTCGTTTAGCGATGCATTCATTTTGTTGTAATCTCCAGATTCATAGAAGTATTTTAATCTTGGTTTGGTTTTTAAAGACATAGGCATATCCAGGCCGAGGGAGATTTTTAAAGTTTTATGATGGACGTCCTCAGGTACTAAAGGATCATCACAAGAAGTTAAATACAACTCAAAGTTCGACAGCACTAAATCTGAAACCCTATTATTAGCGTTTTGACATGAATTAAATTGAACTAAATTGCACTCAGATAACGTATCGAAAAAATAAACTTGACACTCGCCCGCTATTCCTGATGGCTGTAGGTGGTTTCCATAATTTGACCATACAATGTTACTCAGGTTGAAGTCTCCCATAATGATAAAAGTATCTTGAGGACAAGAATTAACAATAAATGACAATTTATCGCTGAAATGTTGCAGCTGAGCACCAAAGGAATAACCATGCTTTTCATTACATAGATATAATGTACATACATGCAATCTATTAAGTTGATGGTCAGTATTTCTATATGTAATGCTGACCCATATATCCTCAGCTGTGGAAGCCCACTCCGGGCGTTCCACCGCTGTTAAATCGCGCCTCACTGCTAGAAGCACGCCCCCCCCCCCCCGTATTTTTCATTGGTACGTGAATAATTTCTATCCTGGCGCCAGATGAGATACCTATCGTCAAAGAGTTCATTATTGTATATACCGTCAGTCAACCACGTCTCCGTAAGCGAAATTACATCATATTTCGTCATTAGTAAGTTTTGCTTAAATATTTGCGTCTTAGTGCGCAACCCTCGAGCATTCTGGTAATACAAGATTAAGTTATTCATTATTATGAATCTTAGTTATAAATCTCGAGCGAACCAAGTTAAAACAGTACGAGAATTGACTGAAAGCATCCACTATCCAACTGTTATTTATTATACAAATTGAATTTTTCATTTTTTTTGATAAAGTAATAATAAACACACAGATCTGGTCCGTAATATATAAAATTATCCCAATAGGATTTTCTGCAAGGATTACTATTACTAGTAATCCTCGCAAACAAAAACTTTCTTTTATCCAGCTGTAGATATGCAATAAACATTTTACGTGTTTAAAATGTTTAGAGTTTTTTATAACAGTCACTAAGATCCGATCTATTATATACGAAATTACAAGCACAAAATTATATTCCATGATAAAAACTATCAAACAAAAACAAATAATTAACTATACAAAAAAAGATAAAAAGTGATAAATTAAAAAAAGGGTAAGAATAACAAAATAAAGAGGTGAGTTGTACAAGCGAATAAATTTAAACTCAAGTTTAGTAACAGACAATAATGACCCGTAGAACTTCGATGCTACATGTTCGATCGCGTGGAAATCAGTTGCGCTTACGCCTACCAGTAGGCTGACAAATCCATACTCGTTTAAAAAATGAACTGGTGAACAAAATATTGCTTATTTTACGACTATGGTTCTCAAACTATGTGACAATGATTGTTGTATAAAATTAAAACATATTCGAGGTTGATTAATTATGTTAATTTTAGAAGATCTTTTTCGCATTTTATGGGAATAATAGGTGAGGTATCCGACTTCCGGGCCATGATCTTGCAATGCTCTTGCAATGCTCTTGCAATGCTTGCAATGCAATGCTATGCGCAATATGCTTTACTATTTTTAATACGGATAAGCATTGCCATTCTTTTAATGATCGACCATTTACCAGATTGATATTAAGTAGCTGGCCGAGCATTAAAACAATGTTAAATTACTAAAAACTAAGTAGGTAGAACTACCTCTGAGGTTGACATCTTACTCATTCTTTTTAATTAAGCCGAAAATAGCCTGACTAGAGCCGTTCTAAAGATCGTATCCGGTTTCAGACTATACTAAACCAAACTAGCCCTCCATTCAATGTGGCACCAGGGTTTAAACTACTAACGACTCATGTCGTTCAGCTTACTTTGGAAACTTTATTCTTCCTTATATAATACAAATAGTATTGGGACAAACAAAGTAAGGGTTTTGTGCAAATTATCCGCTCCTCTCCCCCCAGTGTATGGACAATCTATCTATCTATCTATCTATCTATAACCTCACGCCAGATCCCTTGCGGGGTAGGCAGAGAGTACAGAGTTCCAACAGGTTCTTTCCTTACATACCTCTCTGGCTTCCTCGACTCTCATAGTTCGTCTCATACACGCTCGCCGGTTACGGAGACTCTTGACTTTTCCATCAGATAAGACTCGGTTTATTTGGTCGTGGTAAGATAGTCTAGGTCTTCCCCGGTACCTGCATCCTTCCACTTTCACATTGTATATCTGTTTTGTCATTCTTTCCTCTGGCATTCTTTCTATATGCCCGAACCAACGGAGCATGCCCTTTCTCATCTTTACACCGATACTATCTTTCATACCTACTCGCTGTCTTACTATGCTGTTGCTAATGCGGTCGGTCAGCTTCACTCCGCACATCTTCCGCAGAGCTCGCATTTCTACCGCATTTATCCTACTTTCATTCTCCTTCTTACATACCCAGCTCTCGCTACCATATAACAGCGTTGGGACAAGAACTCCGTTATGTATGGCCAGCTGCGCCTTATGGCTTAAGTGCCGGCTCCCGAGTAGCTTTCCCATCGCACCATTCACTCTGTTCCCTGCACTCACTCTTCTCTCTATGTCAGCGGTGTATTTCCCATCCTTACTGAAGGCGCATCCAAGATATACAAACTCATTCACTTGCTCCAGCACAACGTTACCAACCACAATCCTTACATTCGTTCTGGTTTCTTCCCTTTCAAAAACCATAATCTTGGTTTTCTTCACATTCAAGTGTAAGCCATTGATCATGCAGTCGTCTTTCATAACTGTGACTAGTGTTTGCAGATCAGTGGCTGTTGGCGCTATTAAAACCGCGTCATCTGCATAAAGTAGATGGTTTACCACTAAGTCACCCATTTGTACACCTTCATTCATCGCTTTCAGTCTTTGAAGACTTTTGTCCAGATATATTATAAACAGTCTAGCGGACAACACGCAACCCTGCTTGACGCCGATTTTAACGTCAAACCAGGGTGACCTGTTACCACCCACCCGTACGCATGCCTTGCAGTCCACATAAGTGGACTGGACGGCTCGCAACAGAGTGCCATCTATACCATACTCTGGCAAAATGTCCCAAAGTCTCTTTCGCACAACTCTGTCAAATGCCTTCTCCAGATCTACAAAACCGCAGAAAACCTTCCGGCCCACTGCCAGATGCTTCTCTACGATGTTGCGGAGTGAGAAGACTTGATCCGAACATCCTCTTCCAGACCTGAAACCCCCTTGTGCCTCGCACAACATTCCATCGGACTTCACGCGCATTCTCCGTTCAATAATTTTACCGTACACCTTGGCTGCCAAGCTGATCAAACTGATGGCTCTGTAATTGGCGCAGTCATATTGTGAACCCTTGCCTT